>CM042016.1:41103831-42306842 GCA_023525715.1 Cichorium intybus | reverse complement strand
TGGGCGCCAAAACCGAACCGTCATCATATAATATACCATTAATTTAACGCGTAAATAACCTCCCAATATCTATGAAACGGTATAATGAACCCTAGACAAAACCCTATAAAACTCTAAATGCAACATATTCTTTCCAATATAATTCGAAACATAACTAGCTTTAAATATCAAACCCTTTCACAGGTCTCGATATTATAACCATCTTGAAAATATCTCTAACACAAACCCTAATGGCGTCTTCTTCCTCGAAAAAGCCACGATTATCTGAAGTTACCAAGGAAGAAGTCGAACAAGAGTTGTCGAAAACAAAAGAACTAAAATCTGAAGTGACGAAGGAAGAACTCGAACAAGACAAGAGATCTGATTGAACAAGAAATAGACGATCAAGACGATCTTCTACACCAGTTGCCTCTAAACCCCCAAACCCCTTCCGAAGAAGAACGAAAATATGTCTTGAAAAGGATTAGACAAAGAAATTACGAGATCATGGAAGTCTTAACAGACCTAATAGACACTTGTATAAGGAAGATGAAGGAAACAGAACTTCAGATTAAATAAAAGAAGTAAAATGCATATTGGATAGTATCTTTTTTATGTTCTTGGATGTTTGATCATGTAATACTAGTCGATATTGAATATAAACTACATATATTTGTTTATTCCGTATCATAGTATATAAAATTCTCTTTTTTGTTTTGGATATTCAAATTGTGGTTTGTTTGATGCATGCTATAATTGATAATAAATGTTTGATTGTTGAATAAACTGATCAATGAAGAAGATAGGATTAAAAAACAAACAAAGATTAATAACTACATCATTAATGTAATTATATAACGGATCTTACAAAAAAACAACAAACTATTCATATCTTGACCTAAACATAAGAAAGTCGTTCAATGTTTGAACTTGGTTTGACATTAACATCTTTACCTGTTCAATCTTATAATGTACATCCTTCATTGACTCGATTTCTTTGTTGATATCCTCAATACGATCTTTGTAGAACTCCTTAGGAAATTATGGAGGAAAAGATTCTTGGGTCTTCAAAAGATATGATTGAACGGTTTTACGTCCTTCCATATGGCATCGTAATGACATCATATGCATTCTTGCCTCATGTATCATATCATTTCTGCTTCTCTCGTAACTTCTTGCGTACGAACGAACTTGACCAGCAATATGATCATCATCTTGATCCATGTAATTAGGAAAATTTGAAAAAAAGAATGTTAAAGATGGAGAAGAACACAGACTCAACAAGAATTTTAAAAACCGTATCTAACAAACTGTTATGGAGTCTATTAATATTACAAAAGAGGAATGTAAAAGTGCGATGCAATTAATAAGGTAAACAACTGCAATAAATATTGTATGACATATTCTAGATGACGACTTGTTTCCACTAAAATACTTCTATAACATTTAAATGCAAACTCATTATTACGATTAGAACGAATAAGGCTAATTATTACATCATATGTATAATAATTTAATAGGGCGCCAAAACCGATACGAATTCATAAAAGAAACCCATTAAGTAACCCTAGAAAAACTATATCGGATACATTGATTTGGGAAATAACGCGTCACCATTATTAACTATAAATATCAAACCCTTTGAGATATCTTGATATCATAACCAACTTGAAAAACTCTCTGACAAACACTCATGGCGTCTTCATCATCAAGAACAACAGAACTCAAATCAACGGTATCAAAGGAAGAACTGGAAGACGAATTAAAACGTTATGGAAAAGAATATGTTTGGACAAACCAGACAAGGGACTTGATTGAACAAGAAATCGACGATCAAGAGAATCTTCTGGACAACATGCCTCTAGTCCCCCCACCCGCTTCTGGAAAAGAGATGAAAGATGTATTGAAAAGAATAAGACGCAAAAACATCCAAATCATGAAACTCTTGACATCATTGATCGACAACTTGGTGAAGAAAATGAATGAAACTGAACGTCTGATTAAAAAAGCAAAGTAAGATGCAGTATGGATAAGATTTTTCTTCTTTTTATTGGAACTTGTTAAATGTAATCAAATTCAATCTTGAAAACAATATAATAGTATTTGGTATTATCGTTTGTCATATTGTTATAAATATTACGTATCATATTATATCTAATTTTCGTTTGAGACTTGTATATCGATTTTCAATTATGTTGACTCATTCTACTCAAAATTTCTTGCAAATTCAAACAATACACAATATTTGTGTTACGAAGATGGTTTGGGTGAAATTCATCGTTTGAAACAAACATAATATGATTCATAGTATTCAAATTATATAAAACTAATACAGCCATTATAAACTACATCATTATGATCTTTATATAACATATCAATACAAACTTAAAAACAACTATTCATATCTAGATCTAAACGATAGGAAATCGTTCAACGTATCAACTTGGTTTGACATCATCATCTTGACTTGTTCGATCTGAAAATGTACATCCCTCATTGACTCGATCTCTTTGTTGATGTAAACTATACGATCTTTGTAATAGTCTCTTGGAAAGATGGGAGGCATTGTTTCTTCAAGATTTAACAGAAAAGATTTAACAGTCATCCTTGATTCTATATAGTATCGTAACGTAACCATATGCATTTTAGCCTTGTTGATCATATCCCTTTTGCTACTCTCGTATTCCCTTGCGTATGAACGAACTTGACCAGCGTGATCAACATTATATTGATCCATGGAATCTGTAAAAAAGATGGATTAGAATGTTTGAAATGGAGAAAAAAGCAGAAAAGGATTGAAATTTGTTAACCGAATCTATTCAACTTATATAGATACCAAATAGGAATGTAAAAAGCCGTTTACATTTAAAAAGCAAACAACCCTAAATATCTATAGCGGTTACCATATAATAAATCAATTAACGAATGCTAACAAACAAACTATTACCAAAAAACATTAACCCTATAACGAATTAATATTCCGAATTAATAAATGCCTTGAACGTTAAAATTTACACAATATCGCTTCTATAAACACCGACTGTGTTTATTATATTTGTTATATTGTTGCCTATAAAAAAATTTATGCATATAATAAAAATATTGACGTATTCTAAGTTGAATTAAACTTTAACATACAACCTTAATGATGTAATTTATATTGAAATCAGTTAATATAAAATGATTCATGTAAGAAATAAACTTGCATTGTTTCATATCTAACAAATTAAAATAAAATTCTTACGTTTAAAACATATAAACATTTAAGATCCTTGTTGTTAAATAACAATAAAAATATAATAATCAAATATAAATCGAAATAATTCGAGACATAATGTATCTACATTGAAAAACTATGATTTACAAATCATATGTTTAAATACAACATTACAAATAAAATAATGCTTTCAACTTCTCAAACTCAATTATTATTCTTCTTCAATGGACAATTTCTAGCATCATGATGTACATATTCACCACAGGATCCACATTTTCTCTTTTCTCTTGCATTTTTTTAATGACAACCTCTTTAGAGCTTTTCAATCTTTTGCAATTCCCACAACCTTTGTTCCTAATATCATTTGGATTTTCAACAACAACATCAATGGAAGAATCTATACCAAGTAATACATCAAGTTGATCACTCTTGTTGGGGTCTTCCCTTTCACCTAAACCACCAATAAACCTTGCATTCAATTCCTTCATAGCTTTAAGATATTCCTCCAATTTGGGTTTGTCAACACTAAGATGATTTATAGTATTCTCAACAGATGAGAAAACATCAATAGCAATCGAATCAATCCCATCATCCATTTCAGCAAACCGGAAAGTCTTCCTCAGCATTTAAATAGGAATTATACCACGTCTCCATCTTCTAAGTATATACTTATTGGGTATCTCATTAAGCTTGAAGAATCTAAAGACACAAAATATATGTCAACACAAAATTCCATGCTGCTGAAATAGCATGCACTCACAATTGAATTCTTCACCACATGAATTATACATAACCTGAAAAATTACAAAACACAAAATATGAGAAAACATAATACAAAACTTAGCTAATATATAACGTAAACAAATAAGTATAATCTAAAATAGCATACCTTAAATTCATTATCAGATAACGATACATCGTAATCTTCAATGCTTTCTTCATTATCTAAATTTATTCGTTTCTCCTCAAGCGGAAATGGGTCCTTCACCTCCATTATAATGAATATGTCAGTTCCATTCACGTTGCTTTTGCTCGTTTGAAAGCAAGCAACAATAGATTCCTTGATTTCATGTTGAACTTCAACAAAAATTCTTCTTGTGTAAACCTTAGATGCATGAACCTCAATATTCAACATAGAAGGAGTTCTAGGATATGTGTCATCATCCTTGAAATTCAAAACACTTTGTTTATGCCTTTGTTTCTCCATAGCAGACTCAAACGCGATCATAAAATTAACTAATGTAGTATTAGAATTCGTATTGGTTTGGAATGAAGCATTTGAACTTTCAGAACGTGATGTTGTACGCATCAATCCAGATATACTAATATCTTTAAAATAAGCATGAATCCACTGCTCTCTTAAACTAAACATATCAGTAAACCATCTTGTTTTAGTGAGATTATAATCTTGGACAAAACAATTCCAACCTTCTCCAAATTGAATCACATCCATCCTAGAATTCCATACTAGTGAGTTAAACCTCCTTTTAAAAGCATAATTGTTATACAACTCGGCACACACCTAACAAAATCATTCGTAAGAAATGCATATAAGAAAAAAAACATCTATCATTAAAAAATTAGAATTATCAAATATATAAACATGTATAACCTTATGCTGAAGCTTAGATGTGATATGCCACATATATAAGCGATGACTTGCCTTATCGAATACTTGCTTAACAGCCCTTTTCATTGATGGATCCTGATCAGATAGTACTAATTGGGGTTGCTTCTTGAAAGCTTTCATAAAAGACTCCAACAACCATACATATGATTATATTGTTTCATAACTAATCAAACCATCACCGAATGTAATACATTTCTTGTGATTATCAATACCGGTAATGGAACAAACACCATATGATACCTAATAAAAAGAACAAAGTATTATGAAACAAATAAAAAATAATTCTTTATAAAATACTAAACATAAAATACACGTACTTGTTGGTTCTAAAAGTAGCATCGAATGACATAACATCGCCAAAATCATTATATTAAAGCTTGGCCGTTTCATCCGCCCAAAACATAGAGTCAATCCTCTTGTCAACAGTCTTGTATTCAAATGAGAAATTAGGAACATGTTTCATACGATCATTCATCTTGGTAACAAGAAACTGAGCATCTGATTCTCCCAAATGGCAATTCAAATCACGTGAGAAAATTTTAAAATCCTCAACCTTACCACCTAGATATGTATATCCCCCAAATAATGCTGCATGAAGTCTATGTGATATCGTTGGTCCAACACCTTGGCTTCTCATCTTAAATATAAATGACTTTTGATATATATCCAATTTCCTTTTGGTTTTGGAAAGATGTATGTTTTGTATATAAAGGATGATTGTGTTTTTCTTCAACCTCATAAACAATGAAATCATTTGACCCAGGAATAATCGCACACTTAATACGTGCTTCGTAATTTGATCTAATAAGATTGCAATTCTTTTTCAACCAACCTTTTGCATCCAAAGTATCAACTTCAGAAGTGTTAGGTACACCTTCACGATTAAACAAATAATATCTCCGAACAACATTACCATTCACCTTCTTGACAGTGGATTTCCTCACATCAAACCCAGTCTCTACAGCATAGAAGTAATACATTGCTTTCACGTGATCATAAGAAGGGAATATAGAACCAGCAATAGGATGAATATGATCAGGAACATTAGGAACAGAATAAACAGAACCACCGGTATACATAAATTCATTTTAGTAACAAGACTCATTCTGCGTTGAATCACCAAACAAAAAAAATTAAAATGCAAACATTAGACTAAATATTAAATACTAACGACTAATTCATATCATGTAACGTTAAAAATATAAATATTGACATCATATATATTACCATTAGGTTGAGATGTAGAGGTTGAATCCTCAAAATTATTTGAATCATGTTCAAAAGCACCATTGAAGTTTTCTACATTATTCCATGATCTTGAGTACCTTAGATAAAAATAAATAAATATGGTTAAAACGAAATTCCTAAACAAAACACAATACTAAAACATAAATTACCCGATTCCACATGAACATCATTAGTAGTAGCATCATTAGAAGAATGATGTAATTGAGCAATCGGTTGTAGTGCCACATTTTGGTTAACTTGAGAACCTTTAACATAAATAATATTAACATCAGATTAATTTAACAGAAACGTAAAAATAAAACCATATGGAAATTGAAAAACCACTTTATTACTTGAAAATAATGAAGATTACATCGAAAAGGATAGTAAGACCAAACTTTCTAAATCAATAAACCCTATAACATTTTGACAAAATCTAATTCTCAACACTTCGAAAACAACTAGAATTACGAGTATCCTCACACTCGTTCTTCTTCTTTGGACAGTTACGTGCATCATGATATCCCAACTTGCCACAAAAAGCACACTTTCGAGGAGGACGACGATTTACAGTGGGTGGGTTGACATCTCTTTGAATAACATCATTTGCGTCATTCTCATTCGACAGGGACATTTTGATTATTAATAACAACATTGATGAACACGAATAATTTATAAATTATTGTGATTGAAAAATGAATACAGATTCGTAATTATATGGTTAATGGGAAACGAATTGACCAAGTAAAAGTTCACGTATGAAACGATTCCTTAAAATAAGGGATATGAAATCATTTACATAATTAGTTAGATTGTTAATGACATGATTACCCTTAACCTTAAAAATCTGTCATGAAAACCGTCTAAGATATATATATATATATATATATATATATATATATATATATATATATATATATATATATATATATATATATATATATATATATATATATATATATATATATATATATATATATATATATATATATAGGGTCCGCTTCCGGTGAGAACTCTTTTTTCGGTGAGTACTCATGAGGACACCTTAAAAAAATTGAAAAAAAATATAAAAAAAAATACAAATCTTAAAATCGAGAATAGTACTATCTCATTATCAAAAAAAATTTTGATCATTATTTCATTATAAAAAAATAATGATCCAAAAGTTTTTTTTGAATCTTTTTTTTCTCCGATATAGTACTATGATCCATTTTATTATTTATATATATATATATATATATATATATATATATTTTTATTGTTTTTAAGGTGTCTTCGCAAGTCCTCACTTTAAGAAGAGTCCTCAACCAATCCTGATTCTATATATATATATATATATATATATATATATATATATATATATATATATATATATATATATATATATATATATATATATATATATATATATATATATATATATATATGGTCCGCTTCCGGTGAGGACTCTTTTTTCGGTAAGTACTCGTGAGGACATCTTAAAAAAATTGAAAAAAATATAAAAAAAATACAAATCTTAAAATCGAGAATAGTACTATCTCATTATCAAAAAAAAAAAATTGAAAACAAAATTTGCATCATTGCAAAACGTAATGATGCAATTTTTCTGTTTTTATTTTGGATCGTTATTTCATTATAAAAAAAATAATGATCCAAAAGTTTTTTTTGAATCTTTTTTTCTCCGATATTGTACTATGATCCATTTTATTATTTATATATATATTTTTATTTTTTTTAATGTGTATTCGCAAGTTCTCACTTTAAGAAGAGTCCTCACCCGATCCTGATTATATATATATATATATATATATATATATATATATATATATATATATATATATATATATATATATATATATATATATATATATATATATATATATATATATATATATCATATGGTTAGATATAGTTCTCATGTTCTCACAAATAAATAAGTTCTCACGTGATCATATATATATATATATATATATATATATATATATATATATATATATATATATATATATATATATATATATATATATATATATATATATATATATATATAGATAGATAGATAGATAGATAGATAGATAGATAGAGATCGCATAAACACCGTGACCTGCATCACGTCTCATCACGCCTTGCACACAGTAAGTATACCACAAAGCCTTATATTTATAAAATTTGAGACGATGTGAACTAGAGTTTATCCATGTTCGAATCTTACAGACCTCGATTTTAAGGTGACCTAACGTTTGGAAAAAGACTAACAATATCAATCAAAAATTTAGTGTCTGTTAAATAGTTTCTGTTAGACATTGCAAAGTTGAATTTTGTAGGCGTTGAAAATTAAAAAGTAGCATTGTAACGGTAATGACATTAAATGAATAACACTAGATGGCCAGTTGACTTAAAAAAAGACCATCACGTTATTATTGTCTTATCATATTAAACATTTGAGGTCTAAACCTAATTTTTCAAACTCCAACCTGGAAGTAGGGAATGACAGGGTGTAAATGGCCCTACAAATGATCCATGATTTTATTGATTTGGTGACGATACGTCGATATGTTTTTGTGGCGTTGCCTATTTTGGTTCACAACATTTAACTCCTTTCTTTTTATATCCATTTTATATTTTGTTATGATCATTTCTTAAGTATTATTAGGTTTGGTTCATATGATCAAAATTAAACTGAACCATGAATTGAGAAAAAAGGAGCTTAATAAGTGGTTTCCAATTTTGGGAAATTTAATTATCTGTATTATATGGTTTCCATTTAGGTTTAATATTTTAATTATGATCTCGTGACAAAGACTAGGATGAACCATGGCTCTAAAACCACGTGTGTTTGGTGTGTTAACGAGTTATGTTAGGTTGGCCGGAAGTAGCTTAACTGTCTGGGGACCAATTTTGATCAAAAATGGAAATTAATCTGATTTAAGATAGGGTTTGTGTGATCGTTTATATGTGTCCTTTCTCGATTATAAATCTTATAGCTTCTAACATCAAGGGTTTTGGACTATAGCATTTCAATACTTATTGTGTGTATATATCATTTTCAAGTTGGTAGGTCCAGTTTTCTTTGTCAATTTTAACTAATTTTGTCTATTATTGCCTATTTTAAGTTGGATATATTATTGTTAGGATTGTATGTTAATTGTTATGTCTTCTAAATGACCAATTCAGTTTACAGATTATCATGTACGTCGCTATGTAATAAATTAATGGTAATCCTTTAAATTTAGAAGAAAACTGGATTCAGGAATACGAGTAGGATAGATTTGCCCTTCCTCTTTGAGGTTGAGAGTTCAAGTCTCGTTAGAGACATAGGTGGATTCAGGAATACGAGTAGGATAGATTTGCCGTTCAAAAAAAAAAAAAAAAAAAACCTAATTCTTTCATGACAAGCTTTTGGTTAATGAACTTTTAATATATATATATATATATATATATATATATATATATATATATATATATATATATATATATATATATATATATATATATATATATATATATATATATATATATAGACTTAGAATCTTTTGAGAACCAGCTTCACCCCGAGAACCCGAGAACTCCCAAACCGATATTTTTTTCAAAAAACCGATCACATAGGCCTCTAAAAGGCTCACATTGGTGCTGGGGCGCTGAAAAAAATTTCCGAAAAAACGATTTTTTTTTTTTGAAAAAAATGTGCACATGTGCAAACTTTTTTATACGTACATTTTTTTTCAAGTTTTTTTTATGGATGCCTTTCTAACATATATTTAAAACGTTCTGTAAAAAAAATTTGAAAAAACTGTACGTATAAAAAAGTTTGCACATATGCAAAATTTTTTTTTGCACATCTGCAAATTTTATTCAAAAAAAAGTCTTTTTTTTCGGAATTTTTTTTTCGAAAATGCTTAAATATGTGCGTTCTAGAGGCCTATGGGATCGGTTTTTTGAAAAAAATATCGGTTTGGGAGTTCTCGGGGGACTTGTGGTATATATATATATATATATATATATATATATATATATATATATATATATATATATATATATATATATATATATATATATATATATATATATATATATATATATATATATATATAGGGTCAGGATTCGTTGAGAACCCTTTTTTCATGAGATCTTCAGAACTTTTTTACTGGATTTTTTTTCAAAAAAAAAATGACTTAATACACTAAGTCGCTTACATTTAAGACCTTTTGTTAAAAAAAATTGAAAAAAAAATGCATATACGAAATGTGCATATGTGCATATATATATATATATATATATATATATATATATATATATATATATATATATATATATATATATATATATATATATATATATATATATATATATATATATATATATATATAAGTCGTTTTTTATAATCTGTTATTCATAGGGATAATTAAGTCATTTTCCTTATTATTAATTAAGTAAAGGTTATCAATTCCCATGAATTTAGGAAACGTATTCTTATGATCTTTTACTTGGTCAAAACGTTTTCGTAAATATATTTATTCATTTCATTGTTGTGTAGTTTCTGCTTACAGATCATAGGTTTTTTTTTTTCAGTTTGTTCTTATTCTTGATGTATGCAATGTAGCGAGTTGGGATACCACGATCCTCGAATTGTCCCAAGAAGAAGAACATTCCTCAAGAGAAAAGCAAGTGTGTTAGAAGATATGAATGAGTTTACAAAGTTTTTATTCTTAGTATTGATTGGTTTTTAATTAGTGGATAATGTTATTGAATCATAGTATTGAGGCGTGATTTTTATGTAATTGGTGTTAGTTTTTTACGTTGAATAAATGAAGTTTAATTTCAGTATAACTTATATCATTAATGTATTTTCTTTTTAGATGATGTTCAATACAATGATCCTTCTTTCAAAAGTTTTCAAACTTATGAAAATGTTTATCAAGAATAGATTGGTTATTTGGATTCTTTATTTTATATTACGGATTGTGTCCAATAAGTTGTACTTAACCTGGTTTGGTTTCTAAACTAATTAATGAATACATCTCTATTCACCCTTAGAACTTATAATTGTAGTCATCACATTGTGCATATTTTTTATGTGCCATTATGTGCATTAAGAAAGTCCATATTGTTTATAAAGCAGAAATCAAGTTTAGTCATCACATTTTGCTTATTTTTTATCTTCTATTATTTGCATTAAGAAAGTTCATATTTTTTATAAAGCATATATCGAGAAAGATTTTGTCCAACATCATTCACAAAACTCTTATATTATATTTCATCATATAACAAAAAAACAAAACTAATGATGAAAACTAATAATATAACATATTACAAAAAATGATCAATCCCCAAACTACATGACTACTACTCTAAACATCAAACTAATAATCTAAAAGGATGGACCGTTTTTCTTTTATCTTCTCCTCCAGTAGCTTTATTAGATCGACAAGAGAGTTTAGGATCTGGTAGTTTTTTGTTGGGACCTTGTTTAGTATTTCCTTCTCCATAAGAGCAGCAATGGTTGGGGGCTTGATCAACATCTCCTCAAGAATTTCTTCTTGACTTTCAATTTCTTTGGCAATGGCCTTCATTGTATTTTCGGCTGCCCAAATAACCTTATTGCGATATTGTTTGAGCTCCTCTTGAATTTCTTGTTTTGAAATCTTGGATGTCATGTCTTCAACTAATGATGATGAATCCATTTTTTGATTTTCAAGATATTTTGACTGTGTATTTGGTATATGAGATATTGAAACTTTTTGCATGTTATCATATATATAAGTGGAATGGTGTGAATAATAAATGTATATGAATTAAATTCATAAGGTTTCACACTATCTTTTCGTATCCTGTAGTTGAGTTTACTTATTTCATAATTACAATATATAATGCAAGATTTTGTTACCTCACAAACATTAAATGGAAAAACGCCTTCCCATATTCTTAGCCGTAATTTCATTAGGGCTATCATGATCAGGATTTTTATGAAATTCTTACGGATGGTTTCAATATTTAAAGCTTGTTTGAATATATGACTTACATATTTATTGTTCTTGAATTTAATACTAATTAAATAACCGGCCATGTATCTTCTTGACTGTTATTATAAATGTTAGTTTTTGTATGTTGTATTTCTTCTTATCTACAAAGCCTTACAGATTGTGAACAAAAATTCCTAAATACTTATTTCTTATAAAGTTAAGCGTAGCCGCTGGATTCTAACATGCATAACGTGGCGAAAGATGTATCTTCTTATGCAAAAACACTAATCAATATAAAAAATGATACAGTTTTTGATACAAGGCTGGAGTTGATTACAATTCAATGCCACATTGAAGCAAGGAAGAGGTCTAAATCTGCCCTCTCGAAGAATGAACCATATAAAGTACTTTGCTTTCCAAATAATTACTACTCGTCTCTCTTTGAAAGCATTGACAATGAAGTAGCCTTTTGTCAAGATATTTAGCAACAGATGGAGAATATTTGAATCCTCTTTGAAGACCAGGTTAAAACCTTCGAGGGATTTATAAAGAAATAAAGTGAATATCTTAGTTTTAGGTATATATAATGTCCATGCTTTTATGTTTTCGGGATATATGTTATGTTTTTGTTGGTTTAATGCAACAGATCTTGAATTATAATATTTTGATTATGTTGAATGTTTTCAATATAAATATAAACAGTTAAGTATCAAATGTCATCATTTAAAGTAATCTTCTTTCTAATGATATACGAGTGTGTCAACATGTGCAAAGATAAATATTATTTGTTATAATGAATATTCAAACAAAATACCATAGTACCGAACACTTCTTTTTGAAAATTGTTTACAAAGGATTCATAAGCAGAAATAAATGAAAATAAAAGACTAAAATGTATATGCTAATCGACCCTATAATGTTAAACAAAGAAAATACTTGAACAAATTATGCCATCTCATTCGGTTGTTGTTTCGCCCCCTTCAAAATTTTTGTTTTTGATTTTTGTTTTTTTTCTTGTTGTAGCTGTATGCAATTCGTGTCATCTTCTGCTTTGCTACATCAACCAGTAGGGCTGTAAACGAACCGAACCTTCAGCGAACCGTTCGTGAAATGTTCGGCGGGAAGTTCGTTTATGTTCATTTATTTAATAAATGAATGAACATGAACACAAATTCTTGTTCGTTTAGTTAAATGAACGAACATGAACAAATGTCTCGTTGATTCAATTATGTTCACGAACGTTCGTTTATGTTGTTCGTTTATGTTTGTTCATTTAAGTTCTCATTATGTTCATATATGCTCAATTGTGGTTGATTACATTACAATATTATACGTTCGTTTATGTTCATATATGTTTAATTGTGCTTGTTTATCTCTATTCGTTTATGTTTGTTTGTTTATGTTCGTTTAGCATGTTCACTTACATAAACGAACGAACTTGAACAAGACAATTTGGTAAACGGACGAACATGTACAAGAAAACTAGTTTGTTTATCCGTTCGTGTTCGTTTGACTAACTTAAACGAACGAACATGAGCAAGCCCTTGTTCGTGTTCGTTCGGTTCGTTTACAGCCTTATCAACCAGAATCATCTTATTTTTATTTTCCTTTCCTGTTCATCCTTAAAATTCAACCCTTCTAGCCTTTCTATTATTCTAATCGATGAACCTGAAATAATCAATCAAGAACAGATGCCATCATAAAAGAATCTGTATATTGTCAATGTATACTTACCATTACACATGTTGGTTTCAAATACATTTTAAACATAATCAATCAAGAATATCAATCAAGAATGTCAAAATGTGAAACAGCTCACCGCATCGCATCACTCCACTGGATACGTGGCGCGCGTATTACTTCGACCTGAAGTAGCCTTGTTTCCAAACTTTGCCAAAATGTATGCTTTTTACCCTGTATTTTCCATAAATTGCAACAAGAGCCTTTGACACAAAACGTGAGTAATATCGTAATATCATAAGTATATTTCATTCAAAACCGTGCTCAATAACGATTAAAATGCTCGACATTATTACGTTTTCAAAAACCCCACACTTGTGTCTTGCTTGTACCCAAGCAAGTAGAGTTTTTAACAAATTTTAACAAAGACTCAAACATTTTTGAATGTCCTCAGTTTCAAAGTTTATTGTATTCAAGAATTTAAAACGGCTTTTTAGAAAAATGACCAGAATACCCTTTAGGAATCAGTACTTTCTAAAGAACCCTTGATTACAAATTTTCCGTTCACAATTGTGCACTTACTCATTCAAATTCTAAAGTCCGTTAAGGAATTATCCATGATTTTCGATGTTGTCCGTGTAACGAGCTTTCGAGAACACTATCCTAGACCAGACGATCTTCGGTAGTAAGGTGCATAAATGCCCTACAGACCACCCTTTTCAGACCTATCGGCTCAAACAACAAAGGCCACTGATTGGTACTTTCCTCCCGAATCTCAATCCTAAGATACTCTAAATCCAGAATTTTTTAACTTCCAAATACTCAACTTATTTTAACTAAAAACTAGCATAACAACAACTAAACAGTATCTCTTGAAAAATACCATAATGCTATAAACATTCAAAAACTATTCGTGTCCAAGTTACAATTTCTTAAAAATTTTGAAAATTGCTAATTTTTTTTGAAAGGTATCGACTTTTCTGCAAAAACTCAAAAATCTTTTCGACCGTCCCCACCCCACACTGTAAACCGTACAACATCCCCGTTGTATAGAAGAAAAATTCAAAACAAAGGAGAAAAGAGTTAGCCCTTTAAACGAAGAAATGCTTGATTGTCGGGATCATACGTAACAGGGTTGAAGGTATATTGGTACAAATTTCAGGGAGTCGGGGCGCAGCAGTAAACACGTCTGGCATAACAGAAGTGTAGGGGTACTGTGACCCCACACTTGCGTTATGCACTCCCTCAGTTGATTCCATAGGTAGCTTGCAACACAAACATTAAAACTATAAGCAAACAACTGAATATAAAAGTTTATATACAAAGTTTTGATCGTGGGTTTTAGCATGACGTGTTGCGTTGTGATGTGGGTCGCGTCGCGGTAAATTGGGCGCATCACTTGACATCGTGACCCTTGTAATTGCCACGCCGCGTCATTTGTTTTGCCGCATCGCGGTAACTTTCTGACCATCACTCACATTGCACAAATCTATTCAAACACCAAGCAAACTTATTATTCATTATCACAATTCAATACTTCGTAAAAGAAAATCTAAAAAAATGTTTTGTCCTAAAATCCACTTAATCCTAACATTGACTACTGTTTGCTTGTTCCTAACATAACTACCTAGTCTAGCTAGCTTCGTGCTGTTGAAGAGTCGGACTCGTCCCCGTAGTCGCCAGGCACATAGTCAAGTATTTTTCTACTGAAACTAACCCATGAACATAACTTGTGTTTGGAATCTCAGCACTAGTTACAAATTGATTCGCAAGTATAGGATATGTTATCTACATCTTTTAAATCAAACTCAATAAAAGGAAGCAATTTATGATGTTGATCAGTTGAAACATTAGATGAATGATAAATTTGAGTAATATAAGCATACAAACGCTTTGCAGTTTCACAAAATATGTTTCGTTGTTGTAACACTTCCTAGTCTAGCTAGCTTCGCGCTGTTGAAGAGTCGGACTCGTCCCCGTAGTCGCTAGGCTCATAGTCGACCTCTTCTTCCTCTTTTAGATTGAACTCCACAACTGGTGGTTGGGGGCGTGGTGGCTCACTGTTAATGTCGTCAAGCATTTGTCACGAACAGTCCGCGATCCAAAGTACCTGCCGTGAGATAGTCTTGCTGTTCTGAATGGTCTCCTGAATGTAGCCCGCCAATCTTCTGTAATCTTCCTGTTGTTCCAAAAACACGCGCTTGATTGTGTGCATCTCTCCTGACAAGTATTGCAGATCGACATCTGTAGGAGCGGTGTGGGTCGGGATCCCAATATAATCGTGGCGTCTTTTATGCTTCCGGTTCGACAGTGAGCATGGTTCTTTAAAGAACACAGGAATATGGAAGGTATCAGCATAGACAGTGTCAAGATCAATGTACACGACCTCTTGAGATGTAGAAATAGTCGGGCTGAACATGATCCGTGGGAAGGCGGTCAATCTCTCCAGGTTCCCGCCATCCAAAAGTCCATATTACCTTGCTAGCCGATTGACAAAGTGGCCACCCCTAGTGCCCTAACCTCCAATGGGCTGCTAACCATCTTTTTGAAATATTGGGCGATCATGAAAGGCACATTGCATGTCTCTAACTTAGAGATCATAGTCCACATGGTCAACAAATCAGTGTATGTTACATGTTTGACATCGGATCGGGGGAGGACCATGGTAGCAATCAGGAGGTGTAGCATACGGTGAGACGGCAAGAACATATGAGCCGCCGATAGCGTATTAGAGCTGTAACGGGTTGAGGCGATCGTCCGCCAGAATTTTTTGAGGCTGAGAATGATGCAATCGGCCCCCGTGCACAAGTACGTAAAAATGGGTCGAACCCGGCTTCGTCGGTCTCTGCCTGCGTGTACAACCCCAGTCGAGCACCAATTCAACAACGCTACAGCTACGTTGTGTCCGGCCTAATCTAAAGGTAACCACCGATGTTGGTGTAACATCCTAAAATTTTAGGGTAAAATTAAAAAAAAAATAAACGGATACTTCAATATAAGAAAAGTCACTTAATTAATTTTGACAAAATTCGATAACTTATAAGTTTAATGAAAACATCCCAGGATTAACAAAAGTTAATGAAATCACAACATAGCGGAACATCCATTCAAAAACAGTCCTCCAATGAAGCAGCACAGTGTATACACGTCACACCTTGCCATCCATGGTACCTGATGTACCTGAAACAGTGGTTTATATAGGGAAAGGGTAAGCACGGAGCTTAGTGAGTTCCTCAAAATACCATACGATCCATCACATAACATACAACACACAATAACCATTCATATGTCTGTGAGACTCACGGGCTA
The DNA here is from genome assembly GCA_023525715.1 of Cichorium intybus. Lineage (NCBI taxonomy): Eukaryota > Viridiplantae > Streptophyta > Magnoliopsida > Asterales > Asteraceae > Cichorium > Cichorium intybus. The sequence continues at coordinate 42,289,840 of CM042016.1, read as the reverse complement.
TCCCTGTTCCGCCTGAAGACTCACGGGCAGTTCCCGTTCTGTCTTATCGCTCGCAGGCTTTTCCCGTTCCGTCTAATGACTCGCAGGCTATTCCCGTTCCGCCTATTGGCTCGCGGGCTATCCCGTTCCGTCCACAAACAATCATTATCATAACAATAATTCATACAATTATCATAACAGGTAAGATCACCTTAGTCTAACATATCTTCCTTCCTACGCATGCAATATCACCTATAGTATAGTGAGAAGACTCACCTGATTATAGTTGACTATATCGTTTATCTTTCTCGGCTTTGTATTTCCTTCAACTTTAACTGCTAACATAATAAGAAATCTATCATTTCTTAATCCTTAACTATATTATAGTCGCATCATTAAACCCTTCAATAATTCCAATATGATACTCCATGATTTATCAAGTAAAGAACGACCAGGTAGAAGATTAGATGGGGTGGCAGGATCCTTTCAGCATTTTAGCCTTTCGGAAAATCCAACAACCAGATCCCAAGTAATCGGCCTAGTCACCGTCCTCGTAAGTAAATCAATCAGTATTATTTTCGGAAATTACGAATTGTTATAATAACGACATTTTAAGGTTTTTGTTTACTATTGTTAGAAATGAGTATAATATAACATATATTATACTTATTAAATATTCTACTTCTTAACAAAAACTATTTTACCATACCTAATTAAGCTATAGAAAAGTTTGTAGTTACCTTATGACTAGTCGTCGGAATCTATAACTCCTTCGTTAGGCTTTTGAGCTTCCTTCCGCTCACTTGCTTACACTCTAGTGCTTAGAAACCTCTATATATTGGATTGAGATTTAGTTGTGTGGTTTATGAGATGTTTTGAGGGGTATTTATACTTGAATTCTTGAATAAAAAATGGCATGACACTTTTGACAAAAGATTTTAATAATATAACTTTGTTGAAATTAATACCTTCTAGAATCAGTCTGTTCAAGACTGGTTTAGCCAACTTTAAACCCATGAAATTCCCGTTTTTATTTGATATTCCAGAAATTTATCTCAATACCTTTCCAGGGATGTATTTTACGTATTTATACGATTTTTCTATGATTTATTATGAATTTTTGAAAACAGACTATCTAATCTGTCAATTCCGAACTAATCAGTAAAGATTGCATTTTTTACCATAGATAATGTCATTTTCAAGCTTACTATTATTTTTGGTAATTGTACTAGACTCAATTTGTAAACTTTGTGCACTGGTTTGAGGTCCAAACGATTTTTCTAGAATTAATTATGATTTTTCTAAAAACGACACAAAATGCTGATTTTCATATGAAATTGTAACTAAAGTTTTTCTTAGCTTTATAACTACCAAAAATCATATAATTCCTAACACTCTTATTTTAAGTATATGTTATAATCAGGATACGGGTCTTACAGTTGGGCTCTTGATCCAACTCGAATGTGCGCAAGAATTCTAGGAAAGGCTCACGATAAATTGCTTCATTCATCTGAAAAAACACGTGACCATGCATGACACATGAAAGTGACCTGATTATCCACCAACACATGCAAAGGGTTCCTAGATATCCGACTAACCTCCCTAGGGTGTAAATTTTGCGAAAATAACACCCAAGAGGTCGGCATTGGTGATTTTTCTAAGTTTACAAAAATAACCCTATTTGAACCAATTCTAGCTCTAATTGTGTGCATCAACTCGATTGAAATAGTTTAGACAAACATACCTCGATAGTAGAAGACAAATATGCAAAGAAAATCGCTTGAATATCAACTGATACGAGAGCGCTGTGTATCGCGGCAGGTTATGGTTGTGTGTAAGTGAAAAATGAATTACCTGTTAAAAACCTTTCGTCCGATCAAAATATGCGTCACAGAGAAACACCTTATGCGGCACGTGCATTTGTGAGAACCCTTGCGCATCGAGTTCTCCCATTTACCTGCGTCGTGTATGCAGCTTACTCGCGGCGCGTACTCCCAAATTTAATTTTCTTCACTTTGTCCATGATAATCCGATTCACTCAACAGTTAAACTGCACTGTGACTTCCAAGATGATGCTATTACTAAAAATCCTAACTACTAAAAACAACTAAAAACCAGAAAAATCCTAAATTACCACGAATGGATTGCCTCCCATCAAGTGCTAAGTTTAACATCCTCAGCCAGACAGGCTGCCTTCAACCTTACTTAAGCATCAATTGGTCCTTTTTTGGAATAACGTCATGAATTATTTTTGCCATCACTGTCGTTAGCTGGGTGATTCGATCCTTCATAACAATTATAAACTTTTGTTGTTTCTTTAAAACCTTGACCACTTTTTCTACGCGGTACCGTACATTTTTCCTGAATGTTCGATTTTTCTCTCCATGATTTCTATGGCTGTTAACGGGGCAGAGTTTCCTGTGAGAGTAGCTGCATGCAACTCTGCCTTCCAAAGCAGGAAATCTTCTTCTTCTTCTTTCTCTTGTGTTGCATCCTTGATTCCTGAAGGAACCGCTGTCTCCTCATATTCCTCAAGTTCAAGCAATGTTGACATTGGGCAACCGAACATGTTTAGTCTTCAGGTCCTTGTACCAAAGGAGATGTATACGTCGCCTGTCTTGCAATTTATGATCGCACCTACTGTAGCTAGAAAGGGTCGTCCCAGGGTTAGAGCAGGTGGTACATCCCCCCTGGGAATTCTCATATTCCAGTATAAGGAAATCTATCGGATAAAAGAACTCTCCAACTTTTACGATCACATTAGTCAACTTACCCCTAGAAGTTTTAGTTGACTGATCAGCCAAATGTAAAACCGTGTTGGCTGGTTCTAACTCCTCATTTTAATATCGATCGTAGAGATACCTAGATGAAACATTTACACTTGCCCCAAGATATAGTAATGCTTTTTTCATGACATCATCGCCAAGGGTGACCTTAATGTATGGTGATCCTGGATCCTTTTCTTTAGTTGGTAATGTGCCAACCAATGTCGCACTGGCCTTTACTGTAAGGCGAATCTTGTCTGCTATCTCGATAGGCGTTTTTTCTTTTTCTTCGCATATTTCTTTCATGATTTTAGCATCTGCAGGCATATGCTCCAACTGTTCTACAAGGGGTTGATTGATGGTCACATCTCTTAATGTTGTCCATATCTTTTTAGACCTTGCAGCTTTTCTTTTGATGGCTGCCACTGCCTGTTGGTATGTCTTGAGTGTCGCTTCGTTCTCATCCTCTAACTCAAGCAATTCTTCCTTCCTTGCATTCCTGCCTAATTTCTCTTTCTCATCATCACCCAAGGCGTTTACATGTTCTTTTCCTGCTCGTTGAGTATGGTTAGGATTAACTTCCGTATTACTAGGAAGCTTTCCATCATCTCTCTTCCGCATGTCCTCAACCATCTGAGCGATTTGACGTTCTATGTTGGTGATGGATTTCGTGTTGGCCTGAGTCTGTTGGTGGTTTGAAGTTACGAATTCGTATAACTTATCCAACTTTTCTTCTTGAGTTTCTTGAGTGGCGTGGTTGTTGTTGCTGGATCCTAACTTCTTATTGCTGTTTGGGCCATTATTATTGTTGACAGGCTGATATTGTCATTGTTGATTTTGTGCTGGCTCGTGGTAATTGCCATGTCGATTATTGTTATATTGCTGATTGTTGTTGTTGTAATTACCACCATAGTTTTTTCCCCCTTGATTATGTGGCATGTATGGTCGTCCATTATTGTTGTTGTGGTATTGCCCTTGACCATACACTTGGTTAACCTCTTGGGTTCTCTGTCCTTGTTGACCATGCTGCTACCAGTTTGACCGTCCTTGCTGTATCGTAGCTAATAATCGATCAAACTTCTTGTTGAGGTTGCTGATCTCTTTCTTTACTTCTTTTCTCCAATCATTATCCATGCCTACCACTGCTGCTGATGAAGTATTGAAAGGGTTCCTTGCCGAATAATTGGTTTTAGAGCCATTGTTTAGCTGCTCCAGGAACTTTCATGCTGTTTCAGACTCCTGCATCATGATTGTACTGCCAGATGATGCATTGATCATAGCTTGACTTGTGTTGTCGACACCATCGTAGAAGAATTTTACCAATTGCCATTATGTAAACTCATGGTGCGGGCATGAACGTAACAATTCTTTCAATCTTTCGAAAGCGTCGTGAAATGCCTCTCCTGTCTTTTGCTGAAAATCATGTATCACTCTTCGCACTTCAGATGTCTTACTTGCAGGATAGAACTCTTGCAAGAACTTAGTCTTTAACTGCAACCAAGTTGTGATACTGTTGGCTGCCAGCGACGTGAACCAGTACTTAGCCTTATCCTTGATTGTAAATGAAATAACCTAAGCCTAAAGTAGTCTCTGTTGGCATTTCTAGGTATATTTTCATTAGCGATAACTAAGAACTCGTAAAGATGGCTATAAGGATCATCCTTCTTATAACCCCTAAATTCAGGCAACACTCCTAATAATTGCGGCCTAATATCTACCTGACAATCTGCATTTTCAGGAAAAAATATAGGCGAAGCATCATCATACTCCCGTGGTTGGAAGTGTGATGTAACAGACTTCCCAATCGGTTGTGCAAAATAAGTGGAGGAACAAGATTACCACAATTGTATAACTCATTGTTGTAGTACCTTTGTCCTCGCCACTGATTGTTGTGCTGCTACTGTCGTGGAGGTCCTCGACCTTGATTCCACTGGTTATTGTTGTTGTGGTTGGGCACCCAGCCCTCATCTTCATCTTCGTACTCCAGGTCTCCCAGTTGAGCCTGGTATTGCTGTGGTTGCTGTTGTGGTATAGGTTGTTGAGGTTTCTGAGGTTGTGGTGGTTGTTGTGGTTGTGGGATCTGCGGTGGCTGGCATTGGCATGGAGCACCATCACGATTGAGTACTCCCCACTTCGGCACAGTTGCTGCAGGATTCACACGAGGGTTAGTAATAGGTTGACTAACAGGTGGAACTACAGGTTGAATGCATGGTGGAAGAGACATAGGGGCTGAAACTGCGCCACCACCAGCACGTGTGGAAGCTCCATTGGTATTTATCAGAACTGGGGGCACAATCGGTTGTCCCCCCTGTTACCTAGCTATGTAGCTCATGGGTAACATCCTCGACAAAAAACATCATTCGAACTCATATTAAATAACAGTTTGCGAACACAATTCTTTCGATTTCCGAATCAAACAAAAGAGGTGACGTTTGTTCACCACGACGCGTACGCATGCACCGGAAGAAAACGACCGTAAAAACAATCAAACTACTAAAAATCAAAAAAGAAAACACTTTACTGACACAATGTGTCAAGCGCACAACACCCCGGCAACGACGCCAAAATTTGACACGTCGCAGTCGTTGATGCGGTAAAAAATACTAAATTTATACTTTACGGCTCACTAGCTAGCCACAAGTAAGGGTCGAACCATGGAGTCCGTGGTTGTCACTTTGTGTCAAAACTTGACCAATATACAGTTTCACTCTATAGACGGTTTCCATCCATACACTTAGAAAAACCGAAAGAACTCGAAAATGCAAATCTAACCAACGATCTATGTCTAAACTATGAATCACAATCACTCAATCCAAACCAATCCGAGCTCGAGGATCAACTCCGAAGATCAGAAACTCACAATCCAAATAATCAGACAAAACGACAACGATTATCAAAACCGAAAATAGAAATGAACATTCAATGACTTCAAACCAAACATGCATTAAAATAAAACCCTGAATCAGAGCCGAATGTTTCTGAAAACAGGAATGAAATCCAGATCCACGTGGTCAACAGTGTTTTACAATCCAAAACCCTTGATCGCACGTATAAACAATACCGAAAACGAAATGAATAAACAACGAAATCATCAAAACACGAAATCTGAGACCCTCTATTTATAGTTGCAGATTTTGCCTTCATGTGTTGCATAATGGCCTTATAAGTGGCGCGGCTTATCTTGAATCCCTGTTTCCTTGCACTTTGAATTTAGAATTCCCCCGCGGTGAAACAGCTCACCGCGTCACGTCACTCCTCTCGGTACGCGTCGCACGTATTACTTCAACCTGAAGTAGCCTTGTTTCCAAACTTTTCCAAAATGTATGCTTTTTACCTTGTATTTTCCATAAATTGCAACAAGAGCCTTTGGCACAAAACATGAGTAATATCGTAATCTCAGAAGTATATTTCATTCAAAACCATGCTCAATAACGACTAAAATGCACGACATTACTAGGTGTTATCAGTGAACATGGCAAGCAGACTAAGAAAAGGCATCCCATAGTAATTGACACAAGGATTTCTAAAACCCTTTCCCTTTTTCATATGGATCTTTATGGTCCTTCTATAGTGGAATCCTTGGGAAAAAAATATATATATATTCTTGTTATTGTTGATGGCTTCTATCGTTTCACTTGGGTTTTGTTCCTTCGGAACAAATCCGAGGCTGCTAACATGATCATCGACTTTATTAAGAATATTGAAGTTTTTTTGAAAAGGTCGGTAAGGAAAATTCACAGTGACAATGGGACAGAGTTTAAGAATCAAACCTTGGATTCATTTTTAAAACAAAATAGTATTTCCCACAATTTCTCTGCGCCCTACACTTCGCAATAGAATGGTGTTGTGGAACATCGCAATGGATCACTCTGCGAAGCCACAAGAACGATGTTGAACTTTGCAAATTTACCCTTGTATTTATGGGCTGAAACTATCTCAACAGCATGCTTCACTCAGAATCGGTCCTATATTCACAAACGTTTCAATATTACACCGTATGAAGTCATCAAAAAACGGAAGCCGAATATCAAATTTCTTCACATCTTCAGATGCAGATGCTTCATAATGAAACTCAAGTCCGTTGACAAAGTTCACTGAGAAATCAGATGAGGTAATATTCTTGTGTTATTCTTCTAACTCCAAAGGTTATAGAGTCATGAACAAGAGAACAAGAAAGATTGAAGAAATCGTTAACCTCTCTTTTGATTTCTAGTATATCAAAAAGTCCGAAACAAAATTCCATTTATCTCTAGTATTTCCTTAATCAGCTTCAGATTCATTACATTTACAGACTTTCGACACAAACTTTCATTTTCTCTTTGATCCACATGTGAGGGCTGCTGATGCTGAAATCAATGCACCATATTACAAGATGATAGAATCTACAAAGCTTTTGGATGGTCCTGAGGATGCTTCAGCTGCCGCAACTCAAAGTTCTCCTTTTGTCGAGTGGGAGTCATCCAATGGTCCTTCGAAACCTTCTGGTTTCAAGAGGGAGAATCTTCAGTCAAACAATGACACTTCTTCGCATGTCATCTCACAAATACTGTCAATGTATCCTACCATCCATGGGGAGTAGGAGTTCTCCACATCATAAAATATCTCTAACTCTCTTGATGCTCCTATCGAGGGGAAGCAATTTTCTAACTCAGACATTATATTCTCACCCTCCATTCTGGATGAAACTAATCATGATGATACTTCTCCCAGTTCGGCTTACCCTTTAGATACCGAAGAAATCAATGTCAAAGGACCGCCTAAGTTTGATACAAACTATCCACCATTGGAAAATGGATGAAGGATCATCAACCCACTTAAATCATAGGCGACTTACATGATTGGGTTCTAACTCGTGCACAACTTCAGCAAAAACAAAATGATTTAAACAAAAATGTTGATTTGTGCATGTTCAATGTTTTCATATAAAAAATTGAACCTAAAACGTTAAATATGCATTCGATCACCCTGATTGGATTGAAGCCATGCAATTGGAATTGGCAGAATTTGAACATAACAAAGTGTGGAGATTGATTCCAAAACCTGTTAGTGCCTCAAATGTTGGTCTAAAACGGGTGTATCACAATAAGCTTGATTCTGAAGGTAATGTGGTCTGGAACATAGCTCGATTGGTTGTTAAAGGATACCTTCAATAGGACGGAATCGATTACGAAGAAACCTTCGCACCTGTTGCCGGGCTCGAGTCCGTTTACATATTTTTGGGATTTGATGTACACAAAAACTTTGATGTCTATCAAATGGATGTCAGCTGTGCATTTTTAAATGGCGAACTCGAGGAAACGGTTTTTGTAGAACAACCACCTGGTTTTGTTAATAAAGAACATCTTGACCATTGGTACATTCTGGACAAGGCGGTATACAGATTGAAACAAGCACCATGTGCTTGGTACGAAACGTTAACCAAAATTTTGAAACAATCTAGTTTCTAGAAAGGATCAGTGGATCCTGTAGTTTTCTATAAAAATGTGGGTTAACATCTTGTGTTGGTCTAAATTTATGTTGATGACATCATCTTTGGATCCACTGACCCTTCCCTAACAAAAGAATTTGAGCAACGGATGAAAAGAAAATTTGAAATAAGCATGATGGGGAAGATTAATTTCTTCCTTGGATTGGAAATTATCAAAAGAAGGGACTTTCATTAATCAACAGAAGTATACCCGAAGCCTCCTTGAGCGCTTCGGAATGACTAACTGTTCCGATGCCAAGGTACCTATGGTTGCAGGCACAAGATTGAATCCTTCTCTAGAGAAAGCTCCAGTAGAGCTTACAACTTATCGAAGCATGATCGGTTCTTTGTTCTATCTCACTTCCAGCAGACCTGATATAATGTTCTCTGTGTGTAATTGTACAAGATATCATTCCAATCCTCGAGAACCTCACCGTGTTGCAGTGAAGACAATTTTTATTTATTTGCACCAAACCCCATTGTATGGTTTATGGTATCCTGCAAATTCATGATTTTATGTTCAAGCTTACTTAGATCCGCATCTTGGGGGTTGCTCTATTGATCATAAAAGTACATCTAGGGGTTGTCAATTCCTCGATAGAGAGTTGATCAGTTGGCTATCCAAAAAACATTCATGTGTATCCATCTCCACTACAGAAGCTGAATATGTGGTTGCTACAGCTTACACATCTCATATTATTTGGATTCAAAGTCAACTTTGTGGCTATGCAATCAACACGCGAAGGATACCATTGGTTTGTGATTCTCAAAGTGTCATTCGAATTTGTTGTAATCCGGTTCAACATTCCAAGACAAAGCATATAGCTCTTCGATATCCCATTATCAAAAGTCATGTTGAAGATGTAAACATTGAAGCTCACTTTGAGGATACTACAGAGCAGCTGGCTGACATATTCACAAAGGGATTGAATGAGAAGTCTTTCACACGAATCATTCATGGACTTGGCATGATTGACGGAACCACATTCACATAAAAATCAGATTTGATCACTTTATCCCTTTTACTTTCTATAAATAAAATAATATTTTTTGCTTCTCCGAAGGGGCCCGAAGCTTCGGAACCCTTCAGCTTTCTTAAATTTTCAAAATAAAACTTTTTCTTTCATCTAACACATATAATGACAAATGACATGAATATCTTGACACAAAATTTTCTCTGATGATATTATTGTTCATTCGGATGCGCTCTGAACAGTTTTGTTTAATTCAAATGCTTATCATTATTTGACAAAACTTGTTCAATTCTCAAGTGTTTACTCTTGAAGGCTGCTCTCTCAAAATTCCAAACTATTTCCATTCTAATTTTCAAATCATCTTTGCAACAAAACTGACAACAAACCTGCTGTCATCTGTTGGGCATTTATCAATCCCATTTTGATCTTGAGCTGCTGTTTTAAATGGCTATCGTTTTCTTTCTTGGAAACATAACCTAAAGGACAAAACTTTGTTTTTAGATTTTGTTTATCATGTCCCATTGCACTTAAGGGACAATTGGGAATCGCCTTGAAACATTGGTAACAAAACAGACTTCAGAATGAGGTCAATTCTGTTTTACAATATGATATTATATGTGATTTTAATAAATTTACTAAAAAACTATCTCTAGATTCTCAGTGTTATCCAATTCGCCTCAACAATTAACTATTTGAAAGTTCATTTACTTCTTAGGATTAGTCATGTTTGGAATTTTCCTTAGTTTAATGAATCTAACAATGACTGATACAAAATATAAGAGTCGTTACATTTATGTAACACATTAATCTAGATGAGGTGAGGGACAAAATTGCTATGGTTGTTTCAAAGTCACCAAGAATTGGAAATCTGGTGAAACTTCTGATAATATATCTTTGGATAAAATCTCCAAATCGGATTCAAGAAAAGAATTCTCAAAGGCTAAAGACATATTCATTGCTTCAAATGCAATCAAAAATCAAATTTTTGGTACAAAAATGTACCCCAATGCATACTTCTATTTCTTAAATAAAAAAAATGAGAAACTCCTATAACATAGTCAAGTACCTTGCTGAGAATATGAACAACTCAGTAGTCTATCTTAAGTGATAAGGGTGGAGGAATGCACTACACAATCCCCACAGGCTTGTCATCTGGGAAGCGTCTCCAAATACTTCTTTTGATGAAACGAGATATTTTTGCAAACAAAGCTTTTGAAATCACACAGAATGTCCATATATCCTCTTATGCTCAATCACATAAATGTATGGAAACTTAAATTTTCACGCAGAGGTTATTTACATCGATTAATCATGGAAATTTTGAAACATCTAGTTGAACATTCCAACCTTAAAATTCTATGAATATTACGAAACTGGATATTTCACTAGGTATATGGTACTTAGTCATTTTGTAGGAAATTCAATCACAAAGTATCTTATTGAATGACGAACTTCCAAAATTATTCGTTGCTTCTGAACTCAAAGGCAAATATATGTTTTTATAAATTTCTATGAAGTTCTGATTGCATATCTGAATCACACAACGTCATACCAAATCTTTCTATGCACTTCGGAACACATGTGGCTTGATATCAGTATTTGTACGATCAATACAGTGATCCTCTTTGAAAATCATTCTCGCTTTTCAACAAATGTACACTTCAGAATCCAATTGTTTTTATCCTTTCCGAAGGCTACCTTATTTTTGGCTCTATCAGTCATCCATCATTCAACTTTTGGATGTATTCGATGAACATAAGAGGTTATAAATTTTAAATTGGTTGTCAGATATCCTTTTATTTATAATTATATGTGTCATTTAATTTTCCTTAAAATTCCAATAAAAATTCACAATGATTACATTGCATTACATTAACTATGTCGTTTGGTTACCTTAAATACCTTTTCATTCCAACAACAAGTTATTGCAAAAAGGCGCACTTTTTTGGCAGGGTTAGTGGAACGATCATATCAGATGACGTGGCACTCTATGGTTGGACGTTCTCATCGTGCGCATTAAATGACCGCCTTTCTCTCTCATGCACCTTGGGACCACCAAGAGTATAAATAAAGGAATTCAACCAACTAGCCTTCTGTACGCGATCATAACTCTCAAACACACCCTATCCTTTCTTTGCAAAAATGTTCGTCTTCCTCTTGTTCATCCATCGCTGATGTTGCTCAAGATTCATCTTCACACACTCCTGAAGAAGGACTTTCCGCTCCAACTTTCCACTCACAGACATCCAACTATCTTGTAGTCTTTGAACCAACTCTCTACTCTGAACTGCTAGATGCTCTGTCAGAATGCTTAAAGCATCCAGTCCTGGGTTTTTCTCTATTTGGTTGCCCGGCTATTCCAGTAACATTAGTCTTTAGAGCGTACCATATTGCCATTATAAACGCTAATTCACAGACCAAGCACACTAAAAACATCTTTCTTGAAGTTTTTCTACCTGATAACACAACTAAGCGACTCTATGTTAATCGAATATGTTTGTTAGGGCTCTTTATCTGCCTACCTATGAAAAGCCTATTTCTGCTTCAACGGCTAAACTAACTACGATGTTTAATCTCATGGGGTACTCTCCACTCATCGATTCGATGAGTCAATTAAAAAAATCGACTGCCAAGCTTATGGAGATTTTTCTTTGGCATTCTTCTCTGATGTTTATCCAGAAGAACTGGGCTTGACTCTGTAAGGCAGACCTTCATGCATCTTCTCTTTGGTCTCTACACTGATGCTCCGGTGGATTATGCTTCAATTCTATTGGTTGATTTATGTGTCTACGTGAATCACTCAAAAAGGGGAACTGGGATTTCTTCTACCGGATTTTGGGTTGTTGTTGTCGATGATGCTTATCATCATGTTGAGATTCAAGTCGATCAAACCCTACCCATGAAGGCTTACACTTTCCACATTCCTCCACTGATTGATGATTCGAAATTTAATTTCATCGCTCAAATTCCACACGTCATGATATCCAAGGTACCCCTTCTGAATCCTGTTATTGAAAAATATAGTTCCACACTTGTGCTTCCCTATCCCATTCGGGATTTGGAGGCATCCAGGGCGGAAGAGGCGATCGTGGCTGTTGCAAATCCCAAAGGGAAAAAGAAAACTGTTGGGCGCTCAAGTGTGCCTCCACAAAAGCAAAGGACCATTTGGAATAGGAAGCAACCTGAACAAACACCAACTCACACCAATCCGAAGAGAGGAAGAAAAGGGCCTGAGAAGGCAGTTGTTGAACTCGTATCCGATTCCAACAGAACTGCTTCGGATCAGGAGACTGAAGAACAACAATAACAATCCCCTCCACATGAAACATACATACCCACTCCTTCCCCTCGTTCGTAAGTACCACTCACATCCACTGTTTCAACCTCAGAAACTCCAATCACCTCTGCACCAATCACTTCCACAATACTCACTTCTACCATTCATACATCTGAACCCATATAGTCTTCCATACCTACATCGACCATACACACCTCCAAACCAATAACAACTTCTATACCTATATCTGAACCCATTACATCATCAACTCACACTTTGGAACCTTTAACCTCTGAACCAATCACCTCATCCGAACCCTTATTCACTTCTGAACTTGTCTCCACTCATCCAACCACCTCTGAACCTATCACTTCGTCCACCCCAATCTCAGACCCCATTATCAGTTCAACTTCTACATAAGAAATTAATACCTCTTTACCTGAATTCAACCTTTAAGGTGTATTTTATATTCCTGTCACTTCCTCCTCTCAGCCTCCACCTACTTCTGAAGATAAAGCTATAATTTTCCATATGGAACCTGTTCAGATGGATGAAAATGCCGATGATGAACTAAATGACAACGAATTTATACTGATCAAACAACATCGAACACTGAACACCAATTTGAATGTTGTGCTTCATTGTCAAACCGGTTTTGACCCCGAGGGTATCGATGAACCTACAACAATCAAAGGTGTTCTCGAAGGAGTTCGGACTGCTCATGGCTTTACGAAGGAGCATGTCAAGAAACTCATTGATGATTCGGAGAAACAAATTGTTGAAAATCAGGCCAAGATTCAGACTGAGTCTGAATCATAGTTGAATGCTGCTTTTCAGAAGATCGGATCATCTTACAAAGCATTCAAGGCCGAAACCACTACGAAGATTGATGAAGTAGTCACGAAACTTGATTTTTCCAATTCTGATGTCAAGAATTCGTTGAACGATCTTCGACAGGAGATTCATTCTTTCAACCAACAATATAATGCTCTGTTCTTGAAGGACCACCAGGCTGCGCAGGTGCGCATCACAGAACTCAGCAGGGAATCTCCTGCTTCTGCCTTGGAGGGTTTCGCAAATCAGGTACAGCGAAACAATGAGTCGATGATTGCCAATGCCCTGAATGATTTGAAGATTGCTCTTCAACCCATCTTGCAACATACTCTCAGCTCGGATTCGCCATACTCAAGCTTCCCATTCGGGACCAAGGGCCAACTGCTCCGACTGGACCTCCTGTTCGTTCTTCGGAAGTGGGAGAGGGATCCAGCTCTTGGTCCCGTGCCTTTTCCGCACCAATATCGACATCAAAACCGACAGCAACAACAACACCCTCAATTGAGTTGTAGGTGTCATAAGTACCAATTGACTACCATAAGTTGAAAAATTATTAAGTTGCATTGGTTAAATAGTTGAAACTTGAAGAATTTTGGTACTAAAATAAATTAATGTTCTGTTCAGTTATTTGAAAGTTGGAGAACCTTGTAGTTTTAAATGAATATAATTCAAAATATTGGTCTATCTTGAACCACATTTATTTGAATGACTTATATTATAAGATTTGTAAAGATAAAGATAAGGTTAATTGCATAAAAGTCACTAAGGTTACACAAAATCTCTATTTTGACACTATGTTTATTTTTTTGACAACTAAGTCGCCGAGTTTTCTAATTTGTTGCAATTTTGACCATTTGAATGGTCAACCCGGTTGCCAGCTGACGTAATATGGCAACGTCTCAGTCTATAATGATGTGACGATGACATAGCGCCGACATGATCATAGTTTATTTGAAAAGTAATATTTAAAACAATAATGATAAGTGATAGAGGATTTTATTTAGTTTTTTAAGGAACAAATACAATGATTTGAAATTAGGATGATATATAGTTATTGTATATACTATATACTGATAATTATAGAAAAAAAATCCAAAACATGATTTTATAATTTGATTTGAAAGTAAGATGATATACGTGGATTGTATATACTATCTACTGATAATTATATTAAAAGTATGAAATACATATTTAGTAGAAGTGGTAATTATGACTTATATATGAGTGAACTTGTTAATTGAGTTATTATTTATCTTCATAGTCAAATAAGTAATAATAAAAGAAAATTTTAGCTAAAATAGGAAAGGTCATCGTGTCACGTCAGTACTACGTCATCAAAGACTAACACATCATCATGCCACGTCAGTTGGCAAACGAGGGAGTTGACCTGTAAAATGGTAAAAATTGCAACAATTTGAAAACTTAGTAAATAAATTGCAAAAAAATAAATACAGTGTCAAAATCAAATTTTTATATTAACCTAATGACTTTTTTTATAATTTACCCTAAAGCTAAAGATAAAGATATAAATTTATTAGAATTTTGATAAACGTTTTAGCAAGCTATTTTTGTGTTTCTCTTTTTCTTGAAATCTAAATGGAATATTTTATCAATGATGCATTTCGAATTATTGAATTCTGTTGATATGCTTTTTTAAGTTGTAGGCCTATCTATTTGTCTAACTTTAACTTTGTACTCTCATTGTTTCTCCTCAAAAAAATTTAAAACAATTATATTTATTGTAACTTGCAACAATGAAATAAACAAATATATTTTAAGCATATTTTCACTCGCAACTTGCATCTCGAGTCTAATAATGTTTAAAAAATAATTTTTAAGTGATCGTGGTTTTTAATATTTCAGTAATAGATAGCATGAAATCAACAACGTGTTATTGTTATTTTTATTTTATAAGTTTTGTATAGATAAACTGGTTTAATGTCTAATAATGTCTTTATTACATTCCAAAAACCATGTTTTAGTGATTAATGGTGTCTTAATATATTAAATCAAGTTAATGTTTCACATGATTACCCAACATTATGCCTACATAACTAAGTTACAACGCTATGTTACTTAAAACTTAAAAGTCCTTGTGGTTGATAAATTGAATGGTGGAACGTAGCGTGGAAATGATATGCATATAAATTCATACTAACGCCTTTTTTAAAAATGTACTTCGAGTGTGACTAAGAATAGGATAGATAACATTCATCATTAATGTTCTTGACTATATATATTCACGTGATCGAACATTATACTAAGATCTAATATGACAAGTTTCAGTTTAAGATGTGTTTTATAAATTTCAAAGAACTGTTGATAAATAAAGACATGGCAATGTTATGAATCCAAAAATTTAGGGTTGAACTTGAAGGTAATATTCATAATGTGTTAAGCCTAAAAATTATGGTATCAATACATGCGCTTTCAAACTTAATGTCTATAATTTTATCAAAACCGAAATTTCTTCAGCTCTCGAGATTTATTCTTTATTGAAAAATATGTTCGCTAATTTACTTAGTATAAGGAAATTGCTTATTTTTATTTTTAAACTACATATCTCTCTCCGTTTTAAAATGGAGGATGATATCATTACATTGTTTAAAAAAGGCACCTTTTAATTAAATGAACTTAGCTCAATGTTTGTCTCCACTCAAAAGGTTTAGAGCGGCTCACCTTATATCATCACATCTCACTTCGTCCTATCAAACATGTATTGTCGTGTTCATGTTGGATTAAAACATAAGCATATTGAGATAGCTTGACTTTATTCGAATCCATTCAATTATCATGTTGTGTCGTGTCTATCTGTTTTCTTTTTTGACACTCGTGTTAGGTTGACAGGTTTAGGAGGGTTTAATTAATGACTTCAACATTACAAAACAACTAAAAAATAAGTACGTGATATTGATATAAAAGTGAAAACTAAAAATAATTCTTGACTCGGGAAGCTAATTAATGGCATCCACATTAGAAAACAACCCAACCTAAATTCGATTATATTAAGTTTTGGTTTTGGGTATGTTTAATTTACATAAAGAATTAAAAGAACTTGCATATAGTTTGGACCCTAACCATACCTGTTTACTTTTCGTGTTGTGTCATGTCAACCCGTTTAATTAAACACATTGAAATCTCTTATCCGAATCTGTTTATTTGTGTGTCTGGTTTGTGTCGCGTGTCCTCTTACTCTTCAGATTGCTTCAAAATCCCCTTCTTCATGTTAAGTATTTCAAACCCTACTTTTCCTCATTTACCAATGGCAAACGATTCAGACATGGAGGTTACTAGTTCTCATGTACCAAAATGAGCACCAATTGAATATTTTAAACAACCCCACCCAAAGAATACACCGCAGGATGCAACCTTACAGTTTACTAAACCCCGCTCCATAAGATCCTTTAGTCAGAATTATTGCCAAACTTCTCAGACACCATTTTCTTGTCAAGTCTCTCACTAAATCTCAACAAATCCTAATATACTTTTTAAGGTCTATTTTTTACTTTTCAACTATACATGATGAAGTTCTTATCTTTAACATCGATAACACACGCATGAGAATAGTCACCAGATAAATGAACATTGTGGTTAAATGCATCAATGAGAAATGACGAGTATGTACAACCCTCAGTAAATGATCTTCTCACTATTCTGATAGAAATAGATGATAATGCTCCAACTTCTTTGCCAAACAAAGCAACCTACCTATCAATTGGCAATTTATCAATCATGTTCTTCTTTATTCTTTATTGGTAGAACATGTAGTTTAGATACAAGTTTTAGAAACCTTTAAAGTGTGATGTATGGTATTTATACCAATACAAATTGTTATTATATATGGGTTTATTATGTAGGAAGATCTTTTAGTAGGGATCCAATACTTTAACAATCAGATTAGACATCATCATTTTTGGATGACCCTTATCTTAGATTGTTTTAGGGATTTGAATATGGATGTTAAACTCTTAGATAACGTTATGAGAATCAGGAACATGATTAAATCCAATTTCACCAATCAAGTAGGTATTGATCAGTTTGGTCCCTTTCCTGATTGTATGTTAAGTCTTTCCAATGAGAATAATTTAATTATTGCACAATATAGAGTTTTAGACCATCCCACTTAATTGAACATGTAACCATCACTATGAAGAGAAAATCAAATGAATCGCTTAGTGAACCAAGTCAAGAATCTCCTCAAATACAATCTTCCAATAAGATTAAGATTAATGAATCAACTTCTTCTGGAACAAGGACTAATGAGGACAAGAAAATTCAAAAAGAGGTAGACAAGTGGATCAAGAAGAAAATTAAAGAAGAGAAGAAAGTGCCTAAAAGGAGATTAGCTAAGGAAGTTGAAGCATAATACATTGTTGAATAATCCCATGAACCTAACATTCCAAGGCCCTATCACCAACTAGTTAAAAATCCACCTTTCCTTTTGGAAAGTTGTATATATTGTCATTATTGATCAGAATACACAACCTCTTCCTCAATGTCCAAGAATATCACATGTTTGGAGTCATGTGTCACCAACTTATATCAAACACTAGCAATTTTCGACCCTCTGATATGATTTTACACTCACACAAAAGGTTTGAGTGCAAGACTATTTTACAGCTTTTCAAATTATCTTATCATACGATCTCCACAAATTTTGACTCTTTGATATCTGTTCATGACTTTTGATCATATCTTTGTAGGTCCTCTTAATGTTGAAATTATTTTAACCACTACAAGAATTTTGATCCCCTCTTCAATGATATATATTGTCCCATTTCTTTCAAATGTTGATGTTGTAAGATTAATCTATTTTACTTTTGTTACATCACTTCTTTTAACCAGATCCATTCAAGAAATATTTTTGTGAGCTTTTGGAAGACATTCCATATACGTAGTTTCCTAACATTAAAGAAATACATTATCAGCATTTAACATTCCTTACCATCTTTCAAAATTCATGAAGATGAATTACAGGAAATGGTGATGGTTTAGTATCAACCACCAAGGGCCATCATTCCTCTTGGTGTTGACAAAGATTTAGAAGCTGTGGATGAAATGTAAATTGATGCCATTCTTGATCCCATTAAATATCATGTTGATGATGGGATAATAATCTAAAGTGTTAGTGCATGTTCATCTAGTTTTGAGCCATCAGATAAAGATGAGTCCATTTCCACTTCAAGCTAAGATGATCAACATATATAGCCTCCTCTTGATCAAGCCTAATTCATCAAAAGCTTGATCTAATAGTTAAATTTGTGGGTTTTAAAAAGCAAAGAAGTATAAAAATATGTTTCTATGTTAAAGAAGCTTGTTCACACATTAAAGGATAATTATGCAGTAAATATAAAGTTACTTAATGCCTTATTACAAACTACTGAAGACGTGTTTGGAGATTTAGAAGTTAGGGATTTTAATGGTAAATCTAGAAGCATAAGCTTGAGGATAAATATAAAATCTCTTGTTATAGGCTATCAGTAGTGTCACATTTAATAAAGAAAGTGCACAATAAAGAATCACTTCTTTGGAAGCCATAATTAAGACATAAAGGAATACACTAACCATGTTTGAATTAGAGAATCACAAATCCTTATCTCAGCCACCTACACTATCTACCAACATTGCTCCCTTGGCTATAATAATGGTTTCTTCTTATATACACGTCGAACTCAACATATTACAAGACAAAATATAACTCATATTTGTATCCTATAAAGCCTCACAATAATGAATAGGCCATGTCGTTGGAAACATTTAGCAACGTAACTACGTATTTGGAGCAAACCAGCTAAAATCTTAGTGATGATGTTAATGATCCAATCAAGAAATAATCTACAGGCAGCAAAGTAGATGTGTCTGGCTTAGAAAATAATATAATGATCAAAACAAGTCAAGTTCGGATCTTAATAGTGAAATCCCCTTATTTTACAAAAAAAAGAGCATCTTCTTTAGTAAAACCCACTAAATAAGAGAGGAAAATAAGGATATTAAGAAAAACAGGATATGTTCATAATCCAAATGAGGAAGATCGTGATGAAGAGTATCAATATCCTATTATCCAAATCCTAATACTATATAAAGAAAATGAGGCACATATAGAAAAAAGTATAAAGAGGTTAGAAAGAATAAGGCTGAAGAGTTAGATAAAAAGACAAAAATTAATATTAACAAAAAGAGAATTGGACACATTGAGAATAAGAGAAAAAATATGGGAAGGAGAGACTTTCTATTCTTGAGGCGTGAGAATATGCTTATGTTAAAACTACCAAAAAATCTTATGTAAAGCATTCATCTCAAGTGAAAATACCAACTCCTCCACCTTTCTAGAATCGAACACCAATCAGACCGCCCCCATTATACGCAGCATTTGTCCAACCACAAACCCAAGATCAACCTTCAACTTAAAGTTCAACTATGAATCTAACTAAAACCTAAAATCCCTAATTGTCAAAATATAAATCTAGAAAAAATTAAATTTCTTCCTATTTCTTTCAGATCTTTCACAAGGAGACCCACTAGAAATAGTGGAATGGATGTTCAACTTCATCCATATTATAACAACTTCCATAAGGTGCCTCGCTGATTTTAAAACAAATAAAATGGAATTTTGATTGAAGTATCAAAGAAGAAGTGGCCATAGACAAAATTACTAAAGAAAATACTAGAAGAATTACTGAAGGAATAATCAAATTCTTTGATTATGATATTGATAGATAATATAATAACGTAAATAGAACTGTAGAATAGAATGGGTTCCAACATAGTCCTATTAATTTTAAACAAAGCTAGAAGCAAAGTGTACGATAATCACTATTCTCCATACAAAATGAATGTGTGAAAACACCTCTTCAATCAACTATTAGACCATATAAATAAAGTTGGAATGTTCTCCTTTCTTCTCATGCTAAACACAACATTTTTTCATGTTCCAAAAGCAAAATTATAGAAGGAAAGGATAAAGTTTTGAGGAAAACACTTGAATGGATTATCTATATCTACATGTACATGGGAAAAAGTAAGGATTTTGTATGGTTAAGATTTAGAATTGGTAGACTTATAAGGATAGTAATTCATTGCTTTGAAGGCCAATAATAAGTTGAATCTTTTGTAAGGAAAATAAATTGAAATACCAACACTATGATTGAAGAAGAGTTTTAGAACATGAATAAAGAAGACACTAGGCCGCTGCTTTATTCGGTTAGGAAAGGATATGATGAGAGAAACCATAAATGTTATAAGACACTAATGTAGTGATTGTTTTGAAGAGGTAAATTAATGTTTATAGTCTGCAAACCAAATCTACAAAATATGCAGAATAAATGTCTACGATCTACAATACAAAGACTTTGTTCTTTAAAGTTTGTAAGTTGCTTAAACGATATTAAAATGCATTGATTACATATGATATTAAATAAATAAACCATATGTACATACACACATTAACCATATTGGTTTCTAGATGAAAGTTAAAGACGATGGTGGTTGTAGCAGTACCAACAACGATGGTGGTGGTTGTGGTGATGGTGGTGTTGGTAGTGATGGTGGCAGATGTGACATCCGCCTAAAATGGATTCGGGTCAACCCAACCCAATTGGAAATTTAATAAACACTACTCAAGATTACTTGACGCTAATAGGATCAAAACCCATACACTACGATATAAATTGATGTTAATAGCAATATAGCATAGTATAACGTTATAACTATAATCAAATTAAATTATGATACCATATTAAAATTAAATCAAAGTATGATGCTCTAATTAAATTAAAAGAATCAAACTTGAATGCTATAATTATACTTCAAATCAAAATAGATTGTTATAATCAAATAATAACCTATCTTTTATAAAACTCTATTTTTATAAACTCTATATTAAATTTAATAAAACTCTTATATTAATTAATATATTATATAAAAGATGCTTGTGTTAGTGGAAAATTATGAAGACCACCAAAAACAAAAGGTTATTCCCATTGTCTCCCACTCACACCTCCTATCATCTTTCCTTTTATTTTTCTCCCAACACATTATTCTCATCACCACTCAAACCATATCTATTCTTCTTCTCACTCTCAATCTCGAAATTCCTCCTAGAAATCTTCATTTTTCAGCCAAGAACACTCCAATATACTCAAATCTCCATCCCTCTTGAAGCATTCATCAATGTATGTTGTTAAAAGTTCTAAATTCATACATGAAACAAATTAAATCCACCAAACTATCTAAAACTCATTTTATGCATAAACCTGATTTTTCTCAGAATCCCATAAATAAAATAAGAAGTTCTGGAAATTTTCAGAAAATAACTTATTTTTATTGAATTACTATAATTATTGCAATATAATAAGGCAATAATTCACATAAAATACCTTTTTAGTCAATAAATTCTGGGAACATTCTAGGATGACCCATACATTTATTAAAGTTGATTTATGAAGTTTCATGCATTTATATTACTGTTTTATGCTTATTTTGTATTTTATTTTGTTGTAGATAAATAAATATAAAAATATAGTTATGTATGTTAAAAACTAGATTTTATATTTTTCGCACCTTATTAACATTTTAAAGACTCCATGACAAAATGTACAGATTTTGGTAAGAATGTTTGCTTATTTTTCCTGATTTAATGATTATTTAATGGTTTAAATTGATAATAAATAGATACACATGTCCAAAAATTATAAACCCTTATCAGAATATAATATATAACATGTTAATCATAAATAAAAAGTTTAATGAATTTATCTTAATATTTTCCTATTATTTATGATTTTATTGATTAGTTAATAATGAAAAACATAAGAAATACTTCCCATAGTCAAAAATATCCAAACACATTTACAGTAGGCTCAATATAATGTTTGAAAACTATGGTTATTTTTCCAGAATTTTTGAGAATCATTTGTTATTTTTCCCGAATTTTGTTGTTGTTTAAACATTAAAATACTAAATAAATACTAAAGCAGTTAAGAAAAATATGCAAATTTTAGAGTAATTACTATTTTATGAAATAATGATTTTCTGATAATTTCAGAATGTTTAATTACTGTTTAGTATTTAAAACCATTTTCCTAAGTATCTAAGCATGTAAAAATGCATTTTTAATGATTATTTCATATAAATAATTGTTTATAATATATAAAATCTGTAAATACTTATAATTTGACAAGTTATTATTTTAATAAGAAATTATTAAAATCTTGCCTAAAGTGAAAATATAAATTAATTAAGCAAAGTAATTAATTCAATTTAAAATTCATCTAACCTATGAATACATTAATATTCAAAAAAAAATTTGATTATTGTTAATTCATCTAATATAAGAATATGTGTCTAATTATTTTTATTAATACTCCATTCCCATTTAGTAGTTC
This sequence comes from Cichorium intybus, assembly GCA_023525715.1. NCBI lineage: Eukaryota > Viridiplantae > Streptophyta > Magnoliopsida > Asterales > Asteraceae > Cichorium > Cichorium intybus. The sequence goes on along the minus strand of CM042016.1, from coordinate 42,267,161 downwards.
CTAAACCAAAACTATTAATTATAATAGGTTCCACGTCGTTTTGACCCGAGCCGTCTATCGTACAACACGCGTATTCCGTTTGGACTAATGTGAGTTATCTACCGCATATTTTATAATTTTCAATACTTTTGGGGTGTATCATGTGGTTTTAATATGTTCCAACTTCATTTTATTATTTTAACACAATTGATATAGTGTTGGGACATTTATACATGAATCATTATTTGTATAATTATTGTTTGTTTATGCTACATGTACTTGTAGTGCATTACCATTTTTAGTGTAATCTCCATGACTATACCCGTATTCTTGAGGTACGTTATGGACAATAATAGCGCTATTGGGTTGACCACCCCGCCTTGGGACGCTAAGGTGATTGATTGCACGTGGTTGAGTGTGTATGATGATTAGATGCTCCATCCTATATATATATATATATATATATATATATATATATATATATATATATACATATATATGTATATATAGGGTGAGGACTTATTGTTGTTGTTATCATTTGTTAATCAATTTTTGATTTATAAACCGTTATCTCAATAATACTTGCTTGTCGACTTCCAAAGAAAACAAGTTTCAAATTATAAATATTTCAAACTCACAATTTTCTTTAATAAAACTAGATTACTCACCAACTCTCGTAGTTGACATGTTTTTACCCATGATGCAGATTTGAAGAATGAAGTTGATGAAAAGTAAGGTATACCTTAGAAACCCACAAGACTATCTAAATTTGATGTAATAAATTTTGTTTGTATTTGAATTTGTATTTGTATGTTGTGGATCTTGTTTGCCTATTTAGTACTTAATTGAATCTAATCATATTATAACATAGTTGTCATGAGACTTTGAACAATATATCACGCCTTGATCGATTCCGCCAACGATCGGGGTGTGACAGATTGGTATCAGAGCCCTTGACTATTGGGAATTAGGTTAATTGCCTTGACATAGTCTATAGCCTCTAGGGTCCTCTCGTATGCTAGTTTATAAAATGCACACACAACTGCATGCAACTCGCACTTAGAAAATCCTAGGAATACCTTTGTGTGCTAATTGCTCCCTTATGTGCTTACGTATTATTCCCGACACTTATATGTGTGCATACACTTGTGAATTTTCTCCTCTTTCTCTTAAAATCACACACATACTCAAATGGTTTCAAAATAAAAATTTATATACATATATATTCCTTGGAGCTTATAGGAAATCAAAAGTCATCCACTCTAGTTGGGTAGGATCAAAGTAATGGACGCGTAGTAACTGGAAGGGGGAGGTGCCGGTAACCCGAAAGTCCTGACTAGGTAAGCATTCGTATACATCCCAATCAACCGAGGGACCAGTTTGCTTACCTGGGGACCAAAGGCGAGAGTTCCCAAACCTATAGGCCAAAGCGCGTCATTCACATTACTTTTGAGCCATTAAACTACCTAACCTTATCAAACGTATCCGAAAGGATACACTCTAAAATGGCCAACTCATTGGACTATTAAGTTCCCTAATGGGCCTTGAATTGGGAAAAACATGTGAAAACTTAGTATTGTGGGGGCCCACGCAATTGCTACATGCTTCACATTTAGTACCCATGGAAAGCCCAAAAGGTGCCCAACACTCCTAACCATGGCCCAACAAGTGTTTTACAATCATTTTACCCAACAATGTCTACAAACTTAATTTCCATAATTAATTAAAAAATAACTCACAAGTCCATATGCGTGTTTCTCATAGATGGCATTACGACCCCCTCTGTAACCATTGTAACTATCACCATATGTCCACCAGCCCGTGTCGCCTTTGTACGACTTGTGGTCGCTATGGCCACTTGGCGGACACATGCCGTGCACCAAAAACTCAGCGACCATTCGCTCTACCCTCAAATCAGCAAACACAAACCCGGTATCCAACTGGAACATGCTTCAACTGTGGTGAACCCACCCATTTCAGAAACACGTGTCCTAGGCTTGTCAATATCATTAACACTCAAGCCCAGGCAAATCCAACAATGCAGGTTCCAGCTCCCAAAGGCCGAGCATTTGTCATTACCGCAACCCAAGCACAGACCGATAACAAGGTCGTAAATTGTACGTTTCTCATAAATGACTGCTACGCGTCAGTACTTTTTGATTCAGGTGCCGATAAAAGTTTTGTGTCTTTGGAATTTGAACCCATACTTCACACACCTCGCACGATTCTTGATGAACACTTTACCGTAGAAGTCGCCAATGGAAAATACATTTCACTCAATGCAGTCATCCAAGATTGGACTTTCGATTTTTGCGGTCATAAATTTTCTGTCAATTTAGTTCCTATGGAACTTGGTAGCTTCGACATCATCGTGGGAATGGATTGGCTATCCCAAAACCATGCTGAAATAGTATGTTATGAGAAGTTTATTTGTATTCCTCTTGCCGACGGTCAAAGTCTTCGTATTTATGGCGAGACTCGTTCAAAAAAAAGCTTAGTCTTATGTCATGTACTCAAGCTCGATCATATCTACGTAAAGAATACATGGCTTTCTTAGCCCATGTGGTGGAAACAAAGGTCAAAGAAAAGAAGATCGAAAATATTCCTATTGTACGAGACTTTCCCACCATCTTTCCCGATGACGTATCTGGACTCCCTCCAGTACGTGAGCTAGAGTTCCGCATCGATCTCGTTCCTGAGGCTGCTCCCATTGCCAAGTCTCCATATCGGTTGGCTCCAACCGAGATGCAAGAATTGGCAAGACAGCTCCAAGAATTAACCGATAAGGGATTTATCCGCCCTAGTACTTCACCTTGGGGAGCCCCGGTTCTCTTCATCAAAAAGAAAGATGGTTCGTTTCGTATGTGTATCGATTATCGGGAGTTAAATAAATTGACCATCAAGAACCGATATCCGTTACCTCGGATCGACGAACTTTTTGATCAGCTTCAAGGAGCTTCATGCTTCTCAAAAATCGACCTCCGCTCGGGTTATCACCAACTTCGAGTACGGGCAGAAGACATCCCCAAAACCGCTTTCCGAACCCGCTATGGTCATTACGAGTTCACCGTTATGCCTTTTGGCCTAACGAATGCCCCTGCCGCATTCATGGACTTGATGAATCGGGTATTTAAACCTTATCTCGACCGTTTTGTTATCGTCTTTATTGATGACATCCTCATTTACTCCAAGACAAAGGCAGACCATGAAAGACACCTTCGTCTAACTCTCCAAACATTGCAAGGAAATCAACTCTATGCCAAATTTTCGAAATACGAGTTTTGGTTAAATGAGGTACAATTCCTCGGTCATATTGTAAGTGACAAGGGTATTTTAGTCGATCCCGCAAAAGTTGAAGCATTTAAGAATTGGAAAGCCCCACGTACCCCCAAGGAAATTCGGTCATTCCTCGGTTTAGCTGGCTATTACCGCCGTTTCATTTCAAATTTCTCAAAGATCGCTTTACTGCTTACTTTTCTCACTTGCAAGGGTACGCCATTTGATTGGGGACCCAAGCAGGAAGACGCTTTCCAAACCCTTAAACAAAGATTGTGTGACGCTCCGATTCTTACACTCCCTGAAGGATCCGAAGATTTCGTGGTATACTGCGATGCCTCCAATCTCGGTCTAGGTTGTGTTTTGATGCAAAGGAGAAAGGTTATAGCTTACGCATCGCGACAACTCAAAATCCATGAAAGGAATTATACGACTCATGATTTGGAGCTCGGTGTCGTGGTTTTCGCTCTTAAAATTTGGAGGCATTACCTTTACGGCACTAAATGCGTAATTTTCACCGACCACAAGAGCTTGCAACATATTCTTAATCAAAAGGAACTCAATATGAGACAAACACGATAGGTCGAACTCCTAAATGATTACGAGTGTGAAATACGCTATCATCCGGGCAAGGCAAACGTGGTAGCCGACGCTTTAAGTCGAAAAGAACATGCCAAAGCATTTCATCTAATATGTTCTCCTATCTTGTCCAATCTAAGTGACCGAATTCGAGGAGCCCAACACTCGGCAATTACCGAAAATGACATGCCCACGGGAATTGATGGGGAGTTGGAAAGTAAATCTGATGGTATTTTCTATTATCAAGATCGCATCTGGATCCCAGATCGCGACAATCTTCGTATCTTCCTGATGGAAGAAATCCATAAAACTCGATATTCCATTCATCCTGGCGCTGACAAGATGTATCATGGCCTGAGAACCAATTATTGGTGGTCGGGAATGAAAAAGGATATTGCTTTATTCGTGGCCAAATGTCTTACATGTTCCAGGGTCAAAGCAGAACATCAACGACCCTCTGGACTATTGGTCCAACCGGTAATCCCCGAGTGGAAATGGGAAGCGATCACCATGGATTTCGTAACCAAACTTCCCCGTACCACCAAGGGACACGACAGCATTTGGGTAATCATTGACCGTTTGACCAAATCCGCTCATTTCCTTCCCATCCGTGAACATTTCAAGGTCGAACAACTTGCTCGAATTTACATCGACGAGATAGTTAGTCGGCATGGCATCCCTCTCAGCATCATTTCAGATCGTGATGGGAGATTTCTCTCTCGGTTTTGGCAATCACTTCAAGCAGCCATGGGAACCCGCCTCGATCTCAGTACCGCCTATCATCCTCAAACCGATGGTCAATCTGAGAGGACAATTCAAACACTCGAAGATATGTTGAGGGCGTGTGTCTTAGATTTCGGAGGAAACTGGGACTCTCATTTACCGTTGGTGGAATTCTCCTATAATAACAGTTATCATTCTAGCATCAAGATGCCACCATTTGAGGCATTGTATGGCCGTAAATGTCGATCTCCTATTTGCTGGCATGAAATTGGCGAGTCCCACGTGATTCGCGCAACAGTGGATTCTCCAATCGTTGGTCCTGAGCTTATCCAGGAAACAACCGACAAAATCACTCAGATTCACAATAACCTTCTCGCAGCTCGTAGCCGACAAAAGAGTTACGCCGACAAGCGACGCAAACCGCTTGAATTTACCGTGGGTGACATGGTCATGTTAAAAGTGTCCCCATGGAAAGGTGTGGTTCGTTTTGGACGCAAGGGTAAATTGGCACCACGCTATGTAGGCCCGTTCAAAATCCTGAAAAGGATCGGACCAGTAGCCTACGTGTAACACCCCTTTTCTCAAAACCGTATTTAAATACAGTTTATATTACAAAACGTGACTAAGAAATAGTCACTTAAATTTTTTTTTTTACAAACTTTATTCTGAAAGGGTATTACAGACTCAATACAGAAAACCATAATTTAAACTTACTATATACACACTGGTCCCACTTCAACTTCCGCTCCTTTCACCTAAGTACATAGCATTTAAAAAAAACAATATACGTGAGACATAAAGTCTCGTGAGTAATATGGGTTTTAGACCCAAAATATTTCTGCTCAATACTTGAATTAATAACAAGTAAAAACCGATAAACTGCTGAAAACTTATTTTTCAAAATAGGTCTCAAATATCTTTGCTTTTCTGTAATTAAAACTTAAAAACATTTTCTTTCTCAAAAACGGCTTCTTACTTTAAAACTGTTTTAATTCTTTGAAACTGCTTTCTTTCTTTAAAACTGCTTTCTTTCTTTAAAACTGCTTTCTTTCTTTAAAATTGCTTTCTTTCTCATGTACTTGTGACCAACTGAAACTCATGAATTATTTTAATTTAATTCATTCAACTAGCTCCCCTCGCGGGACAGAACAGATCCGTCCGCTCGGTTATGCTCATTCTGTCTCCCCTTTGTGACTTGGAACGGATTCAAGCACAAGGGTATACTAAGCTAGACCACTACTTCGCGACGGGAGGTACCATCCCAGTAGTGTCTTCTGATCCCCCGATTATGTGGGTGATCCTAGTCCGGACAACTAACTCTTTCTTCTTTCTTTCTTTAATTCTCATCTCATTACATATTAAATTGGTCAAAATGGGACACAATTTATAAATAAATCAACTCATAAACTTTTAGACTCATAATCAAAAATATCTTTAAAACTAATCTCAACATCTTTAGCTCATGTATAGAGCTTCTTTCAAAACTTTATAAACTATACTTCTTTAAAATCTCTTTTAAACGCTTAGCTCTTAGAGCTACTGTCAAAACTATTTCCAAACCTTAGAATTTGCAAATATTTGGAAATCTCATTTTCTGAAAATATCATTTTGCTATGTACTCGAAAACATCCTCATAAAACTCACCTTGGTGTAACTATAAGTCTCTAAGCTTCTTGTATTCCTTTTCCTTTCCCGTGCTCAATAACGTTCGAAGCACCACCTATACAAATGGTATATATAAATACTCCATATAATTAACTCTATAATGCTAAAGTCTCATATGACACAACTCCAGGTTATAATAAATGTATAACCATTAATTAACTCGTTTTATAGTTTTCTCCGAAATTCGCGTATATTGCTACAGTACCCCCGAGGGGTCGTATTTCAGTTCCGACTCTTTTCCATGAAGTCTTATGCTATATTAGACTTGTGTTTCAAATTTGGAGTTTATTGGACAAGTCTAGCTCAAATTCCAAAAATCAAGTTTTGACATAAACTTGAAGTTTAGCCACTGCCGCTACAGTGACTTTTCCGCAAGGTCGGATTACGAATTTGAAAATTTCCTATATGTTTTCATACCATTCTAAGGCTATGGTAAAAATTTCAGACCAAACGGACATGTCTAGCTATGGTTTCTGACTTTTGAAATTTCTAACATTTTTGGTCCCTGTCTGGAGGCGCACTGCGCCAGGCTTTGGGCGCACTGCGCCTGGGCGCACCCCGCCCTGATCCTGGGCGCACTGCGCCTAGCGCCTGGGCAGGCTCCTGATCAGTCGCGATTTGGCACTGTAGCACGCAGTTTTAACATTTTAAGTCCTTAATCTAGGTCTTAATCATATGGGGTTTGTTCCTTGACTAAAACCCTCCATTATAACAAGGTTTTAATCCATTGAAATCAATTTAACCAATCAAATGCAGGAATTAAAGTTCTTGATCAAAATTGCAAACTTTCAAAAATAACAATCTACTTCCATGTTCTTGAGTTATATGCTTAACTAATGACTTATTGAAAGCATTAGCCACTTAAACCACATGATTCTTGACTGAAATTTCAGTTTCAATTCCACCCAAGAACCAATTCAAGCATACACCCAAAAACCTAGGTTAGAACAAAGGAAATCTTACCTTTCAAGGCTTGGAATCGCTAATTCCAAGGTTGTTTCTTTGATTCCTTTGCTAAACTTTCCAGAAATTCTTCTTCTTCCCGTGCTCTCTCTCTCTCTCGTATCTTTTGAAATGTTCTACTAACTTCTGGCAAAAGAGAATGATAATTCTCTTATTTATATTTTTAAGGTTTATAAAACATTTACATTTTAGTCCCCAAGCTTTCAAACTTTTCTTCAAAAATGGTCCTAAGACCCATAACTTTGCAAAAAAAGTTCCATTAACTTCTAACTTGACATTTTCTTGACAATTTGGTCATTTTCATGTCAAATGACCATTTTTCCATTTTTGGTCAAATTTCACTATTTACACGGTAAAACTCCAACTTTCATATAATCTCTTATTTCTTATATTATTATTTCACAAATACATATTATTTTACATAATAGTCTTATAACGTGCCAAAAGACCGTTTTACCCTTTTATAACTTTTTCGCGGGTTCTTACAGTCACCCCTCCTTAAGCGGATTCCGTCCTCGGAATCTTTTCGTAATCTGTGAAATTCGGATATCTGCTCTTCATTTCTTCTAACGTCTCCCAAGTTAGGTTTGACCCTAATGGGTGCTTCCACTTGACTAGTACAAGGTCAATCTCCTTGTTCCTCAGCTTCTTAGTTTGCATTTCTAGAATTGCTTCAGGTTCTTCAAACAGTCTGCTAGGAGTCTCCACTCTCAAGTCTGTATACGGTATCACTAACTCTTCTTTTCCAAAATACTTCAAGTAGCATACATGAAAGGTATCATGTGTTCCACTGAGTTCTAGTGATAACTTCAGCTTGAATTCTTGCAATGCAACTCTCTTCAGGATTCTAAATGGTCCAATGTACCTTGGACTCAGCTTTCCTCTCTTACCAAATCTGACTACACCCTTCTACGGTGACACTTTTATCATCACTAGATTCCCTTCTTGTAAGTCATACGGTCTCTTCTTTAAATTGGAGCAATTCTTCTGCCGGTCTTGTGCTGCTTTCATGTTAGCCTGAATCACTCCAATCTTCTCATTGGTCACTCTAACAATTTCTGGTCCTGTCAACTTAGTCTCACTCGCCTCCAACCAGCATAAAGGAGTTCTACACTTTCTACCATGAAATACCTCAAAGGGTGGCATTTTAATGCTAGAATGATAGCTATTGTTATATGCAAGCTCTACTAAAGGCAGGTGTGCATTCCAACTGCCTCCCGAAACCATCACACTTGATTGGAACACATCTTCTACTGTTTGAATCATTCGCTCATTCTGACCATCCCTTTATGGATGATATACTGTACTTAGCTGAATTCTCGTCCCCATTTTCTCTTGTAAAGCTCTCGAAAAGTTAGAGGTAAATCTGGGGTCTCTATCTGACACGATGGACAACGGTGCACCATATCTTCTTAACACTTCATCTATATACAACTGGGCTAACTGCTCCAAGGGAGTAGTTTCTTTTATGGCTAGAAATAGTGCACTCTTGGTCAACCGGTCCACTATGACCCACATACTATCATAACCTCTTCTCGTTCTCGGTAACCCAACAATAAAGTCCATGGTTACATCTTTCCACTTTTCAGCTGGAATGTGCAATGACTGAACGTCTCCATGCGGGACCTGATGTTCCACCTAGACTTGTGCGCAAGTGACACACTTGAAGACGTACTTTTCTCAACTTTAAACTTAAACTTATGTGACTCTTCTAAAATCAACTTTCACAATTCTCCTGCTTTCGGCATCCAAATGCGGGTTCTGGAAGTCTTTAACTCTTGTCTACTTATTTCAAACTGCATGTCTTCCTCGTTTCTCATCTTTCATGTCTATGCTTTTTCCAACATTTTTGTTGGACTGCTTTAATCTGTTCTATAATACTGGACACTAGTTCTATACGTATCAATCTTGCATTGATTCTTTTCTCTGGAACTTTTCTACTCAATGCATCTGCTACTACACTTGCTTGCCTGAATGGTAAACAATCTCGCAAACATAATCACTGATCAACTCTAACTATCTTTTCTGTCTTATGTTCAACTCTATTTGAGTAAACACATACTACAAACTCTTGTGATCAGTGAATAGCTTGCATTTTGTTCCATACAGGTAATGCCTCCAAATTTTCAAGGCAAATACTACCGCTGTTATCTCTATATCATAGGTAATATACTTTATTTCTAGGGCTTTCGACTATCTAGGAACATATGCTATACTCTTATTCCTCTGCATCTACACACAGCTAAGCCCTCTATGTGAGGCATTGCCGTATACTTCAAAATCTTCTGTCCCCTCTGGTAATATAAGGACAGACGCATTACTCGACTTCTCTTTTAAGGTAATAAAAGTTTTTTACTTATTCTTCTTACTTGAGTAAATTTCATATTTTACATTTACTTTCTCTTTCTTATTTTAGAAGCTCTATCACTTCATACTTTATTATAGAAAATTGACTTTCCAATAGTCAATCTACATTTCTAATTACTTCTTTCTTGTCATTAAACTTAAATTTCTTATTATCTTTATAAAATTTCTTTAGAAGTTTTACAACTTCTTATATCTATATATATTAGAAGAATTGACTCTTCAAAAGTCAATCGTTGTTCTTGGTGCTTTTATTTTATCTTTTTCTCTTTTTCTTTTATAATCAAAAATTACTACTAAAACCTTTCTTTGTCTTTACTATTAGTTTTCTTACATTCACATAAGGTTATTACCTTTATCATCTTGCTACTTGCATGTATTACTTTTATAAATACATGTCTTGTTTCACTCTTCATTTCTAATTTAGGAGATTTCAATCTCTTCTACTCATTATACTTTCTAATATAATCTTGTCCTTTTCATTTCTCAGCTTTCTTACAGTACTCTTATGAGTACACCTCTTATCTTCTTAGGTACCTCATGTACCATTCATTTTGTTACTTATGTTTTAGTATTTTCTTCTAGTTCTTATTTCTCACACTGATGCCTAGTTTAGCACTCTATCTCTTGCTTACTCTTTACTTGCTATGGCTAATGCCAACATAACTTTTACTTCTCTTTTTATCTTAACTGCACTATAATCATATTTCAATAAAAACTGACATTTCTGTCTCAACAATTTCTGGTTTTATCTCATTATATGTATTAAACATACACTACCTTCATAATCATATAGATTACCTCAATTTTTTTTAACAATTAGTCTTTATATCTCATATATTTTTACTTATAACTTTCTAGGTTTGATACCCAGAATTTCTTTTATTATTCTTTTTACCACTTCTCTCTATGTGTCATAAGGCTATATGCCCAACACATTGCATTGTTCTTTTATTTAAGTTTCATTTCTTTACTCTCTTTACTTTTATATATCTTAAAGCGATACACACTATACATTTTTTTTATAGTTACTAGTCATATACTGACCATTTCTCTATTCTTTGGCTACTTTTACTCGTCTCTTTCTCTTAGAAGTTGTCTCTTTATTTTAACTCTTATTTCATATTTGACTCTTTGTCTAAGACTTATCTGAATATTCACTTTTTCTCTTTGTCTCGTATTATTTATGACTCTCAGTCGTTTTTCTCACATTCTTTCGGTTATACTTTTATCATTCTCAATTCTTCTTATTTCATATTTATATGGTCACTAAATCTGATGTCAAATGACCATTTCTTTAATAACTGTCTTTATATTTTTCTCAGTGTCATCATTATCTGTATTATCTTTAACTGTTCATCTAACATTTGATTAGGCGTTCAGTCTCTATTTGATTAGGCGTTCAGTCTCTATTTTCTCAATTCATTCTCTTGCATTATAAAAATGCAACATACTCATAGTCTTTAACAAATTTTATTACTTTCTCATTCCAATAACTTACTTTTTTATATTGCTCACTATAATACATTTCAAACTTAGTTATTTGCTTCAACTATTAGGTATCTTTATTTGTCATATTACTTTCAAGTTTGGAAGTCACAACTTCCCATTTCTTATATTTTTATTTATGTCTTTGATTTCTCTTCTAATACTTGGTTAAGTATTTTGCTTTCATTTTATACTATCTTATTTACTCACAACTTTTATATACATACTTTCATTTCTTGGTTGTCCATGAACAACACATCATACTACTTCTTAATATTTATACTTCAATTGAGTTTATCCAACTCACTTCTTTTTACTCTTTTTGCTTAAATGTTTTCATTCTTCTTTCTTATATGAATTTAATTCATATATCTGTACTCACATTCTTTTCCAATCTTTCTTTCTTTGGTCACCGTAGTGACATTTTCTTATTTTTATTCCATAATCATAGTTCATTTCCGTTAGACAACTGAAATTTTCAGTTATACTCTTTATTTTATAGCTGTACTATATACTTCATTACTTCTATTAACATTTTCAATACTTTTATACTTTCTGACCATGTCTCTTTTACTGATTCCTTTCATACTTTACATTACTTCTCATATTATACGATGGTTATCACAACAACAAATTTTGCACTTTTCTTCGTCATTACATTTTATTCTTGTCATCTTGTTTTCAGTGCTTTTTGCTCATACTTTCTTATGTTTTATTACATATACTTTATACTGATTCATATAAGATATGGGGTTTTCCCCACTCCATACTTCATATTTGTTACTTCATCTTTGACACTTTTTCTTTTATACTGTAGTATTTCTAGTCATACTGGATTTTCTTCCATATGTATACTGAATCTATACCCCTCAAACCTCTTACACTTATCCCTTACAGCTTCACATAATTCCTGTGTGGTTCCACCAAACTCAAATGTATATCCTGTGATTATGATAGTACGGGCCCATATTATTATAACCACCTATACACATTTGCTTTCAGTTTACCACCAGGACTCATGTTCCACTGTAATGAATTTACTTCTATTTCTACTTATTTTCAACATCATACTCAAGTATGTACTTTACTTAACTCCTACATAGTTTAAGTCTAGGTTCAAGTACTGACACCTAGTTCGCTTAAACTATGGCTCTGATACCAAAACTGTAACACCCCTTTTCTCAAAACCGTATTTAAATACAGTTTATATTACAAAACGTGACTAAGAAATAGTCACTTAAATTTTTTTTTTTACAAACTTTATTCTGAAAGGGTATTACAGACTCAATACAGAAAACCATAATTTAAACTTACTATATACACACTGGTCCCACTTCAACTTCCGCTCCTTTCACCTAAGTACATAGCATTTAAAAAAAACAATATACGTGAGACATAAAGTCTCGTGAGTAATATGGGTTTTAGACCCAAAATATTTCTGCTCAATACTTGAATTAATAACAAGTAAAAACCGATAAACTGCTGAAAACTTATTTTTCAAAATAGGTCTCAAATATCTTTGCTTTTCTGTAATTAAAACTTAAAAACATTTTCTTTCTCAAAAACGGCTTCTTACTTTAAAACTGTTTTAATTCTTTGAAACTGCTTTCTTTCTTTAAAACTGCTTTCTTTCTTTAAAATTGCTTTCTTTCTCATGTACTTGTGACCAACTGAAACTCATGAATTATTTTAATTTAATTCATTCAACTAGCTCCCCTCGCGGGACAGAACAGATCCGTCCGCTCGGTTATGCTCATTCTGTCTCCCCTTTGTGACTTGGAACGGATTCAAGCACAAGGGTATACTAAGCTAGACCACTACTTCGCGACGGGAGGTACCATCCCAGTAGTGTCTTCTGATCCCCCGGTTATGTGGGTGATCCTAGTCCGAACAACTAACTCTTTCTTCTTTCTTTCTTTAATTCTCATCTCATTACATATTAAATTGGTCAAAATGGGACACAATTTATAAATAAATCAACTCATAAACTTTTAGACTCATAATCAAAAATATCTTTAAAACTAATCTCAACATCTTTAGCTCATGTATAGAGCTTCTTTCAAAACTTTATAAACTATACTTCTTTAAAATCTCTTTTAAACGCTTAGCTCTTAGAGCTACTGTCAAAACTATTTCCAAACCTTAGAATTTGCAAATATTTGGAAATCTCATTTTCTGAAAATATCATTTTGCTATGTACTCGAAAACCTCCTCATAAAACTCACCTTGGTGTAACTACAAGTCTCTAAGCTTCTTGTATTCATTTTCCTTTCCCGTGCTCAATAACGTTCAAAGCACCACCTATACAAATGGTATATATAAATACTCCATATAATTAACTCTATAATGCTAAAGTCTCATATGACACAACTCCGGGTTATAATAAATGTATAACCATTAATAAACTCGTTTTATAGTTTTCTCCGAAATTCGCGTATATTGCTACAGTACCCTCGAGGGGTCGTATTTCAATTCCGACTCTTTTCCATGAAGTCTTATGCTATATTAGACTTGTGTTTCAAATTTGGAGTTTATTGGACAAGTCTAGCTCAAATTCCAAAAATCAAGTTTTGACATAAACTTGAAGTTTAGCCACTGCCGCTACAGTGACTTTTCCGCAAGGTCGGATTACGAATTTGAAATTTTCCTATATGTTTTCATACCATTCTAAGGCTATGGTAAAAATTTCAGACCAAACGGACATGTCTAGCTATGGTTTCTGACTTTTGAAATTTCTAACATTTTTGGTCCCTGTCTGGAGGCGCACTGCGCCAGGCTTTGGGCGCACTGCGCCTGGGCGCACCACGCCCTGATCCTGGGCGCACTGCGCCTAGCGCCTGGGCAGGCTCCTGATCAGTCGCGATTTGGCACTGTAGCACGCAGTTTTAACATTTTAAGTCCTTAATCTAGGTCTTAATCATATGGGGTTTGTTCCTTGACTAAAACCCTCCATTATAACAAGGTTTTAATCCATTGAAATCAATTTAACCAATCAAATGCAGGAATTAAAGTTCTTGATCAAAATTGCAAACTTTCAAAAATAACAATCTACTTCCATGTTCTTGAGTTATATGCTTAACTAATGACTTATTGAAAGCATTAGCCACTTAAACCATATGATTCTTGACTGAAATTTCAGTTTCAATTCCACCCAAGAACCAATTCAAGCATACACCCAAAAACCTAGGTTAGAACAAAGGAAATCTTACCTTTCAAGGCTTGGAATCACTAATTCCAAGGTTGTTTCTTTGATTCCTTTGCTAAACTTTCCAGAAATTCTTCTTCTTCCCGTGCTCTCTCTCTCTCTCGTATCTTCTGAAATGTTCTACTAACTTCTGGCAAAAGAGAATGATAATTCTCTTATTTATATTTTTAAGGTTTATAAAACATTTACATTTTAGTCCCCAAGCTTTCAAACTTTTCTTCAAAAATGGTCCTAAGACCCATAACTTTGCAACCAAAGTTCCATTAACTTCTAACTTGACATTTTCTTGACAATTTGGTCATTTTCATGTCAAATGACCATTTTGCCCTTTTTGGTCAAATTTCACTATTTACGCGGTAAAACTCCAACGTTCACATAATCTCTTATTTCTTATATTATTATGACCATTTTGACCGTTTTACCCTTTTATAACTTTTTCGCGGGTTCTTACACTACGAGTTGGATCTACCAATAGAGCTTAATAAAGTTCACCCAGTATTTCTTATAGCCAACCTCAAGAAGTGTTTAGCAGACGAGAACCTTCATGTTCCTCTCGAGGATATCCAAATCGACGAGACAATGCAATTTATCGAGAAACCCTTGGAAATTGCCGACCGAAAGGAAAAGCAACTCAAAAGAAGTCGCATTCCCCTGGTCAAGGTCAGGTGGCAGTCAGCACGTGGACCCGAGTATACATGGGAGCGTGAGGATCAAATGCGTACCAAATACCCGCAACTTTTCTCTTAAGGTACTCTCTTCTTAAATTTCGGGACGAAATTTCCTAAAGTAGGGGAGACTGTGACATCCGCCTAAAATGGATTCGGGTCAACCCAACCCAATTGGAAATTTAATAAACCCTACTCAAGATTACTTGACGCTAATAGGATCAAAACCCATACACTACGATATAAATTGACATTAATAGCAATATAACATAGTATAACGTTATAACTATAATCAAATTAAATTATGATACCATATTAAAATTAAATCAAAGTATGATGCTCTAATTAAATTAAAAGAATCAAACTTGAATGCTATAATTAAACTTCAAATCAAAATAGATTGTTATAATCAAATAATAACTTATCTTTTATAAAACTCTATTTTTATAAACTCTACATTAAATTTTATAAAACTCTTATATTAATTAATATATTATATAAAAGATGCTTGTGTTAGTGGAAAATTATGAAGACCGCCAAAAGCAAAAGGTTATTCCCATTGTCTCCCACTCACACCTCCCATCATCTTTCCTTTCATTTTTCTCCCAACACATTATTCTCATCACCACTCAAACCATATCTATTCTTCCTTTCACTCTCAATCTCGATATTCCTCCTAGAAATCTTCATTTTTCAGCCAAGAACACTCCAATATACTCAAATCTCCATCCATCTTGAATCATTTATCAAGGTATGTTGTTAAAAGTTCCAAATTCATACATGAAACAAATTAAATCCACCAAACTATCTAAAATACATTTTATGCATAAACCTGATTTTTCTCAGAATCCCATAAATAAAATAAGAAGTTCTGGAAGTTTTCAGAAAATAACTTATTTTTATTGAATTACTATATTTATTGCAATATAATAAGGCAATAATTCACATAAAATACCTTTTTAGTTAATAAATTCTGGGAACATTCTAGGATGACCCATACATTGAGTAAAGTGGATTTATGAAGTTTCATGCATTTATATTACTGTTTTATGCTTATTTTGTATTTTATTTTGTTGTAGATAAATAAATATAAAAATATAGTTATGTATGTTAAAAACTAGATTTTATATTTTTCGCACCTTATTAACATTTTAAAGACTCCATGACAAAATTTACAGATTTTAGTAAGAATGTTTGCTTATTGTTCCTGATTTAATGATTATTTAATGATTTAAATTGATAATAAATAGATACACATGTCCAAAAATTATAAAACCTTATCAGAATATAATATATAACATGTTAGTCATAAATAAAAAGTTTAATGAATTTATATTAATATTTTCCTATTATTTATTATTTTATTGATTAGTTAATAATGAAAAAACATAAGAAATACTTCCCGTAGTCAAAAATATCCAAAAACATTTACAGTAGGCTCAATATAATGTTAGAAAACTATGGTTATTTTTCCAGAATTTTTGGGAATCATTTGTTATTTTTCCCGAATTTTGTTGTTGTTTAATCATTAAAATACTAAATAAATACTAAAGCAGTTAAGAAAAATATGCAAATTTTAGAGTAATTACTATTTTATGAAATAATGATTTTCTGATAATTCAGAATGTTTCATTACTGTTTAGTATTTAAAACCATTTTCCTAAGTATCTAAGCATGTAAAAATGCATTTTTAATGATTATTTCATATAAATAATTGTTTATAATATATAAAATCTGTAAATACTTATAATTTGACAAGTTATTATTTTAATAAGAAATTATTAAAATCTTGCCTAAAGTGAAAATATAAATTAATTAAGCAAGTAATTAATTCAATTTAAAATTCATCTAACCTATGAATACATTAATATTCAAAACAAAATTTGATTATTGTTAATTCATCTAATATAAGAATATGTGTCTAATTATTTTTATTAATACTCCATTCCCGTTTAGTAGTTCCTAAACCAAAACTATTAATTATAATAGGTTCCACGTCGTTTTGACCCGAGCCGTCTATCGTACAACACGCGTATTCCGTTTGGACTAATGTGAGTTATCTACCCCATATTTTATAATTTTCAATACTTTTGGGGTGTATCATGTGGTTTTAATATGTTCCAACTTCATTTTATTATTTTAACACAATTGAGACAGTGTTGGGACATTTATACATGAATCATTATTTGTATAATTATTGTTTGTTTACGCTACATGTACTTGTAGTGCATTACCATTTTTAGTCTAATCTTCATGACAATGCCCGTATTCTTGAGGTACGTTATGGACAATAATAGCGCTATTGGGTTGACCACCCCGTCTTGGGACGCTAAGGTGATTGATTGCACGTGGTTGAGTGTGTATGATGATTAGATGCTCCATCCTATATATATACATATATATGTATATATAGGGTGAGGACTTATTGTTGTTGTTATCATTTGTTAATCAATTTTTGATTTATAAACCGTTATCTCAATAATACTTGCTTGTCGACTTCCAAAGAAAACAAGTTTCAAATTATAAATATTTCAAACTCACAATTTTCTTTAATAAAACTAGATTACTCACCAACTCTCGTAGTTGACATGTTTTTACCCATGATGCAGATTTGAAGAATGAAGTTGATGAAAAGTAGGGTATACCTTAGAAACCCACAAGACTATCTAAATTTGATGTAATAAATGTTGTTTGTATTTGAATTTGTATTTGTATGTTGTGGATCTTGTTTGCCTATTTAGTACTTAATTGAATCTAATCATATTATAACATAGTTGTCATGAGACTTTGAACAATATATCACGCCTTGATCGATTCCGCCAAGGATCGGGGTGTGACAGCAGAGGGGGTGGTGTTGGTGGTGGAGGTGGAAGTGGTAGTTATGGTCTAGGAGGTGGTGGTGGTCATGGAGGTTGTATTAGAGGTGGAGGTGGTGGTGATGCTGGTGGCATTGGTGGTGGTGACGGTGGTGATGGTAATGGTGGCGGAAGGGTTGGAGGTTGTGGTAGTCATCGCGGAGGATATGGATGTGGTGGTGGTGGTGGGAGTAGTGGTGGTAGTGGTGGCGGAGGGGGCGACAGTAGTGCTGGTGGAGGCAGAGGTGGCTGTGGTGGTTTCATTGGCAGTAGTAGCGGGGGTGGTGGTGGTAGTGAAGGGAAAGAATGTGGTAGAGGGGGTGGGGGTGGTGGCAAAGATGGCGGCGGTGGTGAAATTGGTTGTGGCGATGGTGGTGGTGGCGCGGAGGGGGTGGAGGTAACGGAAGGGGTGGAGGTGATAGTGACAAAGGTGGTGTGGGTGATGGTGGTAAAATAGGTGCTAGTGGTAGAGGTGGAGGAAGGGGTGGTGGTGTCAGAGATGGCAAAGGGGTGGTGATGGTAGCTACGGCGACAGAGGTGGTGGTGGTGGTGGAGGTTGAAGGAAATTGCTGAAGAAGAAAGCGTGAAAAAAAAAAAGAGATGGACTTTTTAGGTTTAGAAGGTTTGCAGGATTTATAAGACTTCTTCCATGTCTTCTATAAGAAGAGGACCCACAAACATTTTTAGGTTTGCGATTTTCTAAAAGATAAACAATATTCAGGAAAAAGGTTTAACCACCCACATATAAAAGAGCTCAAGAAGCTTCTAATTTATAACAAACACCACATACAATACTATTCAATGGAAATGGTCAGAGGTTTTATAGTTAGAAATGTAAAGTTAAGCAGATTCACTAAAACAACAACTCCTCGACCTATTTAAAAAGTACTGATATAAAGAACAAGTCAAAGGGATTACCTGTAAACGCACCATTCAATAGAGTTATCTACATTCATGGTGATCAAAAGCAGTTTTTTAAGTTGTATCAAAAGCATCTATTTCCCACTTACGTCTTAGAAAAAGACGATTTGATATGCTGAGATGTTTTAATGGTAACCTGAATGACTTTGAGGCATGATTTTTTTGTTTTGTTTTGATCAACTGGATGAGGATGTTCAGGTTCAAGATTACCAAGTTGAAGGAAATGATTAACCATCCTTAGTTAATTTGTAATTGTCTATTGATGAACGTTTTTTTGGACTATAAGTATTACTTTTTGTATTAATAGTTTTATTTTCTCCTTAAGATTTTACTATTTCACGATTTACATCATTTTTAAAATCATTTATTTATTTGTTGGTTCATATATTTTCATCAACCACTTTGTATTTTTATTGTTATAATGATCAATGAATAGTGTTTATTTTTATAAATTGTGTTTGGGGAGTTCAGTTTGTTTAAAAAATTGTCATTAGCACCCCTAATGTGCACTAATAATTAGGATTACAGTGGTTGGATAATTTTGTTTATGTCCTTACAAACTTTTATAATTATGTATATATCCTTACAAAATTTGAAATTACGTATATATCTTTACAAGCCCTAAAAACTCACATATATACCCAAAAACTTAATTTAATAATAATTAATCATTTTAAAAACTAAAAAACAATTTTTAATTCTATTTTTTATAGTTTTAAAAACTAATTAAATTGTGACATTATCATACTACGCTTGTCCCAAATTTTCCAAACATATCAATCATTAACCTAGATACACCTCACAGTCGATCACCGTTTCTCTCGATACATCCCATCGGCAATTGTTGACCAATCGTTTATCGGATTTGTGCCAAAATTGTTCTCGAATCGACAAGTACATGTAGAGGTCACCAATTCGATCAAATTTGTTTGGTTAGAGTGGAATTTTGGGGTTCGACTTGGACGATCATAGTTGAATATGTTGTGATAAGTTGTTTAAGTGTTAATGAGTTGTGGATTATGGAAGGATTCCATAAGGGTATTTTATTAACTTTGGTATAATCTAATTTAAAAAACTAATTTTTAATTTTTTTTAAATATTAATTATTATTAAATTAATCTTCTGGGTATATATGTATGTGAGTTTTTAGGGTTTGTAAGGATATATATATTCATATATATATATATATATATATATATATATATATATATATATATATATATATATATATATATATATATATATATATAATCTCAAATTTTATAAGAATATATATGTAATTATAGAGATCCATAATGATACAAAGGAAATTCTTCTTTATAAATATTATTGGGTTCATGATCCAAAGTTTTAATGACAATTTCTTATTGGAAATTCCATGCATTCTTAATTCCTCTAACACCTTGACAAAATACATCCTAATTGTTTGAGAAACTGGAAATGATTTTATTAAAGTTCTCCTCAAAATAATGATATCTTCTATATGATTATGACCTAAGGTTTTTATATATTTACATTTTGGAATGTGTACATATATAAAAATCATATGTTTTTGGTTTTAAATAATTTGGTTAAGTTTTACAAACTTTCAACACTATTTTTAGTAAAATTTGTTCTTCTCAACATCCGACTTTTACCAAATAGTCTATATATTTTTATGGATAATTCTATTCTACCCCTTCATTACTAAATACATCCTCCTTTTATATACAAGTGTGTGTATGTTACTAAATGTACGTCTTAATTTTGTATATACTTATAGTAGCACTCTATTTTTATATATGGTTTTAAACAATTTCACAAAAAAATAATAATAATAAAGGCAGTCTACAGTCTGCCACCCCTGTTGAGCGGTCTGTCGCATGAATAGTTTTTTCTTTATAAAACTAGTATTTTTTGCGTCATGTACTTTATTTTCGAAAAATCATAAATTTAATTTTTCTTCAAAAATCTATATATGAATGTTTCCTGGACTTATTGGGTTATTCTTTAACCCACGTTTGTTTTTCCGTTTGTTTTTTACCCACTTTCATGCATACCTTTATATTCCTAGCTATTATTTTTGATTTATTTTTTCATGCATACCTTTCTAAAAGTATTTTTCTGGCTAAAAAATTAGGACACCATTGGTAAATTCTTTTGTGTTGGATCTTTGTAAACTATGTGGTTTTTGTGATAGTTTCTTAGAAATGAGAATACTTTTGTTTGATAAACATTAGGAAATGTTTTCTTAAAATACTATTGTTCGACATTATTTGTATAATATTATCCTATTAATCAATTTGCGTGATTTATCACTTTGTAGCGTACGTTTTTTTTTCCGCCTTGTCACACGCGGGTCTGATGCCGGATCCGGGTCATCTTCTTCGGTTCACCTCTGCTTGGATATGATCTACCATGTGACATTTTCGATTTTTCTCTACCGTTTTCTCCCTCATTCTTCTTTCCCACCGACTGCGTTTCCACCTCCGTGGATTTACCCTGATTCCGTTGTTGTTATTAAATATAGGTAATCTTTTGTGCTATGAACTTTAGATGATCATCTGAGTTTCTGATTGTGCGCTTAAGAAGATTTTTGTTTTTTCTTGAAAAATACTAAATTTTGTGTAAATATTTCTTTTGCAAAATATTTTTAAATATACGTATTTATATTTTGAATTTGAGTTAGAAGTATGCATGACATTTTTTAATAAATCTTTGATATGATAATTACTTAGTATATTATGTATCAAGATTTACGTATGCGACGTATGTTATTTTTGTTATATTTCCATATTTTCTTCAAATTTGTTATTTGAACGACAATTTCTATCTTTTACGGTTGAAATATAAATTTTTTTTAGAAAAAATGACAAAAATAGCCTAATCTCATAAGGGTTTTCCTCAAAATAACACAAATTAAGGAGCATTCCTCAAAATAGCCAAGGAAAACACAGTTGGCAGCCACGGGCTGTGTTTTCCTCCCATGGACTGCGATTTGCTCTATATGGGCTCCATGGGCTGCGAATTGCTCTATATGGGCTGCGTTTTCCTTGTGATGGGCTGTGTTTTCGTTGGCTACCGGCCCATCAGCCCAGATATATAAATCGGGGAAAAAAACGTCAAATTTTTCGATAACGTAGACCAGAAACGCTCTGAAATAGCTTCACAAGATTTCTCTTCATGGAAACAGGTAAGTCTCAAATTTGATGTTGTCTTTATGTATTAATTATCGTTTTAAGGGTTAGATGAATGAACGTACAAAATATTATGCGTAACGTACAACCCTTTAATGCATAAAAATCTAGGGTTTATGAATTTGAGAGAGGAAAACACAGTTCCTAGAGAGAAAAACGCAGCCAAGGGGCTTATCTGCGAAATCCTCTTGAGGAAAACGCAGCCAAGGGGCATTATCTGTGAAATGCTCAGAGGAAAACACAGTCCATGACATTATCTATGAAATGCTCAGAGGAAAACACAGATGAAGGCCCTCATCTGCGTTTTCCTCAAGATGAAAATGCAGATGAGGGCCTTCATCTGTGTGTTTCCTCTGAGCATTTCACAGATAATGCCATGGACTGTGTTTTCCTCTGAGCATTTCACAAATAATGCCATGGGCTGCGTTTTGGTCGTTTTTTTTTTCCGAAAAACCTTAACAATTAAAACGCAATGCATATATGATTCATACTAACGTTGTTTTTTTTTCTCGAAAACCTAAACAATTAAAACGCAAAAATTTCAACTAAACCCATGAACCACCAAGAACCTCAAGAACACAAGGGAGGAAATCGCAGATGGTGAGAGGAAAACACAGTTGGTGAGAGGAAAACCCATGAACCACCGAGAACACAAGGAGGAAAACACAGTTGGTGAGAGGAAAACACAGTTGGTGGGAGGAAAACACAGTTGGTGAGTGGAAAACCCATGAACCACAAAGAACACAAGGAGGAAAACACAGTTGGTGAGAGGAAAACACAGTTTGTGAGAGGAAAACGCATGTGGTGCTTGGGAGGGAGGAAAACACAGTTGGTGAGAGGAAAACGCAGCCCATGGCTGCCAACTGTGTTTTCCTTGGCTATTTTGGGAATACCCCTTCAAAAGTGCTGTTTTGAGAAAAAACCTTATGGGATTAGGCTATTTTTGTCATTTTCTTTTTTTTTTATGACATACTTGATATATTTTTGTGTTCGAACTTTTCTCTCTGTGTGATTATGTGTATTTAGTATATGATATAGTTCTTGAGTGCTTATTTAGTTGTTTAAGTTGTTTGTTTGTGTGTCAAAGTTTATAGAGTTATATGATTTCTTTTATGAATATGATCATGTTAAATATTATGTTGTTTAATTTTCTATGCTTGTGTGCTATTTTAATTTGATTGTCTTGATAAAAAGCGTATTGTTGAAAATTATGTGCAAATATGTGAATTTACTTTAACGATTATATTCTTGATTTTCAACTTTGACAAATGTATATGTCAAAAGTCAACTAAGATACAAAGTTATATGTTGACGTTAAGTCTCTTATACATAAAAATATATGATTTGTTTGTTTAGATTATTATGCTTAACAAATGTCATTGATTGTAAAATCTAGATTATAACTTGCTTGACTTTCTTGAATAGCATTTAGTCAAAAATTAATATGTTAGATTTATTAAGTATGACAAATGTGATTTTTGTTGTAGAAGAGAATTTAAATCTCAAGTACTTTTGTATCATATCTTGCAAAGTCTTTAATCGGAAGTAAACGTATTAGTCCAAATTGATAATTTGAGTGTTTATGTAACACCGGTAAGTCTAGATGTTTATATATACTAGGTACATTTTAAAGGTCGTGCTCAGCACGGCCCAACACGGTTTACTTGGCTGTACGAGAAACAATGGTAAAATGCTATAATTTGACAGATTTTTGAAAGTACGATGTCTAAATAAGAAAAAAAAAAAGTAATCGCAAAATAATTGCAATATGTAACAAATAAAGTACATTGCTTATACCGGTGTAACACCCCAATTTTTCCATGATATAATAGATAAACGAATTCAACCCCAAGGTAATACTAGTAACAAATAAAAACCCCTAATATCGTCTAGCAATAGCGGAAGCGATAAAATAAGATAAACTTCTTGATTGGTGAGCATCGGGTGTTACGTCTTCGTGAAACTTCTAAGTCTTCATACCGTCTAAGCCTTCTCCTTCCTTTTTCCACTGCCACTCGCTACGTTGTTTCTTGGGTTGCGCACATTTAAAATTCTAACTGGGTAAGCCTAGGGCCTAGTGAGTTCGTGTTGCACATAGATGTCCATCAATGTAAAAAAAACAAATAGTTTTAACAACAATTCATATTTAAGCGGATAACACCAAATGTCATAATTTAGGGGAACGTAGTTATCCAGAGAAAGAACCAAAAGCCCGTTTCTTTTTCCACTTGTCACAACACACACTTATGCTCAAGCATTTTAAATATCCAAGGAATTAGCAAGCAAATATTCTCAATTCCCATCCCCGTCATTTGCAATACATCCGTCATGCTCACGACTAATAAACACCCCGTTCCCACTAAAAGCGACACCACGTAAATAAGCAAACACAAATATGTTTTCATGCATCCTATCAACGGATCATAAAATAAACATATAATAACCACATTTTACATGAACAAACATTTTTGTGCAAGCAACCACAAAACACAAAAAAAACTCACCTCTTGGGCGTTAGGTTCTAAACCGAATCTCGTTGCATTACTCGTACCCTTAATTGCAAAAGCTCCGGGAAAACTTCACCAACTTCCCTCTTCGATTTCTCCCTCGATTCTTTCATGTTTCTTACAATTTCTGTATGCATTTCACTCTATTTTCCGTGCTATTTATAATGCCCAAGGTTGTAACCGATGAGACCCTATTAATTGCTCAGATTTACTCCATCATCAAGATGATAGTTTTTTATATAAATACCTATAATTTCCTCTCCATTAAACCTAATTACTCCTAATTAATATTCTTAATCATTGACATAATAACCAAATAAGATTTTATTCATTAATATTATATATATTATTTTTGAGTTATCACAAACTTCCCTCCTTACAAAAATTCCGTCCTCGGAATTTGAATTAATAAATTTATTTCAACTCTTTCAGAATAACAATTAGCGGAAAGTAGTCTAGGTTAACATAAGAGATACTTCGCCCCTCTCGTCTAAGCTTAGGCGTTTATGGAAAACACCTAATCTGCTTAAACAATGCTCTAATACCAACTTGTAACACCCCAATTTTTCCATGATATAATAGATAAACGAATTCAACCCCAAGGTAATACTAGTAACAAATAAAAACCCCTAATATCGTCTAGCAATAGCGGAAGCGATAAAATAAGATAAACTTCTTGATTGATGACCATCGGGTGTTACGTCTTCGTGAAACTTCTAAGTCTTCATACCGTCTAAGCCTTCTCCTTCCTTTTTCCATTGCTACTCGCTAGGGGTGAGCATGGTGCGGTTTTTGATTAAAATCGAGCTGCAAACCGCATTATGCGGTTTTTGAAAACCTAAAACCGTAATTTGCGGTTTCTAATGCGGTGCGGTTTTGCGTTTTTCCATGCGGTGCGGTTTTATTTGGTGCGGTTTCAGTTATTAACCGCATAATATAATGGTGTGCGTTTTTTCCCATGGTGCGGTTGTAAAACCGCAGAAGTTCAAAATCGACACATTTTTTATAAAATTTTAAGTATTTTGACTATATATTTAGTCTATTGCCGCTATCAAAATACAAAATAGAACTCATTTGTTTCTTTGTACTTAGTATAGTCAATCATGAAACAACTAAAGTTTAAAACGTACAATTGGTGAAAATGACAAATAGAATTGCCACTATCAAAATACAAAATGAAATTGTCGTTCAAACTCACTATTTTATTTAATTTATAATGTCATATTTAAACTTAATAATAAGTAGATTATATATATATATATATATATATATATATATATATATATATATATATATATATATATATATATATATATATATATATATATATATATATATATATATATATAGAAAATGATTTATAAGGGTAATTATGTTTTAAAACTGTTCAAAAAACACCATCCAAGTAAGACTTTTGTACAAAAAACACCATCCAAGTAAGGCCTTTGTACAAAAAACACCATCGAACTACATGTTTTGTTCAAATTTTACCCGATGGTAACCGGCTCTTGCAGGTTAAATGATGACTTGGCCTAATACTTGGTGACCGGCCAAGTCATCCTTTAACCTGCAAGAGCCGGTTACCATCGAGTAAAATTTGAACAAAACATGTAGTTTGATGGTGTTTTTTGTACAAAGGCCTTACTTGGATGGTGTTTTTTGTACAAAGGTCTTACTTGGATGGTGTTTTTTGAACAGTTTTAAAACATAATTACCCTTATAAATCATTTTCCCATATATATATATATATATATATATATATATATATATATATATATATATATATATATATATATATATATATATATATATATATAATATAATATAATATAATTATTTAATACATGGTAATCGGTGCGGTTCGGTTATTTGCGGTTTTTCCAAAAGTAAAAACCACACCGCACCGCGATTTTGCGGTATTTGTAAAAGTATAAACCACACCATCAGTTTTCACTTCGGTTTCGGTTTTTGAGGTTTTTTCGTTTATTTTTTGTTGCGGTTCGGTTTTTGCTCACCCCTACCACTCGCTACGTTGTTTCCTGGGTTACGCATATTTAAAATTCTAACTGGGTAAGCCTAGGGCCTAGTGAGTTCGTGTTGCACATAGATGTCCATCAATGTAAAAAAAACAAATAGTTTTAACAACAAATCATATTTAAGCGGATAACACCAAATGTCATAATTTAGGGGAACATAGTTATCCAGAGAAAGAACCAAAGGCCCGTTTCTCTTTCCACTTAGCACAACACACACTTATGCTCAAGCATTTTAAATATCCAAGGAATTAGCGAGTAAATATTCTCAATTCCCATCCCCGTCGTTTGCAATACATCTGTCATGCTCACGACTAATAAACACCCCGTTCCCACTAAAAGCGACACCACGTAAATAAGCAAACACAAATATGTTTTCATGCATCCTATCAACGGATCATAAAATAAACATATAATAACCACATTTTACATGAACAAACATTTTTGTGCAAGCAACCACAGAACACGAAAAAACTCACCTCTTGGGCGTTAGGTTCTAAACCGAATCTCGTTGCTTTACTCGTACCCTTAATTGCAAATGCTCCGGGAAAACTTCACCAACTTCCATCTTCGATTTCTCCCTCGATTCTTTCATGTTTCTTACAATTTCTGTGTGCATTTCACTCTATTTTCCGTGCTATTTATAATGCCCAAGGTTGTAACCGATGAGACCCTATTAATTGCTCGGATTTACTCCATCATCAAGATGATAGTTTTTTATATAAATACCCATAATTTCCTCTCAATTAAACCTAATTACTCCAAATTAATATTCTTAATCATTGACATAATAACCTAATAAGATTTTATTCATTAATATTATATATATTATTTTTGAGTTATCACAACCGGTATTGACAGTAAAGTATCTCGCTATTCTAATATTATACAAAAATACATACAACATCTTAGCTTTTGAAACCCTTTTTACAGAATGTAGATTTCCCAGCAATGAGATGCTTTCTTGAAGTACCCTTTGCAGGTTGTGAATGCCCAAAAAAGGACCCAAAGGTGAATATATAGCAAATTTATATGTCGAGTAGTATATATAATTAATATTGGAATTTACACTTGAAAGATACAATTACTCACTTGTCATAAGGCATGGGGTTTCTGAAAGATACAATTACTTACTTTCATAGCTTAAGCTATTAGGAGTATAATTACTTGATCTATCAGATCAAGTAATTATACTCCTGGTAGCCCAAACTATGAAAAAAAACTCATATTGACTCCAGTCTCGCTAATTTTGTTAATGATGATAGTTGTACCAACATAAACAACCAGAGAGGGGAAAACAAAGATTTAGAAATTGTTGGGAAACAATAATTATTCTCCAAAAGACCCAAATCACTATGTTTTCCTAGGATGAATGTATTCATCCTCGCTAACTTTGTCGATTATTTTTCTCAAAATACTCCACAATTGTAGTGATTAAAAGTGACTGAAGACCAAAAGCAAGCCAATTATAGAAAATATTAATGAATATCATTCGAATGGAAATTTTGGTTACCTAACGACCCTTTTAAAGAGAATATTTGATTAGATTGGATCAGACTTTCTAAAAACCCAAGATGAGAAGCAAGAGCAACACATGTTTCAGTAGCAACCGTAGTCTCAGGGCAGTTTCTTTAATCTTCAACATTTCTCTAGGTGGTATCCATATCTCAGGGCTTTCCCAAAAACACATGATGTATGTTTGTAGCACCAACCTTCATTATGAACAAATTTGTCGTCAAAACCTGAACATAAATGTGTCTGGTTGAAAAAATATAATTCAGAAGAAAATTGGTTGCCCGACGTTGGTTCTTTTCACATTTCCTAGCTCTCTTTTCCTCAACCCACATATTCAAGCACACTCCATGACAATGTTATGGTGGTGAACACCATAGGAAACCCACATGTGATCTTATACAAGCAAATCAAATTGAAATAGGGTCAAAAATACAAAAACCATCTAGGATATGAGTATATAATTACATTGTTGTACTTAAAAGGAAATTCTTGTTATGTCTGGGGGTGGCAAAATGGTCTTTAACCAAAGCAGACAGACCAGAGAAGAAGGCACAAAGGAAGCATGAGGTGGGCTTTCAAAGGCTACAATGTAATTTGCTCGTATTTCACACCCATATTTTACCATAACAAAGATACACCAAGTGTGACACCCAAATTTGTCCGAATAAATTTCAATCACCAATTTTGATATCAGTTACTCATGAATAATTTGTCGCTCTGACAAAGTTGTTAATTGGATGATTTTTTACTTACATAGCAGCGAGAACTCAGAGGTAATTTCAAAAGATCCTTTGGTGGACGATGCCTAGAATATAATTTCAAAAGACGGAAAGAGAGAATCAATGTCAATTAAGAATAGTTGAATTCTAAAAACTCGATAACGTGATGTTCAAAAACTTAAACAATATATAATCTTCATATGGAATCACTTGTTATAATATCAATAATTAATCTAATCGTCTTATGAACAACTATCGATAGGGTTTTGGAAAAGAAAACTAACCTACAGAAGAAGACGTGATGTCAGACCCGCAACCAACGGTCTTGAAGCACAAACTCGTGATATTGTAAAATTATGAATTTCGCAATAAAGATACTAAAAACAAAAATAATATGAAATGCTAAGGGTGCGTTTGGTTGCGGAAAACTGTTTTCCGTTTTCCATTTTCATTTTCAGAAAAATGGAATGGAGTTTTCGTTTTCATTTTCAGTAGAAAACGCGTTTGGTTAATCTAATTGAGTTTTCGTTTTCCGTTTTAGAAAATTAGAAAACGCATTTGGATATGTATTTTCTGTAACTTTTTATTTTCTATTTTTTTTACTTCAGAATAATACAAAATAACACATATGTGGGTGAGGGTAGGGGTGGGGTGGGTAGGTAGGGTGGGGGTGGGTGGGGTGGGGTAGGGTAGGATGGCGTGGGTAAGGACGCGGGAGTTGGGTTAGGGTGGGGTGGGGTGGGGGTGGGGTGGAGGTTGGTAGGGGTGGTTGGGGTGGATGGAGGTGGGTACGGGGTGGGTGGGTGGGTGTAGGTAGGTAGGGTGGGTGGGGTATGGGTAGGGGTGGCGTGGCGTGGGGTGGGTGGGCGTGGGTGGAGGTTGGTAGGGGTGGGTGGAGATGGGTAGGGGTGGGTGGAGATGGGTGGGTAGGGGTTGGTAGGGGTGGGTGGAGGGTGGGTAGGGTGTGGGGTAGGGGTAGGGTAAGGGTAGGGGTGGGTGGGGGTGGGTGGTGTAGGGTAAGGGTTAGGGGTAGGGTGGGTAGGTGGAGGTGGGTGGGGTGGGTAGGGGTGGGGGTAGGGGTAGGGTAAGGGTAGGGTGGGTAGGGGATGGGTGGTGTAGGGTAGGGGTTGGGGTGGGGTAGGGTGGGGGTGGGTAGGTGGAGGGTGGGTAGGGGTGGGTGAGTAGGGGTAGCGTAGTGTTGGGTGGGTGGGGGTGGGGTAGGGTAGGGGTGGGTTAGGTAGGGTAGGGGTGGGTGGGGGTGGATAGAGGTGGATGGAGGTGGGTAGGGGTGGGTAGTGGTGGATGGAGGTAAGTAGGGGTGGGTAGGGTGGGTTAGGTAGGGTAGGGGTGGGTGGGGGTGGATGGAGGTGGGTGGGGTGGGTAGGGTGGGGTAGGGTGGTGGGTGAAGGGATGGGTGGGGTGGATGGAGGTGGGTAGGGGTGGGTAGTGGTGGATGGAGGTGGGTAGGGGTGGGTAGAGGTGGGTAGGGTAGGGTAGGGTGGGTGGGGGTAGGGTGAGGGGTGGGGGTGGGAGGGGGTAGGGTAGGGTGGGTGGGGTGGGTGGGTGAGATGGGTATGATATGTGTTTAGGGATTGTTTTTTGGAAAATTTTGGAAATAGAAAAGTTTGGAAAACAATAATTTTGAGTTTTCTAAGTTCTATGTAATTTTGGAAAACGGAAAATTTTCATTTTCTAGGAAAATTTTGGAAAATTTGATTAACCAAACACGTTTTCCAACTTTTCATTTTTCTTGGAAAATTTTCTTGGAAAACAGAAAATTTTCCACAACCAAACGCACCCTAAACCTCTTTACTTCAATTTGTTTCTCCACGAGTAATCAATTTTACATCAAATACGCCCTGACCCTAAATAGATTGTTCCAATTTGAAACTGAAACGTCTGGGAGAAGACAGAGGCGTAGCGGTTTCCTCGAATCAAATTAATTTGTACTCGTTAAAATTACAACGAGACATCTCCTGTAGTTAGGATTTTGCTGACATATTTAAATTCACGGTTTCTATCTTGAGTGGACGCGTCCATTCCTAAAGGGAAGTTGAGGCGGTGTGATCCACTGGGAATCGTCATAACGTCATCCCAACTATGAGTACGTGGCAGCCAAAAAACCTATGTAATTGTGCCCCATTAATCTAAACGATCCAGAGATTGGGTGAGTCGGAAATATCCATAAGATCATTGGAATCGTAAAAATTGAAGCGGTATGCACCCAACGTGAAGTAAGATTGCGTCGTTTGAAGATGAATATGTGGCGTTGTGAGAACCCTGTGTATATGTGAATGCGGGAAGGAGAAAAAGGGGTTTTCTTATATAGTAATGATATATATATATATATATATATATATATATATATATATATATATATATATATATATATATATATATATATATATAGGGGAGGGTTAAAATGAGAACAATTTGTAATTTGAGAACATGAGAACAAAAATGCACCATTGATTAAACACGGTGGCATTTTTGTAAAATATGTATATCTTCAGGGCCTAAATGACATGTATTCGAAATATCAGGGTATTAATGAAAAAACACGAGAGGTCACGTCCAACCGCCCACGCTCGCTATAGGTCTGAGACAATCATTCCCTCCGAAAGATTTCATACGATTTCGTCAGTTTTTTTTTTTTTCAAAAAACCTCTGAAACTTGCAAAATAACTACTCAAAAATTTGAAGATTTCTACATCCAGATTCCAAAATGTCAACAAGCAAACAACCAGATCAACAACCTACAACAAAAAACGGTATGAATCGATTTATACTACCCTTTTTTCCAAGTTAAATCCCTATTTTTTGAAGTTTTTTGACCGCGAAAACCCTAATTTTTTGAATGTTTTTTGATCCGAAAAACCCTAGTATACGAAATCGTTTAAATATCCCCAAATGTTTGTACAAAAACTAATGTTTTCAAAGTTAAAACCCTAGTTTTTTAATTTTTTCATCCGAAAACCACAACATAACCATCAGTACACTCGTTTTGTTATTACTGTTATACTAATCTTCTGTTCATATGAAATCGACTAACTAATAACATATTCACAAACGTTTTTTTGATCTTACTTGCAGATAAAGAAAAAAGTTTCAAAAATATATACGAAAGAAAGAAGAAGAAGCAGAAAAACGAAGATGCTGGTGATTTTATTTATGTATTGTTAAAATCATATATGGTTAACCACATGTGATTTGATGTAAATTTTGTTAAAGTGAAAAAATGGTTAATCACATGTGACTCGATATGTATTTTGTTAAACTGATTAACCATAAATCATATGTGACTTGTAACCATTTGATTAATTATATGTTTTGTTAAAAACAAAAATCGTTAACCACATGTGATTTGAGGAAAAATTTTGTTATAGTGAAAAATTGTAAATCACATGTGATTCGATATGTATTTGATTATACTGATTAACCACTAATCATATCTGATTTGTAACCATCTGATTAATCGTATGTTTTATTAAAATCATAAATACTTAACCATAACTCATATGTGATTAACCATAAACTCATATGTGATTTGTAAACATTTGAATAATCATATGTGATTTCTAACCATTTGATTAATCATATCTGATTTGTAACGAAAAGTTTTGTTAAAATCATAAATACTTGACCATAACTCATATGTGATTAACCATAAACTCATATGTGATTTGTAAACATTTGACTAATCATATGTGATTTCTAACCATTTGATTAATTATATTTGATTTGTAACAAAAAGTTTTAAACATATATGATTTCCTATAACATTTTTCTAACCATTTATAATTAAACAACAGCAAAAGAAAAAAAAACCACGGAAGCCAATCTTAAAATCAGATTGACTAGATCAACTTCAAAAAGGGGTTCAGAATCTCCTACCACTGAAAAAGGTATATGTTATATATGATATCTTTATCTAACATGATATGATTTCAAATAGAATATAATTAGCAATACATTCTGTCTATAACTTACATTCAATCAAACTTGCAATAAAACAGGAGAAAAATCAGGAAAAAAGCAGAAAAAACAACGAAAAGAAAAAGACAACGAAGAAGAGGAAAGAATATCAAAAAAGAAAAATGATAAACGTACTCTTCTTTTCACATATGATTGATGCATTTCTTATTAATTTCTAGTAATAAATAATATAACTTTGCTTTATTTGCTCATAAACAACTAGCTAAACAAGATAAAAAAGAGAAGGAAAATCCCAGAAAAAAACACAAAAAGCAAAAAGAAAAAAGTGATGAAGAAGTAAGAGAACGAAGGTCCAAAGAAAAAAATGACAAAGGTACCTTTCAATTCAGTTGTGATTAATGTTATACATTAATAATACTAATACTTATAGCTTTGCTTTATTTAAATCATATGTGATTTTATAACAAAAATATATTTACACATATCAGAAGAAGAGAAGGAAAATCCAAGAAAACAACAAAAAAAGCAAAAAGAAAAAAGTGATGAAGAAGTAAGAGAACGAAGGTCCAAAGAAAAAAATGACAAAGGTACCTTTCAATTCAGTTGTGATTAATGTTATACATTAATAATACTAATACTTATAGCTTTGTTTTATTTAAATCATATGTGATTTTATAACAAAATATATATTTACACATATCAGAAAAAGAAGGAAAGGAAAAAGCAGAGAAAGTAAATACGACAAAACAAAAAAGGAAAAAATAGAGAAAGTAAACGAGAGACGATCGAAACAAAAAAACGACAAAGGTATTGTTCAACTCATATGTGATTTATGTTATTTTGATAAAATCATATATGAGTTTTTTCAATTTTTTATCAAATCGTATGTGATTCATAATGCACTATTTTTTTTAATCAATGCTTAATGAAATTGTATATGTGTTTATGCATTTCTTATAGATGTTGGAGATAGCGGTGAGAAAAAAAGAAAGAATGACAAAGGAGAGAAGAAGAAAGAAAAGGAAAAAACTGAATCCGATGTTTCATCATCAAAAACAAATAAGAGAAAAGCTGAGAAGAAAGTTCAACAAGAAATTGTGGATTCAGATTCAGATTCTGAAGCCACAGAACCTTTGAAAAAAAAGAGAAAACAAATACCAAAAACCTTTGAGACCATCAGAAACAGGTAAATTTTACTTATCTTTACAGTTATAATCATATGTCATTGAAACATATATCATTCACATGTGATTCATCTAGTTACACGTTTTACATCATAATAGGTGTTTGCCAGGTGCATTGTTTTCCATTGTACTAAGTTTGAGTGAAGAGCAAAAGGAATGCGTGAAAGAGATGGGATTTGGTTCCCTTTTAAAGATGAAAATGACAGACGTACCAGGAGCTTTGAGTAAATTCGTGCTCGAAAAGTTCGACCCGTCAACAAACACACTGAAGGTTAAGAGAGGGGACATTCCTGTAACAAGGCAATCTGTACACGAAATCCTTGGTCTGCCAATGGGGGAGGTAAAGTTTGAAGAACTTGAATACAGAAAGAAAGGTGATACTTCTTATGATGAATGGAAAGCTCAATTTGAAAACAATGCAATGGTTAGACTTCAGGACATCAAGACAAAAATTGTATCAACAAGAAACGCCGATATGAACTTCAAACTAAACTTCATAGCGGTATTGGTTAATGCTTTATTGGAATCAAGTTCAACAGGCTAATGTAACACCTCGCCCTTGAACTACATCACAAGAGAAACAGATATTGCAAATTTGGATTGGTGCAAGTTTCTTATTGATTCCTTGGTCAAGACAAAAAGTTCTTTTGACCCAAAAAGCAAAACAGCCTTTTACGTTGGACCGGCGTCATTTTTAGTGGTATGTCTACTAATTTAAATTCTATTATTCTTATATGATAAACAATCACATGTGATTACGTGATAACTCATATGTGATTTTTGGTCACATATGATTTCCATGTTTAACTCATATATGATTTTCATGTTAACTAACTTGTGATTATAAAATTGTCACCAATCTATTTGATTACGTGATGACTCATATATGATTTTTGTATTGACTCAAATGTTATTTCTTCTAACAAAATCATCTGAGCTATCACTCTCATTTTTCGCTAGAGCGAGATGCCTGGTCTTTGATATATTCAGTGATATTGAATTGCATGATAGTTGCTATATGAGTTTCAAGAAAATCATGTTCCTGTTATGATGGCAGAAGGACATCATAACAGGAATATGATTACTATCTTGAAATGTCTTGTAAATATAATGAATTTCAACATCAATATTTTAATAAAAAATATAATGAAGACGATAAATCTCATTCTATCAAAATGAGAATAGTCGCTGAGACGTTTTACTATGTTTTTATACAAAACAAGATATTCAACCAGCTTACAATTGTGCAAAAAAAATACCCAATGAAGAGCACAATGGTTTATAATCATATATGATTACCTGATAAACTCATATATGATTGTCATGATAACTAACATGTTATTTTCTATATTAT
This sequence comes from Cichorium intybus, assembly GCA_023525715.1. Classification (NCBI taxonomy): domain Eukaryota; kingdom Viridiplantae; phylum Streptophyta; class Magnoliopsida; order Asterales; family Asteraceae; genus Cichorium; species Cichorium intybus. The sequence goes on along the minus strand of CM042016.1, from coordinate 42,232,054 downwards.
ACATGTATTATGAACAAAATCATATGTGATTATAATGTTAACTCATATATGATTGTTTAGAATAATTTTGTATACTATACATACATGTAATCAAATATGATTAGCACGTGTAAATGATACATGATAACTCACTTGTGATTATAAAAAATAATCACCGACCTATTTGCCTTGTCTTTTTAATTGGTTATTCTATTCAGTATCTGAATTGGTTTAATCTGTTGTTTGTTATAAATCATACAAGAATATCTGAGCTATCACTGTCATTTTCACTAGAACTATTCGACTTGTCTTTAACATATTCAGCGATTTTGAATTGCATGATAGTTGCTATATGAGTTTTCATGAAAATCATGCTTTTGTTATGATAGCAGAGGCTGATTACTATCTTGAAATATCTTGCAAATATAATGAAATTCAATATCAATACTTATTGAATATGATGAAAACGAGTAATATAGTGCTTGTGAAAGTGACAGTAATAGCTCATATATTTTTGTATGTTTTCTACCAATCAGTAGATAAAACCAGTTCACATACTGAAAAGAATAACCAATGGAAAACACAAGGAAGATTATTATGTTCTTCACATTTATAAAACACATGTAATTTGATTATGCGATGACTCATATATGACTCATTTTCGCTAGTGCCAGATTCCTGGTCTTTGATATATTCAGTGATATTGAATTGCATGATAGTTGCTATATGAATTTCAAGAAAATCATGTTCCTGTTGTGATAGCAGAGGCTGATTACTATCTTGAAATGTCATGCAAATATAATGAAGACGAGAAATCTCATTCTATCGAAATGAGAATAGTCGCTGAGACGTTTTACTATATTTTTATACAAAACAAGATATTCAACCAGCTCACAATTTTGCAAAAAAATACCAAATGAAGAGCACAATGGTTTATAATCATATATGATTACCTGATAAACTCATATATGATTGTCATGATAACTAACATGTTATTTTCTATATTATACATGTATTGTGAGCAAAATCATATGTGATTATAATGTTAACTCATATGTGATTGTTTAGAATAATTTTGTATATTATACATACATGTAATCAAATATGATTAACACGTGTAAATGATACATGATTTTCTTGATAACTCACTTGTGATTATAAAAATAATCACCGACCTATTTGCCTTGTCTTTTTAATTGGTTATCCTATTCATTTGTGATTGTCATATTAACTCATATGTAATTTGTTTCTCTTAATTATATTTGAAGTTACTGTACGTAGACAGTGTGAAATGCAATTGTCTGGATGTGGAGCGTTCACGTCCTGTGATCAACAACTGGACTTCTGAAAAAGTCAAATTTAGAGAAAATTTTGAGAAGGATGTCCTTGGTGAATTTGGCACAGGACGTCTAAACAAAGCTTTCGTTGAGAAAGAATTGACTGAGGATGTATATTTCTATTTACAATGTTTTTCTTAAATCATTTGTGATTATAATTTGTACTTATATAATCATTTGTTTCATTTAGGAATATTTGTTGAAGATAGAAAAGAGGAATGAAAAATTACAATCTTTGGTGAAAACTGCATTGGTCAAGCTTCCACAAAGCAAGAAGTTAGAATTTTGGTATGCAATGATCGAGTTAATTAATGAGGAAAGAGAGAAAATTGATGATTCAGATGATGATGTTGATAATGATGACGATCATGATAATGATGACGATGATGATAATGATGAAGATAATGAAGAAAGTGAAGCTGAGGACAATGATAGTGAAGGTGATGACGACAATGATGACGATAGTGATGAAGACAGTGAAAGTAATGAAGACAGTGAAAGTGATGATGATGATAATGATAATGATGGTGGTAAAGAAGATAAAGAAGGAAATGTTGAAGAGGAAGAAGGGAATATTCAAAAGAAACAAAGGATTGATGATGATGATGTTGGTCATGAGGAAAATGACAATGGTAAAGATGATGAAGAGATTGAAGAAATTGAGGAGATTGAGAAAATTGAGGAGATTGAGGAGATCGAGGAGATTGTTAGTGATGTTAACAAGGATGAAAATGATGGTGAAAAGAAGGAAGGGATTGGTGGAAGTTCAGACGAAAATGTAGAAGAAATATTGATAAGTTTGAAAAGTAGCGGTGAACAGGAACAACCGTTAAGTGAAATTTGGTTCAATACACCAATCCAGAACATACTAAACGAACCTTTAAAAGAAATAGGTCAATATACTAATTTGTGATTAAAAAAATTAAAAAATTGAATTCATTTGTGATTATACTAATCTTTTGTTCATATTTTTTTAGTGAAAAAAAATAATGAAGACCATGTTGGCTGCAGTGGAGATACGGATTTTTGGAATGACTTATCAAACTTAGCAACAGAAGCAGACATAAACAAAACAATAGATGACCATGTGAAACAAGTTCTTGATGATCCAAAAGGTATTAAAAATTTTTTTTAATCACATATGTATTTGTATGTTAATTGTATATTATTATAAACTAACTTCTCTTATTTGGTTTTGTAGAAAAAATCAATGACGAAAATCCGTTTGATGAAAAAAGGAATGAAGAAGCAGAGGTTAACGATTTTTTCAAAAACACAGATAATGTTCATAATATAGAAAACACAATCACAGATACTCAATTCTTAAATGAACCAGATGTTATTGAATTTTTTGAAAAGACTATATATGAATCAAACAAAAAAAAAGAGAACACATTCATGCCAAGTTTTGACCTTCATATCAGTCAAATAACACCACCAGAAGAATCCAATCAAAATAAAAAAAAAACAAGTTCAAACCAACAAATTGGTAATCTAATCACATCTGATTATAATTCATATTTTAATCACATCTGATTATATGTGTATGTAATCACATGTGATTGTCATCTTTTTTAAATTTATTATATTCTTAAAAGTTCTTTTTTCTGAACATATTATACAGGAAACAAATCTGAAAGAAAAACAAGTTGGGCCTGCAATTCTAAATCCTCAACCAGTATTAACTGTCTTACCTGAAGAAAAAAGACAGAAAAAACCAGGGCCAAGCATGAAATCACCCTTTAAGGATAGGGTGATAAACATGAAAAGCCCCAACACTTCTGAGGAAGACATGATTAGTGAATGGCTCTTCAACTTAAAAGGGAACGTCTTGTAAGTTATTCATATGTGGTTCTTATTCTAAAATTATTAAATTTAAACATGTAAGTGACACTATGTTGTTCATAACATACATTGTTAATCATATGTGATTTTTCTTTTGACAGCGATGAAGTGATAACGACAGTAAGTGGAAGAACTGTACACAGGTACATGTTGGAAAATTTGTTCCCAGGAGAATATATAATATATGGAATCATTGATTCCTGGGCTGAAGTTTTAAACCATCAAGAGCTTGAAAGGGATCAGAACAGTTCCCCGTACAGACTTTTTCTTGATGTGCAAATGACAGTAAGTTATTCATAATACATTGTTAATTATATGTGATTTTTTAATATTCTATACTAACACACACATTATAAACCATTTAGACAAACTACATTGAGGAAAAGACGTTTGAAAAAGAGAAAAAAGAGAAAAAAAGCAAAAAAGCAATTGAAAAGATGGCTTTGCAAGCAGAAGAAGAACAATATCAACAGTTCAAAAAATATTTTCATGACTGCTTGCACAATGACAAACAGAAAATTCTGCTAAAAGACATTGATCTTGTAAGTGTCAACTGCTGAAAAATATATTCATATTTGATGATCAATCATATGTGATTGTAGATTTAAAACACATATGATTGGTTACAATCGTTTTATATACTCCACATATATATATTAATAAATGATGATCAATCATATGTGATTGTAATTATAAATCATATATGATTGGTTATAGTCATTTTATATACTCTTCGTATATATAATCACATATCAACCCTAAATCTTATACATTATTGTTACTTAAATACATGTGTTTTTCCCTGTATGCCGAAGTGAACACATATTTCTGTTTGTTTTCAACCTAAAGAACCCAGGAATTGTGATCCTTGACAACAGCATATCAGATGCTACAATGGAAGGGAAATACATGCCTGTTTTGAACAACCTTGTAAGTACTATTTCATAAACATTGTTAATAATAAAATGCAGAAAAAACTTGTACGCATATATGATTTAATTTTCTTTTCTTTTTAAATGCAGAAAAAATTCTTTGGCAGATATTTGGAGGAAGTTAACCACCAAAAAGCAAAACAAATGTCAAATCCAAATTTGACAATCAATTTACTGGACATGCCTTGGAAAACAAAGAACAATAAAACAGACTGTGGGATTTTTGCCATGAGACACATGGAAACATTTAAAGGTCAAACTGATGGCAAATACAGTTGCGGTTTTCCGAAAGAAGGTGGTTCGCAAGATGTTATGTTGGACAGGGTTAGATCAAATTATGCACATAGATTAATAATGTCCGATATAAACATTATGAAAAACGATATCTTGAATCTTGCTAGGGACTACTCCAAGGTCCCTAAATCAAAGAGAAACCAAGATCTGCAAGATGCCAGCCAAATTATTCAACAGAGGTTGCAGAATCTGAATTGAGGGATGGGATGGTGTTCTTAAGAAGGTTAGGATGGTGTTGTTGAAGGTTACGTTGGTTTGGTGTTGTGAAGTTTGGGTTGCTGTTGTTGATATTTGTGTTGGTGATGAAAATGGTGTTTAAACAATTTTTTAACTCTTAAACAAATTTATTATCTTTTATGTATGTTCTGAATGTGGTGGGATGGTGTTCTGAAGGTTGGGGATGGTGTTGTTGAAGGTTGGTTTGGAGTTCTGAAGGTTCGGGATGGTGTTGTTGAAGGTTGTGTTGAAATGGTGTTGGTCATAAAATGGTGTTTAAACAATTTCTTAACTCTCAAACAATTTTATTATGTTTTATGTATGTTCTGAATGTGGCAAATACAATTTCTAAACAGTTTCTCTTATTTGAATTACGTGTGATTCTTAAAGAAATATGCTAATTGAACTCATGTGTGATTATAATGTTTTATATATGTACTGAATGTGGCAACTACAAATAACAGTTGTGTTATTTGAAATCATGTGTGATTATATAACGGGATAGACTAGAAAATCATGTGTGCCTATAATGTTTTATTTGAAATCAGAAATCACATGTGATTGCACAAAAATATATATCTTAATTTTTATCTTTATAATCATATGCAACTTTTAATCATGTGTCATTTGTAAATAAAAATATTATATTTAAAATCATGTGTGATTATATATTTGAAAAATAGACTAAAAATCATATATATCCAAAAAAACACATATGATTATCATCAATTGTCGCCAATGTAAACTTTTCTGAAAACATATATGATTATCATCTAAAAAATCACATATGATTAATCGTTTAAAACTGAACCTGTTGTTTCTTTTTTCTGATTTGCAATTCTTGTTGGACATGTACGTAAATTGTGTGGCTCTCTTTTACCACATCCAGAACAAATTCTAGTCTTCTTTTGTGCTTTCAAAATAGACTTCTCATATTCACCAACCAGCCTTTTCTTTCCACAACCTTTATTAAATTGAACATCAGGAACTTGAACAACAATCTCTTCTGGAACTGCAACTCCAAGAAGCTTTTCAACTAAATCTGCATTGTTTGTTGTTACTTCACTTGTAGAATCACTCTTGACATCATTCAACATATGTTTGGTTTTCTGAACAAAACATGCCAGCTTCTCTTTATCATCTCTAACGATATCCAAACATGATTGAAAAGTAAAGAATGCTTCATTCACAAGTTTTGTAACCTCAGCACCCCTTTCATCAAAACGATCTCTAATAAGCTTATGATTCGAATATATAACATCCTTTGTCCATCGTCTTAGAATATATTCTGAAGGTATCTCCTTAAAATCTTTTTTTATCAATATTTTGAAGGCATGTCTGCACAATATACCACACTGTGTAAATAGTCCACAACTGCATTTGATTTTCTTTTCAGCGGCTCTTATTTCAACCTGTTACAACAATAACAAATCACATATGATAAAACATTCTTATTTCAACGTGTTACATATAATAATAATCACATATGATAAAACATTCTTATTTCAACATGTTACATATAATAATAATCACATATGATTGAACATTCTTTTTCAGAAATCACATATGAATACGACTAATTATCTAACGTAATCACTTATTATTATACTAATATATATATAAACATTTAATCACATATGAGTAAATTTTTTTTTTCAAAAATCAGAAATCAAATCAATAATTACCTGAAACGTTGCTTTAAATTCCCTTCTCTTGTTCTTCTGAATTACAGTATAATATTCCACGCCATCTCCCTCCGTGGACTCTTTATCTTCACAAAACCATACTCCTTTATACAATTCCTTTTGAATATCAAAAAATAAAGCACTGGTATAAATCTTTGCTGCTTGTTGTTCTATATCGGATGGTGACTTCATTCCATAATGCGCTTGTTTTGTTTTATGATCAAGTTCACGTTGCGAATTTTGTTGTTTTTGAATAGCATTATCATAATTCATCATAAAATTTACAAGGAAATTTTCGCCTTGTGAATACGAGTTAAAAAAAGAATTCATACTCTCGGACCTTGATGTTGTCTTCATCAATCCACACATTGGAAAGTCCTTGAAATATGCAGGAATCCAAGAATCCCGTATTTTAAAAATATCTTTGAACCATCTTTTTTCTTCAAGATTGAATTCTTTCATTAACAAATCCCATTTCGTCTCAAAAACATTAGGCTCCATATTCAAGTCCCATACAAGTTTCTTAAAACACTTCTTAAAGCCTGTGTTTTTAAGAAATTCCACGGATAGCTGCAATTTGTAAAACCACATACACAATCACATATGATTTAATATATAAAAATCATATATGATTCAACCGCTTGCTTATAAAATCACATGTAATTGCACAAAAAAAACTTCATAAAGTTAAAATGTTTTGTTTACAATCACATGTGATTATACAAAAATAATAACATACCTTTGATTGAAGTTTCTTCATGATATGCCACATACACAATCTGTGTTTTGAAGTTGGAAAAACAGATTCAACTGCTTGCTTTAATGCTGCATCTTGATCTGTTAACACCATTATTGGTTCTTTTCCATGAGTATTCATAAATTGTTGAAGCAACCACTTATATGAATCAACGGTTTCTGTGCTTAGTAAACCAGCTCCAACAGTAACAGATGATTTATGATGATCAATCACAGTAAATGGAACAAAAACCAATCCATACCTGTTGTTTCATACAAAAATAAAAAATCACATATAATCAAAAACATATTCTCCAAAAAATCACAAATGATTAATAACAGTGAAAACTTACTTATTTGTTCGAAATGTAGCATCAAGTGACATCACATCTCCAAATTCACTGTAATAAGCTTTTTCTGTTTCATCGGCCCAAAACATTGCATTCAACACCTTGTTCTTATCACATCTATAATAAAAAGAATAATTTGGGTAATTCTCTTTCCGCTCCATCATTTTATTAACAATCATTTGAGCATCTTTGTACCCTATAATGCAACTGATCTTTCTCTTAAAATTTTTATAATCACCAACTTTACCCTTTACATGCTCAAACCCGCCAATCAAGGTTGCCTTCAATTTGTATGCCTTTGTTGCACCAATTTTTGCTGTCGAAGACCGAACAATATACTCCATGTCCGAGAATGGCAATTCTCTTGTTTTTCTTAAATGATGTATATCTTCAAGCTCATGGTTATGCATTTCATTGAATTTATCAAACTTGTAGTCATTAGTTCCCTTAACAAGCTTAACAACAATCTTTGCTTTACAATCTGTACGCTTGTATGTTGTGTTACGTTTGGTATCAACTGATTTTTGTCCTACTTTTCCACTCCTGCTGCAAAGTAAAAATCTATGCTTTACAATCTCACCAACTTTCCTTTGTGTATTCAAACGAACATCAAAACCAGCCTTCTGTGCATAACTTCTATACATCTCAATTGCAGCATCAACACTTTTGAATCTCATTAACAAATTTGGTTTAAATTCTTCGAGAACATCCGGTTTGACATCATGTGGAACCTCGTTATTGTTTGATTGATAAGAAGAAGTACACTCTTCATCACCTAATTAATCACATGTAAAAATGACATAAAAAATATTCAATTCAGAAAATCACATATAATTACTAAAAACAATCACGTATAATTACTCAAAATTACAACAATTATCTCTACTTAATAATTAAATTTGATTCAAGATAAAGCACATATGAGTTACAAACTTAAATACGTAAATAACATATGATTATAAACATTTTTGCGCTGAAAAAGTAACATATGATTACTGAAAAAACACATATGAGTACTCAAATATTACAACAATTATCTCTACTTGATGATTGAATTTGATTCACAACAAACCACATATGAGTTACAAATTAAATTCGTAAAATATATATCATTATGCAGAGTCTTGATCTATAAAATCAAATATGACTGTTGAAAAAATCACATACGATTTCTGAAAATTACAACAATTATCTTTACTTAATGACTGAATTTGATCCCCAATAAACGACATATATAATCACATATGATTTTATTTGATTCACAATAATCGACATGTATAATCACATATGATTTTATTTGATTCAAAATAAAACTACTACAAAACTTCACATATATAATCACATATGATTCAAAATAAAACTACTACAAACATTCACATATATAATCACATGTGATTATAAAACTTTAATAGTAATTACCTGGAACACCGTAATTCTGACCATATTTACTTGAATCCTCGTCATCTGTATCCTCATCTTCAGATATCGTAACGAAAATACTTAATTCTTCTTCGTTTGTACATATATTAACATCATCAACATAGTTATCCATCTGAACTAATAGGATCGAACCAAAATAAACTGATACAGAAGCTCAAATACGCTTGAATCCTCGTGATCTGTATTCTCACTAGTCGTCCTCGAATAAAAATATCAAATACGCTTGAATCGTTGACAAAAATCCGAAATCGATTCTATAACAGGATCAATCAGAATAAAAATCGAATGTATATCCGCATAAAAATCGAATGTGTATCAGGACGACAATCAAAAATCGATTTTAATCAGAAGAGAAATCGCCTAAGAAAAAACAAAAATATGAAATCGCAAAATTCGTGTTTAATAAAATCGAATATATATCCCTATGAATCAGAACAAAAACGGAATGAATATCAGGATCAAAATCAAAAAGCGTCTTTTATGGCAACAATGTCGGACAAAGATACGATCTTTGAATGTAAAGAAGCAACGCTGTTATCGTCGGATATAAAATACACATTTACCAAAATACCCTCTATCACTTAAAAAAACACGCGCCTGCTTTTCTACTATTAAAGGCTGAGATTTGTTCTCATGTTCTCAATATATAATTTTGTTCTCATTTGAACCTTCATCTATATATATATATATATATATATATATATATATATATATATATATATATATATATATATATATATATATATATATATATAGATGAAGGTTCAAATGAGAACAAAATTATATATTGAGAACATGAGAACAAATCTCAGCCTTTAATAGTAGAAAAGCAGGCGCGTGTTTTTTTAAGTGATAGAGGGTATTTTGGTAAATGTGTATTTTATATCCGACGATAACAGCGTTGCTTCTTTACATTCAAAGATCGTATCTTTGTCCGACATTGTTGCCATAAAAGACGCTTTTTGATTTTGATCCTGATATTCATTCCGTTTTTGTTCTGATTCATACGGATATACATTCGATTTTATTAAACACGAGTTTTGCGATTTCATATTTTTGTTTTTTCTTAGGCGATTTCTCTTCTGATTAAAATCGATTTTTGATCGTCGTCCTGATACACATTCGATTTTTATGCGGATATACATTCGATTTTTATTCTGATTGATCCTGTTATAGAATCGATTTCGGATTTTTGTCAACGATTCAAGTGTATTTGATATTTTTATTCGAGGACGACTAGTGAGAATACAGATCATGAGGATTCAAGCGTATTTGAGCTTCTGTATCAGTTTATTTTGGTTCGATCCTATTAGTTCAGATGGATAACTATGTTGATGATGTTAATATATGTACAAACGAAGAAGAATTAAGTATTTTCGTTACGATATCTGAAGATGAGGATACAGATGACGAGGATTCAAGTAAATATGGTCAGAATTACGGTGTTCCAGGTAATTACTATTAAAGTTTTATAATCACATGTGATTATATATGTGAATGTTTGTAGTAGTTTTATTCTGAATCATATGTGATTATATATGTGAAGTTTTGTAGTAGTTTTATTTTGAATCAAATAAAATCATATGTGATTATACATGTCGATTATTGGGAATCAAATAAAATCATATGTGATTATATATGTCGTTTATTGGGGATCAAATTCAGTCATTAAGTAAAGATAATTGTTGTAATTTTCAGAAATCGTATGTGATTTTTTCAACAGTCATATTTGATTTTATAGATCAAGACTCTGCATAATGATATATATTTTACGAATTTAATTTGTAACTCATATGTGGTTTGTTGTGAATCAAATTCAATCATCAAGTAGAGATAATTGTTGTAATATTTGAGTACTCATATGTGTTTTTTCAGTAATCATATGTTACTTTTTCAGCGCAAAAATGTTTATAATCATATGTTATTTACGTATTTAAGTTTGTAACTCATATGTGCTTTATCTTGAATCAAATTTAATTATTAAGTAGAGATAATTGTTGTAATTTTGAGTAATTATACGTGATTGTTTTTAGTAATTATATGTGATTTTCTGAATTGAATATTTTTTATGTCATTTTTACATGTGATTAATTAGGTGATGAAGAGTGTACTTCTTCTTATCAATCAAACAATAACGAGGTTCCACATGATGTCAAACCGGATGTTCTCGAAGAATTTAAACCAAATTTGTTAATGAGATTCAAAAGTGTTGATGCTGCAATTGAGATGTATAGAAGTTATGCACAGAAGGCTGGTTTTGATGTTCGTTTGAATACACAAAGGAAAGTTGGTGAGATTGTAAAGCATAGATTTTTACTTTGCAGCAGGAGTGGAAAAGTAGGACAAAAATCAGTTGATACCAAACGTAACACAACATACAAGCGTACAGATTGTAAAGCAAAGATTGTTGTTAAGCTTGTTAAGGGAACTAATGACTACAAGTTTGATAAATTCAATGAAATGCATAACCATGAGCTTGAAGATATACATCATTTAAGAAAAACAAGAGAATTGCCATTCTCGGACATGGAGTATATTGTTCGGTCTTCGACAGCAAAAATTGGTGCAACAAAGGCATACAAATTGAAGGCAACCTTGATTGGCGGGTTTGAGCATGTAAAGGGTAAAGTTGGTGATTATAAAAATTTTAAGAGAAAGATCAGTTGCATTATAGGGTACAAAGATGCTCAAATGATTGTTAATAAAATGATGGAGCGGAAAGAGAATTACCCAAATTATTCTTTTTCTTATAGATGTGATAAGAACAAGGTGTTGAATGCAATGTTTTGGGCCGATGAAACAGAAAAAGCTTATTACAGTGAATTTGGAGATGTGATGTCACTTGATGCTACATTTCGAACAAATAAGTAAGTTTTCACTGTTATTAATCATTTGTGATTTTTTGGAGAATATGTTTTTGATTATATGTGATTTTTTATTTTTGTATGAAACAACAGGTATGGATTGGTTTTTGTTCCATTTACTGTGATTGATCATCATAAATCATCTGTTACTGTTGGAGCTGGTTTACTAAGCACAGAAACCGTTGATTCATATAAGTGGTTGCTTCAACAATTTATGAATGCTCATGGAAAAGAACCAGTAATGGTGTTAACAGATCAAGATGCAGCATTAAAGCAAGCAGTTGAATCTGTTTTTCCAACTTCAAAACACAGATTGTGTATGTGGCATATCATGAAGAAACTTCAATCAAAGGTATGTTATTATTTTTGTATAATCACATGTGATTGTAAACAAAACATTTTAACTTTATGAAGTTTTTTTTTGTGCAATTACATGTGATTTTATAAGCAAGCGGTTGAATCATATATGATTTTTATATATTAAATCATATGTGATTGTGTATGTGGTTTTACAAATTGCAGCTATCCGTGGAATTTCTTAAAAACACAGGCTTTAAGAAGTGTTTTAAGAAACTTGTATGGGACTTGAATATGGAGCCTAATGTTTTTGAGACAAAATGGGATTTGTTAATGAAAGAATTCAATCTTGAAGAAAAAAGATGGTTCAAAGATATTTTTAAAATACGGGATTCTTGGATTCCTGCATATTTCAAGGACTTTCCAATGTGTGGATTGATGAAGACAACATCAAGGTCCGAGAGTATGAATTCTTTTTTTAACTCGTATTCACAAGGCGAAAATTTCCTTGTAAATTTTATGATGAATTATGATAATGCTATTCAAAAACAACGAAATTCGCAACGTGAACTTGATCATAAAACAAAACAAGCGCATTATGGAATGAAGTCACCATCCGATATAGAACAACAAGCAGCAAAGATTTATACCAGTGCTTTATTTTTTGATATTCAAAAGGAATTGTATAAAGGAGTATGGTTTTGTGAAGATAAAGAGTCCACAGAGGGAGATGGCGTGGAATATTATACTGTAATTCAGAAGAACAAGAGAAGGGAATTTAAAGCAACGTTTCAGGTAATTATTGATTTGATTTCTGATTTTTGAAAAAAAAAATTTACTCATATGTGATTAAATGTTTAGATATATATTAGTATAATCATAAGTGATTACGTTAGATAATTAGTCGTATTCATATGTGATTTCTGAAAAAGAATGTTCAATCATATGTGATTATTATTATATGTAACATGTTGAAATAAGAATGTTTTATCATATGTGATTATTATTATATGTAACACGTTGAAATAAGAATGTTTTATCATATGTGATTTGTTATTGTTGTAACAGGTTGAAATAAGAGCCGCTGAAAAGAAAATCAAATGCAGTTGTGGACTATTTACACAGTGTGGTATATTGTGCAGACATGCCTTCAAAATATTGATAAAAAAAGATTTTAAGGAGATACCTTCAGAATATATTCTAAGACGATGGACAAAGGATGTTATATATTCGAATCATAAGCTTATTAGAGATCGTTTTGATGAAAGGGATGCTGAGGTTACAAAACTTGTGAATGAAGCATTCTTTACTTTTCAATCATGTTTGGATATCGTTAGAGATGATAAAGAGAAGCTGGCATGTTTTGTTCAGAAAACCAAACATATGTTGAATGATGTCAAGAGTGATTCTACAAGTGAAGTAACAACAAACAATGCAGATTTAGTTGAAAAGCTTCTTGGAGTTGCAGTTCTAGAAGAGATTGTTGTTCAAGTTCCTGATGTTCAATTTAATAAAGGTTGTGGAAAGAAAAGGCTGGTTGGTGAATATGAGAAGTCTATTTTGAAAGCACAAAAGAAGACTAGAATTTGTTCTGGATGTGGTAAAAGAGAGCCACACAATTTACGTACATGTCCAACAAGAATTGCAAATCAGAAAAAAGAAACAACAGGTTCAGTTTTAAACGATTAATCATATGTGATTTTTTAGATGATAATCATATATGTTTTCAGAAAAGTTTACATTGGCGACAATTGATGATAATCATATGTGTTTTTTTGGATATATATGATTTTTAGTCTATTTTTCAAATATATAATCACACATGATTTTAAATATAACATTTTTATTTACAAATGACACATGATTAAAAGTTGCATATGATTATAAAGATAAAAATTAAGATATATATTTTTGTGCAATCACATGTGATTTCTGATTTCAAATAAAACATTATAGGCACACATGATTTTCTAGTCTATCCCGTTATATAATCACACATGATTTCAAATAACACAACTGTTATTTGTAGTTGCCACATTCAGTACATATATAAAACATTATAATCACACATGAGTTCAATTAACATATTTCTTTAAGAATCACACGTAATTCAAATAAGAGAAACTGTTTAGAAATTGTATTTGCCACATTCAGAACATACATAAAACATAATAAAATTGTTTGAGAGTTAAGAAATTGTTTAAACACCATTTTATGACCAACACCATTTCAACACAACCTTCAACAACACCATCCCGAACCTTCAGAACTCCAAACCAACCTTCAACAACACCATCCCCAACCTTCAGAACACCATCCCACCACATTCAGAACATACATAAAAGATAATAAATTTGTTTAAGAGTTAAAAAATTGTTTAAACACCATTTTCATCACCAACACAAATATCAACAACAGCAACCCAAACTTCACAACACCAAACCAACGTAACCTTCAACAACACCATCCTAACCTTCTTAAGAACACCATCCCATCCCTCAATTCAGATTCTGCAACCTCTGTTGAATAATTTGGCTGGCATCTTGCAGATCTTGGTTTCTCTTTGATTTAGGGTCCTTGGAGTAGTCCCTAGCAAGATTCAAGATATCGTTTTTCATAATGTTTATATCGGACATTATTAATCTATGTGCATAATTTGATCTAACCCTGTCCAACATAACATCTTGCGAACCACCTTCTTTCAGAAAACCGCAACTGTATTTGCCATCAGTTTGACCTTTAAATGTTTCCATGTGTCTCATGGCAAAAATCCCACAGTCTGTTTTATTGTTCTTTGTTTTCCAAGGCATGTCCAGTAAATTGATTGTCAAATTTGGATTTGACATTTGTTTTGCTTTTTGGTGGTTAACTTCCTCCAAATATCTGCCAAAGAATTTTTTCTGCATTTAAAAAGAAAAGAAAATTAAATCATATATGCGTACAAGGTTTTTCTGCATTTTATTATTAACAATGTTTATGAAATAGTACTTACAAGGTTGTTCAAAACAGGCATGTATTTCCCTTCCATTGTAGCATCTGATATGCTGTTGTCAAGGATCACAATTCCTGGGTTCTTTAGGTTGAAAACAAACAGAAATATGTGTTCACTTCGGCATACAGGGAAAAACACCTGTATTTAAGTAACAATAATGTATAAGATTTAGGGTTGATATGTGATTATATATACGAAGAGTATATAAAATGACTATAACCAATCATATATGATTTAACATTACAATCACATATGATTGATCATCATTTATTAATATATATATGTGGAGTATATAAAACGATTGTAACCAATCATATGTGTTTTAAATCTACAATCACATATGATTGATCATCAAATATGAATATATTTTTCAGCAGTTGACACTTACAAGATCAATGTCTTTTAGCAGAATTTTCTGTTTGTCATTGTGCAAGCAGTCATGAAAATATTTTTTGAACTGTTGATATTGTTCTTCTTCTGCTTGCAAAGCCATCTTTTCAATTGCTTTTTTGCTTTTTTTCTCTTTTTTCTCTTTTTCAAACGTCTTTTCCTCAATGTAGTTTGTCTAAATGGTTTATAATGTGTGTGTTAGTATAGAATATTAAAAAATCACATATAATTAACAATGTATTATGAATAACTTACTGACATTTGCACATTAAGAAAAAGTCTGTACGGGGAACTGTTCTGATCCCTTTCAAGCTCTTGATGGTTTAAAACTTCAGCCCAGGAATCAATGATTCCATATATTATATATTCTCCTGGGAACAAATTTTCCAACATGTACCTGTGTACAGTTCTTCCACTTACTGTCGTTATCACTTCATCGCTGTCAAAAGAAAAATCACATATGATTAACAATGTATGTTATGAACAACTTAGTGTCACTTACATGTTTAAATTTAATAATTTTAGAATAAGAACCACATATGAATAACTTACAAGACGTTCCCTTTTAAGTTGAAGAGCCATTCACTAATCATGTCTTCCTCAGAAGTGTTGGGGCTTTTCAGGTTTATCACCCTATCCTTAAAGGGTGATTTCATGCTTGGCCCTGGTTTTTTCTGTCTTTTTTCTTCAGGTAAGACAGTTAATACTGGTTGAGGATTTAGAATTGCAGGCCCAACTTGTTTTTCTTTCAGATTTGTTTCCTGTCAGAAAAAAGAACTTTTAAGAATATAATAAATTTAAAAAAGATGACAATCACATGTGATTACATACACATATAATCAGATGTGATTAAAATATGAATTATAATCAGATGTGATTAGATTACCAATTTGTTGGTTTGAACTTGTTTTTTTTGATTTTGATTGGATTCTTCTGGTGGTGTTATTTGACTGATATGAAGGTCAAAACTTGGCATGAATGTGTTCTCTTTTTTTTGTTTGATTCATATATAGTATTTTCAAAAAATTCAATAACATCTGGTTCATTTAAGAATTGAGTATCTGTGATTGTGTTTTCAATATTATGAACATTATCTGTCTTTTTGAAAAAATCGTTAACCTCTGCTTCTTCATTCCTTTTTTCATCAAACGGATTTTCGTCATTGATTTTTTCTACAAAACCAAATAAGAGAAGTTAGTTTATAATAATATACAATTAACATACAAACACATATGTGATTAAAAAATTTTTTTAACACCTTTTGGATCATCAAGAACTTGTTTCACATGGTCATCTATTGTTTTGTTTATGTCTGCTTCTGTTGCTAAGTTTGATAAGTCATTCCAAAAATCCGTATCTCCTCTGCAGCCAACATGGTCTTCATTATTTTTTTTCACTAAAAAAATATGAACAAAAGATTAGTATAATCACAAATGAATTCAATTTTTTAATTTTTTTAATCACAAATTAGTATATTGACCTGTTTCTTTTAAAGGTTCGTTCAGTATGTTCTGGATTGGTGTATTGAACCAAATTTCACTTAACGGTTGTTCCTGTTCACCGCTACTTTTCAAACTTATCAATATTTCTTCTACATTTTCGTCTGAACTTCCACCAATCCCTTCCTTCTTTTCACCATCATTTTCATCCTTGTTAACATCACTAACAATCTCCTCGATCTCCTCAATCTCCTCAATTTTCTCAATCTCCTCAATTTCTTCAATCTCTTCATCATCTTTACCATTGTCATTTTCCTCATGACCAACATCATCATCATCAATCCTTTGTTTCTTTTGAACATTCCCTTCTTCCTCTTCAACATTTCCTTCTTTATCTTCTTTACCACCATCATTATCATTATCATCATCATCACTTTCACTGTCTTCATTACTTTCACTGTCTTCATCACTATCGTCATCATTGTCGTCATCACCTTAACTATCATAGTCCTCAGCTTCACTTTTTTCATTATCTTCATCATTATCATCATCGTCATCATTATCATCATCGTCATCATTATCAACATCATCATCTGAATCATCAATTTTCTCTCTTTCCTCATTAATTAACTCGATCATTGCATACCAAAATTCCAACTTCTTGCTTTGTGGAAGCTTGACCAATGCAGTTTTCACCAAAGATTGTAATTTTTCATTCCTCTTTTCTATCTTCAACAAATATTCCTAAATGAAACAAATGATTATATAAGTACAAATTATAATCACAAATGATTTAAGAAAAACATTGTAAATAGAAATATACATCCTCAGTCAATTCTTTCTCAACGAAAGCTTTGTTTAGACGTCCTGTGCCAAATTCACCAAGGACATCCTTCTCAAAATTTTCTCTAAATTTGACTTTTTCAGAAGTCCAGTTGTTGATCACAGGACGTGAACGCTCCACATCCAGACAATTGCATTTCACACTGTCTATGTACAGTAACTGCAAATATAATTAAGAGAAACAAATTACATATGAGTTAATATGACAATCACAAATGAATAGGATAACCAATTAAAAAGACAAGGCAAATAGGTCGGTGATTATTTTTATAATCACAAGTGAGTTATCAAGAAAATCATGTATCATTTACACGTGTTAATCATATTTGATTACATGTATGTATAATATACAAAATTATTCTAAACAATCACATATGAGTTAACATTATAATCACATATGATTTTGCTCACAATACATGTATAATATAGAAAATAACATGTTAGTTATCATGACAATCATATATGAGTTTATCAGGTAATCATATATGATTATAAACCATTGTGCTCTTCATTTGGTATTTTTTTGCAAAATTGTGAGCTGGTTGAATATCTTGTTTTGTATAAAAATATAGTAAAACGTCTCAGCGACTATTCTCATTTCGATAGAATGAGATTTCTCGTCTTCATTATATTTGCATGACATTTCAAGATAGTAATCAGCCTCTGCTATCACAACAGGAACATGATTTTCTTGAAATTCATATAGCAACTATCATGCAATTCAATATCACTGAATATATCAAAGACCAGGAATCTGGCACTAGCGAAAATGAGTCATATATGAGTCATCGCATAATCAAATTACATGTGTTTTATAAATGTGAAGAACATAATAATCTTCCTTGTGTTTTCCATTGGTTATTTTTTTCAGTATGTGAACTGGTTTTATCTACTGATTGGTAGAAAACATACAAAAATATATGAGCTATTACTGTCACTTTCACAAGCACTATATTACTCGTTTTCATCATATTCAATAAGTATTGATATTGAATTTCATTATATTTGCAAGATATTTCAAGATAGTAATCAGCCTCTGCTATCATAACAAAAACATGATTTTCATGAAAACTCATATAGCAACTATCATGCAATTCAAAATCGTTGAATATGTTAAAGACAAGTCGTATAGTTCTAGTGAAAATGACAGTGATAGCTCAGATATTCTTGTATGATTTATAACAAACAACAGATTAAACCAATTCAGATACTGAATAGAATAACCAATTAAAAAGACAAGGCAAATAGGTCGGTGATTATTTTTTATAATCACAAGTGAGTTATCATGTATCATTTACACGTGCTAATCATATTTGATTACATGTATGTATAGTATACAAAATTATTCTAAACAATCATATATGAGTTAACATTATAATCACATATGATTTTGTTCATAATACATATATAATATAGAAAATAACATGTTAGTTATCATGACAATCATATATGAGTTTATCAGGTAATCATATATGATTATAAACCATTGTGTTCTTCATTGGGTATTTTTTTTTTGCACAATTGTAAGCTGGTTGAATATCTTGTTTTGTATAAAAACATAGTAAAACGTCTCAGCGACTATTCTCATTTTGATAGAATGAGATTTATCGTCTTCATTATATTTTTTATTAAAATATTGATGTTGAAATTCATTATATTTGCAAGACATTTCAAGATAGTAATCATATTCCTGTTATGATGTCCTTCTGCCATCATAACAGGAACATGATTTTCTTGAAACTTATATAGCAACTATCATGCAATTCAATATCACTGAATATATCAAAGACCAGGCATCTCGCTCTAGCGAAAAATGAGAGTGATAGCTCAGATGATTTTGTTAGAAGAAATAACATTTGAGTCAATACAAAAATCATATATGAGTCATCACGTAATCAAATAGATTGGTGACAATTTTATAATCACAAGTTAGTTAACATGAAAATCATATATGAGTTAAACAGGGAAATCATATGTGACCAAAAATCACATATGAGTTATCACGTAATCACATGTGATTGTTTATCATATAAGAATAATAGAATTTAAATTAGTAGACATACCACTAAAAATGACGCCGGTCCAACGTAAAAGGCTGTTTTGCTTTTTGGGTCAAAAGAACTTTTTGTCTTGACCAAGGAATCAATAAGAAACTTGCACCAATCCAAATTTGCAATATCTGTTTCTCTTGTGATGTAGTTCAAGGGCGAGGTGTTACATTTGCCTGTTGAACTTGATTCCAATAAAGCATTAACCAATACCGCTATGAAGTTTAGTTTGAAGTTCATATCGGCGTTTCTTGTTGATACAATTTTTGTCTTGATGTCCTGAAGTCTAACCATTGCATTGTTTTCAAATTGAGCTTTCCATTCATCATAAGAAGTATCACCTTTCTTTCTGTATTCAAGTTCTTCAAACATTACCTCCCCCATTGGCAGACCAAGGATTTCGTGTACAGATTGCCTTGTTACAGGAATGTCCCCTCTCTTAACCTTCAGTGTGTTTGTTGACGGGTCGAACTTTTCGAGCACGAATTTACTCAAAGCTCCTGGTACGTCTGTCATTTTCATCTTTAAAAGGGAACCAAATCCCATCTCTTTCACGCATTCCTTTTGCTCTTCACTCAAACTTAGTACAATGGAAAACAATGCACCTGGCGAACACCTATTATGATGTAAAACGTGTAATTAGATGAATCACATGTGAATGATATATGTTTCAATGACATATGATTATAACTGTAAAGATAAGTAAAATTTACCTGTTTCTGATGGTCTCAAAGGTTTTTGGTATTTGTTTTCTCTTTTATTTCAAAGGTTCTGTGGCTTCAGAATCTGAATCTGAATCCACAATTTCTTGTTGAACTTTCTTCTCAGCTTTTCTCTTATTTGTTTTTGATGATGAAACATCGGATTCAGTTTTTTCCTTTTCTTTCTTCTTCTCTCCTTTGTCCTTCTTTCTTTTTTTCTCACCGCTATCTCCAACATCTATAAGAAATTCATAAACACATATACAATTTCATTAAGCATTGATTAAAAAAAATAGTGCATTATGAATCACATACGATTTGATAAAAAATTGAAAAAACTCATATATGATTTTATCAAAATAACATAAATCACATATGAGTTGAACAATACCTTTGTCGTTTTTTTGTTTTGATCGTCTCTCGTTTACTTTCTCTATTTTTTCCTTTTTTTGTTTTGTCGTATTTACTTTCTCTGCTTTTTCCTTTCCTTCTTTTTCTGATATGTGTAAATATATATTTTGTTATAAAATCACATATGATTTAAATAAAACAAAGCTATAAGTATTAGTATTATTAATGTATAACATTAATCACAACTGAATTGAAAGGTACCTTTGTCATTTTTTTCTTTGGACCTTCGTTCTCTTACTTCTTCATCACTTTTTTCTTTTTGCTTTTTGTGTTTTTTTTGGGATTTTCCTTCTCTTTTTTATCTTGTTTAGCTAGTTGTTTATGAGCAAATAAAGCAAAGTTATATTATTTATTACTAGAAATTAATAAGAAAGGCATCAATCATATGTGAAAAGAAGAGTACGTTTATCATTTTTCTTTTTTGATATTCTTTCCTCTTCTTCGTTGTCTTTTTCTTTTCGTTGTTTTTTCTGCTTTTTTCCTGATTTTTCTCCTGTTTTATTGCAAGTTTGATTGAATGTAAGTTATAGACAGAATGTATTGCTAATTATATTCTATTTGAAATCATATCATGTTAGATAAAGATATCATATATAACATATACCTTTTTCAGTGGTAGGAGATTCTGAACCCCTTTTTGAAGTTGATCTAGTCAATCTGATTTTAAGATTGGCTTCCGTGGTTTTTTTTTCTTTTGCTGTTGTTTAATTATAAATGGTTAGAAAAATGTTATAGGAAATCATATATGTTTAAAACTTTTTGTTACAAATCAAATATAATTAATCAAATGGTTAGAAATCACATATGATTAGTCAAATGTTTACAAATCACATATGAGTTTATGGTTAATCACATATGAGTTATGGTCAAGTATTTATGATTTTAACAAAACTTTTCGTTACAAATCAGATATGATTAATCAAATGGTTAGAAATCACATATGATTATTCAAATGTTTACAAATCACATATGAGTTTATGGTTAATCACATATGAGTTATGGTTAAGTATTTATGATTTTAATAAAACATACGATTAATCAGATGGTTACAAATCAGATATGATTAGTGGTTAATCAGTATAATCAAATACATATCGAATCACATGTGATTTACAATTTTTCACTATAACAAATTTTTTCCTCAAATCACATGTGGTTAACGATTTTTGTTTTTAACAAAACATATAATTAATCAAATGGTTACAAGTCACATATGATTTATGGTTAATCAGTTTAACAAAATACATATCGAGTCACATGTGATTAACCATTTTTTCACTTTAACAAAATTTACATCAAATCACTTGTGGTTAACCATATATGATTTTAACAATACATAAATAAAATCACCAGCATCTTCGTTTTTCTGCTTCTTCTTCTTTCTTTCGTATATATTTTTGAAACTTTTTTCTTTATCTGCAAGTAAGATCAAAAAAACGTTTGTGAATATGTTATTAGTTAGTCGATTTCATATGAACAGAAGATTAGTATAACAGTAATAACAAAACGAGTGTACTGATGGTTATGTTGTGGTTTTCGGATGAAAAAAATTAAAAAACTAGGGTTTTAACTTTGAAAACATTAGTTTTTGTACAAACATTTGGGGATATTTAAACGATTTCGTATACTAGGGTTTTTCGGATCAAAAAATATTCAAAAAATTAGGGTTTTCGCGGTCAAAAAACTTCAAAAAATAGGGATTTAACTTTGAAAAAAGGGTAGTATAAATCGATTCATACCGTTTTTTGTTGTAGGTTGTTGATCTGGTTGTTTGCTTGTTGACATTTTGGAATCTGGATGTAGAAATCTTCAAATTTTTGAGTAGTTATTTTGCAAGTTTCAGAGGTTTTTTGAAAAAAAAAACTGACGAAATCGTATGAAATCTTTCGGAGGGAATGATTGTCTCAGACCTATAGCGAGCGTGGGCGGTTGGACGTGACCTCTCGTGTTTTTTCATTAATACCCTGATATTTCGAATACATGTCATTTAGGCCCTGAACATATACATATTTTACAAAAATGCCACCGTGTTTAATCAATGGTGCATTTTTGTTCTCATGTTCTCAAATTACAAATTGTTCTCATTTTAACCCTCCCCTAGTAATGATATATATATATATATATATATATATATATATATATATATATATATATATATATATATATATATATATATATATATATATATATATATATATATATATATATAGTAATGATGATGAAGGTTCAAATGAGAACAAAATTATATATTGAGAACATGAGAACAAATCTCAGCCTTTAATAGTAGAAAAGCAGGCGCGTGTTTTTTTTAAGTGATAGAGGGTATTTTGGTAAATGTGTATTTTATATCTGACGATAACAACGTTGCTTCTTTACATTCAAAGTTGGTATCTTTGTCCGACATTGTTGCCATAAAAGACGCTTTTTGATTTTGATCCTGATATTCATTCCGTTTTTGTTCTGATTCATACGGATATACATTCGATTTTATTAAACACGAGTTTTGCGATTTCATATTTTTGTTCTTTCTTAGGCGATTTCTCTTCTGATTAAAATCGATTTTGATTGTCGTCCTGATACACATTCGATTTTTATGCGGATATACATTCAATTTTTCTTCTGATTGATCCTGTTATAGAATCGATTTCGGATTTTTGTCAACGATTCAAGCGTATTTGATATTTTTATTCGAGGACGACTAGTTAGAATACAGATCACGAGGATTCAAGCGTACTTGAGCTTCTGTATCAGTTTATTTTGGTTCGATCCTATTAGTTCAGATGGATAACTATGTTGATGATGTTAATATATGTACAAACGAAGAAGAATTTAGTATTTTCGTTACGATATCTGAAGATGAGGATACAGATGACGACGATTCAAGTAAATATGGTCAGAATTACGGTGTTCCAGGTAATTACTATTAAAGTTTTATAATCACATGTGATTATATATGTGAATGTTTGTAGTAGTTTTATTCTGAATCATATGTGATTATATATGTGAAGTTTTGTAGTAGTTTTATTTTGAATCAAATAAAATCATATGTGATTATATATGTCGATTATTGGGAATCAAATAAAATCATATGTGATTATATATGTCGTTTATTGGGGATCAAATTCAGTCATTAAGTAAAGATAATTGTTGTAATTTTCTGAAATCGTATGTGATTTTTTCAACAGTCATATTTGATTTTATAGATCAAGACTCTGCATAATGATATATATTTTACGAATTTAATTTGTAACTCATATGTGGTTTGTTGTGAATCAAATTTAATCATCAAGTAGAGATAATTGTTGTAATATTTGAGTACTCATATGTGTTTTTTCAGTAACAATATGTTACTTTTTCAGCGCAAAAATGTTTATAATCATATGTTATTTACGTATTTAAGTTTGTAACTCATATGTGCTTTATCTTGAATCAAATTTAATCATTAAGTAGAGATAATTGTTGTAATTTTGAGTAATTATACGTGATTGTTTTTAGTAATTATATGTGATTTTCTGAATTGAATATTTTTTATGTCATTTTTACATGTGATTAATTAGGCGATGAAGAGTGTACTTCTTCTTATCAATCAAACAATAACGAGGTTCCACATGATGTCAAACCGGATGTTCCCGAAGAATTTAAACCAAATTTGTTAATGAGATTCAAAAGTGTTGATGCTGCAATTGAGATGTATAGAAGTTATGCACAGAAGGCTGGTTTTGATGTTCGTTTGAATACACAAAGGAAAGTTGGTGAGATTGTAAAGCATAGATTTTTACTTTGCAGCAGGAGTGGAAAAGTAGGACAAAAATCAGTTGATACCAAACGTAACACAACATACAAGCGTACAGATTGTAAAGCAAAGATTGTTGTTAAGCTTGTTAAGGGAACTAATGACTACAAGTTTGATAAATTCAATGAAATGCATAACCATGAGCTTGAAGATATACATCATTTAAGAAAAACAAGAGAATTGCCATTCTCGGACATGGAGTATATTGTTCGGTCTTCGACAGCAAAAATTGGTGCAACAAAGGCATACAAATTGAAGGCAACCTTGATTGGCGGGTTTGAGCATGTAAAGGGTAAAGTTGGTGATTATAAAAATTTTAAGAGAAAGATCAGTTGCATTATAGGGTACAAAGATGCTCAAATGATTGTTAATAAAATGATGGAGCGGAAAGACAATTACCCGAATTATTCTTTTTATTATAGATGCGATAAGAACAAGGTGTTGAATGCAATGTTTTGGGCCGATGAAACAGAAAAAGCTTATTACAGTGAATTTGGAGATGTGATGTCACTTGATGCTACATTTCGAACAAATAAGTAAGTTTTTACTGTTATTAATCATTTGTGATTTTTTGGAGAATATGTTTTTGATTATATGTGATTTTTTATTTTTGTATGAAACAACAGGTATGGATTGCTTTTTGTTCCATTTACTGTGATTGATCATCATAGATCATCTGTTACTATTGGAGCTGGTTTACTAAGCACAGAAACCGTTGATTCATATAAGTGGTTGCTTCAACAATTTATGAATGCTCATGGAAAAGAACCAGTAATGGTGTTAACGGATCAAGATGCAGCATTAAAGCAAGCAGTTGAATCTGTTTTTCCAAATTCAAAACACAGATTGTGTATGTGGCATATCATGAAGAAACTTCAATCAAAGGTATGTTATTATTTTTGTATAATCACATGTGATTGTAAACAAAACATTTTAACTTATGAAGTTTTTTTTGTGCAATTACATGTGATTTTATAAGCAAGCGGTTGAATCATATATGATTTTTATATATTAAATCATATGTGATTGTGTATGTGGTTTTACAAATTGCAGCTATCCGTGGAATTTCTTAAAAACACAGGCTTTAAGAAGTGTTTTAAGAAACTTGTATGGGACTTGAATATGGAGCCTAATGTTTTTGAGACGAAATGGGATTTGTTAATGAAAGAATTCAATCTTGAAGAAAAAAGATGGTTCAAAGATATTTTTAAAATACGGGATTCTTGGATTCCTGCATATTTCAAGGACTTTCCAATGTGTGGATTGATGAAGACAACATCAAGGTCCGAGAGTATGAATTCTTTTTTTTTAACTCGTATTCACAAGGCGAAAATTTCCTTGTAAATTTTATGATGAATTATGATAATGCTATTCAAAAACAACGAAATTCGCAACGTGAACTTGATCATAAAACAAAACAAGCGCATTATGGAATGAAGTCACCATCCGATATAGAACAACAAGCAGCAAAGATTTATACCAGTGCTTTATTTTTTGATATTCAAAAGGAATTGTATAAAGGAGTATGGTTTTGTGAAGATAAAGAGTCCACGGAGGGAGATGGCGTGGAATATTATACTGTAATTCAGAAGAACAAGAGAAGGGAATTTAAAGCAACGTTTCAGGTAATTATTGATTTGATTTCTGATTTTTGAAAAAAAAAATTTACTCATATGTGATTAAATGTTTAGATATATATTAGTATAATCATAAGTGATTACGTTAGATAATTAGTCGAATTCATATGTGATTTCTGAAAAAGAATGTTCAATCATATGTGATTATTATTATATGTAACATGTTGAAATAAGAATGTTTTATCATATGTGATTATTATTATATGTAACATGTTGAAATAAGAATGTTTTATCATATGTGATTTGTTATTGTTGTAACAGTGTCACACCCAAAAATTTTCACAAAATATTTGAATTTTTAAAACAACTTTTATAAAAGAAGCTATGAGTTTACAAAAGATAAGTATCACAAAACCAAATTATGACGAAATAAACATAATAATGTGCGGAAGCAAAATAATAATAATATCCCAAAATGGAAACTCTTCTAGTAGTGGTATCCCGGTGCTCCAAGTCACGCCTCAGCCTCTTTAATCTTAATACCTGAAAATGTTAGGGAGAACCGTAAGCATAAAGCTTAGTGAATTCAAACACAGACATCATATCAATATTCACATTTACTAATTCAAATCCAATTCCAATTATAATTACATTAATAAGCAAGGAACAAATCAATGCTTATATTAATAGGGAGGACTTGTAGGTTTGAGCCGCACCGGGTAAATCCCGTATCCTTTGGCCCCGATCCCCGCACCTCATAAAGAGTATAACGTTGGTGATCTTACCTAACTACCCCTCATAGTATTAATCAATCACATACAGTGCACATGTACGATTTTATAACAATAATATAGCATGCTTTAAATAGTAAATCTAATCAATCACACACGAGCTATCTAGCAAACATAAATACTAATACAACGGTGTGAGAGAACTCACCTTGAGTGAGTGAGTAACAGATAGGAGTCAATATAAGACTACCAAGCTTGTGCAAACTTCAAGGCTTCACCTAAATAGAACTAAAGGTTAGAAGAGTGAAGTTGTGAAACTAAGAAATGAGAAGAGAGTAATCACAGCAAGGACTCTAAAACAGTCCTGATGATCGGGACTGAATTACTCCAAAATGCACAATAGAAACATAGGATTAAATAATTTTTGCAAGAAACTACAATGGCTTAGGTTTCCAGAACCATAAGGAACTCCTCATAACTCCAAAAGATGTAAGAGATATGAATTTTACAAAAAGACTTGTCACTGCAGTCTTTGGACGGACAGTCAGGTGGTGTTGGCCAATTCTACCCAACTTGTGGGTGGAATTAGCCCCAACCAAAAATCAGAGGCACATTAGACACAAAAAGACAAGTCTCAGAGTTGGAATCAATTAAAAATGGTTTCCAAGGCTCTAGATATAAAAATCACAAGTTGGTCAATCACAGAATCAGCATGAGCTGGTGACTGTCCATTGACCTGGAGTGTGGGTCCATTCTAACCAAGTTATATTGAGAATTAACGACCAATTTTCTCCAGATATTAAATTAACTATGTAATGTACATGTGGGTATTTGGAATCACTTAGGATCATTTCCCAAACCCTCGTAATGATAAAAACAAAATGACATATCACAGCAGACCCGGATCAGACCCAACAACAGAGAAGCTGTTGTTGACCATAGGTAAAGTCCTTTTTATCGAGTGTGCCTTTTAAGAAAGTTTCCTAACTAGATTTGTGAACTTTGGGAACTGATATGGGGTCCATTTGAGTTCTAGAACTCGAGATATGATTTTTACAAAATGGTTACCGAATCTGATTGAAGCAGAAACATAACCTTTAATGACATATCTTGGCCAATCCACCCTTTTCTCTTTGGGATACATTCTAGGATGTACCAACTCATCCTATTTAGTCCCCATAAATATTGTGGTACTAAAAAGGATTAGAGATCATTAGGGATTCATTTAGCCATATGAAAACTAGAAGAACTTAATCATAAATCCAAGTACAAAACCCTAAGATCATGATTTTCAATTTAGGGTTTTGTAGTGATCTTTTACATACACTCACACTCATATGTACATCAATGATGATGTAATGAGGTGGTGTATTCAGATCTAACACTAAGATACATACATCTAAAAGAAAGGGTAGAAGTAGAGAGATTACTACATCAAAATAACAACCTAAGATGCTACATAAAATGATAGAATTGAAGAACAATCAAAATTACAAACATACCAAGGATTGAAGTTAGGGATGAACACAAGAGAAAAGTTCTTGGTTGGAGGAGAGGGAGAGGGAGGCATGAAAGAGAGTGTGGAGTGGAGGAATTAGGGTTTTTGAACCCTAATATATTAGATTAGTGGGCTAAACCCTAAAGCGTTTGGGCTAGAAGACCATTTAAGCTTTAATTGGGTTTGGCTATAAACCCATGGACTTAATTATATGATTAAAAGATGGGAATAATTATAAGCCCAAATCTTTTAATTAATCATGCCTTAATTAATTAAATTAATATAATGTCTCATAATTAATTAATTAAAATAAATAACGTACCGAGAAAAACCGGGGCGTTACAAATCTCCCCCACTAGGAACGGACTTCGTCCTCGAAGTCATTGCCAACAAATAAATCTGGATAATGAGCCCTCATCTCCTCCTCCGGTTCCCACGTCTATTCCGAACCCCGTCTATGTCGCCACTGAACCTTAACCAAGTTTATAGTTTTGTTCCGAAGGGTCTTCGTTTCCCGATCTAGAATCGCGACTGGTTGCTCAACATAGTTGAGACGCACATCAATCTGGATATCCTCCAATGGTACCACTGTGGTCTCATCAACGACACACTTCCGCAGTTGAGAAACGTGGAAGGTGTCATGGATCAGGCTGAGCTCTTCAGGTAACTCTAAACGATAGGCCACCTCCCCAACGCGAGCAATGACCTTGTATGGTCCAATGAATCGTGGTCCTAGCTTTCCCCGCTTCCGGAAACGGATTATGTAACACCCCAGCTTTTACAACATTTTTTTTTCAACTTATAATACAAATATTTAATTGTACAAACCGTTTATTTTTTTTTTACAAACGGGGTATCACAAATACATATCATAGCCATAGTTCAAACCTGTTTATTTTACATTTTTATACAACAGAAGCTACGGTCCCACCCGACTCATTCAACGCCCTTCCTGTTTACCTGAGTACATAGCATTTAAAAAAATACGTGAGACATAATGTCTCGTGAGCATTATGGTTTTAGACCCAAAACAGTTTGCCAATAATACATAATTCCTTAAATTTCCATTATTTCCTTTCCTATGAGCGCACCCATAGGTATTCCTTATTATGTGCTGGTACATTCCTACGAGCGCACCCGTAGGTTTTATACGAGACGCACCCGTATAGCTACTTCCTCAATAGCATGAAACGGATTCATCTATCAAGGTAAGACAACTACTTCGCGACGGGAGGTACCATCCCAGTAGTGTCTTATTGCCACCCCTACCGCAGCAGGCAGTGGTCTTTATCCGGATACTAAACAATTTATCATCATGGGCAATCACATTATTAGTTCACTGTATTTCTGGTCCTCTTTCTTTACACGTTCTATCATATTTTTCATAAAATACTTTTAAAGTCATAAAACCACTTTGACTCCAAAACATTTTAAATAAAACTCATTTTGCTATGTACCCGAAAATCCACATAACACTCACCTCGAGTTACCTAGGAGTTATTTAGTTTTCTTGAACTCCTTTTCCTTTCACTTGGTTATTCGTATTTGAACCACCACCTATCATTTGAAAAATATACATTTATATTCAATTTGTATATATATAACAATTAATTTTACAGCACAAGAGTGCCATACTATGCAACTACGGATTATAATTTGGCTACAACGCTCATTACCATAACTTCCTTTAATTTGTAAATTTTCCCGAAATACGCGTATTTTAATACGGTACCCTCGGGAAGTCATATTTTGGTTCCGACAATTTTCTACGAAGTTTTGGGCCATAATAAACCTATGTTTAAAATTTGGGATCGAACGGACAAATATTGGTCAAAATCTAAAAAATCAAAAATCTCACTGGGCGCCGCCTCGCGATGCGACCCATGGTGCGGTCGCGACGCGAAGACTACATGCTTCGCGACTCGACCAAGTGTCTGCTCACGACCCGAAGACTGCAACCTTCGCGACTCGACCAAGTGTCTGGTCACGACTCGAAGACTGCACCCTTCGCGACTCGACCAAAGGTCTTGTCACGACTCGAAGGCTGCCAGCCTCGCGTCGCGACCAAGGGCAGGAGCGTCGCGTCGCGAGCGCTGCTGGTGCAGACCAGAATGTCCGATTTTTGTGCTATAAACTCTCATTTTTCTCTTGTTAAGCCCTTATTGCATGACTTAATCACTAGGAAATGTTCCAGGACCAAAACCCTTCATTTACATCAGGTTTTAACCCATAGAAACAACTTAATCACACAAGTTCTTAATTTAGGGTTCTTGAGGAAAATTATCAATTCCTCTTATTCTCAACCGATTCCAGAAGTGGAATTGAGTTTCTAATGATGTTTAGAATTGGTTTGCAGGGTTAGAAACTTCATACAAACCCCATACCACTTCTGTAACCCGTTTTTGCATATTCCCAAAATCCCAAAATGCTTAAATTGAGTTATAAGGGTGGAATTCTCACCTTATTTAGCTTGGAAATTCAAAATCTTCAAGCTAGTTTCTGATTTTTATGATCAAGTCCCCCAGAATCTTCAAGTCCGTGACCTCCCTTGCACTCTCTCGAGCCTTCTGTAAGTTTCTGGGAAGTGGGAGAGTCTTCCCCACTATTTATATTTCCAATATTTCCATTCTTTACCCTCTAGTTCTCTTCCTCCCAAGTTGGACACCATAATCTAGATTTTATTACATGAAGTTTCATTTCTTATATTATTACACAAAATTACACAATATTTTACATTAAGATCCTAAATATGGCAAAAGACCAATTTGCCCCTTTTTTTTTTCCTTAACGTTACTATTACACACGGTTATGTTACATATTTTATTACTAGTTTTCACGGGTTTTTACACCCTCTCCCCCTTAAGAGGATTCCGTCCTCGGGATCTTCTCATAGTTCGTGAAATTGGGATACCTTCTCTTCATGTCTTCTAAAGTCTCCCAAGTTAAATCTGAACCCGATTGGTGCTTCCATTTGACTAAGACTAAGTCAATCTCTTTGTTTCTCAATTTCTTGGTTCTTACTTCCAGCATTGCTTCTGGTTCTTCTATCAACTTATTCGGGGCTTCTACTTTTAAGTCTTCCAATGGAATAACAAGTTCACTTTCCCCGAAGTACTTTTTCAAATAGCACACGTGGAACGTATCATGTATACCATTCAGTTCACGTGGTAACTTTAGCTTGAAAGCTTGTTCGCCAATTCTCTTTAAGATCTTGAAGGGTCCAATGTATCTTGGACTCAGCTTACCCTTCTTTCCAAATCTTACCACACCTTTCCACGGTGACACTTTGAGCATCACCAGATCACCTTCTTTTAAATCGTAAGGCCTCTTCTTCAAGTCTGCATAACTCTTTTGTCTATCTTGAGCAGCTTTCATATTAGCTTGAATTATTTTGATCTTTTCGTTTGTTACCCTCACAATTTCTGGCCCAGTCATTTTGGTCTCCCCCGCTTCCAACCAACATAAAGGGGTTCTACACTTTCTGCCATATAAAGCTTCGAATGGTGGCATTCCAATACTGGAATGATAACTATTGTTATAAGAAAACTCTACCAATGGCAAGTGTTCGTCCCAATTCCCACCAAAATCTAAAGCACACGATCGTAGCATATCTTCTACGGTTTGAATAGTTCGTTCACTTTGCCCGTCTGTCTGGGGATGATAAGCTGTACTCATTTTAATTCTTGTCCCCATACGTTCTTGTAGTGCTTCCCACAATTTTGAGGTAAACCGTGGGTCTCTGTCAAACACAATTGACAAGGGAGCTCCATGAAGTCTTATAACTTCATCCTTATATATCTGTGCCAATGTTTCCAATTGTGTATTTTATTTAATCGCCAAAAACATTGCAGTCTTAGTTAAACGGTCAACAATGACCCATATACCATTATGACCTCTTCTAGTTCTTGGCAACCCAAATATGAAATCCATGGTTATGTCTTCCCATTTTCCCGCCGGAATTTGCAATGGTTGAGTATTTCCATACGGGGCTTGGTGTTCCGCCTTCACTTGTGCACAGGTTACACATTTAGAAATATACTTGACTATTCTTTTCTTCATTCCCGGCCACCAGTACTGTTCTTTGAGATCCCGATAAGTTTTCGTACTTCCTGGATGAATGGAATATTTTGACTTATGGGATTCTTCTAGAATCAACTTTCGGATTCCACCTGCTTTTGGTACCCATACGCGGTTTCTGACTGTCTTTAGTCCCTGGGTATTTTCCCCAAACACCAAATCTTTTCCTAGTTTTTCCTTCTTTAAGTCACCTCTTTCCAATACTTGTTTCTGCGCATCTTTGATGCTTTCTATTAGGCTTGATTTCAATTCGATCCTCATCAACCTCTCTTGACTTTTCTTTTCATGAAACTTCCTGCTTAAAGCATCTGCTACGACATTCGCTTTCCCAAGGTGGAAAGCGATTTCACAGTCATAATCATTTATTAGCTCCAGCCACCTACTTTGCCTCATATTAAGATCTTTCTGTGAAAATACGTATTGCAAGCTTTTATGATCTGTGTACAAGGTGCACTTTGTTCCGTACAAGTAATGCCTCCAGATTTTTAATGCAAATACAATTGCCGCCAATTCCAGATCGTGCGTTGCATACCGAGTTTCGGGTTCTTTTAATTGACGAGAAGCGTATGCTATCACTTTCCCCCGCTGCATTAGTACGCAACCCAATCCTCTATTAGAGGCATCACTATACACCACGAAATCTTCAGTTCCCTCTGGTAGGGTAAGAACCGGCGCATTGCATAACTTCTCTTTTAGTGTCTCAAATGCTTTCTCTTGTTCCGCCCCCCATTCAAATTTTACCCCTTTCCTTGTTAGCATCGTAAGAGGTACTACAATTCGTGAAAAATCTTGGATGAATCGTCGATAATACCCGGCGAGTCCAAGGAAACTTCTCACTTCTGTCGGGGTCTTGGGAATTTCCCATTTCATCACTGCTTCCACCTTTGCTGGATCGACTTTAATGCCTTGGATTGAGACGACGTGTCCAAGGAATTGCACTTCCCTCAGCCAGAATTCGCACTTCGAAAATTTTGCGTATAACTTCTCTTTCTTTAAGACTTCCAGTACTGTTCTCAGATGATTTTTGTGTTCTTCTGCATTCTTTGAGTAAATAAGAATGTCATCAATAAAGACGATAACAAACTTATCGAGAAACGGCTTGCACACCCTATTCATCAAATCCATGAAGATTGCCGGGGCATTCGTCAGACCAAAAGGCATGACTAGAAATTCATAATGCCCGTAGCGAGTGCGAAAAGCAGTCTTCTCAATATCTTCATTTCTTACACGCACCTGATGATAACCTGACCGAAGATCAATATTTGAGAAATAATCAGCACCTTGCAATTGATCAAACAGATCGTCTATACGTGGCAACGGATAACGATTTTTAATGGTAATTTTGTTGAGCTCGCGATAATCAATGCACATTCGCATCGTACCATCCTTCTTTTTAACAAACAGCACCGGTGCACCCCAAGGTGACACACTGGGGCGTATGAAACCTTTATCAAGCAGTTCCTGTAATTGTGACATCAACTCCCGCATTTCAGTCGGGGCTAAACGGTATGGAGCACGGGCGATAGGAGAAGCTCCGGGTACAAGATCAATCCGGAATTCTACTTGTCTCTCAGGTGGCAAACCGGGTAGATCGTCTGGAAATACTTCGGGGTATTCTCTCACCACGTCAATGTCATTTACCGTTTTCTTTGCTTTATCTTCCATCATTACATACGCCACATAGGATAAACATCCTTTCACCAAACATCTTCTAACTTTCGCTGCACTAATCAAACTTGACATCCTCTTGGGTTTTTCACCATAAACATACACCTTGCTACCATCCGGAATTTTTACTGACACTATCTTCTTTCCACATGAAATTTTCGCGTCGTTGGCTCCAAGCCAATCCATGCCAATGACAACATCAAAAGTCTTCACCCCAATTGGAAGGAGGTTCAATGAGAATTTCTGATCATCTATACTCAGTTCGCAACCACGGTACATATGTTTTATCTCCACCTTCTTGCCACTCGCCAGTTCAACCTCACATACATGATCTAATGGTTCTAACGGTACATTGAATTTTTGGCCAAACTCACAGGACACAAATGAACACGTAGCGCCAGAATCAAATAATACGTAAGCATGCATCTGGTTAATTAGTAGAGTACCTGAGACCACGTCTTGTGTCTCCTTTGCTTCTTCTCGGGTAAGTTGGAAAGCGCGAGTCTTCACCTTTTGGGGCTCTGTCTTTTTCTGCGCAGTTGATATCATTGTCTCGCCACCCTTTTTCGGACAGTTGAAACTATAGTGCCCTTTTTTGTGACATGAGAAACACTCGACTTCGCTGAGCTTCGGATAGGTACACTCCCTAGCCCTGTGGCCCGTTCTTCCGCAGTTAAAACAAGCTGCACTTCCCATCTTACATTCACCCGTATGCTCTTTCCCACATTTCTCACACGTCTTCCGGCTGCCCTGCTTGGTTGATATCACTATCGACATTCCCTTCTTATTCCAGCTACTATTCCCGCCACTGAATTTACGTTTATCCCCAGAAACTTGCCTCTCCATTGTTCTTCGTTTCCACACATCTTCAACATTTCTTGCTGCCTCAAACGCCGCATCCATGGTTACCGCCCGTTTTACTTCCAATTCATACTCCCAAGGTAGGCCTTTCACATAACGGTTGATTCGTGCCCGCTCCGTAGTATAAATGTTTCCCACAAACGGTAGCATATCACTGAACTTTTTAGTATACTCGGCCACGGTCAAACTACCCTTCTTTAGTGTAAGGAACTCATCTTCAAGTTTTTCTATGTCCCGAAGGGGACAATATTTGTTCTTCAAGCGGGTGGTGAATTCGGTCCACGACCATTTATAAATTACATCCTTTCCAACCAGTTCGTATAAGGTATTCCACCAGACCAACGCATCGTCTTTTAACATTCGTGAGGCACAATAAACTTTATCTTTCTCATGACACTTGCTGACCTCCAGTACTTGCTCTGTCTCCCGTATCCACCGCATCGTGACTTTAGGCTCGTAGCTACCATAGTATTCCGTTGGTTTACATGCCAGAAAAGTTTTGAAAGAACATCTCTTCTTGTCTTCCGTCCCCACACTATCTTCCTCTGTAACTGAATCTCCGTTAGTGGGTCTCCAAGAGGCATCATCAATAGAAGGATTGGGATGTGGGTCCCCCAGCCGTGTATTCAACATTTGACGCATATCTTCCCTCATCTCCGTCTTTAGGTTGCTAATAAGGTTCTGTATAGCCTCCAAAGTCACAGGTGGAGGTTGCGGTATTGGGTTTGGCATATCACCCATATCGTCCGCATCGTTGACGGGAATACTCCCACGAGATGGAGTATGACTAGCTGCCCGTCCCCCACTTGAAAGGCTATGATCACCGCTCGCCATTACTATATAAAATAATAAAATTCACGTTTGTTATTCCGCATAATATATTTATCAATATATATCCGAACATTGTAGCATATAATTTTCATATGAAACCTGTGTCCCAAAGTATCTCCCTACTAATTTCCACAGCCAAGTTCCTCAGGCTCCCTCGTGACTTCACCATTTCCAAAGCATATCCTGTGGTTACAATAATACGGGCCCAATATTACTTTAACCACCTATATACTTTGGTTCTGATTTTATCACAAGACTCCCCTGATTCATTGGTTTCTGTGGATTCCAACGTTATAATTTACCGACTCTACCCCGTTAGTTAGTACCTGGTACCACTACTTTACTTATTATTAGTCCACTAGTTTACGCCTAGGATGGTTACCCAACCTAATTCGCTTAAACCATGGCTCTGATACCAAATTGTAACACCCCAGCTTTTACAACATTTTTTTTTCAACTTATAATACAAATATTTAATTGTACAAACCGTTTCTTTTTTTCTTTTACAAACGGGGTATCACAAATACATATCATAGCCATAGTTCAAACCTGTTTATTTTACATTTTTATACAACAGAAGCTACGGTCCCACCCGACTCATTCAACGCCCTTCCTGTTTACCTGAGTACATAGCATTTAAAAAAATACGTGAGACATAATGTCTCGTGAGCATTATGGGTTTAGACCCAAAACAGTTTGCCAATAATACATAATTCCTTAAATTTCCATTATTTCCTTTCCTATGAGTGCACCCATAGGTATTCCTTATTATGTGCTGGTACATTCCTACGAGCGCACCCGTAGGTTTTATACGAGACGCACCTGTATAGCTACTTCCTCAATAGCATGAAACGGATTCATCTATCAAGGTAAGACAACTACTTCGCGACGGGAGGTACCATCCCAGTAGTGTCTTATTGCCACCCCTACCGCAGTAGGCAGTGGTCTTTATCCGGATACTAAGCAATTTATCATCATGGGCAATCACATTATTAGTTCACTGTATTTCTGGTCCTCTTTCTTTACACGTTCTATCATATTTTTCATAAAATACTTTTAAAGTCATAAAACCACTTTGACTCCAAAACATTTTAAATAAAACTCATTTTGCTATGTACCCGAAAATCCACATAACACTCACCTCGAGTTACCTAGGAGTTATTTAGTTTTCTTGAACTCCTTTTCCTTTCACTTGGTTATTCGTATTTGAACCACCACCTATCATTTGAAAAATATACATTTATATTCAATTTGTATATATATAACAATTAATTTTACAGCACAAGAGTGCCATACTATGCAACTACGGATTATAATTTGGCTACAACGCTCATTACCATAACTTCCTTTAATTTGTAAATTTTCCCGAAATACGCGTATTTTAATACGGTACCCTCGGGAAGTCATATTTTGGTTCCGACAATTTTCTACGAAGTTTTGGGCCATAATAAACCTATGTTTAAAATTTGGGATCGAACGGACAAATATTGGTCAAAATCTAAAAACTCAAAAATCTCACTGGGCGCCGCCTCGCGACGCGACCAATGGTGCGGTCGCGATGCGAAGACTACATGCTTCGCGACTCGACCAAGTGTCTGCTCACGACCCGAAGACTGCAACCTTCGCGACTCGACCAAGTGTCTGGTCACGACTCGAAGACTGCACCCTTCGCGACTCGACCAAAGGTCTTGTCACGACTCGAAGGCTGCCAGCCTCGCGTCGCGACCAAGGGCAGGAGCGTCGCGTCGCGAGCGCTGCTGGTGCAGACCAGAATGTCCGATTTTTGTGCTATAAACTCTCATTTTTCTCTTGTTAAGCCCTTATTGCATGACTTAATCACTAGGAAATGTTCCAGGACCAAAACCCTTCATTTACATCAGGTTTTAACCCATAGAAACAACTTAATCACACAAGTTCTTAATTTAGGGTTCTTGAGGAAAATTATCAATTCCTCTTATTCTCAACCGATTCCAGAAGTGGAATTGAGTTTCTAATGATGTTTAGAACAGGTTTGCAGGGTTAGAAACTTCATACAAACCCCATACCACTTCTGTAACCCGTTTTTGCATATTCCCAAAATCCCAAAATGCTTAAATTGAGTTATAAGGGTGGAATTCTCACCTTATTTAGCTTGGAAATTCAAAATCTTCAAGCTAGTTTCTGATTTTTATGATCAAGTCCCCCAGAATCTTCAAGTCCGTGACCTCCCTTGCACTCTCTCGAGCCTTCTGTAAGTTTCTGGGAAGTGGGAGAGTCTTCCCCACTATTTATACTTCCAATATTTCCATTCTTTACCCTCTAGTTCTCTTCCTCCCAAGTTGGACACCATAATCTAGGTTTTATTACATGAAGTTTCATTTCTTATATTATTACACAAAATTACACAATATTTTACATTAAGATCCTAAATATGGCAAAAGACCAATTTGCCCCTTTTTTTTTTCCTTAACGTTACTATTACACACGGTTATGTTACATATTTTATTACTAGTTTTCACGGGTTTTTACAGATTACGCCTTTCCAGGGAGATACTTTTAACAACACAGAGTCTCCCACCTGAAATTCAAGGTCTGAGCGTCTCCTTGCCGTGGCCAAATGGTCTCGTATCACCTGAATCTTTTCCGTAGTTTGCAGCACGATCTCGGTACTCCCAAGTACCCTCTGCCCTACCTCGCCCCAACAAACTGGCGTTCTACACTTCCTTCCATACAAGGCTTCATACGGGGGCATCTTAATGCTGGAGTGATAACTGTTGTTATTGGAGAACTCGGCTAGATGCAAGTGATCATCCCAACTACCCCCAAAATCGATCGCACATGCCCGAAGCATGTCTTCCAGTGTCTGAATCGTCCTCTCACTCTGCCCGTCCGTCTGCGGGTGGAAGGCTGTGCTAAAGTGTAATCGTGTACCCATCTCTTCCTGAAATTTCTGCCAAAACCGAGAAGTAAAACGGGTGTCACAGTCGGAGACAATAGAAACGGGCACACCATGCAATGAGACAATCTCACGATCAAAGATCTCGGCCAACTTCTTTGCAGGTGAACTCTCCTTTATGGCCAAGAAGTGAGCGCTCTTAGTTAGACGGTCGACAATCACCCAAATAGTATCAGCTCCACGGGCAGTCCTAGGCAGCTTAGTGATAAAATCCATGGTCAGATGCTCCCATTTCCATTCCGGAATCTCCAAAGGTTGCAATTTCTCATGTGGTTTCTGGTGCTCCGCCTTGACCTTCCGGCAAGTCATACATTCTTCCACAAACCGGGCTACATCATTCTTCATTCCGTGCCACCAGTAACCCTCCCGAAGATCCAGATACATTTTGGTAGCACCTGGATGTATGGAGAATTTAGACTTGTGAGCTTCCTCCATTAAGGTTTTACGGTTGCCTCCTGTAAATGGAACCCAAACTCTACCATGGCGGGTCAACAAACCTCGACTATCGAGTTCCATTTTAGGCAGTTCATTCTCAATTTTCTCCCGCTTGATGCTCGTTGCCGTCTTCTGAGCGTCACGGATCAGGTCCAGCAAGGGTGACACCATCTTCATACGGAGGCACTTAGCTCGAATGGGCTCGGCAGACGGTTTACGACTGAGAGCATCAGCCACCACATTAGCTTTACCGGGGTGGTAGTGAATTTCGCAGTCATAGTCTTTCACCACATCCAGCCATCTAATCTGCCTCATGTTCAGATCTCGCTGATCGAACAAATACTTCAAGCTCTTATGGTCGGTATATACAATAAACTTTACCCCATAGAGATAATGTCTCCAAATCTTGAGGGCAAATACCACAGCTCCAAGCTCCAAGTCGTGAGTGGGGTAATTTTGCTCGTGGGGTTTTAGCTGTCGGGAGGCGTAGGCTATAACCTTGCCTCGCTGCATCAGTACTGCACCAAAACCCAGAAGTGATGCGTCACAATAAACCACTATATCCTCCACCCCATCCATTAGGGCCAAGATTGGTGCATCACATAATCAGGATCTCAATTCATCAAACGCCGCTTGCTGTTCCGGGCCCCACACAAATTTCTCTGATTTCTTGGTCAGTCGGGTAAGTGGTAACGCAATCTTTGAGAAATTTTCTATGAATCTACGGTAGTAACCAGCCAAACCCAAAAAGCTACGAATTTCGGAAGGCGTTTTTGGAACCTCCCACTGCTTAATGGTTTTCACTTTGGCTTGGTCGACCTTGATACCTTCTTTGTTCACCACATGCCCCAAAAACTGAACCTCTTCTAACCAAAACTCACACTTCGAGAGCTTAGCATAAAGCTTTTCTCTCGCGAGGGTCTCCAAAACTTCCCGAAGATGTTGCTCATGGTCCTCCTTCGTCTTAGAGTAGACTAATATGTCGTCAATAAACACAATAACAGAGTGGTCAAGCATCGGGCTGCACACCCGATTCATGAGGTCCATAAAAGCGGCGGGTGCATTGGTGAGCCCAAAAGGCATCACCACGAACTCATAATGCCCATAGCGAGTACGGAATGCGGTCTTCTCAATGTCTTCTTCTCGGACTCACATCTGGTGGTAACCGGACCGTAAATCAATCTTGGAGAACCAAGATGCTCCCTGCAGCTGATCAAAAAGGTCGGCAATACGTGGTAGCGGGTATCTGTTCTTTATCGTGTGCTTGTTCAGCTCCCTATAATCGATACACATACGCTGGGTGCCATCCTTCTTCTTGACAAAAAGAATAGGAGCACCCCATGGCGAAGAGCTAGGCCGTATAAAACCCTTACTACTTAACTC
This sequence comes from Cichorium intybus, assembly GCA_023525715.1. Lineage (NCBI taxonomy): Eukaryota > Viridiplantae > Streptophyta > Magnoliopsida > Asterales > Asteraceae > Cichorium > Cichorium intybus. The sequence continues at coordinate 42,191,467 of CM042016.1, read as the reverse complement.
TTGAAGTTGCTCCTGGAGTTCTTTCATTTCGGGTGGCGCCAACCGATATGGAGCTTTAGCTATCGGAGTCGCACCTGGCAATAGATCAATGCGGAACTCCACTTGCCGAATAGGGGGCAAGCCAGGGAGTTCCTCCGGAAAAACAACGCTGAAGTCGGAAACAACCGGAATTCCATTAAGTACCCTGGCAGCAGAACAAGAAGCGATGGCCAAACGAGGAGTATCTCCCTGAATGATAAGTTCTCCGCCCTTAGGGTTTCGAACGCAAACTTGTTTCTTTCGACAGAGGATTTCTGCATCAAACGCGTCAAGCCAATCCATACCCACGATAACACAAAGATCTCGCATCGCAATGGGAATAAGATCAATAAGGAATTCAACCCCGGAAAATTCAAGAGTACAGCCCCGATACACGTCGGTGACATAAATCATACGGTTATCGGCAACTTCAATAACCATTGGGCGAGCCAGTTTTCCGATACTACGACCCAGACGATTAATGAATGTGCGAGATACAAAAGAATGAGTAGCACCGCTGTCGAACATGACAACAGCGGGCTCGGAGTCTAATAAATAAGTGCCTGATCCACAACATATAAACAATATTTAAACTACCGTCAAATTTAAACAATGCAAGAGTGAAGGAGAATGAAGGAAAGGGGATTTTACCCGCCACAGTCGCGGTAATCGCCGGCTCCTCTGCAGTCAGTTGGTGAACACGTCCTCGTGTCACCATGGTAGTTCCCTTAGATGACGATGCACCCGCGGGTTTCATACCCCCGCCTCCACCACTATTCTTCAACAGTGGACAATCAGGCTTTTTGTGTCCCTTCTCGTTGCAGTTAAAACAGGTAGGAACCGAAGAGGGAACCTGTGGTGATGCCACCACCACTGAGGACTTGCAATTCTTCCAATGATGACCCGGCTTCTTACAGTTGTAACACACTAACCGACTCTTGTCGTCCTGTCCTGCAGACGGCCTATACTCGTATCTCGTCTTCCCACCGTTCTTCTGCTTCTTATGTGCATCACCGGACGTCTTGGTCAGGGCGTGGTCCGCTTTCCTCTTGTGCTGCTGGGTCTGTAACTCAATCTCCCTCCTCCTAGCGGCATCCATAACAGCTGACAGTGTTGTGAACTCCTGCATGCTCACAAACTCCCGTATCTCCGTACGAAGGGCATCCTTATACCTGCTAACCAACCATGCCTCATCTCCGGCAAATGAGGGACAGAAAGACATCATCTCCAGGAACTTGGCATTCAGATCTGACACGCACTCTGAAGTCTGCTCAAAGGTCATAAACTGCTGCAGCATCCGCTGCTGCTCCACCTTGGGCACATACTGCTTCTCAAACCTCTCCACAAACTGGGCCCAAGTCATGGCTCTCAGCTCATCCTCAGTCAACAATGTCGTAACAGTCTTCCACCAGGCATTCGCCTTCTTCCTCAGCTGGCTCATCGCAACAACAACCTTGAACTGGTCTGGGCACCCGCAAGTCATGAGGGTGCTTTCAATATCGGCAATCCAGTGCTTAGCCTCTACTGGATTCAAGTCACCATTCCACTGAGGGGGGTGGCACTTAGAGAACTTCTCATAGTAATAGGCTGAGTCGCGAACAAGAGGCGCGGGTAAAGCTCCTCCGTGAACAGCTGCGAAACGCTCATCCAAGAGGGCACGAACTTGGGTAATGATGTCGGTAGTGACATTCGGAATGAGGTCGTTGAAGGCATTGTTAAATTCTTCAGTGATGAGTTCCCTAACTTGCTCCATTTGGGTCTGATTTAGACGAGTAGCCGGAGCCATCTATATTCGCAGAGTAAAGAGATTATTAGGATTTATTCGTCCTAGATATTTCTATGAAGACGGAACACTCAGCTCACTGGATATTTTCAACCTTGCCCCGACACGAGATCGGCATCGGTGCTTCAAATAGTAGGGGCCCTTCTACTACCTTCCACACAAATTCCAATCTTGCATTCGCGTCTAGTTTCAAATGTTCCAGTTCGCTCTAGCCGGTTATTTAAACAACTCTCTCTCACATGGTATTACTAGCCTAGGTGAAAATTTAACAATTTTAGGGCTAGCTAATGATAAGTCTAAAGGCAAAGCTCCTAATAACAATTCAAGGCAAAGCTCCTAATAACAATTCAAGGTGCAATAATCTATCAAAATAAAAGTATAAGAAACAAGGCTTACTTGGCTGACCGGCACACCCTGGGATCTTCCACTACTAGTCTTCAAAATTTTAAATAAAATTCTTTTAGAAATTTATTTTAAGGGGAACAAAATTTTAAGAGCCTCAAATTTGAGTCTAGAACATTCCTAAGAATGCCTAGTTCTCTCAAACGTGTGCTCTGATACCAACTTGTCACACCCAAAAATTTTCACAAAATATTTGAACTTTTTAAAACAACTTTTATAAAAGAAGCTATGAGTTTACAAAAGATAAGTATCACAAAACCAAATTATGACGAAATAAACATAATAATGTGCGGAAGCAAAATAATAATAATGTCCCAAAATGGAAACTCTTCTAGTAGTGGTATCCCGGTGCTCTAAGTCACGCCTCAGCCTCTTTAATCTTAATACCTGAAAATGTTAGGGAGAACCGTAAGCATAAAGCTTAGTGAATTCAAACACAGACATCATATCAATATTCACATTTACTAATTCAAATCCAATTCCAATTATAATTACATTAATAAGCAAGGAACAAATCAATGCTTATATTAATAGGGAGGACTTGTAGGTTTGAGCCGCACCGGGTAAATCCTGTATCCTTTGGCCCCGATCCCCGCACCTCATAAAGAGTATAACGTTGGTGATCTTACCTAACTACCCCTCATAGTATTAATCAATCACATACAGTGCACATGTACGATTTTATAACAATAATATAGCATGCTTTAAATAGTAAATCTAATCAATCACACACGAGCTATCTAGCAAACATAAATACTAATACAACGGTGTGAGAGAACTCACCTTGAGTGAGTGAGTAACAGATAGGAGTCAATATAAGACTACCAAGCTTGTGCAAACTTCAAGGCTTCACCTAAATAGAACTAAAGGTTAGAAGAGTGAAGTTGTGAAACTAAGAAATGAGAAGGGAGTAATCACAGCAAGGACTCTAAAACAGTCCTGCTGATCGGGACTGAATTACTCCAAAATGCACAATAGAAACATAGGATTAAATAATTTTTGCAAGAAACTACAATGGCTTAGGTTTCCAGAACCATAAGGAACTCCTCATAACTCCAAAAGATGTAAGAGATATGAATTTTACAAAAAGACTTGTCACTGCAGTATTTGGACGGACAGTCAGGTGGTGTTGGCCAATTCTACCCAACTTGTGGGTGGAATTAGCCCCAACCAAAAATCAGAGGCAACTTAGACACAAACAGGCAAGTCTCAGAGTTGGAATCGATTAAAAAGGGTTTCCAAGGCTCTAGATATAAAAATCACAAGTTGGTCAATCACAGAATCAGCATGAGCTAGTGACTGTCCATTGACCTGGAGTGTGGGTCCATTCTAACCAAGTTATATTGAGAATTAACGACCCATTTTCTCCAGATATTAACTTAACTATGTAATGTACATGTGGGTATTTGGAATCACTCAGGATCATTTCCCAAACCCTCGTAATAATAAAAACAAAATGACATATCACAGCAGACCCGGATCAGACCCAACAACAGAGAAGCTGTTCTTGACCATAGGTAAAGTCCTTTTTATCAAGGGTGCCTTTTACGAAAGTTGCCTAACTAGATTTGTGAACTTTGGGAACTGATATGGGGTCCATTTGAGTTCTAGAACTCGAGATATGATTTTTACAAAATGGTTACCGAATCTGATTGAAGCAGAAACATAACCTTTAATGACATATCTTGGCCAATCCACCCTTTTCTCTTTGGGATACATTCTAGGATGTACCAACTCATCCTATTTAGTCCCCATAAATATTGTGGTACTAAAAAGTATTAGAGATCATTAGGGATTCATTTAGCCATATGAAAACTAGAAGAACTTAATCATAAATCCAAGTACAAAACCCTAAGATCATGATTTTCAATTTAGGGTTTTGTAGTGATCTTTCACATACACTCACACTCATATGTACATCAATGATGATGTAATGAGGTGGTGTATTCAGATCTAACACTAAGATACATACATCTAAAAGAAAGGGTAGAAGTAGAGAGATTACTACATCAAAATAACAACATAAGATGCTACATAAAATGATAGAATTGAAGAACAATCAAAATTACAAACATACCAAGGATTGAAGTTAGGGATGAACACAAGAGAAAAGTTCTTGGTTGGAGGAGAGGGACAGGGAGGCGTGAAATAGAGTGTGGAGTGGAGGAATTAGGGTTTTTGAACCCTAATATATTAGATTAGTGGGCTAAACCCTAAAGCCTTTGGGCTAGAAGACCATTTAAGCTTTAATTGGGTTTGGCTATAAACCCATGGACTTAATTATATGATTAAAAGATGGGAATAATTATAAGCCCAAATCTTTTAATTAATCATGCCTTAATTAATTAAATTAATATAATGTCTCATAATTAATTAAATAAAATAAATAACGTACCGAGAAAAACCGGGGCGTTACAAACAGGTTGAAATAAAAGCCGCTGAAAAGAAAATCAAATGCAGTTGTGGACTATTTACACAGTGTGGTATATTGTGCAGACATGCCTTCAAAATATTGATAAAAAAAGATTTTAAGGAGATACCTTCAGAATATATTCTAAGACGATGGACAAAGGATGTTATATATTCGAATCATAAGCTTATTAGAGATCGTTTTGATGAAAGGGATGCTGAGGTTACAAAACTTGTGAATGAAGCATTCTTTACTTTTCAATCATGTTTGGATATCGTTAGAGATGATAAAGAGAAGCTGGCATGTTTTGTTCAGAAAACCAAACATATGTTGAATGATGTCAAGAGTGATTCTACAAGTGAAGTAACAACAAACAATGCAGATTTAGTTGAAAAGCTTCTTGGAGTTGCAGTTCTAGAAGAGATAGTTGTTCAAGTTCCTGATGTTCAATTTAATAAAGGTTGTGGAAAGAAAAGGCTTGTTGGTGAATATGAGAAGTCTATTTTGAAAGCACCGAAGAAGACTAGAATTTGTTCTGGATGTGGTAAAAGAGAGCCACACAATTTACGTACATGTCCAACAAGAATTGCAAATCAGAAAAAAAGAAACAACAGGTTCAGTTTTAAACGATTAATCATATGTGATTTTTAGATGATAATCATATATGTTTTCAGAAAAGTTTACATTGGCGACAATTGATGATAATCATATGTGTTTTTTTGGATATATATGATTTTTAGTCTATTTTTCAAATATATAATCACACATGATTTTAAATATAACATTTTTATTTACAAATGACACATGATTAAAAGTTGCATATGATTATAAAGATAAAAATTAAGATATATATTTTTGTGCAATCACATGTGATTTCTGATTTCAAATAAAACATTATAGGCACACATGATTTTCTAGTCTATCCCGTTATATAATCACACATGATTTCAAATAACACAACTGTTATTTGTAGTTGCCACATTCAGTACATATATAAAACATTATAATCACACATGAGTTCAATTAGCATATTTCTTTAAGAATCACACGTAATTCAAATAAGAGAAACTGTTTAGAAATTGTATTTGCCACATTCAGAACATACATAAAACATAATAAAATTGTTTGAGAGTTAAGAAATTGTTTAAACACCATTTTATGACCAACACCATTTCAACACAACCTTCAACAACACCATCCCGAACCTTCAGAACTCCAAACCAACCTTCAACAACACCATCCCCAACCTTCAGAACACCATCCCACCACATTCAGAACATACATAAAAGATAATAAATTTGTTTAAGAGTTAAAAAATTGTTTAAACACCATTTTCATCACCAACACAAATATCAACAACAGCAACCCAAACTTCACAACACCAAACCAACGTAACCTTCAACAACACCATCCTAACCTTCTTAAGAACACCATCCCATCCCTCAATTCAGATTCTGCAACCTCTGTTGAATAATTTGGCTGGCATCTTACAGATCTTGGTTTCTCTTTGATTTAGGGACCTTGGAGTAGTCCCTAGCAAGATTCAAGATATCGTTTTTCATAATGTTTATATCGGACATTATTAATCTATGTGCATATTTTGATCTAACCCTGTCCAACATAACATCTTGCGAACCACCTTCTTTCGGAAAACCGCAACTGTATTTGCCATCAGTTTGACCTTTAAATGTCTCCATGTGTCTCATGGCAAAAATCCCACAGTCTGTTTTATTGTTCTTTGTTTTCCAAGGCATGTCGAGTAAATTGATTGTCAAATTTGGATTTGACATTTGTTTTGCTTTTTGGTGGTTAACTTCCTCCAAATATCTGCCAAAGAATTTTTTCTGTATTTAAAAAGAAAAGAAAATTAAATCATATATGCGTACAAGTTTTTTCTGCATTTTATTATTAACAATGTTTATGAAATAGTACTTATAAGGTTGTTCAAAACAGGCATGTATTTCCCTTCCATTGTAGCATCTGATATGCTGTTGTCAAGGATCACAATTCCTGGGTTCTTTAGGTTGAAAACAAACAGAAATATGTGTTCACTTCGGCATACAGGGAAAAACACCTGTATTTAAGTAACAATAATGTATAAGATTTAGGGTTGATATGTGATTATATATATGAAGAGTATATAAAATGACTGTAACCAATCATATATGATTTAACATTACAATCACATATGATTGATCATCATTTATTAATATATATATATGTGGAGTATATAAAACGATTGTAACCAATCATATGTGTTTTAAATCTACAATCACATATGATTGATCATCAAATATGAATATATTTTTCAGCAGTTGACACTTACAAGATCAATGTCTTTTAGCAGAATTTTCTGTTTGTCATTGTGCAAGCAGTCATGAAAATATTTTTTGAACTGTTGATATTGTTCTTCTTCTGCTTGCAAAGCCATCTTTTCAATTGCTTTTTTGCTTTTTTTCTCTTTTTTCTCTTTTTCAAACGTCTTTTCCTCAATGTAGTTTGTCTAAATGGTTTATAATGTGTGTGTTAGTATAGAATATTAAAAATCACATATAATTAACAATGTATTATGAATAACTTACTGTCATTTGCACATCAAGAAAAAGTCTGTACGGGGACTGTTCTGACCCCTTTCAAGCTCTTGATGGTTTAAAACTTCAGCCCAGGAATCAATGATTCCATATATTATATATTCTCCTAGGAACAAACTTTCCAACATGTACCTATGTACAGTTCTTCCACTTACTGTCGTTATCACTTCATCGCTGTCAAAAGAAAAATCACATATGATTAACAATGTATGTTATGAACAACTTAGTGTCACTTACATGTTTAAATTTAATAATTTTAGAATAAGAAACACATATGAATAACTTACAAGACGTTCCCTTTTAAGTTGAAGAGCCATTCACTAATCATGTCTTCCTCAGCAGTGTTGGGGCTTTTCATGTTTATCACCCTATCCTTAAAGGTGATTTCATGCTTGGCCCGGGTTTTTTCTGTCTTTTTTCTTCAGGTAAGACATTAATACTGGTTGAGGATTTAGAATTGCAGGCCCAACTTGTTTTTCTTTCAGATTTGTTTCCTGTATAATATGTTCAGAAAAAAGAACTTTTGAGAATATAATAAATTTAAAAAAGATGACAATCACATGTGATTACATACACATATAATCAGATGTGATGAAAATATGAATTATAATCAGATGTGATTAGATTACCAATTTGTTGGTTTGAACTTGTTTTTTTTATTTTGATTAGATTCTTCTGGTGGTGTTATTTGACTGATATGAAGGTCAAAACTTGGCATGAATGTGTTCTCTTTTTTTTGTTTGATTCATATATAGTCTTTTCAAAAAATTCAATAACATCTGGTTCATTTAAGAATTGAGTATCTGTGATTGTGTTTTCAATATTATGAACATTATCTGTCTTTTTGAAAAAATCGTTCACCTCTGCTTCTTCATTCATTTTTTCATCAAACGGATTTTCGTCATTGATTTTTTCTACAAAACCAAATAAGAGAAGTTAGTTTATAATAATATACAATTAACATACAAACACATATGTGATTAAAAAAATTTTTTAATACCTTTTGGATCATCAAGAACTTGTTTCACATGGTCATCTATTGTTTTGTTTATGTCTGCTTCTGTTGCTAAGTTTGATAAGTCATTCCAAAAATCTGTATCTCCACTGCAGCCAACATGGTCTTCATTATTTTTTTCACTAAAAAAATATGAACAAAAGATTAGTATAATCACAAATGAATTCAATTTTTTAATTTTTTTAATCACAAATTAGTATATTGACCTGTTTCTTTTAAAGGTTCGTTCAGTATGTTCTGGATTGGTGTATTGAACCAAATTTCACTTAATGGTTGTTCCTGTTCACCGCTACTTTTCAAACTTATCAATATTTCTTCTACATTTTCGTCTGAACTTCCACTAATCCCTTCCTTTTTTTCACCATCATTTTCATCCTTTTTAACATCACTAACAATCTCCTCGATCTCCTCAATCTCCTCAATTTCCTCAATCTCCTCAATTTCTTCAATCCCCTTATCATCTTCAACATTGTCATTTTCCTCATGACCAACATCATCATCATCAATTATTTGCTTCTTTTGAACATTACCTTCTTCCTCTTGAACATTTCCTTCTTTATTTTCTTTACCACCATCATCATCATCACTTTCACTGTCTTCATTACTTTCACTGTCTTCATCACTATCGTCATCATTGTCGTCATCACCTTCACTATCATTGTCCTCAGCTTCACTCTCTTCATTATCTTCATCATTATCATCATCGTCATCATTATCAACATCATTATCTGAATCATCAATTTTTTCTCTTTCCTCATTAATTAACTCGATCATTGCATTCTAAAATTCCAACTTTTTGCTTTGTGGAAGCTTGACCAATGCAGTGTTCACCAAAGATTGTAATTTTTCATTCCTCTTTTCTATCTTCAACAAATATTCCTAAATGAAACAAATGAATATATAAGTACAAATTATAATCACAAATGATTTAAGAAAAACATTGTAAATAGAAATATACATCCTCAGTCAATTCTTTCTCAACGAAAGCTTTGTTTAGACGTCCTGTGCCAAATTCACCAAGGACATCCTTCTCAAAATTTTCTCTAAATTTGACTTTTTCAGAAGTCCAGTTGTTGATCACAGGACGTGAACGCTCCACATCCAGACAATTGCATTTCACACTGTCTACCTACAGTAACTGCAAATATAATTAAGAGAAACAAATTACATATGAGTTAATATGACAATCACAAATGAATAGGATAACCAATTAAAAAACACAAGGCAAATAGGTCGGTGATTATTTTATAACCACAAGTGAGTTAACAGGAAAATCATGTATCATTTACACGTTGTAATCATATTTTGATTAAATGTATGTATAGTATACAAAATTATTCTAAACAATCACATATGAGTTAACATTATAATCATATATGATTGTTCACAATACATGTATAATATAGAAAATAACATGTTAGTTATCATGACAATCATATATGAGTTTTTATCAGGTAATCACATGTGATTATAAACCATTGTGTTTTCCATTGGTTTATTTTCCAAAATTGTGAGGTGGTTGAAATCTATTGTTTGGTATAAAAACATAGTAAAATGTCTCAACGACCATTCTCATTTCGCTAGAACCAGATTCCTCGTCTTCATTATATTTATTAAAATATTTGATCTTGAAATTCATTATATTTGCATGACATTTCAAGATAGTAATCAGCCTCTGCTATCACAACAGGAACATGATTTTCTTGAAATTCATATAGCAACTATCATGCAATTCAATATCATTGAATATATCAAAGACCAGGCATCTGGCACTAGCGAAAATGAGAGTGATAGCTCAGATGATTTTGTTAGAAGAAATAACATTTTAGTCAATATATAAAATCATATATGAGTCATCACATAATCAAATTACATGTGTTTTATAAATGTGAAGAACATAATAATCTTCCTTGTGTTTTCCATTGGTTATTCTTTTCAGTATGTGAACTGGTTTTATCTACTGATTGGTAGAAAACATACAAAAATATATGAGCTATTACTGTCACTTTCACAAGCACTATATTACTCGTTTTCATCATATTCAATAAGTATTGACAGTGATAGCTCAGATATTCTTGTATGATTTATAACAAACAACAGATTAAACCAATTCAGATACTGAATAGAAAACCAATTAAAAAGACAAGGCAAATAGGTCGGTGATTATTTTTATAATCACAAGTGAGTTATCAAGAAAATCATATATCATTTACACGTGGTAATCATATTTGATTACATGTATGTATAATATACAAAATTATTCTAAACAATCACATATGAGTTAACATTATAATCACATATGATTTTGTTCACAATACATGTATAATATAGAAAATAACATGTTAGTTATCATGACAATCATATATGAGTTTATCAGGTAATCATATATGATTATAAACCATTGTGCTCTTCATTTGGTATTTTTTTGCAAAATTGTGAGCTTGTTGAATATCTTGTTTTGTATAAAAACATAGTAAAACGTCTCAGCGACTATTCTCATTTCGATAGAATGAGATTTCTCGTCTTCATTATATTTGCATGACATTTCAAGATAGTAATCAGCCTCTGCTATCACAACAGGAACATGATTTTCTTGAAATTCATATAGCAACTATCATGCAATTCAATATCACTGAATATATCAAAGACCAGGAATCTGGCACTAGCGAAAATGAGTCATATATGAGTCATCACATAATCAAATTACATGTGTTTTATAAATGTGAAGAACATAATAATCTTCCTTGTGTTTTCCATTGGTTATTCTTTTCAGTATGTGAACTGGTTTTATCTACTGATTGGTAGAAAACATACAAAAATATATGAGCTATTACTGTCACTTTCACAAGCACCATATTACTCGTTTTCATCATATTCAATAAGTATTGATATTGAATTTCATTATATTTGCAAGATATTTCAAGATAGTAATCAGCCTCTGCTATCATAACAGAAACATGATTTTCATGAAAACTCATATAGCAACTATCAAGCAATTCAAAATCGCTGAATATGTTAAAGACAAGTCGTATAGTTCTAGTGAAAATGACAGTGATAGCTCAGATATTCTTGTATGATTTATAACAAACAACAGATTAAACCAATTCAGATACTGAATAGAATAACCAATTAAAAAGACAAGGCAAATAGGTCGGTGATTATTTTTATAATCACAAGTGAGTTATCAAGAAAATCATGTATCATTTACACGTGCTAATCATATTTGATTACATGTATGTATAGTATACAAAATTATTCTAAACAATCATATATGAGTTAACATTATAATCACATATGATTTTGTTCACAATACATGTATAATATAGAAAATAACATGTTAGTTATCATGACAATCATATATGAGTTTATCAGGTAATCATATATGATTATAAACCATTGTGCTCTTCATTGGGTATTTTTTTTGCAAAATTGTGAGCTGGTCCAACGTAAAAGGCTGTTTTGCTTTTTGGGTCGAAAGAGCTTTTTGTCTTGACCAAGGAATCAATAAGAAACTTGCACCAATCCAAATTTGCAATATCTGTTTCTCTTGTGATGTAGTTCAAGGGCGAGGTGTTACATTTGCCTGTTGAACTTGATTCCAATAAAGCATTAACCAATACCGCTATGAAGTTTAGTTTGAAGTTCATATCGGCGTTTCTTGTTGATACAATTTTTGTCTTGATGTCCTGAAGTCTAACCATTGCATTGTTTTCAAATTGAGCTTTCCATTCATCATAAGAAGTATCACCTTTCTTTCTGTATTCAAGTTCTTCAAACTTTACCTCCCCTATTGGCAGACCAAGGATTTCGTGTACAGATTGCCTTGTTACAGGAATGTCCCCTCTCTTAACCTTCAGTGTGTTTGTTGACGGGTCGAAGTTTTCGAGCACGAATTTACTCAAAGCTCCTGGTACGTCTGTCATTTTCATCTTTAAAAGGGAACCAAATCCCATCTCTTTCACGCATTCCTTTTGCTCTTCACTCAAACTTAGTACAATGGAAAACAATGCACCTGGCGAACACCTATTATGATGTAAAACGTGTAATTAGATGAATCACATGTGAATGATATATGTTTCAATGACATATGATTATAACTGTAAAGATAAGTAAAATTTACCTGTTTCTGATGGTCTCAAAGGTTTTTGGTATTTGTTTTCTCTTTTTTTTCAAAGGTTCTGTGGCTTCAGAATCTGAATCTGAATCCACAATTTCTTGTTGAACTTTCTTCTCAGCTTTTCTCTTATTTGTTTTTGATGATGAAACATCGGATTCAGTTTTTTCCTTTTCTTTCTTCTTCTCTCCTTTGTCCTTCTTTCTTTTTTTCTCACCGCTATCTCCAACATCTATAAGAAATGCATAAACACATATACAATTTCATTAAGCATTGATTAAAAAAAATAGTGCATTATGAATCACATACGATTTGATAAAAAATTGAAAAAACTCATATATGATTTTATCAAAATAACATAAATCACATATGAGTTGAACAATACCTTTGTCGTTTTTTTGTTTCGATCGTCTCTCGTTTACTTTCTCTATTTTTTCCTTTTTTTGTTTTGTCGTATTTACTTTCTCTGCTTTTTCCTTTCCTTCTTTTTCTGATATGTGTAAATATATATTTTGTTATAAAATTACATATGATTTAAATAAAACAAAGCTATAAGTATTAGTACTATTAATGTATAACATTAATCACAACTGAGTTGAAAGGTACCTTTGTCATTTTTTTCTTTGGACCTTCGTTCTCTTACTTCTTCATCACTTTTTTCTTTTTGCTTTTTTGTTGTTTTCTTGGATTTTCCTTCTCTTCTTCTGATATGTGTAAATATATATTTGTTATAAAATCACATATGATTTAAATAAAGCAAAGCTATAAGTATTAATACTATTAATGTATAACATTAATCACAACTGAATTGAAAGGTACCTTTGTCATTTTTTTCTTTGGATCTTCGTTCTCTTACTTCTTGATCACTTTTTTCTTTTTGCTTTTTTTGTTGTTTTCTTGGATTTTCCTTCTCTTCTTTATCTTGTTTGGCTACTTGTTTATGAGTAAATAAAGCAAAGTTATATTATTTATTACTATAAATTAATAAGGAAGGCATCAATCATATGTGAAAAGAAGAGTACATTTATCATTTTTCTTTTTTGATATTCTTTCCTCTTCTTCGTTGTCTTTTTCTTTTCGTTGTTTTTTCTGCTTTTTTCCTGATTTTTCTCCTGCTTTTATTGCATGTTTGATTGAATGTAAGTTATAGACAAAATGTATTGCTAATTATATTCTATTTGAAATCATATCATGTTAGATAAAGATATCATATATAACATATACCTTTTTCAGTGGTAGGAGATTCTGAACCCCTTTTTGAAGTTGATCTAGTGAGTCTGATTTTAAGATTGGCTTCCGTGGTTTTTTTTTCTTTCGCTGTTGTTTAATTATAAATGGTTAGAAAAATGTTATAGGAAATCATATATGTTTAAAACTTTTCGTTACAAATCAGATATAATTAATCAAATGGTTAGAAATCACATATGATTAGTCAAATATTTACAAATCATATATGAGTTTATGGTTAATCACATATGAGTTATGGTTAAGTATTTATGATTTTAACAAAACTTTTCGTTACAAATCAGATATGATTAATCAAATGGTTAGAAATCACATATGATTATTCAAATGTTTACAAATCACATATAAGTTTATGGTTAATCACATATGAGTTATGGTTAAGTATTTATGATTTTAACAAAACATACGATTAATCAGATGGTTACAAATCAGATATGATTAGTGGTTAATCAGTATAATAAAATACATATCGAATCACATGCGATTTACAATTTTTCACTATAACAAAATTTTACCTCAAATCACATGTGGTTAACGATTTTTGTTTTTAACAAAACATATCATTAATCAAATGGTTACAAGTCACATATGATTTATGGTTAATCAGTTTAACAAAATACATATCGATTCACATGTGATTAACCATTTTTTCACTTTAACAAAATTTACATCAAATCACATGTGGTTAACCATATATGATTTTAACAATACATAAATAAAATCACCAGCATCTTCGTTTTTCTGCTTCTTCTTCTTTCTTTCGTATATATTTTTGAAACTTTTTTCTTTATCTGCAAGTAAGATCAAAAAAACGTTTGTGAATATGTTATTAGTTAGTCGTTTTCATATGAACAGAAGATTAGTATAACAGTAATAACAAAACGAGTGTACTGATGGTTATGTTGTGGTTTTCGGATGAAAAAATTAAAAAACTAGGGTTTTAACTTTGAAAACATTAGTTTTTGTACAAACATTTGGGGATATTTAAACGATTTCGTATACTAGGGTTTTTCGGATCAAAAAACATTCATAAAATTAGGGTTTTCGCGGTCAAAAAACTTCAAAAAATAGTGTTTTAACTTTGAAAAAAGGGTAGTATAAATCGATTCATACCGTTTTTTGTTGTAGGTTGTTGATCTGGTTGTTTGCTTGTTGACATTTTGGAATCTGGATGTAGAAATCTTCAAATTTTTTAGTAGTTATTTTGCAAGTTTCAGAGGTTTTTTGAAAAAAAAAACTGACGTAATCGTATGAAATCTTTCGGAGGGAATGATTGTCTGACCTATAGCGAGCGTGGGCGGTTAGACGTGACCTCTCGTTTTTTTTAGTAATACCCTGATATTTCGAATACATGTCATTTAGGCCCTGAAGATATACATATTTTACAAAAATGCCACCGTGTTTAATCAATGGTGCATTTTTGTTCTCATGTTCTCAAATTACAAATTGTTCTCATTTTAACCCTCCCCTAGTAATGATATATATATATATATATATATATATATATATATATATATATATATATATATATATATATATATATATATATATATATATATATATATATATATATATATATATATATATATATATATATATATATATATATATATATATATATATATATATATACTAGGTACATTTTAAGGGCCGTGCTCAGCACAGCCCAGGATGGGTTACTTGGCTATACGAGAAACAACGTTAAAATGCTATAATTTGACAGAATTTTTAAAGTACGATGCCTAAATAAGGGAAAAAACACAAAATAATTGCAATATGTAACAAATAAAGTACATTGCGTATACTGGTATTAAGAGTAAAGTATATCGCTATTCTATGCAATTTTTCTTAAAGAAAAATACATACATCTTAGCTTTTGAAACCCGTTCTACAAAATGTAGATTTCCCAACAATGAGATGCTTTCTTGAATTACCCTTTGAGCAGTATTTGCAAAACCATTTCTCTGAAAGATGATTCAGATACACATTATGATGACCACAAGAATGCAAATTAGGTTCACTATTATAAAAGTAATAAGTACCAATACTAATCTTGAATCTAAATCTACCTTTACGGAATGACCTAGGGCATCCATCATAGAGCAATAGTTTTCCACCTTTGCAACACATTCCACTTAGTTCATCATTCTTCTTTGAAAGATGTCCGCATATTAGCTGCAAGGAAGATGCATTTCCATGAAGAGACACTCCATTTGAAACAAAGATGTTTCCATATCTGAAATCAAAAAAGTAATTAATAATAATACTAATAATATACTTGAAGGGAACATGTCTATACTCACAGTTTTTTGCAAGAGGCTTGGCCAACATCAGCTCAACTTAAAATGAAATTGTATTGATTCAGTTCAAATAGCTACCTAGCATACTAAATTTATAAAATTATGCTATTTCCAAAGCCGGTGATGCAAAATTCGCACATGGGCTAATTAATGTCGGCTTTACAAATACTAATAGAAATAGTAAACATTTTTATGTTACTTGTTTTACATCTAGGTATTGTTTAAAGAAGGGGAGCGGTGGCTTACAGCCTGAAACCGCCATAAGATCGTGTACAGGAAGGGAGATGATCGAAAGAATGTAGAATGGGTAAAAAAAGCCAACAGAGGATTGTGATCGCTTTGGATTTTATTTCCTAAAATGAGGTAACTAAAATAACATAAAATCTCTATTCTACAGTTTTAAATTGAACATTGAGGGAAGTAAAATACCTCATGATTTTCTAGGGATCAAACAACACCACCAACACCATTCTCCACAAGCTTCCTCAACACTGTCAGCCCTACCCTGGAATTATCAAAAATTTGAATATAGTCAGAGCGAAACATCCCAACATATTTTCATGTCAACTATAGTCCTTGTATTTTTTTCCCAGCAGCTATCAGTCACGTTATTATCACTTCCACTTCAATAAACATATAGCTTGAACTTTCTGCATTTTTACCATCAACACAAATGAGTAACACAAATTAAAATTAAGATTCCCAAGTATGGTTAACCATTTCAACACAATCACTAAAAAGTATGAAGGGGATACTCGGATTTACATTTGAAAATGATTATAATTCTAGAATTATTAAATAGAAAAAGTTTATTAAAGTTAATATAATTATATAACACTATATTAACCTGAAAGTTAATGTCGTTAATTTAATACTCGTCCTTTGAAATTTGATTACTTTTCATCCTTAAAAGGAATCAAAGAACATAATCATAATTGAGTTTGTCAATCGTTACAAGACTCAAGACTGATTATTATAATTGCAAATATATATAGAAATTTTGGTTTCTTGATACATAAAAGTGGTTGACTATTTGTAATATTTTGTTATCCAATATGGTTTCTTGATACATCATAATTTTGTTATCCATTTAATAACATACATGCGATTGATCTCCTAATTCTACTTAAAAGACATTTCTCATTGAGGAATACGATCAAACATACGCTTGGTGTTCATCTAAAAGTCAATGAAACTAACAAGATATCAGAGAAAAAGCATATAAATCATAAATAAATGAATGTAGAAACTTAGAAATCTTTAAATTGAGTTCACACAAATATAAAAATCGTCAAACATCTAAAGAACCTCAAGATGTAATGTGTCTAAGGTATTTGGTTCCAAAGAATCTAATTGAGGCTTTTTTTTTTTGGAGGAACTCGGTTATGCGACAGAAACAAAAAGAAGCTTAACACAATGAAAGACATGAGGATTGAAACATAAAAATTAAAACCCTGAATAACGTGATCATGTTAATAATTAAAATAGAAACCAAAACCATAAATACCAAAAGCGGGCAACAGGATCACTCAGGCGCAAACACCCGTCAAACCATAGCAGACGGGTGCCAATCAGTCATCAGCGAAGGAGAAACCAGTGAGCGTATATCCATATAAATGGGCATGCAAGATTTTTTTTATCGTTTCTGTATATGCTTTGGCATCGTTTAAGAGAGGGGAAATAAAAATTATTTAGAACACAATCGAAAACTTGGAAACTACCTCCAAAGTTTTTTCTGTTTCTTGATTGTAATCCACTGGCGTTCACTTATACATTGTGGTTTGCTTATCCCACTGGTGACTGGTCACATGGAGATGATTAAGAGAAAATGGGTAAAAACAAAATTGATACAGATATGAATAAATAAAAATTCAATATCGTCCTGAAAATATATTGATAAACGATTAGAACAAAAAACCCAAAATTAGGGCTTTGATGTGGCAATATCCTACAACAAACCTTATCAGATGAATGAGCACCTTATATAAGACACTAAACAACAATAAGGGGCCGACATCTTCCAAATTCTTGAAAATACGTGCAAATCTATGACATTAAGACTAAAAAAGTTAGGAATTTCAGACAAAAAATCATAACAAAAGAAATTCGAGTATTCAAGGATTGGAAGAGAGAGATAAAGGGTTTACCTAAAACCATCGATGATCAAGAATGAAGCGGGAGAGAAAATGATGATGGTGTCTACGGTTTTTAGAAAAGGCCGAGCGGTGGTGGTTGGGAGCGCGAAGAGTAGGCATTGGTGCGTTGGTTGGGGGAAAGGAGATCGATCACAATACAGTAACTTTTCAAAACCAACCAGATACATCAGTTGTGTGGAATGATAGTGGGGAAAAGTGGCGTGGAGTACGAAGTGAGGTGATGATGTTTGAGTTCGGATAAAAAACAAGTGATTCAAAAGTTGGAGTTGAAGGGGTACGACGGTATGTAACCGGTTGGAAACGAAAGAGGATAAGGACGTGGCAGACAGAAAACCCTATGTCAAACCAAATACTTGAAGGAGAAAAAAAGGCTTTCTTTATAAAGTAATGATATATATATATATATATATATATATATATATATATATATATATATATATATATATATATATATATATATATATATATATATATATATATATATATATGTATGTATGTATGTATGTATGTATGTATGTATGTATGTATGTATGTATGTATGTATTTATATATATATATATATATATACATACATACATACATACATATATATGTATATATATATATATATATATATATATATATATATATATATATATATATATATATATATATATATATATATATATATATATATATATATATATATGTATGTATGTATGTATGTATGTATGTATGTATGTATGTATGTATATATATATATATATATATATATATATATATATATATATATATATATATATATATATATATATATGTAGGTTCAGATGCAGATTCTAAATAATATACGAACATAGGACCCAATCTCGACCATATATGATTCAAGGATACGATCGGTATTTTAACGAGATATCTGAATTTGAAATTAAATTAGATTAACGATAATGAATATTTACGATTGATAAATGGTAACTGATATCTGCTTGAATTCAAATTAGAATACACGATCAACGGTTCATTCATAAATAGCGATTTTGTAGTTGTTCGTATCGAAAAAAAAAGCCAGCTTATATTCACAGTAACCATTCATGGAGATCAAATTGGAAGTATTCACATGTATGAATGTCGTCAAATATGTTTGTAATTGTGACAATTACGATTGCGAATGATGTAATTGCAACAATTGAGTTGTGATTTTGTGACAGGTGTTTTCGTATTTACAGTAACCGTTCGTGGAGAGCTTATTGGAAGTATTCTAAGGTACGAAATTTGTCAATTATGTTTGTAATTGTGACAATTGCGTTTGCGAATGATGTAATTGCAACAATTGTGTTGTGATTTTGAGTCAAGTGTGTTCGTAATTGTGTCAAATCCGTATGCGAATGAGCTAGGTTTATCATTATATGAATGTCATTCTCTGAGAATGGTGATATGTGGTCTTATACGAATCCATTCTCTAAGAATGGTTTATAGTTTTAGTATTTCATTGACATTCTAATAGAATTAAATAGTTGATTAATGTGTCTTAATTAATCAAATGTTGTTTTTCAAGAGAATATGGCCTTTTGGATATGTGTTTGGGTGTTGATGATTGTAGAAGTGGAATTGTCAAGGGAGTTATGTAATTTTATGATTATGGCTGCGAATTGGAAAATAAGAGATATTGCAAAATATGTCATAAGTTGGGTGATCATGATAGCAGAAACTGCCCGTTTAGATCTTTTTAGTTTTATAGATTTATTAAAAGGATTAGAAAATGAGATATTGGGAAATATGTAATAAGAATAATGTTGTTTTGGTTTTGTAATTGAAAATTGTTACCATTCTTAGAGAATAATGAATTTTTATAAGTAATGTGTACGTTTGAAATTTTTTTTTTAAGAAACAAGTATATTTTTGAATTTTATATGTTTATGGATTTGATTGTGGGTTAAATATGTTACAACTGTAAATGTTTTGTATGTTTATTTGTTCGTGGTTATATCAAATTTTTTAGGAAAGGATATTAAATCGTGGTCATATGGTTACAACTTGTTTGGGAAGTAGTTTTTACAGTAATAATTTAGTAATCTATTTTACATTCAATAAAATTTGTTGAAACCAATATTATTGAAAAACAGATGGAGGTTGGTGAAACAAGTCGGAGTCAACGATATGTAAACAATGAAGATTCGGAGGAACTTGATAATGTAACATCCCAAAATTTTAGGGTACAATTAAAAAAAATTAAACGAACACTTCAATATAAGTAAAGCCACTTAATTAATTTTGATAAAATTCCATAACTTATAAGTTTAATGAAAACATCTCAGGATTAACAAAAGTTAAGGAAATCACAACATAGCGGAACATCCATTCAAAAACAGTTCTCCAATGAAGCAGCACAGTGTATACACGTCACGCCTTGCCGTCCATGGTACCTGATGTACCTGAAACAGTAGTTTATATAGGGAAAGGGTAAGCACGAAGCTTAGTGAGTTCCTCAAAATACCATACGATCCATCACATAACATACAACACACAATAACCATTCATATGTCTGTGAGACTCACGGGCTATCCCTGTTCCGCCTGAAGACTCACGGGCAGTTCCCGTTCTGTCTTATCGCTCGCAGGCTTTTCCCGTTCCGTCTAATGACTCGCAGGCTATTCCCGTTCCGCCTATTGGCTCGCGGGCTATCCCGTTCCGTCCACAAACAATCATTATCATAGCAATAATTCATACAATTATCATAACAGGTAAGATCACCTTAGTCTAACATATCTTCCTTCCTACGCATGCAATATCACCTATAGTATAGTGAGAAGACTCACCTGATTATAGTTGACTATATCGTTTATCTTTCTCGGCTTTGTATTTTCTTCAACTTTAACTGTTAACATAATAAGAAATCTATCATTTCTTAATCCTTAACTATATTATAGTCGCATCATTAAACCCTTCAGTAATTCCAATATGATACTCCATGATTTATCAAGTAAAGAACAGCCAGGTAGAAGATTAGATGGGGTGGCATGATCCTTTCAGCATTTTAGCCTTTCGGAAAATCCAACAACCAGATCCCAAGTAATCGGCCTAGTCACCGTCCTCGTAAGTAAATCAATCGGTATTATTTTCGGAATTACGAATTGTTATAATAACGACATTTTAAGGTTTTTGTTTACTATTGTTAGAAATGAGTATAATATAACATATGTTATACTTATTAAATATTCTACTTCTTAACACAAAAACTATTTTACAATACCTAATTAAACTATAGAAAAGTTTGTAGTTACCTTATGACCAGTCGTCGGAACCTATAACTTCTTCGCTAGGCTTTTGAGCTTCCTTCCGCTCACTTCTTACACTCTAGTGCTTAGAAACCTCTATATATTGGATTGAGATTTGTTGGTGTGGTTTATGAGATGTTTTGGAGGGTATTTATACTTGAATTCTTGAATAAAAAATGGCATGACACTTTTGACAAAAGATTTTAATAATATAATTTTGTTGAAATTAAAGGCCTTCTAGAATCAGTCTGTTCAAGACTGGTTTAGCCGATCTTAAACCCATTAAATTCACGTTTTATTGGATATTCATAAAATTTATCTCAATACCTTTCCGGGGATGTATTTTATGTATTTATACAATTTTTATATGATTTATTATGAATTTTTGAAAACAGACTATCTAATCTGTCAATTCCGAACTAATCAGTGAAGATTGCATTTTTACCATAGATAATATCATTTTCAAGCTTACTATTATTTTTGGTAATTGTACTAGACTCAATTTGTAAACTTTATGCACTGGTTTGAGGTCCAAACGATATTCCTAGAATTAATTATGATTTTTCTAAAAACGACACAAAATGCTGATTTTCATATGAAATTGTAACTAAAGTTTTTCTTAGCTTTATAACTACCAAAAATCATATAATTCCTAACACTCTTATTTTAAGTATATGTTATAATCAGGATACGAGTCTTACAAGTCTCCCCCACTTATTTGGATTTCGTCCCGAAATCCGCATTCTCGAACGCCTTTATGTATTTCCCATCGAGTCCTTATGTCCTTCAAAAATCCTTCTCGTCTTATTGTCGAACCTTTACAAGGTTTAATTATCTTTCCCCTTCAACATTCACATACCTCTGTAATAATGCTTAATGTCCTATTATTCTCATTCACTCCATACTTCTTTTCTTCTAGTTACTCTAGATGTACAAAAAAAAATTTTAACTGTTTCTCACAGTCCCACACATCGACTTGACCGGCTACTATCTATAATACTTTCTAATCTATATGTATACATAGTTAACCTAGTTAACTTGCAACACCTAATTTTTAACACTATTTCGTATTTATATGAATTCATCATATTTCAACACACATTTGCCTCAATTCAACATTTCTTTTAAATACTTTTTGGCTAAATAAATCTATTTGTAAAATCTCCAAATTTTTTTTGTTTCACAGAAAAATATAAAATTTATATCATATTTCCTAAGTTTTATTTTTTTGAAGTACTGAACACTCTTTAAACTATTTCCATTATATGGAGACATAAAAATTTGTTTTATTTCAAAAGTCTCTTTATTATCTTGTTCTCACCAGAGTCAAGCAGGGAATTTTGAAAAAAATGTCACTTGGGGTAGTGAAAAGTCTCATCTACTGTAGTTAGTTTGAATGTCGGTAATTAAAATGTGAGGTGTCATTTCATTTCCGTGTGTCCTTTCGGTTCCAGCTGCAAGATACTATATATACAGGTATGTAGTATCATTCATTTCCACATTCATTTTCAGTCTCATCCTCTCTTATCACTAGTTTGTTTGTAAACGAACTCATATTTAAAGCTGAGTCATGGAAAACAGATCTTCAATGGGCGATCTGTCGAACCTTGGACCTGGTTTTCCGCAAGGAGAGGGTACTTCAAACCAGTAATTCTTAATAGAGTTCGGTGACTTAACATTCTAGACATCTGTCATCCATATTTTGTTTATATTTCTAATGTTTTGTTTGATTTTGAATTATGTTACAGTCTTCCAGATATACTACCAATAGAGCAACTCCACGGTGAGCCGGAAATTTTCCCAAGCTGAACATTAACTCAGAAGATCCGGTGCATGCATCTTTAGACTTTGTACTTGATCAGACTCCATACCTTCTACCAGGTTAAATTCTTTTAAATGATTGCTTCTATGACTATTCAATTTTATTTTATCATCTGACAATTGATATTTGTAGACCCATTTGTGGATTGTCTACCCGATTACAATTCATTCAACGACGTACCCTCAACGAATAGTGATATCATCCCCATGTATCAAGGATTCATGACTGACATTCAGAATGAAAGTCAATTACAAACAACTCATAACATCAATATTGAAATGAATCCTGAGCTTGGGGTTAGTTTTCAATATCAAAATCACCTTCAGTTGATTCAAATGAATCTAGAAGGATTTCAGAATCTTGGGTCCATGATTGAAAACCTACAATTACCACCGATACAAGTTACTGATTTTTAAAGAATCAATGTCCATCTTTGGTTCTGAAAATCAGGATCATGTTCAAATGATCCCGAATAATAATAGTACATTTGAACTCAATCCTTCGATTCCGATAACCACAGTAGCTGGCAGTAGAAGAGGTTTCAGACATTCATTAAGTAGGGAAATAATAGCTGAACACTTTAACAAACCAATTGAGAAAGCTGCGAAGGAACTCAACATTGGATCGACACAGTTAAAAAAACACTGTAGAGATTTAGGTATCGAACATTGGCCCCAACGACAACTTAAGAGTCTGCAAACTCTTATTGATCGTGTTGAGGTAAGGAATTACAATTTTTTTGTTTTATATCATAAAGTTGTAATTACTAACGTTATTTATGTCACAGGAATTTGGTAACGATTTTAGTGGAGCAGCAGGATTATCGAAAGATTTAATACCCAACCTAAAAAAGGAGAAAGAAGCAATAATTGAAGGGTCACAATTGGGTCTAACAGACGGCACAAAGAAACTAATACAAGCTGCTCATAAGGTTGAATATAAGAAAAGAAAATTTCTGGAAAAGGGGGAAACTTCATCAAGAACTCATACACAACAGCAATCTTTGCCATCTAACTCTGGTATGAGTAGTATTAATCCTGGTTTACTCGAGCCTGCGAGTGAGGATAATTTTGGAGGCTTTGTAGGTGACCTAGCCTGGTTTCCTCCTTCTTATAGCTATCCCCAACTGATTTCGAATTGGAACCCTTCCTCATCACTTCCCTACTTACACACTCCCCAAACGAGTCGATTTTTAGCCCATAATCATGGGGTTACGGGTTCCAACCCTATTGAGACCCTATACCTTGGAGCTCCTCCTCCAATAACTGAAAACATACCCCTTCCAAATCCTCAAGAAGGTACAAGTCAACGTAATGATGACAAAGAGTGGAGTGTAGAAGATCTTTTCTCACATCTTTTTGATTCTCCAGTTTAGGTTAGTAGTTCTGTAAACGTTTCTTAATGTATTAATATAAAGTTATAGTAATGAATTAAATATATCGACGTGTTACTATAATTTTAATGATTTCATCGATTCTATACAATATTCATGTTGTTCCCTTAATTTTGTATTCCTCCCCCACTTGGACTAAAGTCCAAGTCTGTTTCTTCGATTTATAAATTTTTTTTTACGAGCCATTACTCTCGAACGAAAACCAAGCCCACTCTGCTCAGCCAACAACTTGCATCAGGGGCAAACACCATCTCAATAAACATGTTTCGATAATGTAGAGACGTTTACATCAACCACCATATGTTACTCATCCGCTTGCGACCCTAGTCAACACCTCTATCGTCAGTTACCTCAATCACGAGCGAGTGATCCAGACTCTCAACCCACACAACTTGATCAATCACTCAAGCAAGATCAACACAAGGGTAGGTACCCCCTATTACACAGCACTAGGCATGTACAGAGTCGACTAAAAAATACCCGCTATCATCTCAGGCGCCGCTTGCACCTCTTTGACCGTGAGTTGGAAAAATCACACTTGCATCCTTTAGTCCCTGTCTGACTTGTGCGCCCATTAGTTGCATGAAAAATAGCTAGCACAATAGCATTTTGACATTCTCCCTTTCAACAGTCTTTAAGTTCAGCAATCAACTTAAGCATGATCGGTCCAACCAAACTGGTATGATCACATCTTAATTGTTCCTACTGAACCTCACAATCAACATTCAACAATCAAATGGATAAAGGTTTACCACATTACACTAGTATTTAAGTCAACTATGCTAGACACTCACATACTCAGCTCCTTGGATCCTTCGTGACGAACTCCCGACTCGAACACGGATCCTGTGCTTTCGATAGTAGGAGCTCTACTACTACCTTCCACACCTATCCATGTCCGTTCCAAGACCCGTCTCGAAATATCCAATTCGCTTCTCACCGATAATTTTAACACATATGCCCTTACAAGGCATATGTCAACCCTTCTAGGAATACTTTGAATCCCACCCCCACCCTGTTATTCTAACTAAGACGGAACTTCCTCCAGTGATGACAGGTTATTTCGCGAACGTAGTTGTATACAATATCGAACTAAATAGTCTTTCAAATAAGAGAATTTACCCTAAGGCAACAACCAAACAATGAACATGCAATAAGGCCAACTCACACATTCTATGACTATTCAGTCCCTATTGTATACAACTTAGTGGAAATCCCTAAGCAACCCATCGGCACTAGCATACAGTTCTATTAGCAAATAGCAGATAATAATACAACAATGTGTGATCTCTACCGGGCATTTCAGCAAACATATACCATATGTTTTTTTTTAACATCCACAATATTAAATACTTAACCCTTTTCACATACTGGCGTCGGCTGGCGGTACACACTGTGTCTTCAGTTCACCCTTCATAAAACATCTTTCTTTTGTAAAAATGTTCAAAGAAAACTCTTAAGCCTCAACTTGAGTCCAGAACTCACTAAGTGAGCCTGATTCTCTCAAGCTGTGCTCTGATACCAACTTGTAACATCCCAAAATTTTAGGGTAAAATTAAAAAAAAAATTAAACGAACACTTCAATATAAGTAAAGCCACTTAATTAATTTTGATAAAATTCCATAACTTATAAGTTTAATGAAAACATCCCAGGATTAACAAAAGTTAAGGAAATCACAACATAGCGGAACATCCATTCAAAAACAGTTCTCCAATGAATCAGCACAGTGTATACACGTCACGCCTTGCCGTCCATGGTACCTGATGTACCTGAAACAGTAGTTTATATAGGGAAAGGGTAAGCACGAAGCTTAGTGAGTTCCTCAAAATACCATACGATCCATCACATAACATACAACACACAATAACCATTCATATGTCTGTGAGACTCACGGGCTATCCCTGTTCTGCCTGAAGACTCACGGGCAGTTCCCGTTCTGTCTTATCGCTCGCAGGCTTTTCCCGTTTCGTCTAATGACTCGCAGGCTATTCCCGTTCCGCCTATTGGCTCGCGGGCTATCCCGTTCCGTCCACAAACAATCATTATCATAGCAATAATTCATACAATTATCATAACAGGTAAGATCACCTTAGTCTAACATATCTTCCTTCCTACGCATGCAATATCACCTATAGTATAGTGAGAAGACTCACCTGATTATAGTTGACTATATCGTTTATCTTTCTCGGCTTTGTATTTCCTTCAACTTTAACTGTTAACATAATAAGAAATCTATCATTTCTTAATCCTTAACTATATTATAGTCGCATCATTAAACCCTTCAGTAATTCCAATATGATACTCCATGATTTATCAAGTAAAGAACAGCCAGGTAGAAGATTAGATGGGGTGGCAGGATCCTTTCAGCATTTTAGCCTTTCGGAAAATCCAACAACCAGATCCCAAGTAATCGGCCTAGTCACCGTCCTCGTAAGTAAATCAATCGGTATTATTTTCGGAATTACGAATTGTTATAATAACGACATTTTAAGGTTTTTGTTTACTATTGTTAGAAATGAGTATAATATAACATATGTTATACTTATTAAATATTCTACTTCTTAACACAAAAACTATTTTACAATACCTAATTAAGCTATAGAAAAGTTTGTAGTTACCTTATGACCAGTCGTCGGAACCTATAACTTCTTCGTTAGGCTTTTGAGCTTCCTTCCACTCACTTCTTACACTCTAGTGCTTAGAAACCTCTATATATTGGATTGAGATTTATTGGTGTGGTTTATGAAATGTTTTGGGGGGTATTTATACTTGAATTCTTGAATAAAAAATAGCATGACTCTTTTGACAAAAGATTTTAATAATATAATTTTGTTGAAATTAAAGGCCTTCTAGAATCAGTCTGTTCAAGACTGGTTTAGCCGATCTTAAACCCATTAAATTCACGTTTTTATTGGATATTCATAAAATGTATCTCAATACCTTTCCAGGGATGTATTTTATGTATTTATACGATTTTTATATGATTTATTATGAATTTTTGAAAACAGACTATCTAATCTGTCAATTCCGAACTAATCAGTGAAGATTGCATTTTTTACCATAGATAATATCATTTTCAAGCTTACTATTATTTTTGGTAATTGTACTAGACTCAATTTTTAAACTTTTTGCACTGGTTTGAGGTCCAAAAGATATTCCTAGAATTAATTATGATTTTTCTAAAAACGACACAAAATGCTGATTTTCATATGAAATTGTAACTAAAGTTTTTCTTAGCTTTATAACTACCAAAAATCATATAATTCCTAACACTCTTATTTTAAGTATATGTTATAATCAGGATACGAGTCTTACAGATAATGTTTCAATCCATAGTACAGGGGATATTGACACAGGAGTACATTCTCCTAGAATTGGTAAGTAAATATGCAATAATTGTCGCAATTGTTGAAGGCTCATTCATATGAATAATGTTAAGAACATATTGAATTATTTAAGAATGTATAAATATACTAATACATTTTACACGCAAACAGTAATAGATGAATGAGGATGTGCATTTTTCATTATTATGTTCACATTCTCTAAGAATGATTGTAATAAAGATGTTATGTTTTCATTATGATGTATACATTCTATGAGAATGGTTGTATTCTAATGCAGTTTTCGATGTGTTTTATAATTTGCAGATGATGAATAATCGGTTTTCACTAATGATTTTGTTTCCCCTGGTGGTACACCATACTGGATTCCAAGAACAGATGAACATATCAAGCCCAAAATAGGAATTCAATATCCTTCATTAGATGCTGTTGTTACAATGTACAAGGAATATGCATTTCAAGGAGGTTTTGATGTAAGGAAAGGTTCTCTTAAGAAGATTAATCATGATGTGGTTACTAGTCGTCATTTATTATGTAATCGGGAAGGGAAACCTAACATCGGCAATGTGGATACTATGGATGTTCAGATTAAGAAAATTAAAAGACGAAAAGATTTACACAGAACTGAATGTAAGGCACACATTGTTTTTAGGATTATACCAAGTGGTGAAGGTTACTACATGTATAAATTTGTGGAGAGACATAACCATTGATTGATTAGTAAGGCAAATAAGCATCTTTCACTGTCTAGTAGATAACTTGATTTTTCACAGAAAAGTTATATTTATAACATGACAAAGCAGAATGTTGGAGGGGGTAAGGCATATAGATTAATGACTGGCATTCAAGGTGGGTGTTCAAGTCGTGGCGGTTTGGCTATTGATTACAAGAATTACATGTGTAACCTTAATTGTTTCATCGCGGGTAGTGATTCTCAAATGATTGTGAATTTGATGGAGGATAGAGTAAAATATTCTCCAAAGTTTTCATTTGAATTTAGGGTTGAAGAGAAGCAATTGAATACATTGTTTTGGGTTGATGAGACTGCAAAATGGAACTCTCGGGAGTTTGGTGATGTGGTTTCATTCGATGCAACTTTCGATACAAACATGTTAGCTATTTATTCGGTTTTCTGTAGTTTTTTTTTGGAATTTGTTATTGATAGTTTATATTCATAGTTTATATTATGAAATTTGTTATTCATAGTTTATATTCATAGTTTATATTATGTCGTTTGTTATTCATAGTTTATATTCATAGTTTGTATTTTTTTAGTATTCTCTGAGAATATTGTTGTGAAAATGGTGGTTTTGATGGATATATGATTTGTGTATAGGTACAATATGGTATTTGTCCCATTCACAGGGTTAGACAATCATAAAAAGTGCGTCACATTCGTCACGTATTCGTATGTATGGTTACTTACATGTTTCAGAAAAACGTTTGGTAAACATCCTACTATTGTGTTGTCTGATCAAGATCCAGCTATGAAAAAAGCAATTGAACAAGTTTTCCCTGAGTCGCATCATCGGTTATGTATGTGGCATATAACTACAAAGTTGGGATGTAAGGTGATGTGTTCAATTTGTTTATTTATTAAGTTGTGTTAATTTGATTATAAGAGATTTTTTTTTTCAATATTCATGTAAATTTAATATTTTGTTTTAAGCCATTCTCATAGAATGGTATGTAAATATTATGTGTTTACAGATGGTTTTAACTGTTATGCTCCGTTTTACCATTCTTTGAGAATGTGGGTACATCTTACGTGGTTTTAAGGCATTCTCAGAGAATGGATTGCATGTTTTAGGGTTTAATGGTGTTAACTGTCATGACTAACTTTATATTTTAATTTTTATTTATAGGTACCTGCAGAAGTTTTTAATAACAAACAGTTCAATGATCGATTTAATTCTTTGATTTGGAATTCTAAGATACATCCCTCAGAATTTGAAGATGGATGGCAGGACATGATTAATGAGTTTAAACTATCGGACAATAAGTGGTTGAAGAAGATATACGGTATGCGTAGGTGTTGGATACCAGCATTCTTTAGGAATGTTCCTATGTCTGGGTTAATGAGAACAACATCATTTTTTGAGAATCAAAATTGGTCATTTCAAAATTCTACACTTTCTGGGTCTTATCTTCTTAATTTTATGATGACGTTTGATTCTTTAATGGAGAGACAAAGGTATAACCAAAACTTGGCTGATTTTAACACTTCTTCAAAGTATCCTCGAATGGTGACATGTCTTCCCTATGAAAGGCATGCTGCAAAAGTATATACAAGGAAAGTATTTTACCAAGTCCAGGAGGAGTTGTGTCAATCTCAGAATACTTGTTTGATTAGGAGCTTCAACTTGGATGAGGACGTTGAGAACTATGATGTCGATCCTTGAGAAGAAGAATAATGTGACTTTAAAGAAAGTCTTAAATGAAGATGACAATCAAAATGTTGAGGAATATCATTTTGATTCTTTGTATAAGGATTTTTCATATAAGGTAAAATAAGTTATATTGTATTCATATTATTTGAATTTGTCATTTTCATGTTAGTCTAAGTGTTTGTTTGTCGGATTATTGTCAGGTGAAGCATTTAAAAAAGGATTAGTTCTTGTCATGCGAGTGTATGAAGTTTCAACAGTATGGATTGTTATGCAGGCACATCTTTTGTGTTATGAAGTTTTGTGAATATGAAGAAATTCTGAATCAATATATAGCTAGGCGGTGGTGCAAAGATCTTATGTCTGCAGAATTATTGAGGCAACGGTTTAAAACTTCGCACACCGATGGCGATGTTGACAGGACAGCCATTGACATCTTTTCCATGGTTGATCATTGTGTTTCTGTATTAAGTCATGATTCTATGAAGCTACAGGAGTACCTCGAGGAACAAAATAAACTTAAAGCTACATTTTGTGATACTGTATCCAATCAAGGAGAGGTGATCAGGAAGGCGGAGTATGAGAAGATTTTAGGTGTTTCACTTCATGATGAAGTAGAAATTCAGAATCCTTCATATATTAGAAATAAAGGAAGTGGCAGCAGAAGTAAAAGACTCAAGAGTAAAGCAGAACTTTTAAGTGAAGCAGCGTCAAAACCAAAAAGATTGTGTAATTGTTGCAAAAAATGGTTTACCATGACAAAAGAAATTGTCCTGAAAAACCGAAAAATGTCTAGTAATTGGTTGTTATGGTTTATATTGTTTTATGTTAATCTGACATTTTGTTTGTTTTTTTGAAAATAAAGTTGTGTTAACTGTTATGTTTCATTATACATAATTTTGTTATTTTCATTATACTGTTATTCCATTCTTAGATAATCTTGGTAACACTTATTTGGTGGTAAACCATTATCAGAGAATGGATAGGATTTTTTTTATGGTTTACAGATGTTTGTTCATTGTTATATTTGGCTACGATATTCTCAGTGGTTGTTTTCAAATTGGAATTGTGTTGGTCCATAATTGAAGGAAGTTGCACTGTAGGCTGACATTTCACAGAGTTTTTCTTTTATTCATGTCCAAGTATGGAGATCATTGATTGGGATGTAGTAGATAGGTGTGCCAGGTGTTGGTTTACAATGCCACAAGGCAACAACTTTATGATTTTGTCGAAGTATATATTTAGTTTTGGACTAAATGCAAGAATTAACAAAGTACATGCATTTAATTTTGTTAACTGTTATGTTTGGCTACGATATTCTTAGAGAATCGGTTGGAATTATTACATAGAATTGTGTTAATTTCATTGTTCTATTATTCCATTCTTAGAGAATCTGGGTAAAATTTATTTGGGGTTAAGCCATTCTCAGTATTCTCAGAGAATGGTTTAGATTTAATTTGTGGTTTTAACCCATTCTTAGAGAATGTAGAATTAAATCAGAATTGCATAATATTATCTTACAATAAACTAGTAAACATTCATTAATAGTACAGAAGAAAGGATTATTTATTTGGATTGTACACATTTAATGTTTAATGTACATCCACTGGGTGGTCATTTCATCAAAACAACATTTATGGTGAAGCCTGAGTTTGTTTCGAGTGAATGAATACAACTCATTCCCTCGGTCAAACTGTATTATATACCGACTATCATGTTCTCGGATGTACCTGCCCACCCACTAGCCTTCGTTGTACCATGCATCAACAATTTCCCCTAGTTTGAATTCAGCCACCACATCTAGTGGGTATGGTCTGATCCTATTTTTAGGGATCACTTCAATGAGGGATGTGTCGTCGTTTTTCACCAGTCTTTCATACTGAACTGCATATCTTCCATGGGACAGCGACAAAATTGTACCTGCATAGAATGAACCTATTAGGCCAGCCTCTTTTCCCTTAACTTCAACACGATCACCTATTGTTAGTGTCATTTTTTGTTAGATCGGAGGATGTGTGGAAAACAGGTATAAACTTGCTTCCTTTTATAGGAAAAAGTTATTCTATGTTTGCTGTGAATTACATTTTATCTTAATAAATTTTTGTATGGATATAGTGTAGTCTTTTCAGGTCTTGGCGTTTTCAATTATTTAGAAGATGCTCCTCACTGTATACATTGTCAAAAGCTGCATCTTTGTATGGATCGTGTTGTATACGCCTTTTTATGCATTTTTGTATTTTTCCTAATTTATTTTATTGTTATATGTCCTGAGAATTCGTATGTTATTTATATAAGTTCTTTTGTAATTCTTATAGATTATATTTTAAATGTTTGTCAAATACGTGAAAGTGTTTTTATACTTTTTTGGGTTTTTTTGTTGGTTCCATTCTCAAAGAATGAATAGCTCTTTCTCAAAGAAAGAACACCTAATTATCAAAGAATGGTAATAAAACACTTTATAAATGCATATATACAATTGTTAACATGATGCGTATATTAATTTGTTAACATGTATTGGTCCTCATTCTCAATGAATTAAATCCTCTGTACTACTTCATAGTCTGTAAGAAGAAACTTAAAGTAGTTGGTGCCATTCTAAAAGAATGAACTGTTTAACAATCAAAAACAACACTACAAGGATGAATATATGTCACTACAAAAATAACTTTTAAACATGTTTAATCAACGCATAGTTTTTCTAAAAAATTTTAAGATGATCCATTAAGACATTATATTTACTTTTGC
This sequence comes from Cichorium intybus, assembly GCA_023525715.1. Classification (NCBI taxonomy): domain Eukaryota; kingdom Viridiplantae; phylum Streptophyta; class Magnoliopsida; order Asterales; family Asteraceae; genus Cichorium; species Cichorium intybus. Next base: position 42,158,490 of record CM042016.1, on the reverse strand, counting down.
ATTCCCTTCTTTGTTTTTACAGCTTTTGGTTGTTTCCCTTGTGCCATTACTGTCTTTTGTTTTCCATCTTTGGCCTGTTCTTCTGCAATCTTTTTTTTCTCCTTTCTTTCTTCAAGTCTCCTTTTTTCTGATGCTCTTTTCTGATCACATAGCAACCCCTTTTGCCAAACATCCAACTTTACAAACTCAGCTACCATCGTTAAATTTAACCTCTTCCCTGTGTAGATTGTAATCTGACAGTAGCAATTTGTACAAGTACCTATAGCGCAATCTTCCCAAACATGTTTCGTCATGCTTTTGTTTACCAAGCAGGGATGTGTGCCATTTCCCCTCAACCTCTCCCTTGTAGCACTCCATGTGGTGCATTAGGTATATTCCACAGTCAGGCCCTGGTTTTGGTACTTGCCATATCATTCTCATTATTGATGCCTCATTCTCCCATAATTTTTCATGTTGGGGGTTGTTCATACTGCTTAGCCATGTATAGAAAAACTTTTGCTGCACATGGTGTGTTATTTGTTATGAATCTATATAATAAAATCCTATATATATAAAAAGTTAAAATGTACCATCATTCTTGGTGTGGAACCGTATATTTCTTCTAATAAACCGTTTCTTCTGACATGATCAATAATGAAACATCTCCCTCCTTTTAAATTAAAAATATGGAGGTAATACTTTCCCTTCTGAATAATGGGCATCAGAACCTGACATTTCAATTTTGTGAGTATCAAAATACGTTTTCATATTTTAAGAAATATTTAAATATTTACACATTAATGTCTTTACCAAGTCAACGTCGCTCAAATCTGGTTTCACCTTCCAGTTTGATATGTACGAGTTCATAATGTCTTTGAAGTCTCCAATTTGGTTGAACTCTATGGTTCTTTCATCTAGCATCATTTCTGACTGACAAATGAAATCAATTTAATATGTTAGAATGTGAATGGTAGAGAATGTAAGACGTATCTAGTCTTTTACAGGCTACTTAAGCACATGTTTTACATCTCATTTTCAGAGAATATTCATTCAACTTGCCATTCTCTGACTATGGGTGACAATTTTGTTAAGGGACTGTTCGTTATTGGATTTTAAATAATGCTAATTGGAACATTCTAGGAGAATAATTCATTAATATGGCACTTTCTTTAAGAGAATAGGACAGCATTTTGTTACAGACTGTTCATTCACAGTGACATTCTCTAAGAATGTATTAGAATTGTATAACATAATGTCAGTTTCTGGGATTTTAAAATATTTCTATTATAACCTTCTCAGAGAATGAGTTATTACAATTAAATGTTATTTGTTAACTATGAACCTTTATTCCTGTTTCAGACAATGAATATATTTAATATTTTTCAAATATGGAGTTAACTGTTAAATTATTTATGCATGTCTACTATACTATATTCTTTGAGAATTGAATATCAAATTACCATAAAATGGGTGTTAAGGAAAAGTCTCTTTGTTGCTTCAACTGATTTGAATTCTTCTAGCTTGTTGAGTAATGCAACCCAACAATCGGTTATTAACCAATGTATGGACTTGTTTACCACAAAGTACCATGCATAACCGATAGTCAGATGTTCAACATCATCCATCTCCCACATTATGTCCCTGAAATAATTAGGATACTCGAAGGTGTTACTCATTAATAAAGAATTTAATACTATAACAATTATATGTTGTACTTACTCCTCGTCTTTCATTGAAGTTATGAGTGCTTGATAAAGGTTAAGATCTTCTTTTTTCACCCTCACATCACATGTAGTAATTCGTTGGACATAAGGTGAGCATTTTTGTTTGGAGATTTTTGGTTGGCATTTTTTTACCCTTATCGACTTTTCCATGTAGCTTTTCAACCTTTTCAGACTCTTCTTCAACTTTTTCTGATTCTTCATTATTTTTTCTTTTAGTTTCTCCCATAGGTTGTTGTTTTGATTTCTCTTCACTTGATTTAGAAGTGGCTTTGAAGATCATATCATCAACTTCTTCTCATACACCAGGTTACTCGAAGAATTGTGTTGCTGAGAGACTATCTGTACTTTCCCAAGTTTCTTTCCTCATTGCAACAGGTGTAGTGTAGGCGTCTTCATTCTCATTACCTATATTTTCATATTCTGGAGAGATGTGGTTCAAATGTTCTGGTTCTTGAATGAGTACAAGTTCTTTCCCCTTCCCATGGTCATACTCGTGGATGTCCTGTTCTGTTTCAGTTTCTTCATCTTCTAAATCATTCTTCTCAAAGCTTACTGTTTCCTCCTCCATATGTTCAATTTTGAATTCCCAGTTCATTTTTATCTTCCAAGCTTTTAATGCTTCGCTATTTGGATACTTCTTTATACCTTTACACAATACTCTTTCCAAATTGTGTTTCTCATTGAGTATTTTCTGGTATGATATACCAACTACTGCAAGAAATCCCTATTATTGAAAAAAAATTTGTCAATGAATTTTAATCACATGTGTAACTGTCATTCTCAGAGAATATGCAAGTTCAATTGTAAGATTCTTAGAGAATGGTGGTAATAGATTCTTGCAGATAAGAATGATTACTATATTTTTTAAGCGTATACATGAAATTCTTAGAGAATTTCACTTATTTGTTTGTTTTACTTATTTTTATACCACTACAGATTACTGTTTGTTTATGAATTTCAATCACATGTGTAACTGTCATTCTCAGAGAATATGAAAGTTCAGTTGTAAGATTCTTAGAGAATGGTGCTAATAGATTCTTGCAGATAAGAATGATTACTATATGTTTTAAACATATACCTGACATTCTTAGAGAATTTCACTTATTTGTTTGTTTTACTTATTTTTATACCAATACAAATTACTGTATGTTTTTAATGAATATAGGCCATTCTCAGAGAATGGTGCTAATACATACTTGCAATTTAAATGTGTAAGTGTTGTACATAGTAAAAGTTAAAATGTGTAACAGTCATTCTCTGATAATGAGTAATGTATGGTTTTAACTTAGGTAACATAGAAAAATAGAATGTTTAAATTTGTAACTGTCATTGTCACAGCTTGATTAATGTATGGTTTTCACTATTTTCTTATAACAGTACACTTTTTAATGTATTAAGGCCTTTCTGAGAGAATGGTGCTAACATATACATGTATGTACTTAACTTATAAACAACATTCTCATAGAATGGTCCAAACAGATGCTTTCAACTAATATGTTACATAGAAATATAGATAGTGTGTACCTCCTCATCTTGACAATCTTCAATTCTCACGAATTGTCCCTTTCCGAGTAGATTATTCTCTATCTCATAGTCTTCCAACTATTTAATTTTGTCTCCTGTAACATACTTTATGAAGGGGGTTCCTTTCCTAAATTTGGTTATGTTGGATGTATTTATTGAAAATATATATATCAACTGCAAAGGCATGCAAACATTTGTAATTCGTTAATAACAATATTACACTTGAATAGTAATCCAATATAAGGTTTTCATGTTACTTACCAGAAGAACTGTTATTGGCCCAGTGTAGTAACAGTTTGGGTCATCTTTTTTCCACAACTCTTTCCTTGTTTGCAAGCTTTGAAGTATATAGTTGCACCAGTCTATTCTTGAGTAATCTTCAATCAAAACGAGCTTATCCAAAGCTTGAATGTTGCTTGTACCCATTAGTTTTGATTCAACAAATGTGTTGATAAAACCATACATTACTCATTAGGAATGCGGTGCTTGAGTATTTCTTAGCGGGAAATTGGGCCTTCTAGTCATTTAGCAATTTATCTTCTTGGTCACAAGAGGGTAAGTTGTTTAAATTTAATCCTTCCTTGGAAATCCCTAACATGTCGTGGATCTTCTCTTTTGTTATTTCTACCGCCCCATTCTCTAACACTAATACATTTGCCGAAGGGTCATAATGGTCTAGCAGGTAGTAATTATGATTAGGTGCTAACTTATCAAGGTTAACCTCTAATAGGCTACCTAATCCCATTCTTTGTACTGCTTCTTTTTGCATACTTGACAAACTTTTTACAGCTACTGAAAATTTTATTGGTGTCATTCTTGTTTTTAGTACGCTTCCTTTATCTTCATGTTTTCCTATTTTTTCAGACACTTTTCTTTTCTTTTTATTTTTTGCCACACCATCATCTTCGTTGTCATCATCATTGCTTATCTTTTTAGACTTTCTTTTTCCCCCTTTCTTGTATTCTTTATCTTTCAGTGGGTGTTCTTTTAATTATTTTCTAGCCTTATGTTTCTTGGGTGAAAGGGCAGTTTTCCTTTTCTCTTTGCTTTATTAATTGAGCTGAGAACTTCTATAACTTCTGTAGTGTCCCTTTTTTGTTCAGTTTCGTAGTTTCTTTTTGATAGGGTAATGCCCGTAAAAAACAATAATAACAAACTCAGTCAAACATATGCAAACAAAACATATACTTACAACCATTCTCTAAGAATACATTAATGTGGTACATTCTATGAGAAGAAACTAACACACAAAACAACTGGTTTCTTTTTTAGAAAATAAGTTTCTGCTCAGATTCTCAGAGAATTTATTCATTTCAACTGTTTGGGTATTTGTAATTTTATTCATTATCAGAGAATGGAGGTCTATTTTAATTCTTTCTTAGAGAATGACAGGAGTTTGGTAACATATCCATACTTACTTAATTTTAATTCATTCTTAGAGAATGACAGGAGTATTGGGTATTTGTAATTTTATTCATTATTAGAGAATGGAGGTTTATGTTACTTCATTCTTAGAGAATGACAGGAATGTCTTCAATTTGATTCTCAGAGAATGTCATTAATTTGGTTTACCACAATTGCCCATTCTTAATGACTGGTTGTTGGTCCCCCTTTTCAGTACCTAAACTAGTTATACATGTTTAGCACAATTCGCATACATGTTCTGTTTATAATCAAATCATACTTTTACTACTTGATTATCAGAGAATGGCCTGAATTGATCTACCACATTAGCCTATTCTTAAAGAATGGTTGTTGCTATCCATTTTCAGTTACAATTCTTATTACTTAGATAGGTTTAAAATATTTGCATTTGCTCTGTTTATACCATTCTTTAAGAATGGGCTATTGTGGTAACCCAAATTGATGACATTCTCTTAGAATCAAATTGAAGACATTCATGTCATTCTCTAAGAATGAAGTAAAATAAACGTCCATTCTCTGATAATGAATAAAAATCCAAATACCCAATACTCCTGTCATTCTCTAAGAATGAATTAAAATTAATAAGTATAGACATTGCTCAAATTCTTTAAGAATGAAATAAATAAACGTCTATTATCTGATAACGAATAAAATTACAAATACCCAATACTCATGTCATTCTCTAAGAATGAATATTGCATTTGCTCTGTTTCAAACACACTTTCCTACATGAAACTAATAACAAAATTAGGGCAAATGAACTTTCATTCTACATTCTATAGGATTACGTTTAATTTTGTGTATTATTCTTTTAGAATGATACTCGTTTTAACTGAATTCATTCCAAATTTTGAGTTCTCAAAATAAACCCTAGTTTATATCAGACACATTCTACACGAATGTATTTTTTTCCCCTGAATATTATTTTTTTCGAGAATGCTATTAACAAATCATACCTTTTGGAGGATTTACGAAGTCGTCTATGTCATCTTCGTCTTCATCAAGTGTAACTGGGTTCTCCTGTGTGTTTGTGAATTTAAACTCACATAATCGGTGACTGCTTCTTCTCCCAGACATCGTCGATTTAGGTTTATTTGTAAGAATGCAGGTCTGGAAAACTGATTTCCTGCTCGATGAATCACAACTTTAACCTATTCTATGATGTTATGATTTGAATGTTGATACTGTTAATGGAAACCGATGATATTGTCTTCGTGAATGTAGCATGCGTATCGTATATTCAGTTGATATGAGTTTGGGATTTTTACTATTTTTCCCTTAACTGGGGTTTTGTTTTTAAAAACACGCGTATTCTAATGAAAATTATTAAAAACGCAAATTTTTACAGCCTTTGATTTGTTAGATCTAATGGCCCACATTGAGTCCTACATTAACACTATATTTATGAATTTCATTTAATACTAACTATATATATATATATATATATATATATATATATATATATATATATATATATATATATATATATATATATATATATATATATATATATATATATATATATATATATATATATATATATATATATTGGTTTAATACTCCTGTGTTACACGAATACCACATTAAAACAACATAAAAAATAAAAATATATATTATTAATTAATAAAGTTGTAAAAAGTGTTTGCTTTATAATAAATATGTAATAAAAACAAATAAAAATATTCTATAATTTCGTTATTGACAACAAAGTTATTTAAACTTAATAACTCTTCAATTATAACAAATTATTAAAATTATATTAAAAAGTAAAAAAAAAAAAAAAAAAAACTAACTAAATGCTAAATTTTACAAAAAGGCTCGATATAAGCAATAAACTATAGATACATTATTAAGTAATTTATCACCTTTTACAAATCGTAATCAAAGTAAATTTGGTGAGAAGATAAAATCCTAACTCTACTAACACAATTGCTAAGAAACTACAAATACATGAATCAAAATTTATTACGCCAATGATTATTCTATATATTAAAAACCGTGTTTTTTGTGAACGTTACATGAGGATTTTTTTTTTTTGTGGTTTGTCACGCGGATCCTCATCCGGATCCAGATCGTATACTGGATCCGGTTCAGCGAATATAGATGCTTCTCAATTTCGTAGGCACTGTGATGAATTACCGTCTTCTTCTTCATTCCTTCTTCTCTTCTTTCAGTCGGTGCCCCTCTCCCCACGATTTTAGAACTCCAAATCCAGCGATAATCGGAAGATGATGCGGTTTTTAAATCGGGTAAGGTATTTGTTTCGGGTCTCAATTTTCCCAACTTATAGTAGGTTCTTGCGCTTTTTTAGTGTGATCAGGTATCATTGTCTCCTATTTGTGGTGTTTAGTTTTGGTTGGAAAGAGGCTGACTTGCGAAAGCAAGAGTGAAATCCTAAACAACATGATGTACTTTATTTATATCGGTTTCCAAATAATCCCACTGTTTAGGACTAAATGCAACGAGTTTTTTTATTAATTTTTTGGAACTTTGTTTATTTTGAATTTTATAACACCAAGTAAATTACTCGGTTCAATCATTGTTTTCATTTACATGTAACATTCAAACATGTGAATATCAATAAATATGACTTTTTTAGGCCTTATCTTCAATTTGTGAATTGACGGAAAAAACAAAACAATAATTCCCACATTCACCCCCTTCCTGAATATGAATTACCATCATTCTTTTTATGTACATGTAACAGTTGCCTTTCACAAGCTTTTCTTTCTTGAACACGACTTGAGAATAAAGCATAGAATGATAATTAAAAAAATCAGCCAAACCAAAAAATATCAGTAACAATATTTCTACAATTACTAAATGGGAAACACCCATGTTCTTTATCAACCTAGTTTGCAGTGTTGTTTTTATAACATATAATAAATTGAACTAAAAGATAATCACGAATGGTGGTACTAATAGCAACCTAAAATGATAATAAAAAATATTAGTTTTGTTTCCGAATTCAATAACAAAGAAGAACATGTTTCAGCTTTCAAGTTCAGATCAGCTTTTTGTTTACCTTTCTTTGGAGCATTCAGTTCTTTGAATTCCAGAATTCAAAAATAATAATTTTGATTATAAACAAAAATAATAATTGTTTCCAGAATTCAAAAAAACAAAGAATAACCAGATTTATCTTTAAACTTCAAATCCGTTCAAAAATTGAGTACTCACGGGTAATGACCGAAACTTTTAGTTACATAAATATTCCTTTGACTGATTAGGTACAAATTTAGAAACCTACTTTCCGCTGCCCGATATTAGGATGGATTTTATTTTGGCAGAACTAACCCTTTTAACATAAACCGTCCTTTTGACAAAAAAACGTATTTCGGTTTTTGACTTTTTTTATTATTAAAACGGATAGAAATAAAATTACATAGAGACGGTAGGCAAACGGGCAACAAGCAGCGCCGCTAGCCATTTCTGGATGGCAAAGCTAATTCGTTTAAACACAACATCCATAGATCTAGGAGACATTATGCTACTATGCATAACACGTTGAACTCTGTTGAGCAACTCATCAGCCGCAGGTGCAAGAAAACCAAAAGTATCAAAAGCGAAAGGGATAAACACATGTTGATTCTCAATACATGCTTTCTAGTGTTTTTGACAGAATTCGTCCTTTAACAGATTTTTTAATTTGTACACAATTGGTTAGCATTTTACTGTGTAAAAAGTGCTAACCATAGCAAGCTACTTTATAACTGAAACATAAAACTTAATTTTCCGAAACTGTCCTTTACCGAAAAAATTACTCCCTTTCCAGAAATGCATAAAAATTATGCTACGTTTGTAGCAACCAACTTTATAATTGACCGCCTTTTTACCAACCTAACTTGCTATAAGCTCCTTACTGGATATTTTTTTACAGAAATGGTACCAACAACCCTTTATACAACAAATACTTGATTTACATAATTGGTCATTATATTACAGCAAATAGTGATCCTTAATAAGTATATTCATCTAAAGTTGTGCGATACAGTTTCTAAACCTTACCGATCCTATAACTTAGTTTACTATTTGTATAGTTTTGTTAAATGCATGAATTAACCTAAAAGTATCGGCTTACCCATTGATAAGCACCTTCCTGAGTACCATCTAGAACAGTTACCCAATTATTATCCGACTTGAAGCTACTCTTAACCTTCAATAAATCCTTCACCTACATGAATGAGAAATTATAAGTTTTAATTCTTAATATAAACCAAGAAGGAATGTTGGAATAGAGATGTATACAGATTGCAGAATTCTTTCAGACGCTTTGATTCCTAATTGTCTCAGACATGCAATTGCCTGCAAAGAGAAATTTATCAGATTTTGTGTGTTTAATCACTCACAAAGTTCTTAATGAATTACAATAGTATATCTAAGTAATGGAAATCACGAACCCGACCTTTCACTGACGTATTTTGGCTCATGTCTTGAAGAACATGGTTTTCTGCTTTTTGTAAAAGAGGGAGAAGAGAATCTGTAGCAGCTTTAGGGTCCTTTGCATATGTACTCAAACTAGGTTTTAACTACAAAAAGAAGTATCGGAAGAGATAATGTGTCAAATGCCAATGTAAACAAAAAAACAGATAATGAACCCAATTTGTGGTGAATGCGACCTAAATTTTAGATAGTATGTATAAAGAAACTAACAAACTAATTGAAAAGAACTCAATAAAATTATTCCATGAAAATTACCTGAACAAAAAGCTCAAGTTCGTCACCAATGTGTACAAGGTCTAGATTCTGATCGAAACAGAAAACATGAACTCTGCTCCCGGAACTCCTCACATCAAAAATCACATGATAGTTATTTGTAGAAGAAACGATCAATGTTGGGAATCATGAATAATTATGAATGGTGTGATGGTCATGGAGGTGGCGATTAGGGTTTGTAGAGGGCAGTAACATGTTCAATAGTTGTCGAGTGGTATGATAGTACCGAAGATGGTGGTGTAGCAATCATCGTATAGAAGTAATAGGAGTATGGTGACTGAGAAATTATATCTTCCATCAAAAAATTTAGCTTCAATAATAGAGTTCAAAGTAGAAAAGATGAACATATACGGATGGCAGATTCGATTTCCAAACGGGAATGCGAAACTAAGGGAGGGGTGACTAAGGGATAAACCAAATTAACGCGTAAAGATAGTAAGAGATCGTGAGATTCAAATTTGAAAGCTAAATTTCCTTAAATTTCTCCCTGATTTAATATGAATACATGATAGATATCAATTCCGTAAATGGCTGGCCTCTAAGGGAACCGAGAAAAGTAGTTTAGGCGGGAAAGAATATTACAACGTATAAGAAATTGACACTTGGCAAAATTGGCTATCTAGAAATGTGCCATGTGGCATGTAAGGGTTTCTTTTATCAACATAATATATATATATATATATATATATATATATAGAGAGAGAGAGAGAGAGAGAGAGAGAGTCGAGATCATGATAGAACCTAAAAAAATTAGAGAACTTAGGAGCCTTTTTTTCTACACAATATTTTTCAAAAAATAATTACACCTAAAATTTTTTTATGTTCGTCTAACAGGTTTTAAAAAAAATCAATTTTTATATTTATATGTATATGCATATAAATTTCACATGTATATGCATAAATGCATATATGAACTTTTTTATCATTTTTTTCAATGTGACGTATATAGAACGTCTAAGAGATTTTAAAAAATTCAAGAAAAATCATTTTTTTCATATGTATATGAATATGCATATGCATATGAAAAAGAATTAAAAAATGATTTTTTTGATTTTTTTTAAATATTCTAGTCACATAATATAAAAAATTTTGGTATATTTTTATTTGAAAAATATTGTGTACAAAAAAAGTTCATAAAATAGGTTCTTAAAGTTCCTACGTTTTTTTAAGTTCTCAATTGAACTTTATCCTATATATATATATATATATATATATATATATATATATATATATATATATATATATATATATATATATATATATATATATATATATATATATATATATATATATATATATATATATATATATATATATATATATATATATATATATATATATATATATATATATATATATATATATAGCTAGGTTATAGTAAGAATGACAATTATTGTGTTACCTTATAACTAGGGGTGTAAATGAGCTGAGCTACTCGTGAGCTACTCGGGATCGACTCGTTAAAAGCTCGACTCGAACTCGAGTTAAACGAGCCTGAGCCGAGCTCTAGCCTTGTTTTCAGGCTCGTTTATTAAACGAGCTCGAGCCCGAGCCTCACTATCGAGCTTGATTTAGGCTCGCGAGCCTAAACGAGCCTGTATATTTTTATATAATAGATTTTTTATTGTATATTTTATATATTAGTTTATTAATAAATATTAACTAATTTATAAATAAATATTAAACGATCCTAAACGAGTCGATCGAGCCTAGTAAATTTTAAACAAGCCGAGCTCGAGCTCGAGCCATGTGAATTTAAACGAGCCGAGCTCGAGCTCGAGCCCTATGAATTTAAACGAGCCGAGCCCGAACATAAGGGAGCTCAAGCTCGGTTCGGCTCATTTACACCCCTACTTGTAACCAAATCCTGGCCATCCGATTTCATTCTCGTAAGAATGAAAAAACTGAAAAGTTTTCATTCTTAAAAGAATGAACTAAATTTTGTACATCAAAACAACAAGAATGTAATGAATTGTTTCAATTATGACAAAATTACTGGAAAATTTACATCACAATTAATAAGAATCCACAAAAATTGTAACAATTCTGGAAAAATGAAAATATTTTACATAAAACAACAATATGTAAATGAACAGATAAGTCATTCTTAAAAGAATGTGTTTTAAATGAGTGGTCCATATTAAGTTTCAAGGTTATACAATATACTTGTCAGGATATATTTGATACTGTCCCTATATATATTAAAAATGCTAAACTTAAGATAAAAATATTAAAAAATTTAAAATTTATATAAAAAACTGACAAAAAAGTAAAAATCGAGAACTGTAGCATATAAAAAATAAAAAATTAAAAAAACTCAAAATAATTAAAACCAAGTATGATAGAAAATAAAAAAGTAAAATTTTATAATAATAAAACATATTAAATTAATAAAAATAAAAAACAAAAAAGACAAAAAAAATAAGAAAAAAACTCACGTAAATCACGTTGCACGAACATGCATCACATATGATCGTATCCTTGAAGTCCGTATTACGCTCCGTAGACATACACATGTCACGTCGAAGGAAAACGTTTGACATTATTGCATTTACAATAGGGTAAATTGCATAAAAGTCACTAAGTTTTACAATTTTCTCGATTTTGACACAGCAATTTTAGTTTTTGTAATTAAGTCATTATGTTTTCAGAAAAGTTACAATTAAGTCATTATGTTTTCCAAAAAGTTGCAAAAATGACCATATGACCGGATGGTAACAGGTTACCAGGTCATATGGTCAGATTTGCAATTTTTCAGAAAACATAATGACTTAATAGCAAAAATAAAACATAGTGTCAAAATCAAGAAATCTGAAAAAGTTAGCGACTTTTAGGGTTTATTTCATAAAAAACCCTAAATTTTCAACTTTTTTCTATTTAAACCTAAAACTTTATTTTTTTTTCAAAAAAAAAACCTAAATTTTGGTGAAACTTTTTAATTTATCCCCTTAACCGGTTTTACAAGTTATACATACTTTTTTTTTCAAAAAAAAACCCTAATTTCTTTTTTTTTTTTCCGGAAAAAACCCTCAATTTCAGTGATTTTTTCAACAAAAAAAATTTTTCTTCGTTTTTGTAATTGACATAACTTTCATATACGATGTCCAAATTCTACGAACTTTATATCCCTGGAAAGATCGTAAGTAATACTACAACTTTGCTTTACTGACTTTTGTTTGAATATGTTCAGATATTTCGCTACACTGGCTTGTTTTCTTATAATAGCTGTATATTTTGCATACGAGCTTTGTTTTCGACGTTCTATAAGTCGACAGATTCGTAAACACGAATACATCGTGTAATGAATATTATTCTAATTAATTTAGGCATTTACGAGTTTATCCGCAAGTTAAACGATTTTTCAGGGATTTTTTTACAAAGAAAATTATTTTTCTTCGTTTTTGTAGTTGGCATATCTTTCTTGCGACCCCGTCTGTAACATCCGTCAAATTTGGTCAACAAAGGTCAACCAGAGCGCAAATTAGGATAATACGTTGAAATATAATTTTTATAACTTTCCTAATGTATTATTGGAAATTATAATACTACAATACGCTATTTCGAATCAATTATCGAGTAAACGTTATAATTTCGAATAATAGACTATAGTAGCGTAAAATTCGATAAATCATACAAATAATATTTTGGTTTAAATAATATTCATTATACGATGTATTCGTGTTTACGAATCCGTCGACTTATAGAACGTCGAAAACAAAGCTCGTATGCAAAAGATACAACTATTATAAAAAAACAAGCCAGTGTAGCGAAATATCTAAACATATTCAAACAAAAGTCAGTAAAGCAAAGTTGTAGTATTACTTACGACCTTTCCAGTGATGTAAAGTTCGTAGAATTTGGACATCGTATATGAAAGTTATGTCAATTACAAAAACGAAGAAACATTTTTTTTTTTTTTGTGAAAAAATCACTGAAATTGAGGGTTTTTTCGGAAAAAAAAAAAAAGAAATTAGGGTTTTTCTGAAAAAAAAAAGTATGTATAACCTATAAAACCGGTTAGGGGGATAAATTAAAAAGTTTCTCCAAAATTTAGGTTTCTTTTGAAAAAAATAAAGTTTTAGGTTTAAACAGAAAAAAGTTGAAAATTTAGGGTTTTTTATAAAATAAACCCTAAAAGTCGCTAACTTTTTCAGATTTCTTGATTTTGACACTATGTTTTATTTTTGCTATTAAGTCATTAGGTTTTCTGAAAAATTGCAAATCTGACCATATGACCTGGTAACCTGTTACCATCCGGTCATATGGTCATTTTTGCAACTTTTTGGAAAACATAATGACTTAATTGCAACTTTTCTGAAAACATAATGACTTAATTGCAAAAACTAAAAATGCAGTGTCAAAATCGAGAAAATTGGAAAACTTAATGACTTTTATGCAATTTACCCTTTACAATATGGTTGGTCAAGATTTGTTCTCGCGGTTATTACCATTTTTTAGTTTCCTATCTAATTCGGACCCTAAATGGACCAACGTACAATTCGGAAGGTAGGAGTGTATCTTATAATGATGATAAGGTTTGGTGTACCTATTGGAAGTTAACTACTTTATTTATTGATTGATCACCTAGTGTCTCCGAGGAAGGAATTCTTTTAAGGATGAGAGAATTGTAACATCAGTAAATCCAGGTTAGATGTTTTAGAAATTAAGAATAAAATGTTCAATTAAATGCTACAATTAATTGATTTTGAATAAAAAGTATTTAAACTTGAGAATTAGGAAATGATAAGGGTTTATTTTTTTTTTTTTATTTTTTTTTTTTTTTTTTGGAAACGGCAAATGATATATATAAAATAAAAGCAAAAACAAAGTACAAACACCACAAAAGGCCAGCGAGGTGCCAAGCCCAAAGTCGCCAAATCAAAACAGTTTTAATGAGTTACATGTAAATAAACGGAGTAACGTTCCAACCGTTCCAGCTCAAGCTAGGCATTTTCCCCCTGTGCTTGATCCAATTGAAAACATCCGCCTTGATTTGATCCACCACACCCGTCAATGAGAGTTGAGTTTGCCGAAAAATCTTATCGTTCCGGGCTTTCCATATATTCCATAGCGTTCCATGAATAATAATGTTCCAGATTTTTCTTTTTCTGGAACATGAATCCCGATTATCCGTCAAGTTGAAAATGTCCTCCACCGTGTTCATTTCGTTCATCCGGGCTTCGCACCAATTACCAATGTCCGTCCAAATTCTTTTTGCAAAACCACATCCAATAAAGATATGTTCCCGGTTCTCCAATCCTTCACCGCATAGATCACATACCGAAGATGGGATATTAATACCCCTGCGAATAAGACCCACCTTAGTTGGAATACCACCACGTTTAACTCTCCAACCGAAACATTGTACTTTGTAAGGCACTTCTTTCACCCATTTGAAGTTGTCACGGCCCAAATTTAGAAGATGGCCTTTATTAAACTCATCCCTTAGTAATTTAACCGTGTAATTTCCGTCAGAAGCAATTTTGCATTTCCGATTGCCCGAGGTCGCTTCTTGTGTAAAAATTTGATTAAAATTAAGACCAACCTTTTGTAATTCTTTAGTTAAACCTGCGATATTGTTCCAAACTCCTGGAATGGCCTTATTTGACAATTTGTCCGGAGGATTGTGAGTGAGATTATGAATACCAGTAACAATACGACTCCAAAGGGCTGTTGGTTCCTTGCGTAACCGCCACCACCATTTTATAAGAAGACCAACATTCATTGATTTTAACGAGCCGACACCTATGCCTCCGTTTTCTCGCGGAATTTTTCTTTGTAAAAACAAAAAATTTCATTTTTGACATCATTTACTTCCTCATTCCATTCGCCCCGAATTGACAAGCCGTGGATTCTGTGTCTGCGGTTTTTATTGTAAATGACCCCGTGAAAGAAGTGTGAGTTCTCGTCCCCATCAATAACCCATGTAATGCGTGCCTTCTGTTTTAGATCGAGGGCTTTCAATCTTTCAATTTCCATCAACCTCTGAAGAGCATAACCCCTTTCCATCCTTTCTTCATTCGATAAACTCAACGTTTCTGATTTGCGATCGAGAGTCTCAATAGTAGATCGTAACTTTACAGTTTCAAATTCCTCCGTCTGCCTGGAATTATTGCACCATGATCTTAATTTCTGTTTTAGGAATCGTAGCTTTGCAGCAAGAAAGGCATCAGCGCTGCCGTAGCCCCTAAATTCTGCCAAGGCAGCTTTGACCAGATCCGACATACCATCCTTGTGTAACCAGGAATTAAAAATTTTGAAAGGGGGAGGGCCGTAGTCAACCGCGTGGGTTATTAAGGAAATCGGGCAGTGATCTGAGAGCTCACGCGGAAGTGCAGTAACTTTTGCATTCGTGAATCTATTTAGGAAGTTAGAGCAAACTAGAAACCGGTCGAGTTTGCTAAGTTTCGCCCCATCATGACAGAAATACGTAAATCTATGACCTCCCATATTAAAATCATGTAAGTCCGCCCTTTGTATAAAGTTGTTAAATCGAGTGGCACTTCTAGAGCAGAATATCGAATTCAATCTTTCATCCATGCGTCTTACAACATTAAAATCACCAAAAAGTACCCACATACCTTGGATTGAAGACTTGAGGTGGAGGATCTTTTCCCACAGTTGAGATTGTTCACCAGGATCATGGGGTCCATAAATGTTGACAAAAATCAAGTTTCCTGTGACACCTTGCCATTCTCCCACCACGGCTATAAAATGTCGATCTTTAACCACATCTTTCTTCCTGAATAATTGCTTGTTCCAGATGCAAACAAGTCCGCCTGATTTTCCAACGGCATTGACACCTTCGTCTTCAAAATCAACTGAATCCCAACATCCTCGTGTGTTTATTTTGGAATAGTCGGACATCCATGTTTCTTGTATTCCAAAGAAGTTGATTTTGTGGGCTATCTTCAACCTTCTCACCCAACTAATCTTACCCTTTTCACCCATTCCCCTTATATTGAGTGACATGCAATTCATTGATTTACTGTTTTATCACCGCCCATATCTCCGTCGCCAATGATCAACAAGTCATCTTTGTCGATTTGAAAACCCAGCTCCACACCGATTTTAACAGTAGCCTCCATTTCGTCTTCTACTACCTCTTGCGTTTCTTGGATCACAGAATCCTCGGAAGCGGAGCTATTAGATCGAGGATTTGAGTTTAAGTCGATTGGGATAGATCCAATTCGAGATTCAGTGGGGTGACCAGTGTTGGGGATTGGAGCACAGCTTCGACCCCCGCTGTCGGCCCGTCTTCTTTTGGATCTTCTATCGTTAGGCCCTTTTTTATTAGGCCCATTGCTTGTCATGCCTTGGTGGACTGTTGATGGGAAAGGCCCAAAGCACCCGAGTGAAACCAAATTAACCTCCGATACCATATTCGTTTCTTTCTGACCCGGATTCGCTTGCATGTCAGCAGGCGCGTTCTTGGACTGTGGATTCCAGTTATTGTTAACATTAATGATGTCCATTCTACTAGGTGACGGTTCATCGTCCCCTACAACCGTCTGTTCGTTTCCTTCCACCGGACATGGATTTTCCTTCCCCGTCGTTCCTTTCATTCCGGTCACTTGCGGCTGATTCAACTCATCAGGATTAACCTGCTGATTATGAGCTTCATCATCCCCGTCACACATATTCACTTCCTCTATTACTATATGATCATTTGCTACCGGTTTGAATTCTCCATCCTCTAATTCTTCTTCATTGCACTGGTTCCGGGTGTCGGAAATTCCATCACCGACTTCAATGTCTCCATCTTCTTCTTCATCCTCCGACAGAACAGTTCTATCGAATGGGCACGGTTTGAATGGAGACCAGTCATCGGTGTATTCTACAATACCAATACCGAAGGCTTCACCATTAGCAGTCACAGTAATCTCTTCATTTATCCACCTCTTTCTGGATGTGAGAATGCCAACTTTTCCCCTGGACCAGTCTGATCTACCTCTAATGAAATCGAATGGGCTGATTACTTTCCCATACTTGCTTGCAATACGAGAGAAATTGGTTTCGTCCCATAGGGGAATCGGCAGTCCCACAATTTTCAACCACGCCACCCTCTCATATTGGATTACTTTCTGATCGCCAGGTTTTAACCAATTAAACCACACCTTCCAACTCGCTCCATCCGTTAGAAACTCTCTTGCATGCTCTGGAGATCTAAACTCCATCCCAAGGATGAGACCACCAAGATACTTGGTCTTCATACCCGACTTCAGGTATTGGTGGAACGTACTTAGGTGGTCTAAACTTCGTGCTTCACCAATTAGGACATAGCCGTCTGCCCACTGCCTCAATGTTGTATCTGTTTTTAAGTTAATAGGGGGTTCACGTTGTTGGCTCTTAACTCCGGCCGCCACCTCTGCAAATGAACGCCGATCTTTGAAGGCTTCCGGAATAGATTGTGCCCCTCTATTAGGATTTTGCACCGGAAGTTTCCTGGTTTCCTGTTGACCTTGCAGAATATTCCGTTGGTATCTAGCTATGTTAACAGCTAGCAGGGTACCAAGAAACGATATCCCATTAAGAGACTTTTCCAGTTCTTTTACATTCCTGACATTTGAAAACCTTATGAAAGCAAAATTATTCCCACCGCTGTCTTTTTTGTTCGCCAAGTACACATCTGTGATTTTTCCGTATCTTGCAAACTTGGTTCTGATCTGCTCCCTGTTAACTCCTGCTGGCAATTTTGAAACAAAGAACGTAGTGATCTCCCCATTGTTAGGTTGCCTGATTGATTTTTTCCGTCGAACTTCCATCCATCGATAATCGCTTTGACGGTTCATCTCTTGTTACATCCAGGAATAGCAATGTTAAGAGACTTTTCCAGTTCTTTTTACATTCCTGACATTTGAAAACCTTATGAAAGCAAAATTATTCCCACCGCTGTCTTTTTTGTTCGCCAAGTACACATCTGTGATTTTTGATAAGGGTTTATTTGATGTGTAAATTTATTTTATGGGTTTATGTGATATTTAAATAAATTCAGGGGCAACATTAAAGCAAGTGGCAGGTCGACACATTTAAGTCTTGATCATTAAGTCTTATTTCTCTTAGCATAAGTAAACGTTAAACGAGTTTTAATTTAACTAGTTGACCTCTGGATCGAGATTTAGTATCCTATGTGTGTTTAAATAAAGTCGTGTTAAATGCGTTCCATAAAATGTAATAGTAAAGCTATTATATGCGTACAATTTTTCAATAATAAGCTAATGCTTTGTTTTTTTTTTTCTAAACATAATTATGTATCTTTGGACTTTGGGTGTGTTGGGCGTCTGGTTTTTGAGAGTTTTTAGAAGCTTTTATATTTTAGGCTTTAAGAAAAAACTTTAAAAAAAATCTTCATTTGTCAGCAAGAGTTTTTAGCTTTTATTTTAAATTAAAAACTTCTAATCTAAAAGTTACTTCAAACAGCTTTTGAAATCTTTTAGTTTTTAATTTTTATTTTTTATATTATTTTACACTTTTAAAACTGATAAACTATTTGTCAAACACGCCCTTTGACGTATAATGTATTGGGAGTATGTATGTGATTGCTTACAGAAGTAGCCATTACTTTGGCCTTTGTTTAAATTTTTTGTCGAGTATAAATGATAACACTCTTAAGTTGATTATTTGGAATTATGGTAATAATAAGTTTAGATTTCAGGACTTCCGATTTTTTGACTTTAATTGTCTACTTAACTTAAAGTGTATCCTATTTCGAAGTGACGGAAATTATAGGTCCTTAGAAGTTAGAATCGCCCAAATTAATATCATCTCAGCCAAGTTGGATTTATTATAGAGGCTTTATGTTTGATTTCTGGATTTATGATTTTTTTAAAAATAAAGATGAAAGAAAGAAGTGATGAATAAAAACCCTTTAGTCATTTTATATGGTTTTTATCAATCTAAACGGTCTCGTATTCGAGAACATGATAATATATTTTATAAGAACAATATAAAAAGAGAGACATTGTAAATCCAAAAAATCCATCAAACCATAAGAATGAAAATTTTAACTTACCCAAACATTTAATATATAGGTTGTGCTATAGCTACCCCCTATTTCTTATTATATCTCCTCTAATTTGACTAACTGATTTGTTTTATCTCAATTGTGTTTTTTATTGTCTTTTTCTTTTTTATTATTATTATTATTATTATTAAATTAAATTTATTATTATTAGTTTTATAAAATATATAACCGTTCGTGTTTATTGATAATCTAATGTCTCTTTTTATTCGTTCGAATTTATTAAGTCGTTTATAAATCAAGTGGTTGAATTAGAATTTATTTTTTATAAAATCCTTCGGGTTATATCATTTGTAAGTAATCGAAATTCATGTTATTATACATTCATTCGAATTTGACATAACCGTTTTGATATAATTTGTCATAATTTTATAAAATTATAGCCGTCGTTCGTTGTGTCGTAGTTATTTTAAAAAAACTAATGTTTATTGTTACTAAAACGTAAAATTTACAAAAGCTAAATTTATTAATTTGAAATTCATTCAATTTTGACATAACCGTTTTGTTATAATTTAACATAATTTTATAAAGTTATAAATGTCGTTCGATTTGCCGTAATTACTTTTAAAAAAGCTATTGTTTATTATTAATTAAATATAAAAATTATACAATGTAAATTCATTGTTATTGTTTTTTTAATAATAATAATAACAACAATAATAATAATAATAAATCAAATACTATTAATAAAAAAATAAAAAAAAACAACAAACAAATAAAATAGATAAAAAACAAAAGAAAAAAACTAAAAAAAGACAAAAAATCAAATCAGGGTATGCTTAGAGCATCCACAATGGTGGAGCTTTTTATAAGAGCTTTTTCAAAAAAATTTATGACATGTCATTACCACATAATTATATTAAAAAGCTTATAAATCTTCCACTATAGTAAAAGCTTTTTCATAAATCTTGATACATTTAATATATTTTGTATAAATACAAATATCAATAAAATAATAATAAATATTAAAAAGCTTGAATGGTAGAGGTTTTTAATGGCAAAGTTATATGAAAAAGCTTTGCTAACAAAAAGCTTCCACTATGGTTGTTAAAGCTTTTTTAATTGAAAAAGCTCTAAAAAAGCTTTGAAAAAGCACCATAGTGGATGCTCTTAGACAATAGGAATATGTATAGATTCACCTTTAATATATATGCATCGAAATGTTTTAATATTCAAGTCTAAATCTTGTCGACCCGTCACTCCGTCAGGTGTTATATATTCAAATTATTGGCAATTATGAGGAGACAGCATAACTATTAAATTTTTTTGGAATGGAAAGGATTTGGCGTTTTCCGATTTTGCCCACATGATAAAGGGAAAAGGGCACATAACGGTGTTAGTATACGTGGCAAACTCAAAGGAGAATAAAGAGCCACGCTACCGATACAGCGGTTCAACACGTGGCAAAAATGACGGGCAAAATATATTTTAATTTCCTTTTTTTTGTTCGAGAAATATAATTATATTCGAGCCCGACTGAATTTTTAATCATTTTACACAGTGTTTATAAATAATACATGATTTTCTGTGTAATGAAATGGTTGTAGTTAGGGATGAGATTTTGAACCGGAGACCCGGACCGGACCGGCAACCGGAACCGAATAGGAACCGGAACCGTGTATTCGGTTCGGTTCTCGGTTCTCCATTTCTCATAAAATCGGTTCTCGGTTCTTCGGTTCTCGGTCCGGTTCGGACCGGGTCCGGAACCGAACACATTTCTTACCTTGTATAACCGAACCGGAACCGGAACCGGACCAGAACCGAACCGGTAGGAACCGGAACCCGGGTATTCGGTCCGGTTCCCGGTTCTTCGTTTCCTATAAAATCGGTTCTCGGTTCTTCGGTTCTCGGTCCGGTTCGGTCCGGGTCCGGACCGATTCTCATCCCTAGTTGTAGTCTAGCGGTAACTTGATTTTTTAAGATGAAGATTAAAGGGTTGTTGATTTGTTTTTTATTGGGTTTGGTAAAATGTTATGTTTGACTTGGTCTAAATTAGATTATTTGACAATTTTAGGATGCTTTTGGTTGTGGAAAGCTGTTTTTAGTTTCTAGAAAACATTTTCGGAAAATGGTGTGAAGTTTTTATTTTTACTTTCAGTAGAAAATGCGTTTGATAAACTAATGAAGTTTTCATTTTTCTGTTTTAGAACATTAGAAAGCGCGTTTTAGAAAATTAGAAAATTATAGAAAACAACAATTTTGAGTGTTCCAAGTTCTTTATAATTTTGAAAAACATAAAATTTTCATTTTCTAAAAAATTTTGGAAAATTTGATTAACTAAACGCGTTTTCTAACTTTTCATTTTTTTTAAAAAAATTTCTTAGAAGACTAGAAAATTTTCCGTAACCAAACGTATCCTTCAAATTTACGTTTAATTCGGTTCTAAACTCTAAAATTTATCTTTTTTCGGCCAGCTTCAAGATGAATCTAACTGAATCAGATGTTGATTCAGTTAACTATTACTCAATCAAGTATCAAACAGCCCTTTAAGTTTGATTTTATGTCACGGATACAACCCGGATCTAAATTGATCCCGTCAGTTCTTATAATCTCATACTTTTATCCTAGAGTTTAATATTTTCTTACGACTTTGATTCCATATTTTTCATAAATTTATCCAAACCTTTTTCTTTTCAGGAGTTTGCCCGTCTAACTTTTTTTTTTTTAAGATTTTTAGAATGACTTCGAAATTATTCACGGGCTTGATTAAAAATTTTGTCAAAACTTTTCCATCTTTGTTTTTATATGTTTTTAAAAATTATTTCTTTTAACAGATTTATTTTATTTCATGTATGTTCTTTTAACTTTATGATTTTACAAATTAGGATGTATATAATTCGGTTTCCATTTATTTTTCAAATGTATGCTTTCTAGATATATAAAATTTCTAAAGCATCACACGGGAATCATACCTCTGTACCAACAATTGTAGTACGTTTTCTGTTCCAAATAGACCGATAAGTATATTAACAAGGGAAAATGACTTATAAAGATAATTATGTTTCAAAACTGTTCAAAAAACATCATCCAAGTTTGGTCTGTTCAAAAAACACCATCGAAGTAAGGCCTTTGTACAAAAAACACCATCCAAGTAAGGCCTTTGTACAAAAAACACCATCGAACTACATGTTTTGTTCAAATTTTATCCGATGATAACCGGCTCTTACAGGTTAAAGGATGACTTGGCCGGTCACCAAGTATTAGGCCAAGTCATCCTTTAACCTGCAAGAGCCGGTTACCATCGGGTAAAATTTGAACAAAACATGTAGTTCGATGGTGTTTTTTGTACAAATGTCTTACTTGGATGGTGTTTTTTGTACAAATGTCTTATTTGGATGGTGTTTTTTGAACAGATCAAACTTGGATGGTGTTTTTTGAACAGTTTTAAAACATAATTACCCTTATAAGTCATTTTCCCTATTAACAAAAGCTTTGGGGCTCACAAGTTGGGTAAATAAGTTTAAATAGCATAAATAAAACTTTTAAGACTTGTTGCAATTGATTTGATTTGCCTTTTATCTTTTTTACTAATCTAATAAATAACCAATTAATTTCTATTACACTGACTATAACACGATTAACTATCTTTTCTGGATTACCCGATTTAAAAAGCGGTAGACAGTTAAGTGTAATTTGGAAGAT
Source organism: Cichorium intybus (assembly GCA_023525715.1). NCBI lineage: Eukaryota > Viridiplantae > Streptophyta > Magnoliopsida > Asterales > Asteraceae > Cichorium > Cichorium intybus. The sequence continues at coordinate 42,135,459 of CM042016.1, read as the reverse complement.
TTATGAACCATTCTACCATATTTTATATGGTCATGTTTTTACATATACCCTTTACCACATTAATTAAAAATTATCATCATTAACTTATTTGACATTTATATCAGTTAAAATTGCTTGACCAAAAACATGTAAATGAGAAAATATATATTGATGATCGAGACAATTTAAAAAGATACGAGATCTGGTGTTGCAAATGCTTGGTGGACGCTGATCTCGTAAAATATCTAGCCTTAACTCCGACAAGTATATATCAGCATGTTCCGACGTCGTTTAACAAATTATTGTTTCTTTTAAGCCATGCGTTCTAATTGCTACATGCCTACAAGGATCGATTAGCCGTTAGAACTTGAGGACATATCAAATCCATACCAGTAAACCCCACTTCTGTGGACGGTTGAAAGATAGGGACATGACCAAAACAAGAACCTCGAGTAATAAATAGAAGATAGTCCCCACATTTTATATTTTAGATAAAGGATCTGTGAACTCTATGGATTATAAAACTATTAAACCATAGAGACAAATCGACCAACACCTAAAACCTACTTAACTAAAACCTAAAAACAGCTAAACGAAGGCCATGCATGGCTCTATCACGAACCAAATCTAAAACTACGTTGTTATGTACAGACATGAAATATTGAATGGTTTAAATGACCAAGTATAGTCAATTACAACAATGATTGTCCTAATATCATTCTATCTTGGAATCCTCCCGTTGCCCCAATTTTCTTAAATATCACATGGTTCTTTTGTTTTGTACTAATTGTCCTACTATTATTTCAATTATGGTGTACGAAAATCTACAAGACAAGTGATACGAATACCCATATGACTTTCGTGAAGTGTGTGCCAAGTATCCCTATATGAGTACGTTTCGAAACAGTGATTGTGTAACATAATTTTGGTTTTCAGAATACATATTTCTCAACCATCCATAGACACGGGTTGTTAGCCTCATAAATGTATTGTGTTTATTTCTTATTTGGGCTTTTATTTAGTCTTTTAGCACCAACGGCTTCTAGCCCAGCGGCTTCAGGTGTTATCCTCCCTACTTGAGGTTGAGGGTTCGAGTCTTGCTTGAGACATAGGTGATATTAAGGTGTAGTTTAGGAGTAGGAGTAGGTTAGATTGCTGTTCTAAAAAAAATTAGTCTTTTAGCTAGGATAAACTTTAGATAGGTCTTCTATTTATATTTGTCTTTTTCTTCATTTGTAAATATATTTTGCAACTAAATAATGAACTTTTAGCTATTTTGTCTCTATTATTATTAGTTGAAATGGTATCAAAGCTCTATTTGGTTCATGCATTTTGACGTGATTATTATTAATTCACAATTCCGTTGGGTAGTATTCGTTTGATCTCATTCATTTATTGATTGTTGCTGCTGTGTCACTCATTTGTTTGTTGTTGGTTTAATTATTCGTATATGTTGTTGGTATTAAACTATTTATTGGCAATATGATTCTTTTCGGTACATTGGTACCCAACTTGATGAGAAAAATTACGCCTATTGGACTTATGCGATGAAGAATTTCCTGTTGGGCAAGAATATGTAGGATATTGCTACTTGTATGAAAGGCAAACCAACAATTGAAAAGGTTGTGAATTATACAACTTTATTGGATTCGTAGAAAACTGATAATTCTAAAATTATCACATAGATAAACGTTTTTGTAATTCAGCCAATTGGCAAAATTTTGACATAGTAAAAAAAGTTTGTGATCACTTGGATAGACTGTAGACTCAGTCTAATTTTCCAAAACAGTATTAGCTGGAAACTAACATTCGATCTCTCGAATATAACAATACGAGTATTCAAGATTTTTATATTGTTGTGTCTGATTTGTGGGACCAGTTAGCCCTTACAAACCTATTGAGCACAAGGCCTTCAAACCTTATGTTGCTAGAAGGAGGAGTAGCCGTTTGTATAATTTTTAATGGAGTTACAATATAATTTTAAAGGATTACATGGAACAATTATCATATCCTCTTAGAACAATTGATTCTTTTATTCATGAGTTGATTTTAGAAGAAACTTATATTAAATCTTATGTTGATAAAGGCTATAAAACAGCCACTACTCCCGCTGGTGTTGTTTTCCCACAATGACCCTAGGCAACAAATCAATCTCAGTCAAAAGTTGTCTTTTTTGAATACGTCTTATGTAAACAGAAAAATCATTGGAAGTCGTAGTGCTCATTGCTTCTTAGCAAGGGAAAACATTAAGAGTGACTTCCTGGATAGTTTCAGCCTCTACAACATAACTAACCATTTGGACAGTTTCAGTTATGTCTCATTGCTCTACACTTTCTTTCGCCACTGTTTACTGCTAGTGTTGTTGCACCTTTTGTAGAGACTGATGAGCATGATATGATCACACCCCCGATAGCTTTGGATTATGAGGTTTGTAAACAGTTCAGACAGTTCATTACCTTCAACCCTAGTGCAATGTCAACATATATATCTCATTTAGGTCTCTCTTCATCCAATACTTCAGGTATTCATTCATCTTTATGGATATTGGATTTTGGTCAATCACGTCATATGTCACCTAACTTGTCATCATTTGTTTTGTTATCTCTTGGTTCACCGATCTCTGTTATGTGTGCTAGTGTTATATCGATGCGAGTATAGGGTAATTGTTCTGTTGTTACCCTAATATTTCTTTTATTGATGTCTATTATTTTCCCAAAGTTTCATTGAACCTTATTTTGGTCATTCAGCTGTGTATATATGGTTGTTGTGTACACTTCTCTGGTCTACTTTGTTGTGTACAAGATCCACGATCTTAGAGGGTGAGTGGGATTGGTAGTAGGCTAGGTTAGCTTTACTGCGTGCGTGCGTACGTGCTGCGTGTGTGTGTGTGTGTTGTGCGCGTGCGCGCGCATGTGTGTACCAACCTCCAGGTTTTTGGGACCTGAGGTACTTTCTTCATGTCTACCTCCTACAACAGTCTCTTTACAGCCTCATGCAAACCTCGAGGGTATGGTATCGTCCATTTTCAGTTGACAAATGCTACAATGTATCTCCTTTGTTATGTGGATGGTATTATTCTCATGGCCTCCTCCCTGATAACCTACATCAGATTATCACTTAGCTTAGCCATGAATTTATGATGACATATCTTGGTTGCCTTAATAACTTTATAGGTATATCAGTCGTTTGGTCACCTAAAGGTTTCCTCTTATCACAGCAAAAGTATGGGACGGAAATTCTAGAGAGGGCCAATATGCTTCATTGTTACTGAACCCATTGTGTACTGCAGCCTGGCTGGGGCACTTTAATACCTGACATTCACCAGACCCAACATCTCATATGAAGTACAACAAAATATGCTTATATATGGACGACCCTCGAGAGTTGCACCTTGACACCCTTAAGCATCTTGTATTACTTACGGGGTACCGTGGATCATGTCTCCACCTGCATGCTTCTTGATAGACATTGTACCTATTCCGATTAAGACTAGGGGTTGTTTAGTCATGTGCTGATCCATTTCTCGATCCATCCCTGAAGCAAAATATCGCAAGGTAGCAAGCGCAGTAGCTAACACATGTTGGATTTGTAATCTTTTAAAGAACCCCCAATGTCCCACTATGAAGGCTACGATTGTCTATTGTGACAATATTAGTGCGATGTGACAAGTATTCCAATCCAGTTCAACATAAATGCACTAACCACATACATAGAGATTGGCGTATACTTTGTTCGGAACAAAGTTGCACTTGGCCATGTTCTTGTACTCCACGTCTATTTCGCATCACATTACGCTGATGTATTCACAAATAGTCTATTCACGTCTCTATTCACTAATTTTGGTTCCAGTTTAAACCTATGCAAGTCTACCCCCGATCAGGGTCGGTCTATAAGTTTTACATGCCCTGGGATAAGAGGCTTGATTATGCCCTTCTATTGGCACCATACAATACACCAAATGGATACAACCAAACTGCTATCTGTGATTGGCATATTATCAAGTTGACTATGATACCTCAAAATATTATCAACCACTAACTCAATAAAAAGTAAACCAACTAATCAGAACATTATGGCATTAAAAACCTTAAATTTAATAACCTTGAAGCACCTGGTATGATGAGAAACTGGTGGTGGTAATAATAATGAACTTCAAATACAAAATTTTCCAGAAAGACACCAAGACACCAAACCTTCAAGAGTATATATGTACCTTTTAACGTAATGCACTTTGACCACTTCGGCAGAAATACTAATGAACTTCAGACAAAAAAACAGCCAAAAAATGACAGCAAGCTTAATGTGTGGTTTGAGACAACACCGAAGAATAATTATTCCTCTGTTTCTCGAACTTTTAGCATCCCACCAAATCATAGAAATGAACTTAGGGATTCCTCTAATGATAGAAATTGCATTCAAATCGAAAATATCATAGATTGAAGTGATTATACCGTAATCGTAACTAATAAGAACTGTTGTGACATCCACAGTAAACCAAAATTCAGAATCTGACTCGATAAGAACTCTAAGAACTACAACACAAAACTCATACTTCAGACTTGGCAATAGCCAATAGGCTTCGGAAACTCACTGCTAGAAGTGGGATTCAGAGAAATAGAGAAGTCGGAGAACTGAAGAGGCTAGAGTCGGAGAGGTTAAGATGTGTTGGGACAAATTAGAGAATCAGAGAGAAGTTGAGAATTAACTTCTAGAAGTGGGAACGAAATCGGATTCAAGCATTCAAGGAACCGACTTCTAGAAGGAATTGGGCCGGTCCTGTCCCCGATCAACTCTAAATCTCGTTTAGGTATTGGGCCGATTCTGTCCCCGATCAAACTGAAAGAGATGTTAACGTAAACGTATATTTAGCACGTGTTGTTATTCTGGCCTGGCCCAAGGCCTCATTACTTGTGTTATGTGTATGCGTACAATCATTATGGAAATGAAAGAACATTCCATAATAATTACTTGCCCTAATATTTTGTCCCAAGATCATAGTAACGATACCGGCAGTCTATTATAAGTATGTGCCTCCTCCAACATCTATTTAATTTTATTTGCTAATAATAAGTAAACCTAACATGATTGAACTGCTATCAGATGCTTATGTACCAAGCTTAATTAGGCTACAATTTGGTCTTCCGTAAACTAAAAGGTTTTGGCCTAGCGGTATCAAAAGTTGAGACCAATATGTCTTCTTAAACCAAAGTTGAAGAAGGATCAAGTCCCGTTGAAATAAAAAAAATATAGATTTAAAACTAAGAAATTATAGATTTAAAACTAGGTTAGTGGATGCACGTATAAGTCGTTTTAAAAAAAAAAAAATGGTCTTCCGTGTGTCTAACATCGATTATTGTTCTATTTAGATTATTTATGATCTTCTGTGTTTCTAACATTTTTACAATTCTTTTAAACTCACAAAATCATTTAAATCTTTGAACCCATCGTTTAAAAGTTCGAAGTTTCAGTACATCAACGAGGCTTATATAATACTATGTTTCAACGTACTTATTCTTTAAAGGGTTTCTTAATGGCAATCTGATTATCAAATGTCCTTTTGTACAGTAACAGGTTTCAAATACAACCTTTTGTACACTTATTTATATGTTAATTCTTCATAAGATAAAAGAAATTCTAGTTCACGTATATATCAATGTATCATCATAATTCAAAAATAATAATTTTGTATCAAACGAATTTCAAATATAATGATTATGAAAGAGAAAAAAGAACTAGGTTTCAACCGGATAAAACATACTAAATTTAAATAATTTAGTATATATAAGCTTTAAAAAACTAGTATCACATGTAAGATTAGCGACCATGAATAAATTCTATTTCCATTCATGCTATTCCATCATCCATGGATATTATAATATTTTACCATTTTACATTCGTGATTTATACAATGCTTTTACAAATATTATTTTTCCTATATATTTTGTATTTCACACGATGTGTCGAATATTACATGCTTTTAACTTCAAAAAAATGATGAAAGATATTAGGATGTATATGACGGATTATCAATTATGGTATATTTAGTAAACAAAGAAAAGGTGTGCGCATGTTTTTTACCCTATAGCTTACACGATAAATTACGGTGCAATATGTATTGACGAGGAATTCAACAACGGGCTTATTTTTATATGAGATGAAAATGATATAAAAACAACTTGATGTTTTAAGGCCTTTTTTGGCACGATGACCGAAAAGCAAGCTTAACAATAAGGTATCTCAAGCTAGCTTATCAATAAGCTAACTTATAAGATACTTTTTAAGTTATTTTAGTGGTCTTATTAAACGTTAAATTACAATAAGTTAGATTATAAGCTAACTTATAAGCTAGTTTACTTTGCCAAACAGAACCTTAATAAACGATGTCAAATAGCGCTTATCAATAGGGCAATACTAAAGAAATAACGACAAAAACAGAAGAAAAACACCTAAAATTTTGTATAAATGTCTCATTTGGTATCATTTAGGCCACAAGGGAATTATGATACATGAGATTTGATGTAATCTAGCTGTAAATATGAGTTAGGATATACAGTGGAAATTGTTGGAAATAGAAAATTCTACATGATGAAATGGAATTACATATTCGTATGTAATCTAGCTGTAAATATGAGTTAGGATATACAGTGGAAATTGTTGGAAATAGAAAATTCTACATGATGAAATGGAATTACATATTCGTGTATTATGTATATATGTTATAGGCGTTAGTCTATCGTATCATTTCAGCCCATTGTTGTATATCCGGGCCTAGCCTATTTGTTGTATCATTTCAGCCCATTCTTGTATATTATCTTTGCGCTTTCGATGAGAATCTTTACGCAAGTTTGTGTAAACGACAAAGGAAATCAACACGCAGAAATCAACACGCAGAATCTTTACGCAATTTTTGGACCAATGACGTTTGGTTTCCGAGTTTTACGAAAGGAAAGAAAAGAACGACAGAAAACAAAGTTAAATTTTCGTGCTGCTGAATTGAAATATATATATATATATATATATATATATATATATATATATATATATATATATATATATATATATATATATATATATATATATATATATATATATATATATATATATATATATATATATATATATATATATATATATAGGCAAAAGTTCAACAATGGACTAATATAAACCATGGTACCGAGGGACTAATCTCATCCACACGATTATACACTTTACGGTGGACGTGCTTCTACCGGATTATAAAAAAACCCACTTCGTTTTTTTTCGTTTTTTTAGTTTTTAGGGCTTATTTTTTATCGAAAAAAAAATCTGAATATATAGAAATTTATAACTTTTTATCCTCTACAAATAGAGATCCATATTGATATACAAAAAATGATTTTTTTTTCGAAATTTCCGCTAGTTGAGATTCACATGTGAATCTGAACTGTTATTATGTTCACTTTTGACATTCACAATGGCATATGATATTGTCATCTGAATCTGAATAAATTTTTATGTGAATGTGAATGGAATTAACTTTATGAATCATAGTATATTCATTATAAATGATTAAAATATTGAATTGTTAAAATTTTTCTAACTAAATTAATCATATTCATATTTCGAAGTATATTTAAAATACCATATGATATTGATATGTGAATCTGAATAAATTGTTGTGTGAATGTAAATTATTTATAGTGTGAATCAGAGTAAAATCATTATAAATGGTTAAAATGTTGAAGTAGTAAAAAACTTCTAAGTAAATTCTCAATATTATATGATTTTGATATGTGAATATGAATAATTTTTCATGTAAATATGAGTAAATCCACTTGTGAATAAAGTATATTACTTATAAATGGTTATAATATTGAAGTAGTAAAAGTTTTAAAAGTAAAATAATTACTCATATTCAAATTTTTACACTTCAGATTCAAATTTTCCGCTAGTTGAGATTCACATGTGAATCTGATCTGTTATTCTGTTATTCACTGTTGGCATTCACAATGACATATAATATTGTCATGTGAATATGAATAGTTTTTTGTGTGAATGTAAATGGAATTACCTTATGAATCATAGTAAATTCATTATAAATGATTAAAATGTTGAAGTATTAAAATTTTTCTAAGTAAATTAATCAAATTCATATTTCAGAGTATATTTAAAATACTATATGATATTCATATGTGAATCTGAGTAAATTTTTTGTGTGAATGTAAGTAATTCAATTGTGAATCAGAGTAAATTCATTATAAATTATTAAAATGTTGAAATAGTAAAAACTTTTAAGTAAATTCTCAATACTATATGATATTGATATTTGAATATGAGTAAATTTTCCTGTAAATATGAGTAAATCCACTTGTGAATCAAGTAAATTACTTATAAATGGTTATAATATTGAAGTAGTAAAAGTTTTAAAAGTAAAATAATTACTAATATTCAAATTTTTACAGTTCAGATTCACATTATGAATCTAGACTAGCTGTACTTATGAAAAAAAATTATTTTTTGTATATCAATATTGATGTCTATTTGTAGAGGACAAAAAATTATGAATTTTGGTATATTCGGTTTTTATTTTTGAAAAAGAATATTGTTGAAAAATTAAAAAAACTAAAAAAAATGAAGTGGGTTTTTGTTATAATCCTCTACGAGCTGTACTTATGAAAAAAAAATTATTTTTTGTATATCAATATGGATGTCTATTTGTAGAGGACAAAAAATTATGAATTTTGGTATATTCGTTTTTATTTTTGAAAAAGAATATTTTCGAAAATTTAAAAAAACTAAAAAAATGAAGTGGGTTTTTTGTTATAATCCTCTACATGTGCGTCGATATAAAAAATTTACAACCTAATTTTTAGTCGTTGATGATTTTGATTCCGACGATCGAGATTAGTCCCTTGGTACCATGGATAATTTTAGTCCCTTGTTGAACCCAACCCTATATATATATATATATATATATATATATATATATATATATATATATATATATATATATATATATATATATATATATATATATATATATATATATATATATATATATATATATATATATATATATATATATATATATATATATATATATATATATATATATATATAGGGCTAGGATCAAATATATTCATACAAGTATTGTGTAACCTTGAAACTCAATCCGGACCACTCATTTAAAACACATTCTTTTAAGAATGTACAAAATTTAGTTCATTCTTTTAAGAATGGTAAGAACTCATTATGTCAAAAACTTATTCTGTTAAGAATGTGTTTTTTTCATTGTTACGAGAATGAAATCCGATGGCCAGGATTTGGTTACAAGGTAACACAATAATTGTCATTCTTATTATAACCTAACCCATATATATATATATATATATATATATATATATATATATATATATATATATATATATATATATATATATATATATATATATATATATATATATATATATATATATATATATATATATATATATATATATATATATATATATATATATATATATATATATATATATATATATATAGACTTAGGATCTTTTGAGAACCAACTTCACCCCGAGAACCCGAGAACTCCCAAACCGATATTTTTTTCGAAAAACCGACCACATAGGCCTCTAAAACGCACATATCTAAGACTTTTCGAAAAAAAAAAAATTTCCGAAAAAAACGACTTTTTTTTTTGAAAAAATTTTGCACATGTACAAAATTTTTTTTTTGTACATGTGCAAACTTTTTTATACGTACATTTTTTTTCAAATTTTTTTTATGGATGTCTTTCTAACATATATTTAAGCTGTTCTGTAAAAAAAATTTGAAAAAAAATGTACGTATAAAAAAGTTTGCACATGTGCAAAGTTTTTTTTTTTGCACATGTGCAAATTTTTTTCAAAAAAAAAGTCGTTTTCTTTGGAATTTTTTTTTTCGAAAAGTCTTAGATATGTGCGTTTTAGAGGCCTATGGGGTCGGTTTTTTGAAAAAAATATCGGTTTGGGAGTTCTCGGGTTCTTGGGGGACTTGTGGTTCTCAAAAGATCCTAACTCTATATATATATATATATATATATATATATATATATATATATATATATATATATATATATATATATATATATATATATATATATATATATATATATATATATATATATATATATATATATATATATATATATATATATATATATATATATATATATATATATATATATATATATATAACGAAGAGAAAGTAAAATTATATTCAAATCTTATTTTTACTAGTAACTTCCTTTCTCTTTCCAACGGGCTTCTAGTCCAATGATATCAAAGTGTTGTATTCTCTTTATAGGTTGAGGGTTCAAGTCTTTTAAGAGACATAGGTGGAAGTCAGGTATAGTTTAGGAATATATTAGATCTGTCTTTCAAAAAAAGTTCATTTCTCTACAAATTCTTCCAAATCAGAAGAGAAGTTAGGAGGAAATATTATCTCTCATCTTCCATTTTCTTCTTTCTACTTCTTTTCGTAAAAAAACTCGGGAACATCAATTTTTTTCTTTTTCGTCTAAGTTTCATCCACTTCTCTCCCTTACTCTCGTTAAATGAGATTCGGGAACACAGTGTAAGACTTACACTGGAAGAAAAAGCAAAAGTAAACCCTAATTTCAAGAAGGTCGAGAACTTGTTGATGTCAATATAGGTAACAAATTTTCCATATAACATTGTAAAGAAGGATCTTTGGACAATTCGTGAAGAATATACGGTTCTTTCATATGTTTATCTTAAAACATTAGCCTTTGATAGATTCTTACGAGTAGAGGACGCAAACCTATTGATTCAAAACATTCCCACAATCTTGGTAAAGAATCTTGATATGTTTGCTTCGACAGCAAGGTTTGACAGAGAAGAGAAGAAGAACACGACGAGGAGTCGAAACAAACTGATCCCGGTTTCGTAGTTAAGAAACATTATCGTGGAAGGGAGAGGGTGGTGATAGGAAGAAAAAAACAGAAGGGAGAAGATTATCGTGGAAGCAAATGACTTATTGGTAATTCCAAACTCCGTATGTGTGATTCTAGAGCAAGTGAAAACTATAGGATACCGACGGCAAATTTTATGTAAACTGATCACCTGTATCCACATCAAACGACAATAATATGTGCACGACTAACTTTAATATCTTTTAGATAAAGTAATTTAAGTGTATTGTAAGATTTAAGTTCCATAAGAATTATACACTAGGGGTAGCCAAGAATACTTATGGTGCCGAATGGGTACTGTATGTTACACTTTAGTTCAGTATTTGATTCCTATAATTTGCAACTTTCATTTTCAGTCATGGTTGTCAAAGACAATATCCTATGTAAGATTGTTTCCCGTTTTGAAAAATCATGATTGTAAAATCCAATCAGGATGGTAAGATCCTACAAAAATCATTTTAAAACATAAAAAATACATTTCCATCCATCAATGAACCATTTAGTTAACTATAAATACTATAGAACATGAAAAATACATCTTCAATACATCATTTAACAATAAACAATTCAATAGGGGTTTTTAAGAGTTCATATTCGATTCAATTAATTAATCAAAGACCAAATATTAGAAATTTAAACAAAAAATTGTTACGATCTTATGATCGGTCTTACCCAAACACGATCCAAGTATAATCGGGACTGATATACCTAGGAGAGATCATAGGATCGTACGATCCTACGATGAATATCGCTTTCAACACTTATTGGTTTGGTAGTTTCGTCTGCTTCCGGTACCAAAACTCACATGTAAGTTCAAACTTCAGTTCGGTATCCAGTTCCTATAATTTGCTACATTCGGTGTCGGTAATTTTGGTTTAGTACCGATTCAATACGATTATGATATCAAACTCATCCCGACTTTACACCTTAATTAGTAGGATGGCCTACACCTTACAATGAATTTATGATGTCTATATTTTGTACACTATTTCTGTAATTCCACTTCTGTAACACATGGACCATTTCTGTTAATACGTTATTATACAAGAACCATTTCTACAAATTTATAAAACATATTGATCATTATTGTTATTTCGCTATTAAAGAGGTACCATATCTATAATTATGTTAAAAACAAAGACCACTTTTGGAAGTTTGCATTTAGAAGGGGACCATTTTGGTATTTTCTTAAATACAAGGACAATTTTGGTAAAATTTTAAAATAAAGGGACAATTTCTATAAATTTACTATTAGAAAATGACCATTATTGTAACTTTATGTTGTCCTATTAGGCTATTACGCATCAAGATTTTTATTCAAAGATAATTCATTCGACTCCAAAGTCATAAATGTTCGATTTAGTTTAATCAGTTTTTTTAAACGTCAAATTTAACTATATAAGATCCGAATAAGACGTGGTTTAATCAATTTTAAGTAATTCGGTATTGAGTCGGTCGGTTGAGTTTAACAGGTAAACTTCTACAACATTTCTGTAAAGTTGCTGTTAGGCAAAACTATTCCTATAGTTACATGAAACATGGATTAATTTATAATTATTCTATAAAACAAGGACCATTAATGTATATCAGACATACTTTCCTTAATGTGCCTGATAAATAGTAATAATTATATAATTAGACACCAAAAAACTAGTCAACCTCAATATGCCATCAAATTATATCTTCCTTATGTTTAAGAAAATTACACAGATTGTCCTTAAAGCTATCTCATGGTGCTATGTTTTAAAAAATTACAAAAATGGTCATTATAAATTATGTAATAGTCATTATGTTTGAGAAAATTACAAAATGGTCCCTATGTATTTGTGAAAATAGTGCCTTCTAAATTATCAAAGTCTCACTATTTGAGAAAATTAAAAAAATGTCATTACAAAACTATTTAATGGTACATATGTTTGAGAAAATTACAAAAATAGTCCTCGTATAAAAACTATTTTTATCTAATGGTCCCTACATTTGAGAAAATTACAAAAATGGTCTATACAATTTTATCTAATGGTCCTTATGTTTGAGAAAATTACAAAAATATTCAGAAATGGTCCTTGTGTAATAGGGAAATTATAAAAATGGTACACGTATAAGAAAAAAATTAAAGTAACGATCCTTGTGTAAAATAAAGTTACAGAAACAATCCCTAAAATATAGAAATTGCAGAGATGGCCCTGTACAATACCAAAATTACATAAATGGTCCCTATGTACCACAAGATTATAGTATGGTCTCGGTCTAATAGCGAAATTATAGAAATGATACATTTGTAAAAGAATATTACCAAAACGGTATTGAAAATATATGATTAATAAACATGTCGCAACGAACAGACATCGCCACTACTTGTTCATATTATTGTATCACTTTTTTAATTATCGTTCTTAATTTTCCAAAATAGCAAAATGTGAATCAATTCGCAACCAAGAATGATTTTTTGGGTAAGGGTTAGTTTATGTCTTCATCATTGATTGACGATAAATTCTAGAGATCGATCCTCAAGTTACTATTTAACTCTATAATGGCAAAAGGTTATCTAAAAATTAGAACATAAAGAAGGAAGAAGCCAAAGATTAAAAAGAGCAGAGGCTAAAGACAAGCACCAAGACAAGCAGGCCATGGCAGCTGATAATTGGTACCTGCTGCACATTTTTCCACCACAAAATGAGTCGCCGGCTTCTGTAACCATGAAATCTGATACACTAGCGGTTGAGCATGCTGCTGCTAATGATAAGAACGAAAGGATCTGCCATTAATTTTGATTAGTTAGTATCGGGAGATAAGAGGAGAGATTTTGGATTGATCAATAGGATTACCCAATCGCCTATAACTATAACTGCCACCATTTGCACTTGGCGAGATGGTCGCTTTACAAAAACCGAGAATGCATCCACCATTGCCAGGGTTAAACTCCATGGAATCATTAAACCTTTGATCGTCACCAAGAAGCTGTTATAAACAATTGAAATCATATCAGCATATTATGGTTTGTGTTTTTGGTTAAAATACACGTATTTACAGTTCATCCAATGTTTGAATCGACTTGTTTTAGCAATTTGACTACGAGAATGTGACCTGATTTCGTATTATCGCAGATTATATACCAGTTAATCGGAACCCTAGCTAAATATCACAATCCGTCCTACTTTGAACTTAGTTCGATTACTAGAACAATCTACTTCAGAATTTAGAAAGCAATAGAAAACTTCCGAATTAAACGATTTCAATGAAGAAAAGGTACCAGAAAGAAGTGTAAGCGTAGAATTGAACGCCGACGCACATGAAGAGGAGAGATGCAACAGAGAAGAGCGCCTGTCCCAGTCTGAGAACTAAGCTTGCACTCGTACCAATTGAACCTGGCAATTCTTCGTCCATTAATCTCCCCTACTTGTATTCCGATCAGTTTATATAAATAGAAAACTGATCACAATCTAACAGGCTGTAATTCTGCTTTTGAATCTTATTCTTCTTCTCGGAGGATCTTCATAGCAGATGGCAATCGTAGTTCGGATTTCCACTTTGCCTTTGCGTCATTGATGGAGGTCGTAACGGGATCGGTAGGTTTTTGTGTATATATTGGGGGTTTCTGGTGGGGAGTCGTACGGGCCATTGACAATAGAAGCAGTGGTATGATATTCGGCACTGCATCGCCATTGAAGACGAATATGGTAGCTTTTTTGCTTGTTGCGTTTTCTTTTATGGAATTATATTATATTTTAAACGGGTGTTTGTACGGGCTTCTTGGAATTGATTTATGTTTGAATAGCAAAAATAGAATCCATTCACAAAAATAGTTATTTTGGAGAACCTTTTAATAAAAACAAACAAATCTGATCATATTTGTTAGAATACCTCAATTTTGTAACATCTCTCGTTGTAAAAATTTCAAATTCAAATTTGTGGCATCCTACCTAAAATGTTTCTTTAATTACCATCTCAAATTTATAGCAGCATATCGATTTATTTTATTTTATTATTATTATTATTATTATTATTTTGCATCTGTTCAAATTTTCAAAATGGCTCAAGATTGAGTAAATATACCTCTTATACTTACAAGTTAGATTTGTTTTGTAAACTTTGGATTGCATATTGTAGAAGCTTTGGAGAATGTCTCGTTTAGTTTTAGGTTAAGAAATTTTCCTCGGATGGATTGTATTAGGATGTTAAATGTTGTATATTTTATATAATTTTTAGATCGATAGGGGAAATTGTTGAGAATGCATCTCATCTTTTTACGTAGGTGAATTGAATGTATACAAAGTTCCGTGAGTTCTATCATTTATTATTATTTATCCTAAATATTACTGTACACGCTTGTTTATAAACAACAAAGTTATTATATTTATTAAGTAAGAAGAATATTGGTTTGAAAACTCTTAACATTCGCCAATAATAGTTCGACGCCATGGAGAGCAATTTACACCGCCGAATTGCCGATAACAGTATCGGATTGTGAAATTATTTTTAGTTTGTTTAATATTTGTTTTTCAAGGAATAGTTATTTTAGGTACCTACCTTTTGGATATGTAAATCGATTTGGGTCTCGGTTCTTTAGATTTCCTATGTTCAATTTTAGTTATTTTAGTTACAAGTGCACTCGGTCTTAGTTGGGCCAAATATCATAAAAGTTTGACCAAACTTATTTTTAGTTTAACCACAAAAAGTTTATTTTTATTTTTCAAAAAGACAACAACACCAAATTTTGGATTGTATAATAAGCACTATAGTTTAAAACCTTTTCAGTTTAACCAAATTTTGGATTCTATAATAGCCACTATAGTGAGGGACTAAAAATGCAAATAAATAAATGAATCAGATATAGTTAGGGACTAAAAATAAAATTTAATGTTTAAAAAATAAAATTCAATGTTTATGATTATTGGCAAGTCTAAAAATGGTGTAGATACAGGCTATATGTATATCTATGATGAAACCATAATCCGTTAACACCTCACAACAACATACAAAATAAAATGCCCTTTTTAAACAATTAGAAAGTCACTTTACATGTACACACACCCACATAGTCACATACAAATACACACAATTTGTAAAGGTCAGTTGAATATCAATTTTTTATATTTGGGTTAGGAGACATATGAATCGCGCATCAATCTTTCAGGTAAAAAACAGAAGACTTGAATATCAATTTTTAACTTTTGGTTTTTGAAACAATTAAAGGTAGCTTGAGAATCATTACAATATTTGGGAGGTAGCCACTCCAAAGACCCGGGTTGGGCGAGCTCGGAGGGTTCGCCGGGTACGACATTGAACGGTCTAATGACAAGGTATTAGATAATTCTATCAATGTCAATATCTTAACCTAAAAAAACGTAATTACAGTTTGTTAAACAAAATATCAACTTACTTTCTTTTCATTACTGTTACACAATATCTTAACCATGTCACAGTAAGCTTGATATAGACAAGGTTGCAACGAAAATTGAAAATCAGATTGAGGGCTATAAACAGAAGAATAGGCGCTGCAAATATTGACTTTGGATTCCCATATGTGAAGCCACAATCCATGCAGCAAATATTGACTTCCATCAATATCCATGCAATTCCACCAACCATTCTTGACTTTAAGTTTCACCATATTTTTCACATACTGCCGATTTCCATTTCATGTTTACATGCTTTAGTCATACTAGGTTTAATTATTTTAATATTTATCTAGCTTTATAAATAAGGTTGGTTGTAAGGGAAGAAAGGAAGTTCTAATCCATATAAATCCTTCTTGTGAGTTTTAAGAGTTCTCTCTTAATTATTTTCCGAGTTTTACGATTGTAATTCTCGTCTATCAAAAGGGTTTAGACGCTTGTCGATCCTTCTGCAAAACTACGCTGCGTCAGTTGGTATCAGAGCAAGGTTTCGCCTGTCTTTTCACTTACAATGGCAGATCAACAGCCAGCTACCAAAGCAGATTTAGCCGAGTTGAGCGCGGCCGTTACCGCATCACTCGCTGAACTGACGACGGCTGTTAACAGGCTTCAACCCAACATCATCAATGACCGTCGTCAGAGAGGAGACAGGTTTGAAGAACCGTTTGTGACGCCACGCCGTGGCTACCACAACCGGGTCCGCTATTCGAGTTCCGAATCCAAAGTGGAGGAGGAAGAAGAACCGGACAATCGAAGAAGAAACGAACGCGATTACCGTATGAAGGCGGACATTCCGTCCTTCTATGGAACCACTGGAGTAGAAAAATTCTTAGACTGGCAGATTGAAGTCGACAGATTTTTCGAAATCATGGAAGTGCCTGAGCATAAACAGGTAAAGATGGTAGCTTTCCATCTCAAAGGCACTGCCGCTGTGTGGTGGGATAAGCTTGTAGCCCAGCGGCGACGACAACAAAGAGGTCCGATTCGATCTTGGCACAGAATGAAACAATTGATGATAGAGCGATTCTTACCCGGAGATTACGAGCAAATACTCTACAAGATGTACCTCGCTTGTAACCAAGGCTCGAGGTCCGTAGCCGACTACACCGCTGAATTCATACGATTGACTGATCGTAACGAAATTGGAGAATCTGAGAACCAAAAAGTAGCCCGGTACGTCAGTGGTTTAAAGACCTCGATTCAAGACAAGATCGGACTCCAAACCGTATGGACCGTGTCTGAAGCCTCTAGTTTGGCCTTAAAAGCCGAGCTAATGGAGAAGTCCACCCGTACCTCCAATTCGTATCGGCGTTATCAAAGTCCTAATGAAAATTCAAGCGCCGCCACCGATAAAGAAAAAGGGGGCGTAAATCCTCGAGACACCAACCCTCCTCATAAAACTAATACTACAAGCCCGAGCGGCGAGAAACCCTCCTTTTCTAAAACGCCAAATCCATATGCTAAGCCAATGGGTTTAAAGTGTTACCGATGCGGCCAACCGGGTCACCGGTCCAACGAATGTACCAACCGAAGAACCGTAGCATTGGTAGAAGGTGAAGAAAGCGAAGAAGAAGATAAATACGAAGGTGCCGAATTTGCCGAGGAAGACTTCCAAGAGACGATCAACATCGTACTCCAGCGAGTACTTTACTCGTCCAAGGAAGAAGGCCAAAGAAGAATCTGTTCCGTTCTCATTGTTCCGTTCATAAAAAGGTGTGTAATCTCATCATTGATAACGGAAGTTGTGAAAACTTGGTATCTCGAAAGTTGGTTGATCATCTCAACCTACCCACTCAACCCCATGAGGCTCCTTATTCTCTTGGGTGGGTCAAGAAGGGTCCACAAGTTAAAGTCACGGAAACTTGTCGAGTACCGATATCGATTGGGAAACACTATCAGGAGGAAGTTTTGTGCGACGTTCTTGATATGGATGCATGCCATATTCTACTAGGCCGACCTTGGCAGTTTGATAATGATGTTGTGACACCCCACTTCTACTGTTTGCAAATACTATGGTTTTTCGTATAAATACATGAATACAAAAATACGGTTTATCAAAAACCGATAATTTACATGTTTAAAAACAGTGGGTGTTACAAATCCATACCAAAACAAACCATAGTAAGCAAGAAAGGATTAAACCTTGAGTCCAAAATAGGAGCTAACTTAAGCTCCACTCCAGCTAAACTTCATCCCATTTATAGCAACTTATTTTAACCTGGAATACATGACAAAACATAGATTACGTAAGACAAAAATGTCTCGTGAGTTACATGAGTTTTAGACTCAAACATTTAACTTCTTTTTCCAACTTTTATAAAATTTATATCATAAAACTTCTGTCAAAACTTTATAGTAATAACATACTACAACTATTTACTTTTCAAAATCACTTCATAATATACTTTACAAAAATAGCTTCTTTCTTACTTTCTTTGACTGGTTTTATAAGCTTGCTGGATTTTTATACTTAGGGCTTTAATCACCATAAGTGATACCCCAAGTCTCTATGGCTAGAAATAACGGATCAATCCTCACCATAGAAGTGCTGAGGCAATCTACTTCGCGATGGGGCTTTTGCCCCAGTAGACCCCTTACCTAACCCGGGTAGGTTGGAACATAGTTCCCTTACTAACGCTACTTGCTACAATTACCAGTCATACAAAACACTTTCTGCTTACTTTAAATTTATTCACATACATAAAAATAGTGGCTAAGTGCCAAACTTCATCATTTTCTGTCTTTATGGCTAAATGCCAAACATATAACTTTCTTCACATAATAATCATACGTTTAAAACATGTTTTTATAACAATTTAGGCTTAATGCCAAATCATACCTTCTAAACATCTTATGGCTATATACTCATTCATACTTGAAAACATAATAATTTATAAACAAATCATACTTTCCAAACATCTTGTGGCTATGTGCGTACTCATACTTTAAACATATTTGGTTTATAACCAAAATATATTATCCAAACATTTTTCATACTTAAAAATATATATGACTTATATTCCAAACATACTTTCATATAATTGACTCATATGCCAAAACATACTTTCACGTAATTTGACTTATAGTCCGAAAACATACTTCAAATATAGTATTAAACTTTCACAAACAAGTTAGAAATCATACTTTTGCATATAACTTCACATATAGAAATTTTATAAGAAATCTTGATATACTTATTTGCCATGTACCCCAAAATGGGTAAAAATACTGCATGTACTCACCTTGTCTAGTTAAAGAAGTCTAACTATAATCACTTCTTCCCGTTGAGTTTTCATTTCCTTCAACTTTACTCCTTAATACCTAAGGAGTTCATTTAACATTCTAGTTAATATAAGCTAGGCCTTATTAACAATTAAAGACCTCTTAATCTACATCTTAATAGATTAATATCACATTATTTACTCATTTTTAGATTTTGATATCTAAGACGCATGGTCAAAGAATTGACCATAACTCCCAACTCAGAAACTCGAATGGCACAAACTCAAACATTCTGAAAACTAGACACAATACATGACAAGTCTCAAGAAGATACCGAGACTTGAATCACATTTTAAGACCTTAGAAAATAAGCGACAAGATTGACAGTGCAATCTGTCACAAATCTGGATTAGTGGAGGAATCACCAATTCCATTCCACTTGGGAATGGAATCAAGGGAAACCCTCTTACATAGGCATACTAGATATAACCAAGAGACTACCCTTCGAAATTCAGACCCAAAAGACAAACCAATTAAGAATTAAAAATCATACAATATGAAGGAAATGAGCAGCAACATTTCTGTCACAACTCAGCATAGGTTGACAAGATCTGTCCAACAACCTGACTTCTGAAAGGAAATAAGTCAAGCCTTTTGGACGAGTTACACTAGACATGAAGATAAAGCTCTCATCCAAAAATCAAACTCAAAGCATAAGCCAACTGAGAATTAAAAATCGTGCAACAAGGGCAATGTGCACAGCGAAAATTCTGGTTCAGTCGAAGAGATGGCATTGGAACCCCAGCTTCCTAATGGAATTGGATCAAGCCCTCTGGATAGAACACATTGGACATAAGTGTTGGATTAGGTGTCTAAGCCATGACTAATAATTTGTATTTACCTAATTAATAGAAGCAAATTCCATTTGGGTTGCCCTCATAGCTGGAGGTTTGGTAGAAAGTTCGGTAGAGAGAAAGGTTGGTTTATTATGGGATTAATAAATCAATAGAAATAAAAGATATGGTTTGTTAATATATTAAAGTGATAATATATTAATTAGAAACTATATTAATTGATTAATAATTAATCAGAAATTAATTGGATTAATTTCTGTGGCATTAATTAGATTAATCAGGAAGTCAATGATTAAAGTCGTACAAATTCAATAGTTGAATTGCGGCGCGCGGCGCGCCAATGTAAAGGCCGCGACGCGCGTACATATTCGTACGAATTCCATAGTTGAATTGCGGCGCGCGGCGCACCTATGTAAAGGCCGCGACGCGCGTACGTATAATCCGGAAAATGGCTGACGGCTAGGGTTTCTTGTTTCCCTATAAATAGGGAACCCTAGGCCTCATTATTGGTGCTCATTCCGTTATTCTCTCTGGAATTTTCGTGACCTTCCTTTGGCTCCCTGGGTGTGATCTCATTTGAGGCAGGACATTTGTGCTGCTTAGCTTCAAGATTAAAACTAAAGGTTAGTTTTCTGATTTATTCTTTTAGTTAATTTTTGTTTGGCCTTTAGGAATTAGTTACATGTTCAAAGTAAGAAAACATAGATCTTTTCTAGGTTGCATGTGAACTTAGGTTATTTAGTTCATGGTTGCGGAAAACCTTTCAGTGGTATCAGAGCGTTTGGTTGTTTTCTTTTTGAATGGCTGTAATAGTTTTCCTAAAATTAGGGTTTAAAGTTTATAAATCCTTTTTGGGCCTGAATCGATTTAGGGTTTGAGTTTTAGAAACTTTTTCCCCACCCCTTGGTAATTTTCGAAAATAGGCATTAGGGTTTTAGGAGGTTTTCTATTTTTGGTAACTTTAATTGGTTAATTAAATGGATAACCTTAAACCCAGTTTGTTTAAATTCGATAATTAGGGGTTTAAGATAGGTTTAAATTGATTTGATTAATTTGGAAAAACCTATATACATTTGAATTAATTTAATTAATTGTTTAATTAAAAGATAATTCAAGGGATTTAATTTAATTTTGATTTAATGGTTAAATTTCGAAAATTAATGGATAAATCCTAAAATATTTTAAAAGGTTTAAAATATCTAGATTTAATTAATTTAATAGTTTAATTAAAAGATAAATTAAATCAAACTAAAGGTTTAATTTAATTTGAAATTTAATAGTTAAATTTCAGGAAATTAAAAGATAAACCAGGAATATTTTAAAATATTTAAAATATTTAAAATACATCTTATATATATTATTAAAGGTTAATACTATATGTATAAGATAAATTGGTTAGTCAAATCATTAGTAGGCCTCATTCACGAAGCCGGTCTATAAAGTGGGTATAAGGAGACTGCCTATAAAATGGCAGTCTAATGGGTGTTCACTCTCACCTACCGCTCGCCTGATCAGTGGAGGGTCGTTAGCCGAACAGTTTTGATAGGACCGCTTAATCATTAAAAGTATAATGATCAAAGTACTAGAACCCGTACAAGAATTCCCAATCTAGTTACTTTAGAAAAAATGTGAATTTGATGCTAACCCATGAAATTGCACATTGCACTTTATGAAACGTTGGTGGAGCGTGTGTGGGTTACCGGCACACCAATGGGGGTTCATAAAGAGTGACAATGGGTTTCTCGGGTGTTATCATTGTTGATGGAGCGTGTGTGGTTAACCGGCACATCAATTTGAGATGATAATGGACCCCGAGAGTACCAAGCTAATTTGCATGGTTATTCACACCCGGTTTGTGATCCTCGGCATCCCAGTCACAAACGGTGGGGCATATCCGAGATTAAACATGCCATTGAACAGTTCAATGAATCTCACAGATCTAGGAATTTCATAAGACTGAAATTGATAAAAATTATCTACCTTAATGACCACTGTGTTGTGACTACGGCATCCCTCTTCACAGCATAGTTGGGGTATTTTGGATCCTAGCCTTGTTAAATAATATATATTGGGTAATTATTTAAAAGGATTAATTAAACGAATAAATTCAAATTTTATATATGTCTGAAGAATATGTCATTCTCCTCCTTCTCCTCCTTCACCCATTTCTGAGAGCTTCAGAAAGCACCTATTTAGTATGGTAAGGCTGACTGGCCTGAACTATGTGATATGGTTTTGCAATTAGAGAATAGTTCTTAGTTTTGCTGGAAAACCATATCCGACTGAGTGTCCGCTCCTATACATGACATCACACGGCAGCTTGTGATGAGCATGACTCCTTGACTATTGAGTCCAAGGAAGTTCGTTGCATTATGCTATTAATCATTGACCCCGAGTTCCGCAGGGATTTAGAATTCCTGGGGTCAGATAAGTTAGCACAGCTAGTTGAGGAAAGGTTCCGAGAACTGGTTGATAAAGGGAACGAACTAGGATCTTCAAAGAGCTTGAAGTTGCAAGCTAGAAGGAAGTAGCACCAGTTTGCGTGTTCCCGAGATTGAGGGATACATAGGCGAACAGTATAAGACTGGTTTCCCTTTGGGATCGGGATTTAAGCATTAGCTCAACTCGCTGATCTGTTCATCCAGATGAACAGAAAGGGTAACCGGATAAGACAATCGTGGAAGTGCATTCAATGTCGACTCTGTATGAATCGTTCATGGAGAAGCATAGTTCCATTAATTCAGCTGCTTCAGGATTGAGTCCAGTATTAAGGTGCATCAAGAAATGATCCAGATCGTCTGGACCGATTGTTCGATGTTTCAAACTGGGAATCCATAAGGTGGGACACAGTCACAGAAAGATTGGAAAAATGCTCTAAAGCCAAACTGTTTGGCAGACTCAGTAATATCTTAAAACTCAGAATACCTGATCCTCATTTCCTTGATACAGGATGTGTTTCTCACATTTGCTCTGTATGCACGGACTCTGTAGGATGCGGGATGTTGTCGCACAGGAGCATATTCAGATTGGATATGGAGCTCGTGCATTTTTGGAGTTAAGCTAGATATTTGTTCTTGTTATTGGTTTATAGATACATTTAACATTGTTTTCACATAGTACATTATTCGAGGGTTTTTGTGTTTTAATAAAATGTTGATTTTCTTTTGATTGTTTTAATTATCCTCGAAATGTTTGTGTGAATGTGTTAATGGCATAAATGGTAATAACTTGAATGTTGATACATCCAATGGGATTGGATTTGTAAATTGTGTTCTTTATGATTGTTAAAGTGAATTTTGTGAGAATCACTTCAACCAAAGGTCCAGTTGGACAGGACTTTGGAATCATTTGACTTAGAGTCACATGATGAATTGAGTGCTTAATAAAATTAATTGTGGCAAGAAAGGAATCGCCCAAAGATCCAATGGATATGATTTTGGAATCAATTGACTTGGAGTCAGGTGATGATTGCATGTCTTGAACAATATTAACAAAGTCATAAATTTACATGGAACTGTAAAGGTATTAAGATTTTGAGCAACAGACACATAAGTTACTGTGTATTGCTAGAATCTTCGAACAGAACACGATTAGTTATGCTTCATGATATTTGCCAAATGGTTTGACAAATATGTCTTCGTTTATCGGAATAAGCGATTGATTGGAACCTTGAAGTGTTCAAGGATTTCAAAGGAAGTATAACATCAACGGAACCTGAATGACTACATAGACTGAGAAAATGTTTCACAGTTTATCCTCTTCCAAGAACACTAATGGTTATAATGTGTCTTAGGGAAGATGATGGAGCATTGATCGAAATAGTTTTGATCCTCGATGTATAAGATACATTTCCGATTAGTATTTCAATGAATTAAATATTCAACCAGTCAGACCGCAGAAACCATATTCCGACCATAGCTTGGACTAAGTAGGTTATGCTGACACTGTCTGAAATGTAAAGCTGGGATCGTCCCACTAGTACATAGAAAGTCCAGGGTCATGTAGCATTCGTCTGAATCTCATGACAAGCCTGTAACTGATCAGCGATGTCGTTTCATTGGCCATCCCGGTTATCCTTTGAAAGAAGAGTACTTTTAGAAAGAACTCAAGTTCTAAGGAAACAGTGGGAGTAAGAATAATTCTGAATGAGTTCAGGGATTAGCCAAGTGATAGAACCTTTAGTCACCACTGGGACTTGACCAGGAATTAGATTCCTGTTAAACCTGACATACCCTCTCTTCGCTTGACCAGTAGTTATTGTCACCGTCATAAGGAGTTATGATCCGGGTAATATACCGAGTAGTGGTAAAACACTCTAGATGGTACGGATAAGTAATCCGACTGCTGGAAGCATTGGTGAGCCCGGTTGCTGCCAAATAAGAGAACCTTACCGCGAGACACAGTCTATGTGACAGTTTGATTGATCTTTACAACTGGTCTAGGAGCCAGTAGGAGTAATTGAATCATCAAAAGAAGGAAATATAGAAATGTACTTACAGAACATCTGGTTGGATGAGTCATCACTTGGAGTCAAGCAATTGATTCTGAGAGATGCACTCTCAATAGAAGATGTAATCCGAGAGGATTCTGCGTGGCATAGTGTGAGTCGTTAGTGGAGCGTGTGTGGTTTACCGGCACACTAATAGGAACTCACATAGAGCATGCCATTACAAAAGGTACACGGCCCCGGGATTCGTCCCATGGGCATCTCGCAAGAAAGGATATTCGGATTCTCAAAATAGGCCAAAAGGTTTGGATTTTGTGAATAGCCTGAAAGATTTCCTTTAATATGTCGGAAAGGTTTGGATTTCGGTTTCGCAAAATGTGCTATAAGTTCTGGATTTTGTGAATAGTCCGAAAGAGTCATATGACGGTGTCAAAGCCAGTGGGAGTATCGTTGTTATCTGCTATCATTGTATGTGGGTTACATACTGGTTCTAGGAAACGTCTCTTATCATTACAAAGTGTAATGACCTGGTGTTAAGAAACGGTTCGCTATGAAAAACTTTAAGAGATACAACATACTCAGGTGGTTGTGAACATCTATTAGATAGATCAGAACTCTGCCAATATGATCTTGATGAGATTCAAGATGCATAACCCCAGGAATGGAGTTTCCTGTCATTGCAAAGTGTAATGAATTGGCATGAAAGAAACAAAGAAGGTGCAGCATGCTCACGTAGTTCATAGACATCTATCAGATAGATGAGACTGACAGTATTGACTTAGCCGTTGAGAATATGATCTTGATGGGATTCAAGATACATAAGAAAGAATCCCTGAAAGGAAATGGTTTCCGGAAATCATGACACAAGGATTATTGGTAATCTTAGGATTCCGAAAGGATTTGGAATGAGATTGCATCAGGTTCCACGAGCCTCTTGGACCAATCAGAAGTGTTATGAACATACCCTGATGACTTGATGCTTAGAGCATGGTAAGTTAGTTTCAGGATATGACCTGGCTAGGAGTACTGTTTGGTTTTTGAACAGACGTGAGAAATCATTGGGAAATTATTAGGGTGATTGATTTGAAAGGGTTTTCAGATCGGTAATTGTTTACACCAGAACGTGGTGCTGTACGATTTCATGGTTAAAGAATTTCGTTGGTTTCTGATGGAGCGCGTGTGGTTCACCGGCACATCATGACACCTCGAAATTGTCTTAGGGTGTAGTCATGTAGACTAAAGACCCGAGAACCATGGGCAGTTACGGTACACATCACCAGAATGGAGTTGTGAGAGAGAATGACAAAATGACAAAATGAAAAATTGAGATATCATCGGAAGAGTATCCGATAGGATCATCTGCAATTAAGTGTATAAGTGTTAGACACTTGGATACATAAAAAGAGTGAAAAGGTCATAGATATAGATATAAAAGGCTTGAATTGAAAGTTTAAAAGAGATTAAAAACCGATAATAGTTATGATAAATCCGACTTGGTAATTACCTCGTGGAGACTTGGTAATAAGCAGGAGTAGCTGCCAGTCAGATTTTATGTTTCGCTTTTGCATGTTTTACTTCCTGAATAATTGGATTATTCAAATATCCACAGTCATTCATACTCTTAGGGAGTAAGTATGAAGGAAGACTGTCATGAATTGGTTTGTAGATTGTCCAAGGAGTTAGACATAGCAATAAGATTGCTGCAACGTTCATGAGTACTTGGAAATGGAGATTTGAGTATTGGATAAACCCGCGCTCAATGGATTGCTTCATGGATTATATCACGAGCAATGTTGAGACGATAATATCTTATGGTCTTAAAGTGGAGAGATATGAGTTATAATTTGCAAGGCAGTTGTTCATTGATAGTACGAAAACGCATCGGTAACTCGATGTTATAAAACGTGCTGTTGTGAGTGATTTGTCAGGTAAAAGATATAACATATTAGTCAAAGCTTATTCGTCCCTTGACCCAGACGGGAAACAGATATCTGTTGGCCACTCGATGATTTTGAAGTTGACTGAAGTGCTGGCCAGCCAGGACTAAATTGATTCGTTCAATTAGAAGTCTAAGAGTCATAAGCAAAATCGGAAATCGGGAAACAGTGTGTTAGACAGAGATTGATCTCAATCCATGTCTCATGTCTGAAAATATCTTGTTGGACGGAGGATCATCTGATCACTTATCTATGGACAGAACTGACTAGGTCAGAGTACGGCAGCAGTTTCTAGGAAGCTGCAGGTTGCTGATTAATCAGAGGATAAATTGGTAATTATAGTCATAGACTTATCCAAGTGGGAGACTGTTGGATTAGGTGTCTAAGCCATGACTAATAATTTGTATTTACCTAATTAATAGAAGCAAAGTCCATTTGGGTTGCCCTCATAGCTGGAGGTTTGGTAGAAAGTTCGGTAGAGAGAAATGTTGGTTTATTATGGGATTAATAAATCAATAGAAATAAAAGATATGGTTTGTTAATATATTAAAGTGATAATATATTAATTAGAAACTATATTAATTGATTAATAATTAATCAGAAATTAATTGGATTAATTTCTGTGGCATTAATTAGATTAATCAGGAAGTCAAGGATTAAAGTCGTACAAATTCAATAGTTGAATTGCGGCGCGCGGCGCGCCAATGTAAAGGCCGCGACGCGCGTACGTATTCGTACGAATTCCATAGTTGAATTGCGGCGCGCGGCGCGCCTATGTAAAGGCCGCGACGCACGTACGTATAATCCGGAAAATGGCTGACGGCTAGGGTTTCTTGTTTCCCTATAAATAGGGAACCCTAGGCCTCATTATTGGTGCTCATTCCGTTATTCTCTCTGGAATTTTCGTGACCTTCCTCTGGCTCCCTGGGTGTGATCTCATTTGAGGCAGGACATTTGTGCTGCTTAGCTTCAAGATTAAAACTAAAGGTTAGTTTTCTGATTTATTCTTTTAGTTAATTTTTGTTTGGCCTTTAGGAATTAGTTACATGTTCAAAGTAAGAAAACATAGATCTTTTCTAGGTTGCATGTGAACTTAGGTTATTTAGTTCATGGTTGCGGAAAACCTTTCAATAAGGATGGACTTTCCCTAAAATTTCCAGACCTAAACTATGAACCATTTGGGAATTAAAAATTCCACAAGTTGACCTAGGTGTGCAGCAACCAATCTGTGGAGGTCGGATTGCACATACCAAAGTCCAAACCAAAACAATGAACTGAGTCAACCCCTTTTGGTCGAGTATGGATCATGACAAGGTTCTTCTCCACACAAAATTTCAGATAAATCCAGTGAACACACGATTTTACAAGAATTTCACAACACAACTGGATACAGAAATCATACTCATGGAAATCGGGTTCAAAACCCTAGAAAACGACCGAATGAGGTCTGGACCCCAACTGATGAACTGAAAAAGACATCCAGACGAAACCATGGGCACTGGAATCGCCTGATTTGGACATTGTATGATTTTCTACGAATTATACAACATAGGACAGATTCCTGTCGAAAATCAAACCTTGAAACCCAAGCTTAGATCTTCCAACTTCCATTTCTACTTCTTGTATTCTTCAAAGATCGATCACCCTTCTCCAAGGCACTAGAATCTGCTCCAAGTCTCCAGCAAATGAGAAATATGACATTTTCTCATATTTTATATTTCTCAAATTTACACATTGGTCCCTTGATTTTCAACTTTTGTTCAAAAATGGTACTAAGGCTAATATTTTTACAATCTAGATTTCATTTGTTACCAACTTAACCCCACATTACATTTTCTTAACATAATGGTCATTTTCATGTCAAATGACCATTTTGCCCTTTTTTTGGCTAAATTTCACTATTCACACGTTACAAACCCGAACTTCACATAAACTAATATTATAACTTTTTATTATTATTTTACGGGTTCTTACAGATGTCACTTATAAGGGGCGAGATAATGTCATGTTATTCCGTTGGGGCGACGAAAAATTGCTATGGCACCCGTTAGCAGTTTTGAAAAGACGGCCAAAACAAAAAGCGACAACCTGCTCATCATGACTAATAGCGAGCAAGAGATGGAAGAAGATGCAAATAAAGCGGACGTCTTTTGTCCCGTTGTCGTCAAGGGGTTAATGAGTGCAGAAAAAGTCGAGGCCGAAATTCCAAAAGAGATGAACGAGATACTAGAAGATTTCAAAGAGCTCGTTGCCGAAGACTTGCCACCCGAGCTACCACCGATGAGGGACATTCAACATCAAATTGATTTGGTTCCGGGAGCTAGTTTGCCAAACTTAGCCCATTATCGAATGAGTCCGAAAGAGAACGAGATTCTAAGAGAACAAGTGGAAGATTTGCTAAAGAAGGGTTTCATTCGTGAGAGCTTGAGCCCTTGCGCCGTTCCCGTACTTTTGGTGCCAAAGAAAAACAATCAGTGGCGAATGTGTATTGACAGTCGGGCCATTAATAAAATCACCATTAAGTACCGATTCCCCATTCCACGATTGGAAGATATGCTCGATGAACTCTCCGGTTCCACCGTATTCTCCAAAATCGACCTTAGGAGCGGTTATCATCAGATTCGTATTCGACCTGGCGATGAGTGGAAGACCGCATTCAAGACACCATTCGGACTTTATGAGTGGATGGTTATGTCATTCGGTACGTCTAACGCGCCGAGCACTTTCATGAGGACTATGAATCAAGTATTACGCCCTTTCATTGGAACTTTTGTCGTTGTTTACTTTGATGACATCCTCATCTATAGTCGAGGAAAAACCGAGCATCTCAATCATCTACGACAAGTCTTAACGGCCTTACAAGAGAACAAGCTTTATGTCAATTTGAAAAAGTGTACTTTCTGCACCGATAAGCTTTTGTTCCTTGGATTCATAGTCGGAGAAAACGGAATCGAAGTGGATGAAGAAAAGGTGAAAGCCATTAGAGACTGGCCGACACCCAAGACGGTCACCGACGTTCGTAGTTTTCATGGTCTAGCTACTTTTTATCGGCGATTTGTTCGGAATTTTAGCACCGTCACCGCTCCGATCACAGAATCTCTAAAGAAAGGAAAATTTCAATGGGGTCCCGAACAAGATGCAAGCTTTACCTTACTCAAGGAAAAGCTTAGTACCGCGCCCGTTCTAGCCTTACCGATTTCGAGAAAGTTTTTGAAGTCGAATGCGACGCAAGTGGCATTGGAATTGGTGCTGTCTTAACTCAAGAAAAGAGACCCGTCGCTTATTTTAGCGAAAAACTAAGCGAGTCCCGGCAAAAGTGGAGCACGTACGACCAAGAGTTCTATGCGGTGGTTCGAGCTCTACGACAATGGGAGCACTACTTGGTTCAAAAGGAGTTCGTTTTGTTTACCGACCATCAATCTCTAAAGTTCATTAACAGTCAGAAAACGATCAACAAGATGCACGCTCGTTGGGTAAGTTTTTTGCAAAAATTTCCTTTTGTAATTAAGCATAAATCGGGTACTTTGAACAAAGTTGCCGACGCACTTAGTCGGAGGGCCTCCTTACTCATAACCTTATCTCATGAGGTCGTGGGTTTCGAAATGATGAAGGAACTTTATAAGGAAGATGACGATTTTAAAGAAACATGGGAAAAGTGTATCGGTGGCACGCCTAACGGTGATTTCTATGTTCGTGACGGTTATCTTTTCAAAGGCAACCAATTGTGTGTTCCCGACTCCTCGCTACGGGAGAAATTAATTCGTGATATGCATGGTGGAGGATTAAGTGGTCATCTCGGACGAGACAAAACCATTGCTAGCTTGGAAGAACGATATTATTGGCCACACTTAAAGAAGGATGCAGGCTCGATCGTAAGAAAGTGCTACATTTGCCAAACCTCAAAAGGACGGTCGCAAAACACCGGTCTTTACACTCATTTACCGGTTCCCGAAGACATTTGGCAAGACCTTTCGATGGACTTCGTATTGGGTCTTCCCCGTACTCAAAGGGGGGTGGACTCGATCTTCGTTGTGGTTGACCGTTTCTCGAAGATGAGTCATTTTATCGCTTGCAAGAAAACCGCCGATGCTAGTAATATTGCTCGACTTTTTTTCAAAGAGGTTGTGCGTCTTCATGGTGTCCCAAAAACCATCACTTCCGATCGTGACACTAAGTTTCTTAGTCACTTTTGGATTACGCTCTGGCGAATGTTCGGTACAACTCTCAAGAAAAGTAGCACCGCTCACCCTCAAACCGACGGCCAAACAGAAGTCACAAATCGAACATTGGGAAACATGCTTCGAAGCGTGTGCGGCGACAAACCGAAACAATGGGATGTGGCTTTTGCACAAATTGAGTTCGCTTATAATAGCGTCGTTCACACAGCTACCGGTTGCTCTCCTTTCTCTTTGGTTTATACTTCATCCCCGAGACACGTGGTCGATTTAGTCAAACTACCCCGAGATCCCGGAGTTAGCATTGCAGCGGGTAATATGGCTAAAGATTTTCAAGCAACAAAAGAAGCCGTCAGAACGCGTCTCGAAGCAACCGGGTTAAAGAACAAAGCGGCGGCTGATAAACATCGTCGGAAAAAGATTTTCAACGAGGGTGACGAGGTAATGGTCTTTCTCCGAAAGGAACGATTTCCAATCGGTACTTACGGGAAACTCCAACCCAGGAAATACGGTCCGTTCACAATCACGAAGAAAATTAACGACAATGCTTACGTCGTGGCCCTCCCGGATTCATTGCACATATCGAATACCTTCAACGTAGCCGATATTTACGAGTATCACAAGGACGAGTCCAATTTATTGGATGAGAACTCGGGGTCGAGTTCTTCTGAAGTGGAGGAGACTGATATAGACAAGGTTGCAACGAAAATTGAAAATCAGATTGAGGGCTATAAACAGAAGAGTAGGCGCTGCAAATATTGACTTTGGATTCCCATATGTGAAGCCACAATCCATGCAGCAAATATTGACTTCCATCAATATCTATGCAATTCCACCAACCATTATTGACTTTAAGTTTCACCATATTTTCCACATACTGCCGATTTCCATTTCATGTTTACATGCTTTAGTCATACTAGGTTTAATTATTTTAATATTTATCTAGCTTTATAAATAAGGTTGGTTGTAAGGGAAGAAAGGAAGTTCTAATCCATATAAATCCTTCTTGTGAGTTTTAAGAGTTCTCTCTTAATTATTTTCCGAGTTTTACGATTGTAATTCTCGTCTATCAAAAGGGTTTAGACGCTTGTCGATCCTTCCGCAAAACTACGCTGCGTCAAAGCTAAAACCGGTACTAAAAGTGAATTACCAAAACCCGCAACTTCAGCTAAGGATCCAACATCAATGTTAGATAAAAAAGAAATTGAAAAACTAACGGATCGTAACAGTAGTGTGGGACAACATGAACAAAGAGCTTCATATTCAACTAAAAGAAAAATGCAAAAAATCCATTTCCTTCCAAAATCATGAGTCATCTTTTTCGCTATAATATTTAATGATTAACAAAGTATCGGATGTTTAATCGATAAGTTATCTCATGATAAGCAAAATAGTATGAAAGGATTACATGATGCTTTTAGTTGTGAGCTTTTTCCATGTCAATTGAAACTTCCAAGGTCGTCTTAATGATAGAAATGATAGACTTGTGATCCTCTCTTAGGCCTTCACGAGTGCCCTCTCTCCGGCTCTAACTTTTTGTCTGCCACCTCAACATCCAGTCAGCAACTCTCTCTCCTCCTCTCATCCCTGGAAATAGTCACCTCTCACTACCTCTGACTTTTTAATTTAAAAATAAATTCAAATTCAAATTAAAACACAATAAATAATTTCATAAAATAAAACATTTCATTAAAATAGATAAACTAAAACTAAAATTAAAAACTAAACATTACGTTAAAACTAAAAATAAAAAACTAAACATTACGTTAAACTAAAATTTAAAAAACTAAAACTTACGTTAAAACTAAAATTAAAAAACTAAACTACATCTCGTATTTTTTGACGATGTCGTTTTTGAGCTTCAACGCTAACTTGGGAGCCAACGCCAACTCAAGAGCCGCGCCGATGAGATGCTCGGTGGGTTGCATCAACACTAGCATGTCGAGGGCACGGTCTTTGTTCTCGCGGGAACGACTTCTCGCCAATCTTTCCTCTTCGGTGGATTTGACGTGAGATAAAATGGTCATCAAAAGTTGATCGAATTTTTCGTTAACATCATCCATTCGGCCGTCGTTGACCGAACTCGAAGACGCCGCGGCTTTTCTTTTCGCCTTCCCCCGATTATGGCCCATCGGCCTTTCAAAGTCATCAGGAATTTCGTTGACGTCGGCCCCTATATGTGCATCCGAAGACGTCGTGTATTGCGTCTCGGATGTTTTGGAACGTTTCGACGCATGTGTCGGTGCCGACCCCCTTCCACCTCGGATATTGGCGGACCACCTCCCAAAAAGCCATATGTCGAAACGGTTTAGCCTTGTTATCATTTTGGTAAACCGCAAGTGGTTTTTTGAGTATATCTTGGTCACTCTCGCCGGATTCCCGTTGTCCCATAAAATTAAGGAACAAGCCGTTAAATTTAGTTGTGTACCCGTTAACGACTCGAAATTTAGTCGTCAACGTATCATTGGAACGATAAAAATCACGCTCAAAATTTTGTGAAATACTACGCGTATGGACTCCCAAAAATGTGCTTTCGATTGAGCGTTTCCGGTCTCGCAATCCTCGAAAACGACAACCCATGCACGGGCTAGCATCACTTCTTCTTCTTGGGTCCACGCTTGAGCGGGAGCGGAACCGGTGGGTTTCTTTCGGCTTCTTCGTTGTAGGGGAATTTTTTCGGGCTCGAATTCTTCTACTTCTTCTGGTTGTGTCTCCGGAACCGCCTCATCGCTCGAATCAGATGCATCGACATGTTCCAGTTGTGGCTCCGTAAAAGCGGTGCTATGTGTACCGAAAAAGGGGCTGAATAGCGATGCCGGGTATTGGAATTGTGGATGCATCGATTGGTATTGAAATTGTGGAGGGGAAAAATGGCCGCTCCATTTGCGGAATGTACGGAGCGGGTTTCGGTGTGGGTTGCGAGAAAATATTTTTCGCGGCTTGCGGTTTTCGTTGGGACGATTTTTTGGGAGCCATTGGAATTTTTTGGAGAGTATAATATGAATGGTTTTGGTGCACATGCGTCTACAGAACATAGTTACTTATCAAATTTAGAAAACTTAAAAGAAAAAAAAGCTTTTAGACAAAATAGTAGATTTGTGAAAAAGTTTGAACTTTGGACCAGATTTGCATTTATATTTTCAATATATCACATAACTATTTAGAAAAAAGATAGAAATTGTGTCCTAATACATTTGAAACAACAAAATCACCACATCGAAGTTGTTAACATGCTTTCATTTGGTTACCAATTTGTGAATCTAGAAAAATCTAACAAGGTACAATGCTTTAATAGGGTAGTTTTTATAAAAGTAAATGTCTATATAAGTTAAAATTGGAAGCACTATTGTAATAGAAATGCTTTAAAAGGGTATTTATAAAAGTAAATGTCTATATAAGTTCAAATTTGAAGCACTGTTGTCATAGAAATGCTTTAATAGGGTAGTTTTTATAAAAGTAAATGTCTATATAAGTTAAAATTGGAAGCACTGATGTAATATAAAGAAACCAAACTAAGACACAAACGAGTGAGGACTTTAATCATGGTCTATTTTGCACTTACACCTCAATAAAAAAATATTTCAAACAACACAACACAAATGATCACCACAATAATATTTTCACCAAAATGATACCTCATTGACATGAAAATATTAGGAACCCTAAACAAGTACGAGCTTTGTGATGGCACCACCGCCGGAGAAATTAGGCAGAAAGATCAATTTTCTATTCTGTTGACTTCACAAACATATACCTAGTACTAGATATTAAGCAACAAAGTGATGACCAATTTATGGAAATTAGATTAATAATAAATTAAACCAGAGATTCAATTTCGAATATCGGAACTAGAGCTGTGACAGATCTTTGGTTAAAAAAATTCTTAAAATAGAAATATCATCGACTAAGTTATACTAAAAATCGTGTGCTCATTATATTTAAGATGAACTACTATCAATATGTTTTAGTGATGATCATTGAGAAAAACTACCATCAATATGGATCATTGGTCATATCATCAACTTTGTTATGACCAAACATTTGGAAAGAAAATATTTAAATATTTAACTAGATAAAGAAATATAGATTCTTCCTTTCAAAGCATCTTTTGAAATTGATATTATTCATATTATTAGAACTTATTATCAAACATATTTTTCAATTTGATTGTTTTGTTTCCATCATTTCATCTCATAGAATTATTATATCCGTTAACCTGAACACACAAAAAAAAAAAAAAAAAATACAATGTTTTTGTTTTTTCTTACTGGTTCAATAATGAATTTTACAAAAACTCTATATACATATTTCATATTATTGAATATAGTAAAAGATATATCATCTTTATAAACCATAACCAAAATTAATAATTAAAACCATCACCCTGATGGCCTAATGGATAAGGCTTACGACTCTTTCTCTTCCCCCATAAAGAGGTTCCAAGTTCTAATCTCACTCCCTCCCTTTCCCCATAGGAAGTGTTAAATTTCAATCAGGGGATGGCCACTGGCCACCTCTCTACCCCCGTAGGTGATTGACCCGGACCACCCTGCTGCCAGGTGTGCGTGGGGCCCGAGGTTGCTACATCAGGGTCATCCAAAGGATGGGTCGGATGGGGTCCTCGGTTACCAAAAAAATAATAATAATAATAATTAAAAGGATTAATTCAATTATGTTAAACAAATGATTAACGAATTTTGGGGCAAAATAACATAAATAAAAGGTGGACCACACTATAACAATAAAGTTTACACTCGAAGCAGCAACCTACCGATTTCCTTTGAAATTGATTTTAACCATTCAAAGGCAAAACTCATGTGGAGCCTACCATCCATTTACTTCTGTCAAATAAATGACCAGTTCATGATGCTACCCCATCTGTTGGAGCATTTCTCACGACATTCCATCAAATTGCCCGTCAATTGGGGTGGATTAAGAGAAAAACAATACGTAGATACAAATTGTCCATCTATTTCCAAGTCTTCGACGACTTAGTTGACTTCAAGTATTCCTGATAATAGCTTCTCTTCATTTCTGGCTTTATAAAAACAACTAGTTTCTTTCTCATAAGAACACATCTCTTCATCATAAACCCATCTTTTTCACTGCATTCTTTTCTTCTAAACTAAACTGAGTCAGGGTTGATAATGGGGAATCGTAAGGGTTTGGGGCTTCGTCTTTTTTTCTTTAGTATTTTTCTGGCTGCAACCACATATACTTGTTTGGGTCTTACAAATACGAGTGTCATTTGCTCTAAGCAAGAGCGACTTGCTCTTCTTAAGTTCAAAGAGAGTGTCCAAGATGACTTTGGAATGTTGTCATCGTGGGTTGGCGATGATTGTTGCAACTGGGGAAGAATCCAGTGTGACAGTGTCACTGGAAATGTGGAAAGTCTTCATCTCAGGGGAGCCTTGGAATATGAATTTCTTCATAGCAAGTTCTACTTAGTTAGCAATGAGGCGAGCTCTTCTTTGAAAGAACTGAGGCATCTAAAGTACTTGGATATGAGTTTGAATGTGTTTCAAGGAAGTCGGATCCCTGAGTTCATTGGATCCTTGAAACAGTTGACATATCTCAATCTTTCGCATTCTGGTTTTCAAGGTATTATTCCTCCTCACATTGGAAATCTTTCTAATTTACAAGTTCTTGACCTCAGTTCAAACGAATATTTGATGGTAGACTTGATAGTAGATGATATGGCATGGACTTTTGGCCTTTCGTCACTCGAGCATCTCGACTTGAGTTTCTCGAATCTTTTTAGAGCAAAGCATGCAGATACGCTACTTTACATGATTCCTTCCTTAAAAGTGTTAAGTTTGCGAGAATGTGGACTTTACATTTCTGATCTTGGTTCTTCTATTAATTCGAGTACAATACTTACCAACATCAAACACCTGGATCTTGCAGACAATTTTTTCAAAGGTCCACTCCCTAAGTTTTTTCAAAACATGACATCCCTAGCATTCTTGGATCTTTCACCCATTGATTCTAATTTGTCATGGGACTTTGCAGACTTGCTAAACATGATCCCTTCTGTAACAGAGCTGCATTTGTCAAATTGGGGGATTCATAATACACACCTATATTCCCCTCGTCTCAATTTCAGTACACTTTCTAACATCCAAAACCTGGATCTTAGATTTAATTCGATTGAAGGCATATTTCCTTCTGTTTTAGCAAACATGAGTTCCCTAAGAGTCCTTGACCTTTGGGGAAACATGTTGAATTCATCAGTACCTATTATGCCTAACCTCCTAGACATTGATCTTTCTCATAACAAGTTCAAGCAAATTGAGCATGTTGGAATCTGGAGACAGTGTAAGCTGAGAAAATTGAGTGCGTATGAGAACCCTTTTGATGTAGAAATGATCGACTCACCAAAAAACACATCAGAATGCTTCCAATATGCTTTGGAGAGGTTGGAATTAGGCTACAGTTTAGATGGGAAAATTCCTGAACAACTTGGTAGATTGACCAATTTAAAAGTATTATATCTACCGGGCTGTAAATTGACAGGTCCAATCCCCGAATTTATAACAAGGCTGAGATTTTTAGAAGAATTAGATCTATCTGATAATCGATTAACCGGTCCAATTCCTACATTCCTTGGGAGACTTTCCAATCTTGATCTTTCTTCTAATAAATTGAATGGTTCGATTCCGGAATCTCTGGGAAGACTTGTTTCATTACAAGTCATTTCGCTCTCTTCAAATTTGCTAAAAGGGACTATTCCGTTGTCAATTTCGCAACTTGAAAACCTCTACTCTCTAGATATTTCTAGCAATTTTCTAGAAGGAGTAGTTTCTGAAGCTTATTTTGCTAACCTTTCGAAGTTGAAGCATTTAGATGCATCATCTAACACTAGGTTAACATTCAAGGTTTCACATGGGTGGATACCTCCATTCCAATTGGTAAGTCTCGGCTCTTGCAATATTGGAACCGAATTCCCGCAATGGCTTCAAAATCAAAGGACGCTTATTAAGTTGGTGTTGTCCAATGCAACAATTTCGGGACCTCTACCCAGATGGCTGCGGAAGATGCCCTTCAGGTTCTTAGATCTCTCTCTAAACAAACTCACTGGTCCTTTGACAAACCTTCCTAACAGGGGGAAATTTGATGTGTCTGGATATGACTTTTACCCAGTGTTATTTCTGGAAGATAACCTCTTCAATGGTTCGATTCCAAGGTCATTGTGCAGAAGGACAGATTTATACCTTCTTGACCTTTCCAGAAATAGATTAACTGGAAAAATTCCCAACTGTTTAGTGAATCTGCAAAACTTGGAGGGCATGAGATTTAGCTCAAATAAGTTGTCTGGTGTTATTCCTGGATCTATAGCTCTTTTTCCTTCATCGTTGGATGGGCTAAAACTGAATGACAATAAGTTTAGTGGTCAACTTCCTCGAGAATTGGGGAATTTAGAAAGTTTGAGGTTATTAGATCTGAGTGATAATGAATTTGTTGGAAATATACCTGAATGGATCGGAGAAAAACTTCAAGAGTTAATGGTTTTAAGGTTGCGCGGGAATAACTTCATGGGTAACATTCCTCGATCTGTGTGCAATATTACAGATCTTCAAATTTTAGATGTTGCATACAACAATTTAACCGGAACCATCCCTCATTGTCTACGAGGGTTGCGTGCCATGGTAAACCGTATCATAGATGGGGGGTATTTTGTTGGTGAGGAGATGGAAGACGAAAATGTGAATCAACTCATGAAAGGTGTTGATCGTGTATATACAAAAACTTGGCAAAAAGTTTTTAACATGGATCTTTCAAGCAATAAATTTGTTGGAGGAATACCGGTCGAACTAACTGCTCTTTCTGGGTTGATGGGTATCAATTTGTCTAACAATCATCTAAGTGGGCATATTCCTGACACCATTGGAAACATGACAAATTTAGAATCTCTTGACTTCTCAAAAAACGAGTTAACCGGGATAATCCCTCCTAGCATGGCGGATTTAACCTTCTTGAGCCACTTGAATTTGTCGCACAACAACTTGTCAGGACCAATTCCAACAGGAAATCAATTGCAGACACTTATAGATCCATCAATATATGCCGGGAACAAAGACCTATGTGGAGCTCCATTGCCAAAGAATTGCTCAAGCCATGAAGATCCACCAACAACGCACGAGAAGAAAAACGAAGGAGCCGATGAGCCTATGAAGGTATTGTTTTACCTAGACATAATTTGTGGTTTTGCAACAGGGTTTTGGGGTGTTATTGGAGTTTTGTTGTTCAAGAAGCAGTGGAGGTGGAACCTTTTCAGGTTTGCCGAGGAAACCATGGACAAGATATATGTTGCAGTCGTTGTAAGAGTTTCCAAGATGAAGAGAGGAAGAGAAGCCATATAGATCCTCTGGAATGCGATTAATTCTTGAATATGTATATTATAAATGATTATTCAACTTTTTCTTTTTTTTATCTTATAATTTTTTTTTGATATGTATGTTCTTTCCTCTTTGTTACTTGCAATTTTGAAATATTTGGATGTAATTCGTCTATAATTTATAGATATCAAATTAAAAGAAGAAGCGATAAATTAATCTCATAACGACTGATATGTTGACGTGTTTGTTTTATAAACCTGTATATTGTCTTTTGTACTTTTGTAGATATTTTCATATGGTGAAGCAATTAATAGGTCTTGTTACATTATGCAGAAACCAAATTTTAAGAAAGAGTTTTGTTTGCCTACTTCAATTCCATCTTTTTATTGCTATATGACGTAATAAACATAAACAATAAGAGTTGCTTTCCTTCCCTCCAATGAATGTTTAATAAAGAGAGTGTGATTTGATTGATCTTGTAGATAATTCAAGTTGTGTAGTAGAATAAAATTGGGTTTGCTGACATATTTAGTTTGTCAATTATGCTAATGATAATAATAAATCATATACTTTGGGTACTACGAATTCCTTATATGATCTAGTTCAAAATCGCACATTTGTAACCAAAATGATATGTTACTATATTCATAAATTCAATGACTCGATTAAGTATGGGTTTGTGCCAAATGTGGGTGGTGTGTATATATGCCTAATGTCTATGGTAAAAAAAATTATATGTCCGCTTCGTTATTAAAAAAAATCCTTTCACACAGGTTCTTTCCAAGTATCTCAAAATTTTAGTCAATGGGCAAATTGTTAGAAATAGGAATGTACTTTGCCATTTTCATAGATATGAACAATGCACTTTAACTTTCACCCCTAATGCTGATATATTTGCAGTTTATTATTAGATATAGTAATCATCATAAACGAGCCAAACTACTCGGAATCGACTCGTTAAAAACTCAACTCGAGCTCGAGTTAAACGATCTTGAGCCAAGCTCGAGCTTAGTTTCAAACTCGTTTAATAAACGAGTTCAAACCCGAGCTTCGATGTCTAGCTCGATTAGGTTCGTGAGCCTAAACGAGCCTATAAATATTTATATAATATAATTAATTATTGATTATTAAATATCAAATAATGATAACAAGCTTTTACCAAGCTTAAGAAACACAAACGAGTTCAATATTTAGCTGTTAACCGAGCAAAGTTCGAGCCAAGCTTGGGCTTGTTTAGGCTCGTGTGGCAAACGAGTCGAACTCGAGCTGAACTCAAGTATGTTAAATCCTCCACGAGCCGAGCTTGAGCTTAAAATTTAAGCTCGAAACGGGCTCGAGCTAGAACCTCATGAATTTAGACGAGTCGAGCTCGAGCTCGGCTCGACTCGTTTACACCCGTGACTACAATACAATGTCAAAAGTAAATGGTCATAGTATGATAAGAGATCCAAGTTAATGGGAAAATTACAAGATCCAATAACACATTTGCCTTTTTTACCAAAATAAAATTTAACTTTCCCCATAATTGCAACATATTACAAATTTTTACATGTAAACTTTTGACATGGCACACCATATGTACTCCAACACAATAACCCATGTAATGGATTTAAGTTAATGCACAATTTGTGGGAAATAAGAATGTGCTTATCCTCTCTTACCAATATGGGAACATACTTCAGTTTTTACCCATAATAACAACGTACTTGCTATTGTCCACCATTCATAGCAAGTAAGCAAGTAACATGTTATTACATGTGAATTGATGACATCGTACACCGTAATGTACTATAATGCAATGTTGTGATGAAAATTATAGTTAGGAAATGATAATATCCTTTTTTTTATCGGATGATGTACTTTAAATTTCTACCCATAATAGCAGCAAACATACTTTCTTTACGAATTGTAGCAATTAACATGATATTATATGTAAACTGCTGACATGGCATACCATATGTACTCCAACGTAATGACCCTCAGATGTGATTAAAGGTTTTACCCAAATTGTTAGAATTAGGAATGCACTTTTCCTTTTCTTACTAATATAGCAATGCCCTTCAATTTTTCTAGCGAATATAGCAATTAACCAAAGAATAGAATGATTCACAATCTTGTTTTCTCTTTTTGATTTTTTTTTTCTTTTTCTTTTCTAGTTTTAAATCCCTTATATCAAAGTTTAATCAACTCCACTAATATGAAAACAGAACAGGAATATGATCAAATTAGATGGCTAAAACATCTTATGATATTTAATGTAAAAATATGTCAAAATGTTTAATGGTATCAACACGTTTGTCATCTCTTAAACATCATTTCTTGTGTTTAATGGTATTAACAATGTTGCCATCTATTAAACATCATTTCTTCAATATTTCATGTACTTTTTAAGGTATCGAATATTCTTATTGAGAAAATTCAGTTTAAATCAAGCACATATATACACAAAGCTCGACCCACACTTTACTACTTGTTTATATATAGACATACCTATGTACCACATAAATCAACCATGAATAGCAAGATAATGGTTAAAATGATCTTACTATTGGAACTTACCAACATAACATTGCTAGAACTATCATGATTGTTGTAACCTTAATCCATTTATTTTACTTCCTTATGCTATGATAATTTATTTCTTCGTTGATCTACATAGTCGAATTATAGTTTTTATGTAATATATGTCAACGACATTACAAATGATATTAAAATAATTGAATGCCCCTTTTCAGGAACAATGTCATTAAAGTTTTTGATATCACATTGCACGAGGCAACATCAGAGCTTAGCTTAGACATGATAGATTGATCATATGAAAAAAATAGTGAAATATGGTTGCAATGAATTGTTTAGATAACTTTAAAGGGTTATTGTCATCAAAACCCCATAAACTTTATCTTTTTTGTTTAAATGATAGTTTGAACTAAATTGTGCCTTTTAGACCACCAAAAAAACAAAATCCATGTCATTCAAGTTATTTTGGAAGAAACAAGATTCTCCCGATAACCAAGCTGATATGGACATTAAACAAAGAAATCTTCATCCTCAATATCCATGTGGCACTAACATGACATCCATGTGGATTTTCCATTGAAAATCTAAATATATTATTAATAGACAAGTGAAGCCACCATCACCAATCACCACTACCAACCACAATTTCCAATCACCATCACCAATCGCCACCACAACACTACGAGTTGACATTATAGAATTACCAAAAGGAAAAATCAAATTAATCACCATTAAAAAAATTATACAACCTCCAAAATATACAACAGAGCAAACTGAAGAAGACACTAAATACCTCAATAACAAAATCTGCTAAATCTGCTCGAAATCCAAACCATCGGCCAAATCTACCACTGGAATATTCTCTCGTTACTCGCACAGGTTTCCCCGAGTGTGCGACTGGCGGGGAAGGCACAAGATTGTTTTTGTTGGTTGGTGGAGAAAAAAAGTGGTCAAAGAAGATGGCCACAAGAATTGGTGAATGTTTTACTTTCTTCTTCTAAATTAACGGAAAGCAAAATATATAATAATATATATATATATATATATATATATATATATATATATATATATATATATATATATATATATATATATATATATATATATATATATCTTATCCTAATAAATAAGTAACTTAAAGCCACATGTCATCTCCTCATTGAATTTGCCACATGTCATTTTTTCATAATTTTAAATTTTTTAAAAAAAACTAATTTGTTTGAAACGATTCTAACTCCTTAATGATCGGTTTAATTATCATTCAATTTCAAAATTAATTGTTATCATTCAATTTCAAAATTAATTATTTTTTAATATCATATTATTTTTAATGTGTAGAATGATTTGTGAGACAATAGAGAGACAATTGACGTCATAAT
The DNA here is from genome assembly GCA_023525715.1 of Cichorium intybus. NCBI lineage: Eukaryota > Viridiplantae > Streptophyta > Magnoliopsida > Asterales > Asteraceae > Cichorium > Cichorium intybus. The sequence goes on along the minus strand of CM042016.1, from coordinate 42,092,260 downwards.
ATTTTGAAGAACGATTCCAATCATAATAGTGAATTTGATTTTAGTATCGGTGACATTCTCATAATCAATTATATTTATCAAAATACAAAGTCGTAATAGTAAAAATCAAAAGCAAGATGTCACGATACACAAACAAATTTCTTATGTAAAATTATTAATGTTTAGATATTTTTAATTAATATTTTTTGTGTCATCCCGTGTAATACACGGGTCTTACAACTAGTATATATATATATATATATGGAAGTTCATGCACATATACAGCTATATATATGTGTGTTGTGTAGCAGAGAAATGTGTGCACCAACAATTGTAAATTGTAATCTTATTGAGTTAATAAGATTTCTCTAGTTGCAGCCCGTGGATGTAGGATTGACACCGAATCCGAACCACGTAAAATCCTTGTGTTATCTTTTGCTTTATTTACTGCTTTCGTGTATGTGTGTGATAGTGTTTCCGCTGCGTGTACCCTGTCCGATTCCTAACAACTGGTATCAGAGCTTCGGGTTTCGGAGGAGGTCTCGGTTTTAGAAATTAGAGTATGCTCTGTCGTTGCAGTTTTGTCTGATCTTCCACACCAGAAACTAATTTCTATTAATCGTATTAAAGGTGTCTCGGTACTTTGAAGGGTACTGTTCTGTCACACAAAAGTACTATAAAAGATTTGTCTCTTGTTTGTCGTAATGGCTGAAGACAAGGTTGTAATCGAGAAGTTCAACGGTTCTGACTTTAGCTGGTGGAAAATGCAATTAGAAGCATTGCTATGTCAGAAAGATTTTGACGTGGTACTTGGAGACAAACCAGAGAAAATGGAAAAAGCTGCTGAAGATGCGTGGAACTCAAAGGACAAGAAAGCTAAGGCGGTTATTACATTGTCGTTGGAAATGAGCGTCGCTTTCAACATCATAAAGGAAACCATGGCACGTGGTATGATGGATGCTCTGACAAACATGTATGAGAAACCGTCGGCGGCTAACAAGGTGTTCTTGATGAGGGAGCTGTTCACTACAAGGATGAATGAGGAAGGCTCAGTTACGGTTCACATTAACAATCTAAATTCAATTCTGTCCAGATTGTCATCTGTGGGAATTAAATTTGATAACGAGACTCAAGCTTCACTGCTACTAGCTTCACTACCTGATAGCTGGTCTGGAACAGTAACCGCTATTACAAGTTCAGTGGGGACCAGTGTTATGACTTTTGAAGGGGTTAGAGATTTGGTTCTTGGCGAGGATGTCAGACGCAAGAATCAAGGTGGATCTTCTTCTTCTGAGTTATTAAATGTCGGAAGAGGTAGAGGGAATAGCAGGAATAGTGGGAGCAGTGGGAGTCGGGGAAGAAGTTCATCTAGAACTTGGAAGAATGTGAAGTGCTGGAACTGCCAGGAGGTGGGACATGTTAAGAGTCAATGTCCAAAGAAAGAATTGAACATTGCTGGTGCTGAGAGTGTGTCTGAGGATGATGCACTGATACTAAGTATGGAAAGTTCTGTAGACTCTTGGGTCATGGATTCAGAGGCTTCGTTTCACGCCATGGACAACGGAGAAACGATGGTGAATCTAAAAGAAGGAGATTTTGGGAAGGTACGGTTAGCAAATGACGAGATGCTTCAAGTAACGGACATAGGAGATATTGATCTGGTTACTTCATTGGGAACTACATGGAACCTGAAGAATGTCAGGGTGATACCGGAGCTGAAGAAGAAATTGATTTCTGTTGGTCAACTGGATAAACAAGGACTGGAAGTAAGGTTTGGTGGTGGTAAATGGAGGGTGATCAATGGTAATTCGGTGATTGCTCAAGGTATGAAGCGTGGGTCATTGTATATGGTTGAGGTACCTGCTGAGGGAAGTATGATCGTCCCCGTTAAGCATGACAAAATCTGGTTCGCTAAATCTAGTGCTAAGAGAGTTCATTTTGCAAACATGAATTCTGGAGCCAAGGGGATGTTAGTTGAACGAGTCGGAAAGTCTAAACCATTCAGGGGATTTTGTGACAGTGGGAGCACGGGGTGTGTTCCTGGTACAGTTACAAAGAGCTGTTGGGTTTTAAAGACTAAGACTGGAAAATTCTCTCCTGTTAGAAGTTTGCAAAGTTTGGAGAGTGTTAGTGGTCCTCGGTGTATCTCTGGAGCTGGTGGAGTGTCCAAACCGGTTGAGACAGAGGATGAGTCGGTGGTGGGATTAGCTACGACTGAGTTGGAGCTAGTGGGAGCTTCAACTGGCCTTTCTAGTACTTGATAATGAGGGGTGGCTGCAACTAGGAAATTGACTAAGTTTAGCTTGTTCTTGGGAACTGAAGGCTTGGAAGACTTGGTGTTTTTAAAGATTACTGGAGAATTGTTGGGTTATTTTCTCCAAGTGGGAGATTGTTGCTTGGTGGAGAAAGTTGGTGGAGAAAAAAAGTGTTCAAAGAAGATGGCCACAAGAATTGGTGAATGTTTTACTTTCTTCCTCTAAATTAACGGAAAGCAATAATATATATATATATATATATATATATATATATATATATATATATATATATATATATATATATCTATATATATATATATATATATATATATATATATATATATATATATATATATATATATATATATATATATATATATATATATATATATATATATATATATATATATATATATATATATATATGGAAGTTCATGCACATATACAGCTATATATATGTGTGTTGTGTAGCAGAGAAATGTGCGCACCAACAATTGTAAATTGTAATCTTATTGAGTTAATAAAATTTCTCTAGTTGCAGCCCGTGGATGTAGGATTGACACCGAATCCGAACCACGTAAAATCCTTGTGTTATCTTTTGCTTTATTTTCTGCTTTCGTGTGTGTGTGATAGTGTTTCCGCTGCGTGTACCCTGTCCGATTCCTAACAGTTTTCTATGTTGCATCTGGGCTTAAGTATCTCCACTTAAACCGTTAGCCAAATCTTCCACCGGAATCTGACGACTTTTTCAGCACACATCGAAAGTTAGTTTGGTGAAATGGATGAGGAATGTGATGAAACTGGAGTTGCAGATCTTACCAAATTGAGCATATGTAATGTGGAGGAACCTATAAGCATGGCGCCAATACCACCGGTGCATAAGAATTTGATTTCTAGAACTATGAGAGATTGGACGAAGACCCTGTCTAGGGTTCTAGAGAAAACGAAATCAAAGAAATTGGAATCAGAGTCATGTTTGTGTTGGAATTGTTTCTGTAAAAGGTATAGAAGAGTATTCTTATGAACATCGAGTGCATTGGTCATTGGAGAATCCAAGTTCTTGCATAGTGAAAACGATTGAATTTGATCATTCTCCTACATATAACGATTTTGCGTCAAAGTTTAGCATTTCCTTGTTGATCCCCTCTATGACTACACTAAATAAGATACATTCTATCTACACACAGAATGGAGACTTTTTTAGCGGAATTGAGTTGTGTGTTTACAATCGAGCCGAGCCGATGTTTAACGAGCATTTATCGAAATTGAGCAGGATTGGCTTGTTCGTTCAAATATCGTTGGTGATATGAGTGAATAAAAAAGCAGAACCATTCTAACACGAAGAACATGGCTATGAGAATCAAACGTCAGGCTAGAGCTCAGGTCATCGGAAAGTGTTGGTCTTCGACCACAAAACCAAACAAATGGGAAACAAATGGGGTCTTCCATATAATTTTAAGAAAATTAAAATAAATAAACAAATATAAACTAAAAACATATATATTTAATGAGACAAGTACATGTGGCTGTCTATGTGGCCTCATTAATCCACATCATACAAGTCAAAAATGTTGACCAATCTACTAACCGGTTATTATACCTTAATTACCATTTTTAGCATGCATTCTTATACTCTAGTGGTCTAAAAGGCACAAAATTTAATTCGGTGACTCACTTAAACTTGAAATATAGAGTTTACGCGTTTTCATGACAATAACCCAACTTTAAATTTGCGTTTGCAAGAAGTATCAATGTACTTCCATTTGTTTGTGTATTAGCCAATTGCCTCTTGGCCAAATGGTGGTTTATAAGATGATTAGAATAAGACTAAGTATGATAAATTTAACGTTCAAAAAAAATTATTTGTATATTATATTATTATAGCATTCCAGTTTGACATTTTTTCCTTTAATATCCTGCCTCATTTTTTCCATTTAATCCCTAGTTGTATACATTTGACAATGGTATTAATGGGTTAAAAATATCATAAGCATTTTAACGCAACTTAGCTCTAACCGTAATGCTTTTTTCTTATTTTAAAAATTAGAAAAAAACCAGAATATATTTACAATTTTGATTAAAAATGAATAAAGAGCCTGCTTTTTTCCTTAAGTAAATTAGTTATTTAAAAAAATTAACAACTTTAATGAAAAAAAACAAAAAAATTAGAAACAAAAAACAAAGAACCAAAGAAAAGGAAAAACAGAAATAAAAAACCGAACATTACGGTTTTTTCCAAATTTCAAAAAATTGAACTTTTTGTTTAAGTTTCAAATTTAACTCAACCCAATCATGCTCACTCTATCCAAAATTCCAATAAAATAAACGACAACAAATTAAATGTATGAAAGACCAAGAACGTATATACCCTTCGATTCATCACCAAGTCATTGATCCAACAATAATTTAAAACACAATTATATAAACTTACACTCCATTTCATCTCACATGAGATGAAACTTTCCGATCGTGAGTTCGATGAATCGCTATCGACCAGAATGATGTTGAGTTCGGTGAGTCCGACTCTTTCGAGTTTCCACAACCGTTGGCTCATGCGAATCACACACCTGCGTCTTAAATTTACACCCAAACTTCTTCGGGAACGCCCCTCTCCACCCATCGGGACCCACTTTATCAATATTCTCAATCGCTTTCTTCATTGTCGTGCACTCACGCTCCAACTCATGCACGCGCGTCCTCATGCTATCCATGCCTAGTCGCAGCACCTGATTCTCCCTCACGGCCGCCCTCCACGTCACGTCATCCCCGGTAACCACCATTTCGTCGTCTTCTATTACATGTCGTGTAGTTGGTGACTTCTCGGAGTCCGACGGGCCCATGTCTGCCGCCATTAGTGTCCCGGCGATTGCGTGCCGGAGCTGGAGCTGTTCGAAGTATAGTACCTGCACCACCGCTCGCAGTGGGAGGCGTTCGTTTTGAGCGGCGTGAGTGCATGCCTCTAATGTCAGTTTCCGGCAGTCTAATACTCCCGAAACTTTCTCCCGGTCAGCCTCTGTTATCCATGGGTGTGCCTGCATATTAGCATTGGTGAGAACTGAGAAACAAATTCCGGCGAGAGTTTTGTAACCGGAGATTTTGTTACCTTAATGTAGACGTCGACGGATCTGTAGAGACCGTCGTCATAGTGTCTGGCTTGTTCCGGTAAAGCAACTGCCAGTTCGAAGAATTTATCGGGTTTCAGATTAGCATCTAATGCGATTTCTGACAGGTAACCGTCGATTAACTTTCCGACGAGCATTAATGCCGGTGTTCTGTCTTCCACTCGATCGAGAAATTGCGTTAGTATTCTTTGCACGCAATCCACGTCGTATAATGTCTCGCTTAGATAGGAATAACTCGGCATAAGAAGATCATCGAGTGTCGCGTGTTCGAATTGAAATCCGATCTTCTTCTCCAAAATAGATTTACAGTCATCGGAGGCGTTTAAAATGTTTGATATTCTCAACATTCCGAAAAATAGCTTCACTGTCATTGAAGATCGAGTGCAGTTTTGTTCTGGAAGATTCGTGATTATTGTCTCCAAGAGCTCTTTCTGTTCAATCTCTGAGGGTTTAGAGGAAGGCAATGGCTTCCTATTGGTGCGAGTGATCCCTGGGATGTGTTTTTTGGCATATCTAAGAAGACAACTTTCGATATTTTCGTGATTGAGATTCTGACCTTTCATAGCTATAATCAAACGATTGAAAAAAGGAGGACTAATGAATGTAAGTTCATCAAGCCACCAATCTCCCCCCGCGGTGGATCTAGCGGTGTCGCCCATCCTTCTGCCGCCAGCACTCGGCGTTACATCGTTCACCGGCCAACTGAACAGAGACGGATCCATGACGGAAACTTTGGTAGCAATGGAATCAATGCACTTTTCAACAATGCCAAGCGATTCCGCCAAAGGCATCAAACGTTCGCATGATTTCAGCGTTTCGATCGAATCTCTTAAACTGTGAAGGACCGATTGAGAGAGAAACTTCTCGGTTTTGGAAATGAGATTATCTTCACAGTACTCTTCAGTCATCTCTAAAACTTCTGAAGCACACCGGAGGGGAGCTACATTGGACGGCGACAACTCGATTTTCACGGCGTAGGAGAACTTAGCAGCCATCTCAAACGTCTCCGGACCTCCCGGGAAATCCGGAAACCTGAGGTGACAGTACAGCTCCTCCTCCGCCACCGCCGCCGCCGTTTTTTCCTCCTGGATCTCTTCATTCTCTTCTTGTTCACAATTCCTTTTTACAGCAACTGTATCTGGAGTAACATTCGCCTCGTGCTCTGTTATCAGTTCGTGAAGCTTTTTACTCTTCGCCATTAACGGAAACTGAAAATATTTTAGCAAACAGTTCATTTACATATTCGGTATTCAAGCACCGAACAATGATATAACAAATGAAAGAACATCAATGGCGATAGAGTTTTGAGCTAACCTTATGGAGATGGAAGGTCATGTCGTCAACATTCACCACGACGTCGCTAGGTAAACCGGTGGTGCAAAACCTGCAAATAACAAGCAATTTAATCAGGTAAATGAATCTGTATCAAAAGAGAGACGAATTAACAGGTCGGTTTTTCACTTACCATGGTTGGCCTTTGGAGTTTGTTGCCATGCCGGCGGACATAGTTACCGGAGGAAATCAGCCGAGAAAGGAAATATCAAATCAGATCCATGTTTCACTACCGAGTCAATTTTGACTTGTTAAAAATGTGTTTTGGAGAAATCGACGGGAAAAGTGAGAAGAGACAAATGGAGTTTAAACGGGAATAGGAACCGGGAAGTAACTCAAGTATAGTTTAAATAATTCTGGATGAAAGTGTGAAATATAATTTTTTTGGATAATATAAAAAATACCACAAGTGTGAAGATCATCAATCTATAAAAACATAAAAATACCACAAGTGTGAAGATCATCAATCTATGAAAACATAAAAACGTCAAAAGTATTATTTTCGGGTTAAATACTATGAATGATGATTGGAAGTTTGAACATACAAATATGAACTGTTAATATTCAAAATATATTAAAAAAAACATTTGTACCCAAAACTAAAAGAATGGTTGAAGGAAACCAAGTATTAGCAAGGCCTTTATCATGAATATCATCAAAAAAAATAAAAATAGAATATTAGTTTACTTGCTTCAAAGTTTTTATGGTTGCTTGATTTTTTTTTGTAAACAAGTTTTTAGAACATTATCGGTGCATTGGATATATATTTTTCCTATTTTACTTGTATATTTATACTTTTTCAATGAATCTTTTACCTATTAACGAAGATCACATCTTTGACTATAAAGAATTTCAATCCTTAATTTAATTTTAATCGAACGTATAAAGTTATGGAACTAGAAAACCATTTCATTTGAGTTTGTTCTCCTTTGATGGCAATCGATGGAAACCAAGATCAACAAATTACTTCATAAGGGGTTCTTGAAAAGACATATACTAATTACTATATATAATTAAATTACAACGTTTTTCTAGAAGGAATGGATGGGGTGGGGGGGTTTGGGGATTTTATACGGGGTGGGTAGTTTTTGGCCATTCTACTCCCGCCATCTGCATCTCTTCTTGCACGACACCTCTTCATCTGTGTACACAGATGTCTTCTCCCCTTCCGTTTTCTCATCTGTGTAACATCTCCTGCTTCATTCTTCAAGAAATCCACCAGCGTGGCTTTCAATTTCTCACTCTTTCTTCTGCTCGATTTCGTTTCAAATCTTCTGTTTTGCAGGATTTGTCCTGTGGTTTTACCCACCCCGTTTCCCTTTCCCGTTGAATAAACAACTCCCACAGATGAATACGGAAGGTTTGGTCGAATCGTCGTCCACACTTCTCCGCCACTGTTTGCGAAATTGGTTATCTGAGTTAGGTTTTTCTGAAATTCGTTTAGGTTACAACCAAAGAGACGAATCGCCAGTGAAGTGAAATTCGACTCTATCTTGATCGACGAGTCAAAAAGGTAAACAACTTCCTCAAAGAGTCATCTGAAATTTGTTATCTGAGTTACGTTTTTCTGAGTTCTCGATCATATTTATGTTTGATCTATATGATTTGAAACATAGGCTTATAATTGGTTCCCTCATGTAAATCTAGCTGCAATCAATCATCTTACAAGGTAAAAAAATGTCGAATAACTAAGTGATTGATTCCGTTTTTTCTCTGTTTAATCGTAACTTCCCGTATAATATGGTAACCGCAAAGCCTTGTGTTTGTAAACTATAGTTAGTTCAACATCGCCCCCCAATTGTTCGATGATTTGCCTAAAAGAAAAGTTACCAGCAAACAGTGAAACACAATCGCATCATCACGCATAATTTCTTTGACATGGTTAGATATAGAACTGATTGGGGCAATAGTACCGCGATCAGTAACCTGGTTCTAATTTGCAATTTCCAATTTCTCATTTGAATGCGATTGCCAAAAAATTGGGTATTGTAGGTTTTGATTCAGAAAGTAAAATTAATCCATTGGTAAGAATTCCAAAATATCATTAAAACAATCTCTAAACCTTTTAACGAATTTGGACAAATTGTTACATGTATAGGTACCGGTGGACCTTGTGATTGATCATTCAGTCCAGGTTGACGTGTCAAGATCTGAAAACGTCCTACAGGTCAATATGGAAGTCGAATTAAAACGAAACAAAGAAAGATAACCTTTTTTGAAATGGGGAGCAATTGCTTCTGATAACATACTTGTCATTCCTCCTGGAGCCGGGATTGTTCATCAGGTATCATGTTTACCCCAAGACAAACATACTTTCTAGATTTTTCGTTCTTATTTATTTAATAAGATGACGAATTTGTTTTCAGGTGAACCTTGAATACCTTGCAAGAGTTGTGTTTAATTCAAATGGCCTTCTGTATCCGAATACTGTTTTGGAGACGGATTCGCATTCGAGTATGGTAAATGGATTAGGTGTTGCGGGGTGGGGAGTTGGTGGGATTGAAGCTGAACCTTCAATGCTTGATCAGGTTATCTTTATAACTTCTTTTTTTCATTAGATCCAATACAGATTTGTTACATAAAAAATAGTGTTAACTAATATTCGTCTTTAGCAACACTATCCAATTAATCCATCTCTTTGTAACTGCATACCATGTGTTTGATAAATTGCTTCGTTTAGAGATTACAAGGCTGCTTCATTCATCTATCTTCCAAATTTACAAATGGTTTACTATATGGTCGTATGGACTTGTATGCAGAACTAATTCAGATTGTATGATGAACTTTCAAAAGGCCAGAGCCCAAAGGTACAATTCATTTCAAGGCTAAATGCATGAAATAGCACTGTACTTTCGATAGTTTTTTAGAGCTTCAAAGCCACCTTCTTCAGGTAATGAAATTGATTATCGGTTTCTAAATTTTTAATTTATTTATGTTGATATTTTAGTTTCTTTATTGATCAGTTAATCCATTATTAGCTGAAGGGTACGAATCTACTCAGACATGGTAACATTTATGGTAAAAAATGTCTGGTGTCAGTATGAACTTGCAGCAAATTTACTCGACTTCCCCTCATCGCCGGTTTCCCGGTGCTAACGCAACTCAGCCCCTTCCCCTTTTCTATCTTCCATTTTTTTTCTATTTTAAAGCTCTATTTAGCTTATTTGCGGTTTTAATTTTTGTCATTTTGGATTTCATTTTTCCTCTGATTTGGGTCAATTTGGAGCATAATATGATGGATGACCTTGAATCTAGAATGAAGTTTTCAATTCTAATATGAGACCTGATAAGAGGAGAGAGAGAGAGTGTTCGAAGTAGACCCAAAAAGAGATACCGACGTCAAATTTGTCTTCTGTACATGAACTTCAAAGTTTATCTTCTGGAACTGAAAATGATTGACACAGTTTGAGTTAAAAACACCAACTACGCATTTAACAAGAACCTTTCCCGGTATAGATTTGCATATTCTTCTTCTGCATATCACTCTTATTCTTTCTATCTAATTTAATTTTGTTGACTGTTAATTGATAAGTTCTTTTCTACAAATCTCGACATTTTAATCTTATCATTTTCATCCAATTTTTTTTAACTATAGATCTGAATAGAATCAGAAGTTGTGTTTTTTTCTGTAATAAAGTGGAGGTGGTGGAAAAAGCACTACATCGTAATCAGGTGTGTTTTTATATTTTTTTCCTTTATAATTTGTTGGATCTAAATAGGTAGAGCAACTTGATGATACATGTGAGACGCTATTAAACAAATTTGTATTTTTTAATTATGAATTGTTTAAATAGTTTTTCAGCATCATATTGAATTATTAATTATGTTAATTTGTTAAATGTTACAGCTATCTGGAGTCCAGTGTGCTGGTAACCCCCACTTTTGGGTGAATGATGATGGTTCATATCAATAAGAGGGACAAAAAACACCAGAGGATATATATGGGGAAAGGTGACATTTTTATAAAGATTCTTTATGTTTTTTGTTTTTTTTTAAATCTTTTGGTTATAACATCAAGATGGTTTTTTTTCAGGCTGGAACGAAACTGGTTTGTGTAATATTGTCACTTCCAGTTTCATCAAAGTCAATTTATCCGATTGGAGACCAATTGAGTAACACACTTAGTCAATCGATTCCAGACTATTTTGACCAAAACGCACCTCCCAAGCTTCTTTTAATCGGATGTTGTGGGTCCGGTACAAGTACCATTTTCAAGCAGGCTAGAATTTTATATAAATAGATCCCTTTTACCGATGAAGAACGTGAAAGTATAAAGTTTATAATTCAAAGCAATGTTTATGGATACCTTGGAATACTTGTAGAAGGGTGTCAGCGGTTTGAAGATGAAGCATTGAATGAGATGAAGAAAAATGATAACTATGCTCCAGTAGTTGAGGAATTATAGAATCATCCATCCATGAAAGCCACTTACAAGAGAAAAATGGAATTGGAAATGCTCCCTGGTATTTCCGGTTGTTTCTTGGAGCAGGTAACTTGAGATATGTATATAAAAAAAGATTAAATTACAAGTTTAGTCTGTGTGGTATATATATGTATATCGAAAATTGTGGTTTTTTGTTTCCAGTTCTTTTGGTGTTAAAAAAGTTCCGTTAGATACAATATGGAAGCTCAGTTTCCGGTGGTGGTTATGCTCGAATTTCCAGTCATCTTCCGTTTGCCGGCTTGGTGGTCGTTAATTGCGCAGTCCTGTTTGTTTTCCCTTCTTTGTCGATATAGTTCGTTGCCTTTTTGTTTTGTATTTGGGTGATAGATAATTAGCTATATGGAGGTATTGCCGATTAAAACTTGATGCTTTCTCTTCATAATTAAGATTATTTAGGTTAAATTTTAATTGGATTCTGTCTCCTTTTCTTGAAATTACCATACAGGACATTCAAGAAACTCACGCGGGTCAAATTGTAGCAGTATTTGGTTTAGATTGTGCATCAGGAGATACTTTTACAGTTGGATCAGTCAAATACACCATGACTTCCATGAATGTTCCGGAACCTGTCATGTCATTAGCCGTTTCACCAGTTTCAAAAGATTCTGGAAAACAAGTATGCATTTCAAAATCAGTTTTTTGTACCAAAAAGTGGGACATGGATTATATAAGTTACTAATAATGTTTTATTTATCATTTTTGTTCTCAAAAGCTTTGAACCGCTTTCAAAGAGAGGACCCTACATTCCGTGTTGGATTAGACCCCGAGAGTGGTCAGGTAACTTTTTTTTTAATGATATAATATTTATTTTCATATTTCTTGAAACTAAATTTTGTATTGATACACTTCAGACAATCATATCTGGAATGGGAGAGTTGCATTTGGAAGTTTATGTGGAGCGCATTAAGAGGGAATATAAGGTGCCCTGCCATTTTTAATTTTATTAAAAAACATTTTCTTTGAAATAAATAGTATTACATTTATTCATGTATCTATTTATTTATAGGTTGATGCAACTGTTGGAAAGCCTCGTGTGAACTTTAGAGAGACAATTACACAACATGCAGAATTTGATTATCTATACAAGAAGCAAAGTGGAGGCCAAGGTCAATATGGAAGAGTAGTCGGGTAAATAACAACGTACTTTCATGTATTTGTTTATTTCATCCTGTTGCAACTTTGTATTTTCAAAAATCCACTCAGTTATTCCTTTGCCTGTTCTTAAGTTTGCAATTATTATTATCTTTTTTAAATGACAGGTATATGGAGCCACTGCCAGCTGAATCAGAGACGAAATTTGAATTTGAGAACATGATAATTGGACAACCTATACCCTGCAATTTTATCCCTCACATTGAAAAGGGTTTCAGAGAAGCTGCCAATTCGTAAGTATCAAAATTCAAACTTATTTTTTTCTATTTTGAAAAGTCATTATTGCTACTTTCATCTGTTTTGCTTACCTTTATTTGTTATAAAAGACTAAACCTCTTTTTACATGTGCTTCTCAGGGGTTCTTTGATTGGATTTCCAGTTGAAAATATCCGTGTTGTTATGACAGATGGCGCTTCCCATAACAATCAAATTATGCTGACTAGATTTTTTTTACAGAAATATAGGCTTTACCTAAAGAGGATCGGTCATTAAGCCAATATGGTGGTTGCATTTGGGGGCAGTAAAGATGCATCTTCTTATATGCGGATGAGTTCGATTGAAGGATTTGGAGATTTTAGGGCATTAACATGTTCAGGAAGACTGCCAAATGCCGCGTATGTGCCATCTAGCATGAACGTATGTTGGGATATCTTGTGCATAGGCCAACAAAAAAAACCAAAAAAATTTCAAAGTACAATGGTGTAATAGAAAGAGATGAAAGTACAACGCTATAATAACCGAACTAATGAAAGTATGTTGCTATTTCTAAATTTTTTTCATCTTAGATATTTAATGTATTGCTGCCGATTTGCAAAGGTAAGATAACATTTCTTTAATGGTTGAGATATTGCACATTACTCTTCAAAAAAGGGATAAAGGTCAAACATGGTCATCTCCAATAGAAGGTCAAGGTCAGCTTGACCCTTATGCAGCAGGTTTTGAACAGAAACGTCTCATGCTTCAAAGGTTTCAAGAGGAGGTAAGTTCACATTCACATGCATATTAACTTCACCAAATTTCTTATATAAATAGTAAATATATCTTTTTTTGTTTAAATTTCCACAGAACCCAGGATTTTACTTTCTCAGGTTCAATTCTCCGGAAACTGTCCCGATCCAAGAACATTCATGGGTGGCATCAGATCCGATTAACAATCGTCCGTTTATCAGATGTACATTATTAGGTCGGTTAGTACTTTATTACTTTTATAAAATATATTTTCATTTTAGCTTGGATTTGTAAACAAGTTTCAACTATATTTCAAGTTTATTGTAAAAGGGTATTATAGGGAAAAAAAATTTAAACCTGGATAATTTAGGAAAGGGGACCAAAATTGAAAAAAAAATTCAAATTTGAAGAAAGGACCAAAATTGGAAGACAATCCAATTTTATAAAAACACGAAAATTGAAAAGAAAATCGATTTTGAACTAAACCCTTATACGTAAAATAAAAAATTACTTTTTTGAGGTCCCAAGCCGCACGTGCGTAGCACGAAGCAGCTTCACCTAGTTATAAACAAATGAGAAAGTAAATGTTTGTTAAAAGTAACAAATCTTTCATTGAATTCGAAAAGAATCTAAGAAAGTTTAGCTTTTAAAAAACATAAATTTGATTTGTAAATAGAGGCCAGATTTTTTGAATTTTGATTGAAGACATAAATGTCAGGTCTGAACTTTGAGAACAAAAACATTAAATATGATGGGGGTTATCGAGCCTTACCTCTCATTCCCCACATTTATTGCGTTTCTCTGTTTTCGTTTGAAATTATTGTTCAGAGTAAATTACAAAAATGGTCCTCACTCTTTCTGATATTTATTATGTTTAGTCCAAACTAACATTTCTTTTCTTTCTAGTTTTTGTTTCAAAACTTTGTATGTTTTTGGTTTCTAATACTTCCAATCTGTATTTATTTCAAGGTTTTATATTGACTTTGGCTCTTATTTAAAGGGTTCCAGGGACCAAAAACAATATAAAACGTTAAAATAAGGACCAATACTAAAACATGTTTTTTTAAACAAAGTAGAAATAAAAAAAATAAATACGGACAGGTTTCGTACTATAACCGGCGGTTTAATTATGTCTAGTATAATGATCAGAATAATTGATTCAAACATTTAATTAAATAAACAGTATATGATAAAACGATTGATGGTAAGGAGTAGAGTTTGATTTTCCTTATTTTTTTCCTTACAAATATATAATAATAAAACTTAAGACTCAAGTTTATAAACCTACTGTTATAAACTTTTTAACTATTTGGACAAATTTGTCTGGACATTGAACAACATTATACAAAGTTAAAGACAATCAAGAAATTAAGAGATGTGGTAATGATAAGACAATCAACAAATTAACGTTGGATTAACAAGACAAGAGCATAAATCCAGGACAAAGTAAAGCCAAAAAACCCTCAAAAACACCAAGCTTTTTCACACAAAAGTTAATGGAGCCAAGATTAGCATTCTTATAAAACTAAAACGCACTCTGCACGATGCAATATTTAACAATAAACCGTCCCAAGACACAACCTTTTCAATTAATTATTCCCCACTAATTGCAAACGCAAACCACTTTACAAACAATAACTTGTGGACAGGATACGATGGTATCCATTAACACAACAAATTCATTATTCTTTAATCATCGAAAAGTAAACAAGCTTCAAACACCACCACTTTCTGCCGACCACCCAGATTCCAAAACATCTATGCGGTGGCGGTGGTGGTGGTGGCGGTGGCGGTGGTGGAGCCAGATGGTTTGTCGGAGGAAGGAATGACCACCCCAGGCCATGCACGACACATGCAATGTTTACCCTTGTCTATGCCGGCATAGAGGGGGCGGAGGTGCTCCCCGCAACCTCCCCAGCCGGTGAGTCCACATTTCTTGCACTCAACCTTGTAACACATTGTTGAGGTGGTGGATTCTTTTGAAGTTATGGGGTTAATTTGATGTGTTTGAAGCACTTTTGATGTAGATCCTGCTTTATAGGAGAAGAACGAGGGTAATAACGGATAAGACTTGGGTAACATCGACCTAACTAGGTAATACATAGTAGAGTTGAAGATAACGATTTTCATTGGGGATTGATGTACATCTTTGTTATAATTGGTTGTTTGTTTCCCTTTGGATGTATGCTTATTTCGGCGGTGTTTGATAGTTGTACGACACTAGGTAGAGATGTACAAAGTGAACGGTTTTTGTTTTATAAAAATCGAAAACTAGAGCCGGTTATAATATAATTAAACCAGTTCTATCGGGTCCGTTGGTATCTAACCAGGTTTGATCAGGGTCTGTCCAAATATTTTTTGAGTCAGGGCGAGAAGAAAAAATAAATGGGCCCTTCAAAGTGATAAGTTTGATACGAATTCGAAAATAGTCACAACATTTACAAAAATCATTAATAATATCACAACACGCTGCCATATACTTTCTATGACAAAAATCGATTCAAAATCTATTTATGTAATTAAAAACAACAATTGTTATTAACACATTACAAACATATTACCTTATCAAGTTAAAAATATGTTACTTTAAGTCTTTGGGGCTCAAATAATCAAGTAAAAACAAACATCATATATAACAATTCTGAATATACAACTACATACCAAAAACTACAAACATATTACCTTAGAAAGAAAAATAGTTGGTTCAAACTTCAACTTTTCAAACTTTAAAAATCGACATTAATTTTCAAACTTCAGAAATGAAATATAATATATAAACAATAAAACAAAATATAGGAACAAATACTAGACACAAAGAGTAGAGTTCAAAGCTTAGAACTGACAAGCAAGTTGAAACCTCAAAAGTCAGAACTGAGTTTAAACCATAGAAAAATGGTAAAATAGAGGTCAAACTTCAATAAAAATTTCATTATACAAACCCGAACCAAGAGTCACTATTATTAATCGAGAAAGACAGAACACATCAAGAATTGAGAT
The DNA here is from genome assembly GCA_023525715.1 of Cichorium intybus. NCBI lineage: Eukaryota > Viridiplantae > Streptophyta > Magnoliopsida > Asterales > Asteraceae > Cichorium > Cichorium intybus. The sequence goes on along the minus strand of CM042016.1, from coordinate 42,076,031 downwards.
ATTGTAACGAATTCAGGAGTGTTGGACGAATTCAGAATTGAACAAACGCGAGTCAAAACCATTCCAAATAAGAGATTTTAAACTTCAAGAGTACTGAATCGAGAAAGAATTTCCAATTGCGAGTCCATTACAGTTCTAAATGCGAGATTCCTGGATCGAGAAAGAATTCAATAATCTATATTGATGTAAATACTGTTCCAAATTCGATTGTCGTCTGAAGTGTGATTGTGTGACTGTGTGAAACGACTAGAGAGATTGAGAATTAGAATCGATAGAGACGTGTTCTGTAAATATTGTTCCAAATTAGATGACCCATGATGATAAGTCATGTTTTGTTTTCGATTCATGAAGCCAATCGTGATGTGGAAATTGAGATTTACGAGGTGTCGATTGATGATTGCAGTTCTAGGGCATGGAGTTGATTCGTGAAAGGATTCCTGCTTCGCTTGGTTTGTTATAGTCTTCCAGACGCATTCAAGCCTCAAGCCCTATTAAACCTAATATGTTGTTGGGCTATCTTGGTCTAGGCACTAAGAACTTATAAAGAAATTTAAACTTTTTTACATACATACACTATATAGCCTAGAAATTTTGGTCCCCCGAAGATACGGGCCCTGAACGGTTGCTCCGGTCTCCCACCGTCTAAACCGGTTCTGGGTTCAGAAAGATTGGATATCGACTTCTTTACCGGTTATGAAAACCCCGGATTTTTAATAGAAACATAATGAGTTTTTTGTTCCCAATGAAAAACGATCATTTCTAAAAAGACTAGTTACGAGACTGTTAAACTGGCTTTTAGTAGTCGTCTATAACATTAAAATTACCATTGTGATCCTCTAATGATAGTATAAATAGGTATTTGTTCATTTGGTGTTCGTACATCCAATAAGAATAGGTTACACAAAGGATATCACATTTAATTACTAAAATAGATAAGGGTGATGTTGAAGAGTTATCAGATTAGATAAACTCACGAACTACAATTTCATGAAAACCAATTTTGCGACTATAATCTTTTGCACTTTAACTTCCTACGTTTAAGTTCAACCTTGTTTTTCATTTTTTTTTTAAAAACCAAATATAATACAATTACTCTTTTGGTTAGAGTTAAATTTGAATTTCGAAAATAAAAATTAACAATTGGATCTTTTATAGGATAAACCGAAACTTATTTTGTAAATAAAGAAAACAAATAAATAAATCGACAAAATAAAACTTATTTTGTAAATAAAGAAAACAAATAAATAAATAAATCTAATATATTGTTATATTTTATATTGTGAATAAATGAGCCGAATATAGTTTAAAAATCTATTTTTTAAAACAAAGATGAGAAATTTTTTCATAAGGACTAAAAGTGTCAATTTGGCCAAACTTAACCATTGAGCTTTGACTAGTCAAGGATTCAGAAGGATTAGAAAATATTATGAAGGAATTGATGTAGAAACTTACAGTAAGTTAAATAATTCATTAAGTTTATATTAATGACCAAATTGTGAAGAATTTTAGTGTAAGGGACCATTTATGTCAAGTTGGGAAACCAAAGGTTAGTGTTGAACTAGACAATGACTCGAGTGAAATAAATAGTCATAATTGGGGCATAAGTGTGAATCTAGAGACTTCTAGTTAGAAGAGTGGACTTTTTGGGTGTTGGGTGAAGAAATATCAAACTATAGGGGCTATTATTCTCAATTATGAAAGATACCAAGTTTTAGAGAGGGGTTTCCCCTATTTCAGCCACAATCATGTTTTTGAGCGATAGAAATAGAGGAAGTGGCGATTTCTTGAGGTCTTGAGAGATTGGAGCTTGGTTTTGATGATTCTTGCAAACCCTTGAAGTTTCCAGTTAATCTATGGTATAAGCCCTTCATCTTCTAGCTTATAAACCCATTTTTAGGATGGGTTCTATGTCAAGTACGAAAATGGTAAATTGGGGGAGGAAATCCTAGGATCCCAATTGTTAGTTTATTTCTTTATGATTCTAGTTCATGTTTTGATCAAAATACAAGCCATGGATGCTTTAGATCCAATTACTTGATTGATTTGAGTGTTATGAACCCTAGAATTTGGGGATTTGATGATTAGTTGAAGAATCTAGAAATTGGCGGATGAATATGGTGGTTTTGGATGAGGGGATTCATTTCTAATGATTCTCTAAGTATTCCAACCCTTGATGTGTTATCTTAAACCTTGTATCAATAGAACATGGGAATTGGGTGTTGAAATGGGTTTTATTCATTTATATGAAGAATAGATCTCTTGTTTAATGGATGAATGAGATTATTGCAACAATTTGGAAGTAATAGTGGAGTAAGGATCATTTCCTAATGATTCCATGGAATGGAAGAAGGAATCTCCACTTATAATCATCAATTGGTGGATTGGAATTGGGTATTCCATGAGTTTAACCTTTTGAACCAATGATTGGAATTGGGGATTCCATGAGGCTATCTTCTTTGGAGTTGTGTGGGAATGAATCCCTTAATAGATTACCTTGGTTAAGAACTTAATAGGGTACTTAATGGTATTAAGTGGAATGATTGACTACGAACTTAGTTCAATTACTTCTTGTTAAGGAATAAGAACTTGAATTGTGATTTCCATTGGTTTAAGTCATGAACACTTGGATTAGGAGTTGAATACTTGGAAAATAGTTCTTAATCATGTATTTTCATTTATATTTAGTCTTGGGTTAAATTGGAACTTGAATTGGTTCAAAAGGGGGTGAAAGGGACCAAAACTGAAGCTACAACAGATCGAACACGACCCGTGTTAGAGGGTCTGTCCGGATTTTCATCATTTTGGGGTTTTGAGCTTTATGGTTTGGGCCTTGGGTCCTTGTTTTAATGCCAAACTTTGGGGATGTTGTAATTGAGATTTTCCTTATATTAGGAAGTTAAGTACTTCATTTGGGATGGTAGATGATAGTTCCTTCTTAGTTCAAAAGAAGTAATTATAGTGCGAGTTTTAGATGAAACGAGTATGACACCTTCCATTCTTGTCTTGTAGGAAGGAGGTATATTGTAAGGACTGAAGGGTTTTCAATGCAATCAATGAACAAATAATTCCGATGGTTCACATGCAACCCTAAGATGATCTATGTTTTCTTCTATGAAGATAATAAACTAAAAACCTAAAGGAAACAATTATTTCTAAAGATCAAAACTGAGAAAACCAACCTTTTGATCTTATGATCCTTGAAGGTAGCAGCAAAATAATCCTGCCTCAAATGCAAGTCACACCCAAAGCAATGGAGAAGACAGTCCAGCAGAGTGATCTTAAGTCAAGGTGGCGTAGAAAAGGAGGAGCCAGGTGCCTCCTTTTATAGCCTCCAAGGGTTACAGCTGAAACCCTAAGGAGCCTCCTTAGTGGGCAAGCCTGTTGACCACTTGGACCAGACCTCATAAACCCTGACTAGGGTTTCGCCACCTATGGAGAAGCCTCCATAGTTGGAGCCACTTTTGGTCCCTGTCCACTTGCCAGTCAGTATTCAACTATTGAATAAATACATAACCTGTCCCTGTACCTTTAATTAATTAATTTAATCACTGAATTAAATCCAATTAATTCTATATTAAATCTCAATTAATTATTATAGTTTCTAATTAATATATTAACACTCAAATATATTAATAAACCATTTAACTAATTCTATTGATTTATTAAACCATTAATAAATCAGCCTCTTACTCTACTGAACTCTATCCTAACCTCCAGCTATGAGGGCAACCCAAATGGACTTTGCTTCTATTAACAAGATAACTACAATAATAAGTCATGGCTTAGACACCAAATCCAACAGTCTCCCACTTGGATAAGTCTATGACTTTAATTGTCTGTTTATCTTCTGATTAATGTCAGTTTCCCAGTAACTGTCTTGAACTCTGACCCAGGAAGTTCTGTCCAAAGATAAGTGATCATATGATCCTTCGTCCAACAAGATATTTTCAGACACGAGAAATGGATTGAGATCAATCTCTGTCCGATACTCTGTTTCTCGATTTCCGATTCTGCTTATGACTTTCGGATTTCTAATTGAACACATCAATTTAGTCCAGGCTGGCCAGCACTTTAGTCAACCTCAAAATCATCGAGCGGCCTACAGATATCTGTTTCCCAGCAGGGTCAAGGAACGAATAAGCTTCGACTCATATGCTTGTGTCTTTTACTTATCAAATCGTACACAACAAGGCGTTTTATAACATCGAGTTACGGATGCGTTTACATATTATCAATGCACAACCGACTTGCAAATGTCAACTCATATGTCTCCGCTTTAAGATCATAAGATATTATCGTCTCAACATTGCTCGTGATGTAATCCACGAAGCAATTTATTGAGCGCGGGTTTATCCAATACTCAAATCTCTATTTCTAAGTACTCGTGATCGTTGTAGCAGTCTTACTGCAATGTCTAACTCCTTGGACAATCTACAAACCAATTCACGACAGTCTTCGTTCATACTTACTCCCGAAAAGTATGAGCGACTGTGGACCATTGAATAATCAAATTATTCGGGAAGTGAAACATGCAAAAACGAAACTTAAAATCTGACTGGTAGCTACTCTTGCCTAATTACCAGTCTCCACAAGGTAATCACCAAGTCGGCTTTTTTCATAAAACTATTATCGGTTTCTAGATTCTATTTTAAACTTTTAATTCATGTCATGTATCTATGTCTGGATGACCTTTCACTCTTGACAACGCCTAGTGATATCAAGTATTTTAGGCGTTGTTGAGCCCTGTTCTTGATGAAATTATATTAGATATGTCGGGGTATTCTCACTTTTCGTGCCAGGACTTGTTTGGAAGAAAAGAATGGAAATAGGGACTAAAAACGTGCAAAAGGAAGAAGTTTGGAAAAGAATGAAAAATCAAGGAAACATGTACGCGCGCCGTGGATCTATGAAACGCGCGACGCGGGCTTAAGGCGGTGTAACACATTCAAATGACGAAAAAACAGGATCTGATAAGTACGCGCGCCGCAGATTCTTCATTTACGCGGCGCGGCTGCGAGAAATTTGCAAATATAAATAGAGGCAATTCCAGCCGAAAACCCTAGAAAAGATCGGGTGTAAAATCGACCTTGAAGCTCTTTGACTCTAAGATTTCGTTCCAGCAACTTCTCAATTGGTATTTTCATGTTTTGGATTTTATTTCAATTAGTTAGATAGTTGTAAGCTTTGGTTTGTATCTTTGGGAGTGACAACCATTGATATTAAGCTTAGGTTTATGTTTTAGTAGTATTTAGTTACTGTTTTGATGTTTGGATCTGAGTTTGATGAATGAGAATCATTTGGTTATGAGTATTATTGGTTTTTTCGGTATTTGGATGTTTATTTGTGCTTTGATTGTTTAAATTGTGTTTGGAACTTGTTTTGGCCTTGTTTGGAACTGCTTTCCTTTGCTAAAATCAGTAGCCAATTAGGTTAGTTTTGGGCATTGAACTCTAGCTAGTAGCTGTTCAGTCAGAACCCTAGTTATTAGTTAGGTTATGCCTTGTTTGGTTTGGATGCCTTTGTTTGCTTCTGATTCAGAGATGCACTTCTGATTTCAGAAAGTGACTAGGTTAGTTTGAGTTGAGTTTAGCTTATGCTTGGCTTGACTTTGTTTGGTGATTGCTTTTTGGGTAGTTGAGCACTTAGAAACTAGGTCCTCCGACTGTAGCGTGATACTACTAGTCGGTAATCTGTCATTTAGTCTAACCACGAAGCTCCTACGGATCGACCCTGACTACTACTGTGCTAGTGTGTGTGTTAAGTTTTCTTTATTTTTGACCGCACGACGACCTAGGCGTGTCAACTCTTTCTATGTATCCAAATGTCATACATTTATACACTTTATCCGATCGGATATCCTTCCGATGATATTTCAATTTTGGTCATACCGTCATTCTCACTAACAACTCCATTCTATGTACTGAGACTTTCCATGGTTCTCGGGATCTTTAGTCTACATGACTGCACCCTAAGACTATTTCGAGGTGTTACGATGTGCCGGTGACCCACACGCGCTCCATCGGAATGCCAACGAAACTCTTTAACCATTAAGACCTTTTACTATTTGAAACTCTTTTCAAATTACTATTAACATTCACCTTAATCATTTTCCAATGATTCCTCACGTATGTACAGAATCCATTAAGTATTCCCAGCCAGGTCATATCCTGAGTCTGACTCATTATGCTCTAAGCATTAAGTCATCAGGACATGTTCATGACACTTCTCATGCATCTTGGATCATGTTTACTGTGGCTAGGTCTATACTGATGACAACATCTATCTGAAAGATGTCTATGGATTATGTGAGTATGCTGCACCTTCTTTATATCTCTCATGCCAAATCATTACACTTTGCGATAGGAAACTCCTTTCCTGAGCTATGCATCTTGAGTCTCATCAAGATCATCATGGCAGAGTTTCGATCTATCTCACAGACGTTTATAACCACCTGAGTATGTCGTATCTTTATTAAGTCTTTCATAGAGATCCGTCTCTTAACACCAAGTCATTAAACTTTGTAATGAAAGGAGACGTTTCCTAGAAACTGTATGTAACCTACATATGGAGATAACAGCGACACTCCCAGTGGCTTTGACACGGTTATGGACTATTCTCAAAATCCAGAACTTTTGGCACATTTTGAGAATCCAAATTTCTGACATCTTAATGGAAATCTTTCAGCCCATTCTCAAAATCCAATCCTTTGGCATATTTCAAGAATTTGAATATCCTTTCTTGCGAGATGCCCAGGGGAAAATCCCGGGCCCAAGTACCTTTATACTGGCATACTCTTTGTGAGTCCCTATTAGTGTGCCGGTGATCCACGCGTGCTCCACTAGCAACTTACAATATGCAGTATCCTTTCGGATTTCATATTCTATTGAGAGTGCTTCTCTCGGAGCCAATTACTTGACTCTAAGTATCGTCTCACTCAACCATATGTTCTGAAGGTACGTTTCTGTCCATGTTGATTTCTTTTGATGATTCAATTACTCCCACTGGTTTTTAGATCGGTTGTAAAATCAATCAAACTGTCACATAGACTCTATCTCGTTCTAAGGTTTTCTTGTTTGGCAGCAACCGAGCTCACCAATGCTTCCAAGTAGTCGGATTGAAAATCCATACCAACTATAGTGTTTTACCACTAATCGGTACGTCACCCTGATCATAACTACTTACGATGATGATCAATACTACTGGTCAAGAGAAGATTATGTCAGTGTTGAAACAGAAATATGATTTCTACTCTAAGCCTAGTGATGACTAAAGGTTCTTTCACTTTGCTAATCCTGAACTCATTCAGGACTGTCCCAATGACACGCCTAGGTCGTCATGCGATCAAAAATAGTAAAATACCTCACTCTCACTTAGCACAGTGGTAGTCAGGGTCGATCCACAGGAGTTTGGTGGTTAGGACAAGACGATAGTATACCAACTGTAGTGTCACTCTACAGTCAGCGGTATTGTTTCTACTTTTTCAAAAACCAACTAAAAACACAATTCCAAGACCAATGCCAAGAACCAAATCAAACATGAACTAACTAAACCAAACCAAATCCTAGACTAATGTTACTTACTGAAATGAGAAACTAAGTCCAAAATCCAGAAGCAACAAACAGTTCCAAACACATCAACAAGCATTCAAACATCCAAAATACCGAAAATTGCAAATAAACCATAAACCGAGTGATTAACTTTTATAAATCCAAATCAAACCAATATTCAAACAATCACAATAAAATATCATATCTAACCTACTGATTATTCTACTGAAATCAGAAACTATGAATCTAAACAAACATCAAGTAATCGGTGGAAATCCCGATTGCGGAATACCTCGATACCGAGTTGATAAAATAAGAGAAAAACTAAATTACTAACCAAAATATGGATTCCCACTGAAAAACTGACGAAATAGTGCCTTTGGATCCCTCCTTCGCGTCCCGGGATGAGAGAAAAGTCGGACGGGACTCCGGTATTTACAATGGTGCGAAATTAGGGTTTCCGCGTCGCGGGTACATAAAACCCGCGACGCGCGTGTTGCCTTATCCGCAATATCGGAATTTAAAATTCAAAAACGAAGATTTTATCCGGTCGCGAGATAGCGGCGCTATCTCAAGAAATAGCGGCTCTATTGTCGATAGCAGCTCTATCTCTGATAGATAGCGCCTCTATTTCTGCCAGATCCGATTTTTTGCCTTTTTTGCCCCACAACTTCTCCAGAATTACACTAAAACCCCTGCATTTACACTAAAAACATTTCCAAGCACTTTGACACAAAATTAAGTGATATTAGCCAATTAATAATCATAAATTAACTAAAACACGACTAAACAACGCCTAAAATACTTGATATTACTAGGCGTTGTCAAACACCCCACACTTGTGCCTTGCTTGTCCCCAAGCAAGAGAGTTTTTAACAGATTTTAACTAAGACTCAAACAATTTTTGAATGCGTTTAAATTAAAAGCTTATTGTCCTAAGAGTTGGAGTGAAATAGTTCGTGAAAACATAATCAAAATGTTCTTTTGGAATTCATGACTTTCTAAAGAACCCTTGATTACAAATTTTCTGTCCACAACAAAGTGTACGTACTCATTCAGATTCTAAAGGCCATTAAAGAATTGTCCATGACTTTCGATGCTGTCCGTGTAGCGAGCTTTCAGAAATACCATCCCAAACCAGACGATCTTAGGTGGTAAGGTACATAAATGCCTTTTTCAAGGCCACCCTTTTCGGACCTACCGGCTCGAACAACAAAGGTCACAGATTGACAATTCCTTCCTAAATTCCAAACTTAAAACACTCCAATCTTCTAACTCTTAAAACTCAACTTATTTGACTAAACTCATAGCATGATAACGACTAAATGGTATTTCTCGAAAAATACCAACGCTAAACATTCAGAAACTATTCGTTTCATAATTACAATCTATTAAAAATTTTGAAAAATTGCTAAAATTTTTTAAAATGACTTGTTTTCGCGCAAAAATTTCAAAAACACTCTTTCAACCGTCCACACCCCACACTTAAAATCGTACAACGTCCCCGTTGTACATAAAATTATTTCAAAACTAGGGAGAAAGAGTTACCCCTTTGAACGGCGAATTGCTTGATTGTTGGGACCATTTGTAGCAGAGTTGATCATGTTCTTTGTCTCGATGAAATCCGGGAGTCGGGGCACAGCAGTAAACACGCCGGCATATCACGAGTGTAGGGGTACGGTGACCCCACACTTGCGTTATGCAACTCCATCAGTTGGTGCAGCAGTCACAATTTGGTAGATACTAACAAACATTCTAAAACTTGCAAAATACACCAAAGAAAATTATATATTGCGAGTTGTTGTCCTTGCTGATTCCCCGTCTCCGCGACGCCGAAGTATCAAGGCCGCGACGCGTAGATGTGATGAAATCCAATGTCTGTCGATCAAGTTCGAATGTCCGCGGCGCGAGATGAAGATGACCGCATCGTGAGTATGCATGAAGAGCCCCAGATTTTTCGATTTTTTTTTTATTTTTTTTATGTTTAGTCCGTTTTTCAAATTGATTGCACCAATATGTTCCTAAATTAGAGACTAACAAAAGCCCTAATTTTAATTTCAGAAAAACAAGCTAAAATTGCCCTAATTTCTCATATAGGTCAAAAACCCCAATTACGAACCCTAGATTTCTTGATTTTCGAATCCGACCTGTTTTTATCAAATTGAACACACCAATAGCATCCTAGAGTAACCATTAACAAAAGCCCTCTGTCAATTTCACGAAAAACAAACAACAAATCCACCAAATCGGGTAAAAACCCGAAGAACCCTAAAACGAGCCCTAATTTCACAAATTCCTGAATTCGAGTTGTTTTCATCAAATGAATGCATCATTCAGTAGCTATAGGACCGATTAAGAAACCCTAGGTGATAATTTGGCGAAAAACAAACAAGAAATCGTTCGATTTGAGGATGAAGGGTCCGGTTTTTCGAAAACCACAAAAACGGACCCTAATTTTTGGTTTTTCAATTCTTGATCTGTTTTTGTCAAATTGAAGATGCCAATGTGTTGCTAACCTACCGATTAAGAAATCCTAGGCTTCAATTTCAAGAAAAACAAGCAAGAGATAGCTCGATTTTGAGGTTAAAGGTCGCGAAACCCGAAACCCCAAAATCGGCTCAAAAACTCTGAAATCCGACTTGTTTTGCACGTTTTAATCGTAATAAAAAGTTAGGACACGTACCTTGGATGCTTAATTGTAGTTTGGCCGGAACAATTTCACGAAAACAAGAAAAATCTGACGAGTTTGTGCTTGTTCGGCTCGGCAGTCGCGTGTGGAGGGGGAGGGGGTTCAAGATTAGCGACGAGAAGAGCTGGAGAGTTGACCCTCATTTGACCGGAGGTTAGCGTCACTAACATTGAAATTAGTGGCGCTAACTTGTAAATTTCCATTTTTTTCGCGATTTTTCCGTATTTTTAAAACCCGTTTGACCACCCCACACGAAATGTCGGGTTGCCTCCCGAAAGCGCTTCTTTGTTCGGTCTTTTAGCTGGACCGTCTTTCTGCGGCTATGGTGGGTCGTACACCAATTGACTCCACTAAATTTCAGTCGCCACCGTCCCCTCGCTGATTCCATACTCCGATTTCCCCGGGTCAAATGGTTTCCTGGTTCCTCTCCTGCTACCTGGTTGTCGTTTTCTAATTATTTCGCGTGAATGCTTAGAAGTAACTTTAAATCTCCAAGCTCGGTCTTTCCTTCGGTATCTTTTCAAGATTACTGGCTTGATGTGAAGCGTGCCCATTGTTGCTCCCAGTAAGTGTTCCCCAAGTTGTTTGTTGCTCGCATTTCGCATGGTGTCTTCATTTTTCAATTTTGGCGGATCGGGAGGCATATTGTTGGTATACTCCCGAATGTCTTCATCAATGGTATTAATCACATCTAATTTTCCATTCATTAATGGATCATGAGTGGCGATAAAATCATGTTTCTTATTTTCAAAAACCAACTCGTCAGCATCATCTTCTTGATCATCGTCCAACGGGTGGATCGGGACCAAGAGTGAGTGACTGGTTTGATCTGGTGGTGGTACAAAGTCACCCATCACCAGATCCTTACTTTCAAAAGACTCAAAATTTTCAAAAATTCTAGGTTCGGGGGTAGTATTGTCATCTACACCCCCTTCCCCAATAGTATCAACAACTTCAACAATTTCGGGGATCGTTGGGTTGGGGTCTGTACTGTCACTTACATCCTCCTCCACAACATCCTCATCAATCAAATCGTCTGGTGATGGTATGGATTCACTCATCACCAGCTCGAGATTATCAACATTTTTAAAAACATCAAAAACATCAAAAGCTGTTGAGTCAGAGGTAGCATTGTCACCTACAACCTCTTCCTCAACAACATTTTCGACCCTCTCAACGTGTCTCTTAATTTTCCCCCGGTGCATGCCCTTCCATCACATATTCAGGTGATGCAAGTTCACACACATTATCATTGGTATAAAAATCACTCGCCTCGGGTTCTGGCGAGAGTGATGAACATTTCCAATTTTCCTCTAACTTATCTAATGAAACTTGTAATTTTTCAAGAGCATCAGCCTGGTCCTTCTGCACATGGTAGGTGTTATACATGAGTACCCAAAGTTGGGCCCAGGTTGCAGAATTTTCAGGTTGAGATGACTCCTCGGTCCGCCATCCATTGTCATCGAATGATCCATTGTAGTAATCATCCTCGTAATAGGTGTCGGCCGCATTTTCATAATACTTATAATACTGATCCGGGTACATGTAATCGCCCATTATGAAGACGTACACATACCAAAAATCAAAAAACTAAAATCAAACATCAAAAGAAAAATACCTACTGTTCGTCTATCCTAAGCGCACAACTCCCCGGCAACGGCGCCAAAATTTGACATCGCAGCGGTCGTCGTACGGTCAAAAATAAGAAAATTACCTAACTCACACACTAGTATAGCGGTAGTCAGGGTCGATCCACAGGAGTTTGGTGGTTAGGACAAGACGATAGTATACCAACTGTAGCGTCACTCTACAGTCAGCGGTATTGTTTCTACTTTTCCAAAAACCAACTAAAAACACAATTCCAAGACCAATGCCAAGAACCAAATCAAACATGAACTAACTAAACCAAACCAAATCCTAGACTAATGTTACTTACTAAAATCAGAAACTAAGTCCAAAATCCAGAAGCAACAAATATTTCCAAACACATCAACAAGCATTCAAACATCCAAAATACCGAAAATTGCAAATAAACCATAAACTGAGTGATTAACTTTTATAAATCCAAATCAAACCAATATTCAAACAATCACAATAAAATATCAGATCTAACCTACTGATTATTCTACTGAAATCAGAAACTATAAATCTAAACAAACATCAAGTAATCGATGGAAATCCCGATTGCAGAATACCTCGATACCGAGTTGATAAAATAAGAGAAAAACTAAATTACTAACCAAAATATGGATTCCCACTGAAAAACTGACAGAATAGTGCCTTTGGATCCCTCCTTCGCATCTCGGGATGAGAGAAAAGTCGGACGGGACTCCGGTATTTATAATGGTGCGAAATTAGGGATTCCGCGTCGCGGGTACATAAAACTCGCGACGCGCGTGTTGCCTTATCCCGCAATCTCGGAATTTAAAATTCAAAAACGAAGATTTTATCCGGTCACGAGATAGCGGCGCTATCTCAAGAAATAGCGGCTCTATTGTCGATAGCGGCTCTATCTCTAATAGATAGCGCTCTATTTCTGCCAGATCCGATTTTTTGCCTTTTTTGCTCCACAACTTCTCCAGAATTGCACTAAAACCCCTGCATTTACACTAAAAACATTTCCAAGCACTTTGGCACAAAAGTAAGTGATATTAGCCAATTAATAATGATAAATTAACTAAAACACGGCTAAACAACGCCTAAAATACTTGATATTACTAGGCGTTGTCACCCAACTCCCACTGTTTCATTAGAATATGAGTTCTTTCTAAAAGAGCTCTTTCTTTTTCAGGTACAGCGGGATAGCCAGTGAAAAGACATTTCTGATCAGGTTCAGGCTAGTCATGAGGTTCAGACGAACACTACAGGACCCTGGACTTCAAATGTACAAGTGGGAGAATCCCAGCTTTACATTTTAGATAGTGTCAGTAAAACCTACTTAGTCGAAGGATGTGGTTGGAATATGGTTTATATGGTCTGACTGGTATAGTATTCAATTTATTGGAAATTGATTGGCAATGTATCTCATACATCGAGGATCGGACTGTTTCGACCAATGCTCCATCATCGTCCCTAAGACACATTATAATTATTAATGTTCTCGAAAGAAAATAAACTGTGAAACATTTTCCCAGCTTATATTGTCACTCAAGTTCTGTGGATCTTGTACTTTTTTTGAAGTCCTTGAACTGTTCAAGGTTTCAATTCAATCTCTTATTATGATAAGCGTAGCCATATTCGTCATTTTGAATGACAAATATCGCGAAGTACAAACAATTGTGTTCTATTTGGAGATTCGAGCAATACACAGTAACTGATATGTTCGTTGCTCCTGATCTTGATTTCTTTTACATCTCTATGTAAAATTTATGACTTTGATAATCTTGGTCAAGACTTGCAATCTTCAGTTGACTCTAAGTTAACTGATCCCAAAGTCCTATCCTCTGGATCTTTAGGTGATTCATTTCTTGCCATTTGTGCTTTATAAAGAACTTAATCATCATATGACTCTAAGTCAAATGATTCCAAAGTCCTGTCCAACTAGATATTTGGTTGAATCATTTCTTGACACATTAAGAACTTAACTCATCAAGTGACTCTAAGTCAAGTGATTCCAATGTCCTGTCCAACTCGACCTTTGGTTGAATTGATTCTTATGACATTTATCTTAACAATCATAAAGGGACACAATTTCTAAAATCCAAACATTTTGGATGCATTCAACATTCAAGTTATCACCAATCATGCATACAACACAATCATACAACATTTCAAGGATAATTCAAACAACAGGTGTTAAAAGAAAATTGACAATTTTATTAAAACAAAATCCTTGAACAATGTATTATATGACAGACAAGGTCAAATGCATCTAATAAGCTAATAACATGATTTAATATCTAGCTAAACTTCAAAACTGCATGAGCTGGAAATCCAATCCAAATGTGCTCCTATGCGCCAGAGTCCCGTACCTTACTGATTTCCTGCATACAAACCAAAATATGACTATCACATTATGCATCAAGGAATTATGGAACATGAGTTTTGAGGTTTCTAAATATACCTGAGCTTTCAAAAGTTTTGATCTTGGAGCGTCTTCCAATCGTTCCACGACTGTATCCGATTCTGTGGATTCCCAGTTTAAGACATGTCCAGACGATCTAGATCGTTTCTTGCTGCGTATTTTCACTGGACTTAATCCAGAAGTAGCTGAACCATTGGAGGTATGCCTATCCAAGAGTGACTCGTATAAAGTCAATAGTGGACGCATTTCCATAAGAGTCTTTTTCTGGTCTTCCTTTCTGTACGTCTGAATGAACAGATCATACTTACTAGTCAACGAAGCGAGTAGAATGTTTACACTCATCTCTTGACTCATGGAATAACCAAGTTTGTACAATTCGCCTATGTAAGCTTCAATCTGAAGCCATGCGAATCGATGCAACTTCCTTCCTTTAGCTTGCACTCTGCAAGTCTTTTGAAGATCCTAGCTCGTTCCTCTTCAACCGGTTTTTGGAACTTTTCCTCAACCGATTGCATTAACTCATATGACCCCAAGGATTCAAAATCCTTGCGGAACTCGGGGTCAATGGTCAATAGCATGAGGTCACAAATCTTTTTGGATTCATCATAAGAACCTTTTATGATGGCTTGTTCCGGTGGAACTGGGATCGGATACTCGGTGAGATGTAGCTTGCCAGCAATGCCGAGAGCCAGTCTCCAATTGCGAAGCCATTCCTTACAGTTGAGGCCAGTCAGCCTTTCCATATTTAGCAGGTGCATTCTGATGCTTTCAGAAATGGGTGAAGGAGGAGAGGGAGGAGAATAGACACTTGATTCAGACATCTACAATAAACAGAATTTTATAAGTTTAATTAATCCTTTTAAATAATTACCCAATATATTATTTATTAAGGCTAGGACCCAAAATACCCTAACTATGGTGTGAAGAGGGATGTTGTAATCACAACATAATGGTCATTAAGGTAGATAATGCACTTATCAATTTCATCTTATGAAATTCCTAGATCTGTTGAGACACATTGAACAGTTCAATGGCATGTTTAGTCTCGGATGTGCCCCACTGTTTGTGACTGGGATGCCGAGGATCACAAACCGGGTGTGAATAACCATGCAAATTCGCTCGGTACTCTCGAAGTCAATTGTCATCTCTAATTAACGTGCCGGTTAACCACACACGCTCCGTTAATAATGACAAAATCGAGAAACACATTGCGACTCTTTGCGGACCCCAGTTGGCGTGCCGGTAAACCACACACGCCACCAATGTTCCACAAAGTGCAATGTGCAATCCCGTGGATTAGCACCAATTCACATTTTTAAACATAAAGTAACTAGATTGGGATTTGTTTAAAGTTCTAGTACTTTCAATTATAGCATTATACTTTTAAGAGGCTTTAGTGGTTCTATCAAACCCGTTCGGCTAACGACACTTGACTGACGAGGAGAGCGGTGGGTAAGAGTGGATACCCATTAGACTGCCATTTTATAGGCAGTCGCCTTATACCCTCTTTATAGGACAGTTTCGTGAATGAGGCCTACTAGCGGTAAGACTAACCATTTAATCTTATATATAAGTATTAACTTTTAATCATAAATATATAAGATATATTTTAATCTTATTAAAATATTTTAGAATTAATTTATTCAGAATTTTCGCTAATTTATTCTATTTTTTCGAAAATTTTAAATTAATCCTTTAAGCTGATTTAATCTATCTTTTAATTAACAATTAATTAAATTAATTAACTCTAAGATAGATTTTATAAATTAATCAAATTAATTTTCTAGGTACATCCCCACATGGATCGAAAATTACAAGCCAACAAATAAGAGTTCTAGTTATTTTATTAATCCAATTAATCACTAAAATAACAATCTATTTATAAAAGGCAAGTAAATCAAGCAAATAAGGGAGGGGACCAAATGGGTGGCGGCTAGGGTTAGGAAACCCTAGCCAAAAATCGATCCAAGGCCTTCCTTGGTGATGTTCATCGCAAAAAAAAACACCAAGGCATAAACAATTCATGCAGTTTATATCATTCACAAGAAAAACAAGCCTACGCTCGGATACCACTGAAGGGTTTTCAATGCAATCAATGAACAAATAATTTCTATGGTTCACATGCAACCCTAAGATGATCTATGTTTTCTTCTATGAAGATAATAAACTAAAAACCTAAAGGAAACAATTATTTCTAAAGAACAAAACTGAGAAAACCAACCTTTTGATCTTATGATCCTTGAAGGTAGCAGCAAAATAATCCTGCCTCAAATGCAAGTCACACCCAAAGCAATGGAGAAGACAGTCCAGCAGAGTGATCTTAAGTCAAGGTGGTGCAGAAAAGGAGGAGCCAGGTGCCTCCTTTTATAGCCTCCAAGGGTTACAACTGAAACCCTAAGGAGCCTCCTTAGTGGGCAAGCCTGTTGACCACTTGGACCAGACCTCATAAACCCTGATTAGGGTTCCGCCGCCTATGGAGAAGCCTCCATAGTTGGCGCCACTTTTGGTCCCTGTCCACTTGCCAGTCAGTATTCAGCTATTGAATAAATACATAACCAGTCCCTGCACCTTTAATTAATTAATTTAATCACTGAATTAAATCCAATTAATTCTATATTAAATCTCAATTAATTATTATAGTTTCTAATTAATATATTAACACTCAAATATATTAATAAACCATTTAATTAATTCTATTGATTTATTAAACCATTAATAAATCAACATCTTACTCTACTGAACTCTATCCTAACCTCCAGCTATGAGGGCAACCCAAATGGACTTTGCTTCTATTTACAAGATAACTACAATTATAAGTCATGGCTTAGACACCAAATCCAACAAGGACTCGGAGGTGAGACTAAGGACTCGAGTTATCATTCAACTAAGAGGATTTTGATAGAAGAGTTGATGCCTAGGAGTGCCTCCAAATGCATCAAACCTTATGGGAAGTTAGTGTTGACTCGGGTGAGTTTACCGGGAGTACACATCCCAATTATTATCATTTGTGTTTGTTATCAACTATTTTCATGCATGCTTTTATGTGCTAATTGTTATATGAGTACTATATATGCATTGCATGAAATGAGCCCTTTTAAAGATGTTTTCAAACAAAGACTATAATGTTGTTTGATGTTTTGAGCATCCTATTGTGCATTGCTTTTCATATAGGATGGGATTGAAAGTGCAAACCCTTGAGACCGAGTTCTGTCCTTTTCTCATTTAAAAGGATGAGGAGACGTTATGAGTTTATTCCTTTTCTCAATTAAAATGGATGAGGAGATGTTATGAGTTTTGTCCTTCTCAAAGTTAGAGAGGATGAGGAGACGTTGTTCCTGACAATAGGGAACCGCATGGGTGAGTTGCTAACCCTCATGAGGCTAGTGTGATGGCCACTAGTCTTAGTTCAACCTACATGGGATCAAGTATCATGCTTTATGCGTATTACTTGTGAACTTGGGTAAGTGTCATTGAAGGTGAGATGGAGTTGTATGAGATGGACGTGGGTTGGGATAGTTGCATCGTGCATTGCATTGCATTTCATAACTATCCATTTTGAATAAATCTTTATGATGTTTTAAACAACTTTTAAAGTGTGTTTCAAAACTATTTTTGGAGATTTGTCCCGAGTATGGTGGTTACACTGCCTACTCTGAATGGGTCAACCTCAGGTAAGCTCACTAGGCATTTCAATTGCCTAACCTATTTTGATGTGTACTCAGGTTGAGGAGTTAAGAAAACTGTAGAGGATCTGGAGGTTTTTAGTAGGCCACGGATTGTGTGGTTTCCCTTAAGCTGTGTAATGGTATTTAAATTGTAACAATCTCGCTACTTTATAAACCAAGACGTTTTATCTAAAGTGTGACCAAATGATTTTTCCGCAACTTAAACTCTGAAACAAGTGTTTAACGAAATCCCATGTGTTTTAAAATGATGTTTAAACGTAAAGAGACTCTTTTGATGTTTTTGAGATTTAAAGTTTTTCACTAAAGGGGGATTTTTGAACAATGACGATAATATATTGGTTTTAAAATGTATTTTATGAAAATCCTTAAGCGAGGGTGTTTCAAGTAGGGGTGCAAACGAGCCGAGCCGGTCCCGAGCATGACCAAGCTCGGCTCGGGCTCGTTAAGAAATATAAAGGGCTCGGCTCGAGCTCGGCTCGTTACGAGCTTTATGCACCCAAGCTCGACTCGGGCTCGTTAAGATATATATAGGCTCGGCTCGGCTCGTTTAATTCTTAACAAGCCTAAACGAGCTTAAGCTCGGCTCGAGCTTGTTAAGAAGCTCGCTTACTCTAACACACACACACACACACACACACACACACACACATATATATATATATATATATATATATATATATATATATATATATATATATATATATATATATATATATATATATATATATATATATATATAATTATACTATATATAGGGTCGTTTAGGGCTCGGAAGTCTAATCGAGCTTAGTGACACAGGCTCGGCTCGACCTCCTTTTATAAACGAGCCTTATATTTAAGCTCGGGCTCGTTTAAAATCGGTCTCGAGTCGAGCTTTTATTGAGCCGGTCCCTGGTATCTCACAAGCCGGCTCGTCTCATTTGCACCCCTAGTTTCAAGTACCTTTAATAAACATTCATTTGCCATTATCTACTTTAATTTCTCATGTTTCCTTGACTTAACACAAAATCACTAAGATGTAATTCATTAGAAATCTTAACAATTCCTTACTTCCATGTCATAATAAGTTTTGACTCTTCAAAAGTCAAACTAGTTACTTGGCACCAATCATGCTTACTATTTAACATAATTAATTTCAAACATAAAAGTGTACCAACCTTCATATAGAATAGTTTGATTGTTTACCCAAAGTAGCATTTTACTTTGTCATCCATAATAAATTTTTAGTCATAAGAATTATATGCATGAGTCTTTCTTTCCTTTACGTATTTCTAACTTAAGTGGCTAGGACTAGATTTTTCACTCACAACAATTCAATTATTTTCCATGGCTTTTTGGAACAATCTATCGCAAGCTTAGAATTTTAATCATTATATATGAAATTCATTACCGATGACGACACTTCAAGTATCCTATGACACCCTTAAACAACTTATGAGTTTTTGCTGAACTCAAATCGTCCTACCTTGAGGCTTATACTTGCACAAATTTATTTTTATAGTTATTTGCATGATCAAACATTTAGGCCTTCCTATCTACCCCTTAAAAGAAAATAAAGTCTATTTATCTTTTGTCAAAGAAAAATACAAACCATAAAAACTATTTTTTTATAGTTATGTTAAATAAAAGGAAAAAATGACACTGTATCCCAACTGTAACACCCCAATTCTCAAAATCACAAGTTTTCAACCATATTTACAAGATTTACATTACAAAATGAGGTTTAACAAAAACCGTTACATCATTTAAAACACTGTTCGGGGTATTACAACTAAGTTACATTACCATAGTTTAAACATACCACAAAATATAGGTCTCACTATCAAAGTCTTCTAGTCCTTCCAAAATCTTCTATGCTTATTCACCTGGAAACATGGCATTTCCAAAATAAAAAAAGAAATGTAAGACATAAAGTCTTATGAGTAATGTAGGAGCAATTAATAATCATAACAATTAAACTGCCAACTGAGTTCTTCTTATCCTTTTTAATTTAAGAACAAGGCTTTCTACTTTTCATTTCGATATGAGAAAATTCTCACAATTAATCTCCCTTCACAGAATGGAACTAATCCATCTGTAAGGACGTGCTAGACTCATCTCCCTTCGTGGTAAAGAACTAATCTAACCACAAGGACGTGCCAATAAATCTCCCTTCATGGAAAAGAATAAATCTCAACCATAAGCGCATGCTAAGATCACCACTTCGCGAAGGGAGGTACCATCCCAGTAGTGTCTTATGACCATCCTTCAAGCGGGTAAGGTCCTAGTCCGGACAACTCTTTATAATACTTTAACTCTATCTCATTTTCCTCTTTCTTCTTTCTCGTCTGTAACTCATACTCATTTCACTATTATCATATAAAGATATCAACCTTGGCTATCATGCAAATGTATGAAAATATCATCATTCTAATATAAACTTATCTTTAACTCTATAGCTTTGAATTTCATATGATACTTCACAATGAATAAAGAAAACTTATTTGCTATGTATCATATTAAATAAACACATACTCACCTTAGATCTTGCAAGGAATGTCTAAGTTTTCAACACCTCTTTTCCTTTCCCTTATTTTCTCAATTGCTTGATCTGCACCTTAAATAACTTGGAGATCACAAAATCACACTTGATTCTTCAATTCTTGCTTCACTCCTTCAGAATCTTCAAGGTCTCGATCTTTATTTCTTCTGCTTAAGGTAATTTACGATTCAAATAGAGAGAAACTTATTTATACCTCCATAGTTTACCTAAATGACCATTTGGTCCTTCTAATCCCATTTTGTTCACTTTTGGTCCAAAACTCCTAACATCTCCTTTAAGGTTTTTATTTCTTACACTCTTGCCACAAACACACAATATTATTACATAAAAGATCATTCATAGGGTCAAAAGACCAAAATACCCTTATTTACAACTTTCTACTATAAAGATTCAAATATAGCAACTAAGTATTACATAAGTTATATTTCTACTTACTTGATATATATTTCCGGGTTTTCACACCAACCACCTTTTAAATTTTGTTTTAAAAAGTCCCTAAACTCTTTTTTGTCCTTTAGGGGTATAAAGTTTACAATCAAGCATTTAAAACCTCCTTTTGTGCCAAACGAAGGGGTCAGCAGGTAATAGTTCTAGTCAACATCCCAATCTAACTGTGGGTCAATCCTAGTCATCGTCCCATTCAAACCTCTTCACCAGCAAAACCCCGTCTTTCCTACTCAATACCTCCTCATACCGGTCTCGCTCCCAAAAACCCGTAAACCGCATCACTCAATTCGGATTCCGGCCTCGCAAACAGTCTCAACACCTATGTACCGCCGCTGTCGCAGCAAAATCGACCAATGATGGAGAACCTCTGGTTAGAAAAGGGCGCTCTCCCATAACCAATCGACCACAACAATCGCAAATGAGCGGCAAGGCAGAGAAAAGAGCCCGTCGTGAATCCCCAACGGTATTCTTCTTTCGCTCCTCTACAAAAGAAGACCCAGAAATAGCTTTAGATTTGGTGAAACGAATGAACGAGGGATGTGGGATTTCACCTAGATTAAGATCCTACGTACCTGCTTTATCCGGATTTTGCAAGAAAGGATGGCGGATAAAGCTTTCGAAGTCGATTCTTACATGATTGATAATGGAGTCGCAACTGAAGAATCTGAACTCGCAATGCTTTTGCAGGTTAGTTTCGATACAAAAAGGGAAGATAAAGTATATGAAATGTTACAGAGGTTAAGGGCGACTATGAGGCAAGTGAGTGAAGTATACCTTAGCAGATTCCTTCTTACAAAGTGACCAAGAAAGCGAAGATCGCAGTGAAAATTGGCATCATTGCTCCAATAGATTGGTTGAATGAAACAGGCAAGTATCTAAGTGAGGTATCTCTGGTTCTTGCCAGTCTCTCTGTCCCTCCATCTCTCGATCTCTAAATCTCCAATTTCCTTGATGTTCTTACGCAGAGAGATGTTGTTGTGCTATCGTATTCCTTGGTGTTGAGGCTATGTTGCCAGTTTAGAGATGCAAAGCAACTGTTCGATGAAATGCCTGAAGGAGAAACCCATGTATTTGAGGGATTTATCTTTATTTTTTGTCAGAAAAGTCATGTCATCAATAGATAGTAGATACCGGTTACCTTCAGTAAATGTCTTTTTAGTAGGTAAACATAGAGTTTGTTTCCTTAAAAAACAAAAAAAAAAAAAAAGTTTAGAGACCTTCATTTTAAAAAGGTTTTACCTAACTAAAATCACAATGATATTTTTTGGGGGTTATTGACCTAATGGCCCAATAAACTATCTCAAAATATTTTAAAAGGTCACTCAACTTTATTTTCGTTGTTTGAAGCCATTAAAGTGAAAAAATCGTATCTTTTTAGTCCTTTTTGGAAGGATCACTTGTTGAGCCGGTAAAAAAGTTGACATGGAATTACACCTGGTAAAAAAGTTGACGTGGAATTACACAATAAGGATGAAACGAAGCCATACGTTCAATCATAATTATCTACAGCGAATGTCCCTTGTTTTCCACTTCAGAACATTTGCTAATCTTCCTTCACAATCAGTCTCGAACAATTATCACCATCACCACCATCTAATCACCCTCATCTCTACTGGTAAAACCCTAAAACGTCTTCTCCAAATCCACACGCAATTAATAGTCTCAGGCTTCACTCAAGACAATTTCACAAACACCCGCCTCATCGAATCTTAATCTTTATTCAAAAAAATCAATATTGCTTGATTAGTTTTCAATGCAAAACCACCGAACCCATCATCACCTGCAACTGTCATTTTCGCCGCCTTAGCCGCCGGTTCTAACCATTCTGCCGCCGGTTTGGAGCCCCAGAGACCTTCCGGTGCAAACCCTTGCCTTCAATTTTCCCGATCTGCAACTGGGTCGTCGACTCGGTTAACTCAGCAACTTGACCCGGCGAGTCAAACCGAGTCTTGTCCGAGTCGGCACAGTTGCTTTATTCTCTCAAATGATTTCTGTTGTGCCTCCTCCACGTCCTTTAACTTTGCCTGCAAATTGAGCAAGCTAATTTTTATAGAATAACAAGTAATCATCATATCATTTGCTCAAAATTCTACTATCTGTATCATTTTGAATAAGTGAAGGAAAAGAGAGAAAATCACCTCATACAATTTGCCTGCAAATTGAGCAAGCTAATTTTCCATTATTTGCAGCATCATATCTCCATAATACTGTTAAAGTCGGTTAAATGCAAGAAACAACAACGTACTTCCAGTGAAAGGGTATCAGATAACATACCACAATTCCATTTATTTTTGGATTGAAAAAATGCTTCGTCACGCTTGACACAAGCAGGATGGTATGCCTTCAGACATCCTCTACAACAAAAGAGAAAAAGAAGGAAATCGTGTTATTCACCAGTTCACCAATTTGCATAAACATAACTCGTGTTATATATCTGACAAACTTCCACGTTATCATGAATTTGATGGAAGCAATATATACGAAATCCAATTTCAGATTCTTCTCTGTGAACAAGAAAATAAATTAACACGAACTGGCGATTGCAGAGCACGAGACTCCCACCATCGAAGCAGATAAAGCAAACGTCTTCGTCTTCTTCTTTATTCATCTTAGTAGGTGGCGATTTCGCCTGAGCCCTAGGCGGCCGCCCTCGCTTCTTCTTCATCAATTCAACACCCCCGCTTCCATTTCCTAACTCAAACTCCACTCCCCCATCTCCACCGGCAGTCCTAAAAATATCGACGGGACCTCCATCCATCTTCGACCCATCATCGCCTTCCGTTTCCTGAATCGGTTGACTCTGGTCAGAGCTATGACTTCAGCTGCCGAATTCCGCACTTCCATCCGAGCAAACAAATCAACCGAATTAAGATTACAGTCAATTCATGATATGCCCAATTACGGAAACAAATTAACAAACCCTAGATTTCCAAATTGAAGTTAGCTGCTGTATGTATCGTACAGGGTATCATTTCGCAGAGAAGTAGCTAGCCGTGTGGCTCGGACGTGTACCATAGTGTACACGTGGTATTATCGTGAAATTATTTATTTAATTAGAAATTATATTTCCACCGGGTAACCAGTTGATTCTTAAAAAAGTGACTAAATTAACAGTTTATTCTGAAGTTTAATGGCTTGGAACAAGCAAATTTTAGTTGAATGATATTTTAAAATAATTTGAGATAGTTTATAGGGCTATTAGGTCAATAAACCTATTTTTTTTTTTCTAGGCAAATATGAAACAAAAATCTGCCGGAAGTAAGTGAATATCGAGCCAACAAGATATAGCCACGTCATCGGCAATCTTGGAAGGATGTCATGGCCATAAACAATTCAGCTATCTGATCAGTATTTTACTTGGCCACAAAATGTCCGATCAGTAGGCATCAGCTTCGTTGCACAGAACATTCATCAGCTATGTCTTGCAGAAGCTTGAATCTGCTATTAAACCCTTTCTCTTGCCGGAGCTCGCGAGCTGCAACCCCCGTTTCCTCCTACAAAGCACAATGTCCTAAAGTCGCACCTCCGTCGATTCGATTGGATGGCCAGAGCCGTAGACAGCTATTGTTTCTTTTGACAGCAACAACGGCAGTGAAGGCCATGGAGATGCCGTCGATGGCGGAGGACATAGGGCTGTTTGGATTAAGGAAGAAGCTGAAGAAAGCAGAGGAGGAGGCGGTGGAGATAGTGAAGGAAGGAATCGACTCAGCCGAGAAAGGAATCGAAGCGGCGGAGAGACAGATTGAGACGGCGGAGCAGGAGATTGAGACGGAGGTTAGTTTTGGATTCGGAGGTGGTTTGACGCAGGCCGGAGTGGTTGCAGGTGCGGAGGTGGTTGGGGTTTTGATTGCTTCGTCGGTCGTTAATGGAATATTAGGGCCTGAAAGTTAATGAGATTTTGATCACAATCACAGGTTAGCGATCTTTGATTTGATGATTTTCGATTGTTGTGGTTCAGTTTCTGATCGGCATCTGGCAATTAGTTGTTTAAATTGTATTGTATATCTGTTGATCTTATTTCTATCTTAAGTTGTTAACCCTATCGTTGAGTGGAAGTAGTTTGATGATGAATATATCAAATCATCAACAGCATTTGTTTTGATTTTTGTTCCAGTGAATTTACGATTATGTAAAGATATGAATTTCCATGTTCAATGTTAATTTGCGTTTTACAATGTGTCATGTTTGTCCACGCACTACCATATGAATACGAAACTGATACAGTGATACCCAATTCACAACCATTATGTTATATCATATTAAACAGTGAGTGTGTCGTTGAATTGCCTAGAATAAGAACGGATGGTTTTTGGTTTTTAAATAGGTAAAATGACATTTTAATCCTATAAACTATTGGGTTTTTTTTTTTTTTTTTTTTTTTAAATGTCTCTAATGTTGTTTTATTTTTTATTATTTTTTTGTTTTTTAAGGATATAAAGTCTGTTTTAACAGCTTATTAAGGACCTAGACTATTTTTAACCGGTTTCATGTATTTCAACTTTACATAAACTTCACATATGTGGGACCCAAGCTTTTATGTCTACCAACACAAGGGAGAAATCACGAGTTGTAACTCTCAATGAATCATGTATCGTCAACAACAAATTGGGAAACATGAGAAGCAATTGAACCATTGGTTGCCACCAGCTTTATGGGTTGTAGCAGGAGCTCCAGGCGGTGTAGTAGTTTCTGTCGCGCTGCTCCTTATGGCATCGACGAGGTTGATAGTGGTGACCGAGCTTTTTCAGCATCTTCCTTCGTAGGACTCTGCCCAGAAAGTCTGAGAGTAGCAGCAAACATGACTCGAGTCTACAAATCAAGAATTATCACCCAAAATTTGTAAATGAGTAGCAACTTACACAGGAAATGCAAACAAACCAGTGCTTACAGAACTCGCATCAGAATTACGTGTCCCCATGGTAGGACTTGCTCTGATCGCGTCCGAAACCCTAGAATTTGGACCAGACGATTGTCTCCCTCCAAATCCGGCGAGCTTTCCTTTTCCTTTATTGGTACCTGCGCAATGCAGCGGGACACAAATTGTATTGTAACAATTTAAATCGACGTGGTATCTAGTCCATTATGATGTGTGTGTCGTGTTAACGGATTGAGATAAATCAAAATGGATTGCCACTTCCTAGTTGCGTACTCACGCAATACGTCAAGACATTACATGTTATTCATACATTTTGCATTTTAAGATATATATGTATTTTCATACGGTGAACAAAAGTGAAGATATTTTGAAAGTTTTCTTCCATTGATATTTTCTATGGATATATTTTCTCATCGTTTGGTGATAAAAAGTGTGTTGTGATATAAATACACAAATAAATAAAGATGTGTTGTTATTTTAGCATTTATCTTACGAAATGAGTTAAAACATATTTATAGCATAATAATTAATTTAGTTGGATATATCAACAAAATTATAATAAGTAATTTCGTTGGATATTTTACACACATATGTAAAATATAAAATTTAGGAATTTCCTTTAATTTATTTCTATAAAAAAACTACATAGACACATTTTCATACACACAGTCTTCTACATAAATACACATACCCACATTTACCTGTAATTATAATTATTGTAACTATTAACTAATAGAGGTGTTTGTAACACCCGACTTATTAACAAAACACTCCATAAAAATTTTTTATTTTTCAAATATATATTTTACAATCAAAACCATATTCAAAGGGGTATTAGTTAATACAAACAGGCACAAGAGTATCAAGGATTACAATATACTAGTATTATACATCCTTCAAGCCGGGCTGCTACTTCACATTGCTAAGTCCTCAGTCACGGACTTTGTCTTTCCCCTTAGCGGGATCACGCTCACCTGCAGGGACATATCAAATAAACACTGTGAGCTATAAAGCCCAATGAGTAATCATACAAATAATCTCACAAAATAAGAGAATATTAACATTCGTGTTCTCATAACAATTTCTGTCCCATATTTCATAGTCATAATTGACCGCACCAAATATCATGGCTATGTAAGCCGTACCATATGTCATGGCTATATAAGCCGCACCAAAACATTCAAGTCATAGCCCTAAGGCCGCACCAACAGCTTCATCATTTATTTCATAGCCAAAAGGCCGCACCAGCTGGGTTCAATAACCCGATATCATGGTCATAAGACCGCACCATTTAGATTCAAGATTTAGTATCATAGCCAAAAAGGCTGCACCATTTGGGTTCTCAATCCAATATCATATCATTCTAGATATAATTAAGATTACTCACATTGATGCTTGCCACCACTAGCGTTAGTTATTTCTTGCCTTTCAATGTATTCCACAAGATTTTGTCCCGTACCTATAAATTCATTCATTTTCACAATGATTATAGGTTAATTTACCATTTCAATTGACTCTAATACATAAGAGTCTAATATAACACCATTTCCAATCATTTTCAGATAATAATCATCGTTATAAAAATTTAATACATTCCCGAAATACGCGTATTCTACTACAGTATCTTCGGGAAGTCGTATACGTATTCCGACAATTTTCTATGGAGTTTCACACCATATTAGACCTATGTTCAAAATTTGAGGTCAAACGGACAAGCCTAGCATCAAGTCCCAAAATTGGACCAAGCCTTAACAGAGGGCAGGAGAAATTTGCTCAATTTCCTGCAGGCGCAGGATCGCGACCCGACCACCAAGGGGATCGCGACGCGACCTGCTGCAGTGCAGATTTCCTTGTCCGATTTTTATGCTACAAATTCCCATTTTCTCTTATTAAGCCCTTAATACACGACTTAATCACTGGGAATTGTTCCAGAACCAAAACCATTCATTTACTTCAAGTTTTAAACAATGGAATTGGTGATTCCAATCCATTTTATAATTTCCCGTTTTTCACATTTTTGGTCCAATACCGAAATTATCAGGTTGTAATTGTTTCTACTGATTTATTTCAATCATTATAACATCTGGAACTCATTATAAATCATTAAAATCAAGTTTATCACAAGAACTCCCAATCTAGGGTTCTTGATCAAAATTACCAATCTTCAAGAATAACAACCTACTTCCATATTCTTGAGTTAAGTTCTTATAGCATGATTTATTGGAAGTATTAAGCCATAAAACTTCATAGTTCTAGACTGGAATTTCAGTCATCAAATTCCTCTCTTGAAGAACACACAAAAACTTAGGTTAAAAGCATAATTACTAACCTTTTGCTTGGAAACTTCAAATTTCTAAACTATGATTTCAACTTCTAGCTTCGTTCTTCACGGAACCTTCAAGATTCTGCTAAGACCGTACAAGAAACCCTCTCCCGTGTCTTCCAAAATGATCAGCTCAATAAATGGGAGAATGTTCTAGCTTTTATATTTCCAGAATTTACATTTTAATCCTCAAAGTCCATTTACTTGAACTTTTGCCCCATACTTGTCAAATTTTATGACAAAAACTTATATTTATAACATTTTAAATCCAAAACTCAAAATATTATTACAAACCAAATCCTTTTCTATCCAAAAGACCAAATTACCCTTTTTATTATATTTACATATAAAGAGTATCTTGGTGTTACAAATTCTCCCCTCCTTCAAAAGATTCCGTCCTCGGAATCATACAAAAAGTTGAGGGTATTTCTCCCTCATTTCGCTTTCGGTCTCCCACGTCATGTCGGAACCTCTGTGATGTCGCCAAAGCACTTTAACCATGCTGATTTTCTTGTTCCGCAGCTGTCTTACCTTTCGGTCTAACACCCTCTCGGGTTGTTCTGGATATCTTAGCTTCTCATCTATTTCAATTTCAGCGAGAGGTACCCGCTGCGACTCGTCAAACAAAGTCTTCCTCAAATGGGACACATGAAATACATCATGTATACCATGAAGTTCATCAGGTAATTCCAGTCTATATGCTACAGCTCCAACCCTTTGGGATATACGGGAAGGTCCAATAAAGCGATGACTCAACTTTCCTTTCTTCCCAAAACGAATTAAGCCTTTCCAAGGAGACACTTTAAGCATTACCATGCCCCCACTTGAAATTCCAGCGGTTTTACCCGTTTATCTGCATACTGCTTCTGTCGATTCTGGGCTACTTTCAGATTTTCCCGAATTTGTCTAATCTTTTCTTCAGTCTGTGCTACAATCTCGGGCCCAGCTAACGGCTTTTCCCCAACTTCAGTCCAGCAAGTCGGAGTGCGACACGGTGCACCATACAATGCTTCATACGGGGCCATCTGAATGCTGGAATGGTAACTATTATTATACGCAAATTCTACCAAAGGTAGGTGATCTTCCCAGCTTCCACCAAAATCTATTACACAGGTTCTCAGCATGTCTTCCAAAGTCTGGATAGTCCTTTCACTTTGACCATCGGTCTGCGGGTGGTATGCGGTACTCATTAGTACTTTTGAACCCAATTGCTCTTGAAGACTTTGCCAGAACCGGGAAGTAAATCTGCTATCTCGATCTGACACGATCGATACCGGTAACCCATGTTGGCAAATCACTTCATATATGTAGATTTTCGCCAGCTTATCAATCTTGAACTTCTCACTAATCGGTATAAATTGTGCCGATTTCATCAAACGGTCAACAATTACCCATACCGCATCGTGACCTCCCGGTGTCCGCGGCAACTTTGTTACAAAATCCATAGTAATATTGTCCCATTTCTTCTCTGGAATTGGTAACGGCTGGATTTCTCCGTACAGTTTCTGATGGTTTGACTTTACTTGCAGACACGTCAAACACTTTTCTACGTATCTTCCAACATCCCTCTTCATTCCAGGCCACCAATACAGCGGTTTTAGCGTCCGATACATCTTGGTACTGCCCGGATGAACTGCATATCTACTATAATGTGCATCTTCTAGTAGTAAATTCCGTGCCTCCCCTTGTTTTGGGACCCATACACGACCTTTAAAGGTTTTCAATCGCTGTGTGTTTTCATCCAAATGCTTCAGATACCCAACCATTTGCTCGCTTTTTACATGCTCAGGTTTACACGCTTCTTCTGGTGCCAAACGGATCAATTCGGGTAACCGGCTTGCTACACCCATACATGCGGATGTAACTTTCAAAGGAGCTTCTTTTCGACTTAAAGCATCTTCCACCACATTCGCCTTGCCAGGATGGTACAAGATTTCGCAATCAAAATCTTTAAGTAGATCCATCCACCTTTGTTGTCTCATATTAAGCTCTTTTTGGTCAAACAGATACTTCAAGCTTTTATGATCCGTATAAATAACAAACTTCACGCCATACAAGTAGTGTCTCCACAACTTCAATGCCAAGATCACAGCAGCTAATTCCAGGTCATGAACTGGATATTTCTTCTCGGCTTTTTTTAATTGACGGGACGCATAAGCTATCACCCGACCTTTCTGCATTAACACACATCTGAGGCCGACTCTAGAAGTATCACTATAGATTACATATTCTTCTCCACTTTGCGGTAGTGCTAACACCGGTGCTTCACACAAGGCTTGTTTCAACCTTTGAAAAGCTTCTTGCTGTTTTTCCGCCCATTCAAAATTTTCGCCTTTCCTGGTCAACTTGGTCAACGGGGCAGCTATCGAGGAGAAATTCTCGACAAATCTTCTATAATAACCTACCAAACCAAGAAAACTTCGTACTTCAGTCGGACTTCGAGGCGGTTCCCACTTCATTACGGCTTCAATTTTTGCTGGATCGACTTTCACCCCTTCAGCATTAATCACATGGCCAAGAAATTGAACCTCTCTTAGCCAGAACTCACACTTAGAAAATTTCGCATACAACTTTTCTTGACGAAGCAACTCCAACATTTGTCGCAAGTGCACTTCATGTTCGGCTTGGCTTCGCGAATACACTAGGATGTCGTCTATAAATACTATCACCGAAGTATCAAGGAACAGTCGACATACCCTATTCATAATATCCATGAATACGGCCGGAGCATTTGTTAACCCGAAAGGCATCACCAAAAACTCATAATGGCCATATCGCGTGCGAAAAGCTGTCTTCGGAATCAGATTCTCGAATCTTCAACTGATGGTACCCTGATCTCAAGTCAATTTTAGAAAAGTAAGATGCCCCCTGTAGCTGGTCAAACAGGTCATCAATTCTTGGTAGCGGGTATTTATTCTTCACCATGATCTTGTTCAGTTCCCGGTAGTCAATACACATACGCATTGACCCGTCTTTCTTCTTAACAAACAGGATAGGGGCTCCCCAAGGTGATGTACTCGGTCTAATAAAACCCCGATCTAACAGTTCTTCCGGTTTCTTTCGCAGTTCCACCATTTCTGAAGGTGCTAAACGATATGGAACCCGAGCAACAGGAGCAGCTCCCGGAACCAGTTCAATCGTGAACTCTACTTGTCGATCTGGTGGTAACCCTGGAAGTTCATCTGGAAACACATCTGGAAATTCATTTACAAAATTTACATTTGCTACACCCACCTTTATTGGCTTAGCCACCGCTACATAAGCCAAATAAAACATTACCCCTTTGCTAATGCAGCTTCGAGCTTGAGCAAAGGAAATAACCGGCATCCTCAACCGTGGTCTTTCACCCTGAATCTTTATCCATTTCCCTTCCGGTGACAATACTGTAATGCTTTTGTTTCTACAATCCATGTTAGCATAATTCGTTGCTAACCAATCCATACCCACGATTACTCCAAATTCATTGGTAGTCATCGGCTTCAAATCTATAGGGAAAGTGGTCCCGTAGATTTTAAGCTGACAACCCTCCAGGTGTTCGGAAACCCAAACATATCTTCCATTTGCTATAGCTACTTCCAAGCTTTCATCCATAGGAGTTAGTGGTACGTTCAAACGAGACATCAGAGACTCCAATACAAAACAATGTGTAGCTCCTGGATCAAATATAACATATACAGGTATGGAATTTAGAGTGAAGATACCTGTAACCACATCAGTCTTTTCACGAGCTTCTTCAACAGTCATCTGAAAGGCTCGTGAGGCTACTGGTCTTCCCTGGTTCTTCACCTCTTCCTTCTTTCCTCCCTGGTCATCTCTGGGTCTTTCACTAAATGCTCCAGATTTCAGCTGTGGACAATTTGGGCGAATATGATCTGTAGCTCCACACTGATAACATCGTCGTTCCGCCCAACACTCCCGTGTAGTATGTCCCGTTTTCCCACAATTTCGGCAATTAATTGGTACAGTATCAATTCGACAACTTCCTGAGTGCCTTTTCCTGCACTTCTCACACCATTTTGCTTCATCTTTTTGGCCTTTACCCTTAAAGTTAGACCCAGCTTGTTGTGACTTTTTCTGAGGCGTCCACCCTTGGTCTTCCGCCTTTCTTTTGGTTTCAGTTACTTTCTTTTCATCTTCTTGTCTTTTCAGTTCTGTCTCCCTTTCAGTGGCCCTATCCACCACTTGTCGGAAAGTAGACAGTTTGAGTGGTTGCACTATCTCTCGAATTCGGGTCGTCAATCCCCAAACATACTTGTCAATTTTTCTCTTTTCGGTATTTACTTGATGCTCCGCAAACCTTGCTTTCTCCAGAAAGCTCATAGTATATTCTTGGATAGATTTAGAACCCTGTTCCAAGTGCCAAAATTCATCTTCCAATTTCTTTACAGCCACTTCTGAACAATACTCTTCATTAAACTTGGTCTTGAATTGCTCCCAAGGTATTGATACGGACTATGCAGTTATCGCGGTCAAAATCGTAATCGCGATAACCTACCGATATTTAATTTTGCGGTTGTCGCGGTGGTATAGCGGTGGTATAGCGGTTTTTTTGTAATGCTATATTTATTCTATTAGTACAATGTAGAATTAAATTAATATCACAAAAAAGTTATATATAAACATGAAATGAAGATGTTAAATATGGTCAACTAAACAAGTAATTTGTATAGATGGAAATGTTTACATGAGATGTTTTCATCGGTTACATTTAACAAACAAAAATGTAAAGAATCAATAGATATTCAAACTAGAAATATAGAAAGTGCAAATTTGACCGGAACCCTCCTGTGATCATTGCATCATATTTTGAAATCCAAACTGGGTGGTGAGACCTTTAATCGGATGTTCTAAACTCACAAATTGAATCATCATTTTCTTTCAGGCATATGATCGAGCACCTTGAATGCATATAACTTCAACCATTTTTGTTATGCAATCTCTTGAGATATCTTTATCCACTTCAATCGTATTCATAATCTGCATTCGTCATCCATTCAAGTCATTCATCAAATTTATCAACATTTCTTTGAAAATATAACCTAATTTGATCCATACCCAAGTCAATTCACTACAATACTAAACGATTATTCAAAATAATAAGAATCAGAAACATAAACAAATATAGAAAGAAAACTCATTTGTTTGTTAATAGTCAAATAGAAAGAAGACGGAGAAACCGAATAGCTTCAATCGAAAATAGCTTCAATCGAAATTTGCGTATCTCATTCCTTGGATGCGTAAACCAGAAATAGAAAAAAGAAGGAGAAATCGAGAAGGGGAGAAAAAGCACAGAGGATTCACAGCACACACACACACACTCGATTTCACAGCACACACATGAAGTTGAATTGAATGAACCTAAATTAAACAAAAAACGAACATGAATTGATCGAACTTATTGATAGAATCGAAATGGTATTAAATGATCAACGGTTCCTGCAATCAGTCATGATACCTTGTGATCGATATTTCCTGCAATCAGTCCCGACTTTGAATGAAATTGGAAGCTTGATACGAACACGACTTGATAAAAAACGGACTTGAATCGCAACTGAATCGAGTTAGCAGTTATCGCTAATAGGCTGAAATCGGGATTGAAAAAAAAGACGGGAATCGGGATTGAAAAAAAAGACGGGAATCGGGATCAAACCCACGAACTGAAGTCGGGATTGAAAAAAAAGACGGGAATCGGGATCAATTCAAACCGACAAACTGAATTCGTTTTTGCAATCAAACCCACGAACTGAAGTCTCAAAAGTGAAGTCGGGATGAACTCGGGATGAAGTGAAGGTAGGATGAAGTCTGAACTGTTAAGCAATACAAGCCATCCCACATCGCTCAAAATTAAAACATTGACAGTGCCCTCTTATTATAAATAGGAAGCTTGGGCAAGAGTCTCAACCACTGAGCTGAGTGTGACCGGGTTCAAACCTGGTTCTAATTGGCTTAGTCATTGGGAGTGCCTTTTGGGTGAACCCTTGTCTAAATTTTCAAAATTTTTAATAGTGTGCTTAAATCGTTATAGTGGTTTTTTTACTGGTATACCGGTTCCATTTTCTCGGTAAATCGCGGTATTTATCGGCGCAAATAGCGGAACCGCGATAACCAACCGCTAAATGGTATCGTTATTTTTCCTGGAAGCGCGAACCGCGATACCACCGCTATACCACCGGTATAGCGGCGCGATTGACTGCATAGGATACGGATGAATCAGGACCCAATGACTTGCTATAAATCTGCCACCAATGTAATGCATTACTCGTCAATTGGTTTGTAGCAAACTCTACTTTGTCCCCTTCAGCACATTTACTAACTCGGAACACTTTTTCAATATGCATTATCCACTCCATTGCCTGGACTGGATTATTTGTCCCTGATAATTCTTTTGGTTTGCAGCCAAGAAAAGCTTTATAAGTACATCCAATATTCTTTTCAGAAGCTTCCCCGCCTTGTTTTTCTTTTTCTGTACGGGCATGGCTTTCTCCCTGACTTTCAGTTTCGGTTTGCCTATCATGAGTTCTTTTCGCAGCTTCTTCACTCTGGTTATTCACTAATGTAGGCATCATTTCCCTAACCACATCTGCCACAATAGCCCGTATATTCATTGGATTTTCCCCCTCTGTTTCCCTCACTGGTTCCCTTGCTCTTCGTCCATCTGAGCCTTGGGCTGGTTGACACACGCAGAGGTCGTCGTGCGGTCAAAAATAAGAGAAAAACCTAACACACACTAGTATAGCGGTAGTCAGGGTCGATCCACAGGAGCTTCGTGGTTAGACTAGATGAGAGATTACCAACTTGTAGTGTCACAGCTACAGTCGGAGGATCTGGTTTCTACCTTCCTAATCACTAATACCAAAAAGCAATGATCAAACACACTCAAGCCAAGCTAAGCTATGCTCAAATAAACCTAGTCACTTTCTGAAATCAGAAGTACATCTCTGAATCAGAAGCAATCAAAGGCATCCAAACTAGCAAAACCAAGCAAAGCATAAACTAGCCACTAACTAAAGTTCTACTGAACAATTATTAGCCAAGGTTTAATGCTTACAAACTAATCTAATTAGCTACTGATTTCAGCTAAGGAAAACATTCCCAAAAAGGTCCAAAACAATACCCAAACAAAGATCAAACATCCAAAACCAAACACAAGCATAAAACACCGAAAAGCTAAGATTAAATGTAACCAAATGCTTTTCATTCACCAAATCCGAATCCAAACAGAAAAACAGTAACCAAATGATCTAAAAACAGAAGCCAAAGCTAGGTATCAATGGTTGTCACACCCAAAGATACAAAACCAAGCTTAAATCCAACTATTTAATTACAAATAAAATCTAAAACTAACCAATACTAATTGAGAGTCTTCTGGAATGAAATCCTGGAGTCAAAGAGCTTCAAGGTCGATTTTACACCCGGTATTTGCTAGGGTTTTCGGCTGGAAATGCATCTATTTATACTTGCAAATTTCCCGCAGCCGCGCCGCGCATAAGTGAAATCCGCGGCACGCGTACTAATCTTTTCCCGTTTCTTCGGCATTTGAATGTGTTCCACCGCCTTAAGCCTGCGTCGCGCAGATGATATATCCGCGGCGCGCGTATGAGTTTCCTTGATTTTTCATTCTTTCCATCTTCTTCCTTTTTGCACGCTTTTAGTCCCTGTTTCCATTCTTTTTCTCCAAACAAGTCCTGGCACGAAAAGTGAGAATACCCAGACATATTTGATATAATTTTATCAAGAACAGGGCTCAACAACGCCTAAAATACTTGATATCACTAGGCATTGTGAAACACCCCACACTTGTGCCTTGCTTGTCCCCAAGCAAGAGAGTTTTTAACAAATTATAATGAAGAATCAAACAATTTCTGACTGTGTTCAGTTTCAAAGTTTATTGCTCTTTGAGTTAGAGTGGAATAGTTTGCGAAAACATAATTGAATTGTTCTTTGGAATTCATGGCTTTCTAGAGAACCCTTGATTACGAATTTTCTGTCTACAATGAAGTGTACTTACTCATTCAGATTCTAAAGGTCATTAAGGAATTGTCCATGACTTTCGATGTTGTCCGTGTAGCGAGCTTTCAGAAATACCATCCCAGACCAGACGATCTTAGGTGGTAAGGTGCATAAGGCCCACCCATTTTAGACCTACCGGCTCGAACAACAAAGGCCACAGATTGACTTTTCCTTCCTAAACTCCAATCCTAAAATAGCTCAATCTTCTAAACTCGTAAAACTCAACTTATTTGACTAACTAATAGCATGATCACAAATAAACAACATTTCTTGAAAAATACTAATGCTATCACAATCACAAACCATTCATTTCAAAATTGCAATTTATTAAAAATTTTGAAAAATATTGCTAAAAATTTGAAAAATTGATCATTTCTGCAAAAATTTCACAAAAAATTCTCTTTCGACCGTCCACACCCCACACTTAAAACCGTACGACGTCCCCGTTGTACAAAATTATTTCAAAGCAAGGGAGAAAGAGTTACCCCTTTTGGACGATAGACTGCTTGGTGCTCAATATCACATGTATAATTACGTACAGATGGATCCTCGATTTCGTATTCTGGAGTTGTAGCGCTACAGTGAACACGCCGGTGGTCGAGATAAGTGGAGGGGGCACGGTGACCCCACACTTATCTGAGACAACTCCTTCTCAAATTGGTATATCATGCATAACTTAACAAACAAATTAAAAACAAACATGACAAAATGAAATATGAACAGAAATATACAGATAGAAGTGTCATAAGTTTGTACATATATCCCAAAAAAAATAAAAAGAAAGAAAGAAAAAGGTACATCAATCACTGCTAGGCGGCCTGAAGGGTCCGGCCTCATGATCGTGAGCCCGGGCTGGGAATGGTCGGGGACGTCGGCCCTGCTGAGTGGCCAACTCCAAAAGTACCTCCCCGATCCACTCAAACTGGTCCTCCATCCTCGCAACTCGGGCCTCCAACCGATGGATGGCCGCTGGGTCCTCCTGCGGCTGTGTCGGGGCTGCGGGCTCTGGTGCTGGCTCTGGCCTCCTGCGTCTCCTGCCAGGCTGGGCATACGCGGGCTGAGGTGCCTGAGGAGGCTCGGTCGCGGCCCGGATGTATTGCCCCAGGCGCTGCAGCTCAATGAGCCGCATCCCCTCCAAAGTGCGTGCTGTAGTGCGCGATGGAGGCAGAGCGGTCAAGGAGGATGCCACGGAGGCAGTAAGAATACCATAGGATTGGGCCAGGCGAGTAATAAAATCCCCCTGGCTAGTGGGCTGCTGGTGGAGGCGCCGGTAGAGTGGATGGAGAGAGCAACTACATGGGCGAAGGGGAGATGGAGGAATCGGGACGGGTCGAGGAGAGCCCACAAAAATGTCATGTCATCCCCCGACACCTTCTCGCCTCCCTCCCGCTGCATGATGGAGGTGGAGACAATCCGGTGCATGAGGCGGTGAAGTGGATCACGTAGATGACTCTCCCTCGAGGTCCCTGCCTCGTACCTGACCTTGGACAATGGTGTCCAAATCTCCATGTTGGGAGCCCTGTCCGGCTCCCCCTGAATGCAGGACCCGAAGAACCGGGTGAAATAGCGATGCTGGAGGTCTGCTGGAGTGTATAGGCCTGTGCGCCTCCTGAACTCCCGGAGGTTGCACTCCCTGTGCTCACCTCCCAAACGAAAGCGTACGAGCCTGGATCGTGGATCCGATGCCCTGGGAGCGAAATGGATAGTAGACAGGAACTCCAGGAGAAGCTCCGTATAGACCACGTCCTCGTCCGTGGCCATGATCCTGTCCCAGCCACGGCATGTGAATGATGCCTCCTCGTGGGTCCAGGTGCGATGTAAGAATGGCTCGATCGCACCCCAGAGCCCTGCGTCTCTCAGAATATCTCTATCAATGACTGTCGTCTCGAGAACCCGACGAGCAGTCAATGCGTCCCTCCGCGAGGTGTACTCTGCCGAACTGGCAAGTTCCGCGGGGAACTGGAGGAAAGCGTGCTCCAATCTGAACATCATCTGCAAAAAGAAAATATAGCCACAAAACAAAAATTTTGCAAAATCAGTCCCTGTCTTCCCTGCCGCACCGCGGCGCGGCCCATGAGCAAGGGCGCGGCGCGGCGTGCGGCTGTTTCCAAACCCCAATTAAATCTCTCAATTTAACCTGCTAAATCTCAATATAATCATACCACAAGGTAGCCTAGATGCCGACTAGCTCATCTAGGGTCTCCATTTAGCAAAACAAACACCCTATAAGCTAGCATTAGCGATTCTAAGTTTTGAACTATTTTGGACAAATCACTAAAATTAACTACCTAATCGCTAGTTTTAACGAGTAGTAGATAGTTAGAATGGCGTACCTTAGCAGTGGGAACAAAATGAGCAAGAAAAATTGCAAGAGAATTTCGATAACCAAAGCTCCGAGTCGTGTGTGGGTCGTGTGTAGGTCGTGTGAGCCGCGGCTTACCTTATAAAGGAGAAACCGACTGATCGTTTACCGCGTCGCGGGTTCACGCTTTGCGCGTCGCGCGTGTCACCAAATCAACCCCTACGCATCGGGTTGGTTTACGATCCCGCGTCGCGTAATTCAAAGACCCGCGGCGCGGACTTCAAAAATTTCAAAACTTCTCAAATGACCCCACACTTGTTTCAAATCACTAGTACCTGCAAAAAGATTGATGTATTTTTGTATTTTATTTCAAGAAATATATCCTAACTTATGACACGATGGGTTGCCTCCCAACAAGCGCTAAGTTTAACGTCTTCAGCCAGATATAGAACTCCTCCTTCTACATCTACGGTGGATCATACGCCTTCCTTCTTTGCTGATTTTCAGTCACCACCGTCCCTTCGCTGCCCCACTGCTCCTTAAACTTTCCTGGGTCGAATGGCTTGTTGGTTCTCCTGTTGCTGCCCAGTTGCTGCTTTCTTATTAACTCCCGTGAATGCTTGGAGGTAGCTTTGAACCTCCAAGCTCGGTCCTTTCTTCTGCACCTCTTCAAAATCACTGGCTTGACATGAAGCGCGTCCAGTGCCGCTCCCAGTAGTTGTTTTGAAGATCTCATTCTGCCAGTGTACCACGTGCCATCTTCAGTTTGCAATTTTGGCTTGCAATGCCAATAAAGATTTTCCAATCGACTAGGATTGAAAGGCAACATATCAGGATGCTTCCATATGTCCTCATCGATGGTATTTATCACATCTAATTTTCCATTCATGAATGGATCATGAGTGGTGATAAAATCATGTTTATTATTATTTTCAAATATTAATTCGTCAGCATCAACTTCTTGATCATCGTCCAACAGGTGGATCGGAACCAAGAGTGAGCGACTTATTTGATCTGATGGTGGTACAAAGTCACCCATCACCAGATCCTTACTTTCAAATTTCTCAAAATTTTCAAAAATTACAGGGTCAGGGGTAATATTGTCATCTACACCCCCTTCCCCAAAACATCAACAATTTCAACAAATTCGGGAATTGTTGGGCTGGGATCTGTACTGTCACTTACAGTCCCCTCCACAACATCCTCATCAACCAAATTGTCTGATGATGGTACAAATTCACTCATCACCAGCTCAACATTCTCAAAACCCTCAAAAACATCAAAATCTGTTGAGTCAAAGGTAGCATTGTCACCTACAACCTCTTCCTCAACAACCGTTTCGACCATCTCAATGGTCTCTTGATTTTCCCACGGTGTATTCCCTTCCATCACATATTTAGGTGATGCAAGTTCACACACATTATTATTGGTATAAAAATCACTCGCCTCAGGTTCTGGTGAGGGTGGTGAACATTTCCAACTTTCATCTAGCCTATCTAAAGAAGCTTGCACTTTTTCAAGAGCTTCAGCCTGGTCCTTCTGCTCGTGGTAGTTGTTATACATGAATACCCAAAGTTGGGCCAAAGTTACAGAATTCTCAGGCTGAGATGACTCCTCGGTCCGACATCCATTGTCATCGAATGATCCATTATAACAATCATCCTCGTAATAGGTGTCGGCCGGATTTTCATAATAATCATACTGATCCGGGTACATGTAATCACCCATCATAAGGATGTACACATACCAAAAATCAGCGAACTAAAATTAAACATCAACAATCAGAAAACTAAATCCTACAGATCACCTAATCTAAGCGCACAGCTCCCCGGCAAAGGCGCCAAAATTTGACACACGCAGAGGTCGTCGTGCGGTCAAAAATAAGAGAAAAACCTAACACACACTAATATAGCGGTAGTCAGGGTCTACTGAACAATTATTAGCCAAGGTTTAATGCTTACAAACTAATCTAATTAGCTACTGATTTTAGCTAAGGAAAACAGTCCCAAAAAGGTCCAAAACAATACCCAAACAAAGATCAAACATCCAAAACCAAACACAAGCATAAAACACCGAAAAGCTAAGATTAAATGTAACAAAATGCTTTTCATTCACCAAATCCGAATCCAAACAGAAAAACAGTAACCAAATGATCTAAAAAGAGAAGCCAAAGCTAGGTATCAATGGTTGTCACACCCAAAGATACAAAACCGAGCTTAAATCCAACTATTTAATTACAAATAAAATCTAAAACTAACCAACACCAATTGAGAGTCTTCTGGAATGAAATCCTGGAGTCAAAGAGCTTCAAGGTCGATTTTACACCCGTTCTTTGCTAGGGTTTTCGGCTGGAAATGCATCTATTTATACTTGCAAATTTCCCGCAGCCGCGCCGCGCATAAGTGAAATCCGCGGCGCGCGTACTAATCTTTTCCCGTTTCTTCGGCATTTGAATGTGTTCCACCGCCTTAAGCCTGCGTCGCGCAGATGATATATCCGCGGCGCTCGTACGAGTTTCCTTGATTTTTCATTCTTTCCAACTTCTTCCTTTTTGCACGCTTTTAGTCCCTGTTTCCATTCTTTTTCTCCAAACAAGTCCTGACACGAAAAGTGAGAATACCCAGAAATATTTGATATAATTTTATCAAGAACATGGCTCAACAACGCCTAAAATACTTGATATCACTAGGCATTGTCACTGGTCCACTCCTTGATGTTCCACGCCCCGAATTTATACCAGTAGGATTACTTCTTGTGTTTCTCATACTTGAAAATTCAGCAAACAGTTAGATTACATATATAATAACAAACTTATATATGTCTAACAGTCCATCATGTCTAGTATCTCTCAAGGTTTAAGTCCAGGAATCTAATCTAAAGACACCTAGTTCACTTAAACCACGGCTCTGATACCAACTTGTAACACCCGACTTATTAACAAAACACCCCATAATTTTTTTTATTTTTCAAACATATATTTTACAATCAAAACCATATTCAAAGGGGTATTAGTTAATACAAACAGGCACAAGAG
This sequence comes from Cichorium intybus, assembly GCA_023525715.1. Classification (NCBI taxonomy): domain Eukaryota; kingdom Viridiplantae; phylum Streptophyta; class Magnoliopsida; order Asterales; family Asteraceae; genus Cichorium; species Cichorium intybus. Next base: position 42,034,551 of record CM042016.1, on the reverse strand, counting down.
TATCAAGGATTACAATATACTAGTATTATACATCCTTCAAGCCGGGCTGCTACTTCACATTGCTAAGTCCTCAGTCACGGACTTTGTCTTTCCCTTAGCGGGATCACGCTCACCTGCAGGGACATATCAAATAAACACTGTGAGCTATAAAGCCCAATGAGTAATCATACAAATAATCTCACAAAATAAGAGAATATTAACATTCGTGTTCTCATAACAATTTCTGTCCCATATTTCATAGTCATAATTGACCGCACCAAATATCATGGCTATGTAAGCCGTACCATATGTCATGGCTATATAAGCCGCACCAAAACATTCAAGTCATAGCCCTAAGTCTGCACCAACAGCTTCATCATTTATTTCATAGCCAAAAGGCCGCACCAGCTGGGTTCAATAACCCGATATCATGGTCATAAGACCGCACCATTTAGATTCAAGATTTAGTATCATAGCCAAAAAGGCTGCACCATTTGGGTTCTCAATCCAATATCATATCATTCTAGATATAATTAAGATTACTCACCTTGATGCTTGTCACCACTAGCGTTAGTTATTTCTTGCCTTTCAATGTATTCCACAAGATTTTGTTCCGTACCTATAAATTCATTCATTTTCACAATGATTATAGGTTAATTTACCATTTCAATTGACTCTAATACATAAGAGTCTAATATAACACCATTTCCAATCATTTTCAGATAATAATCATCGTTATAAAAATTTAATACATTCCCGAAATACGCGTATTCTACTACAGTATCTTCGGGAAGTTGTATACGTATTCCGACAATTTTCTATGGAGTTTCACACCATATTAGACCTATGTTCAAAATTTGAGGTCAAACGGACAAGCCTAGCATCAAGTCCCAAAATTGGACCAAGCCTTAACAGAGGACAGGAGAAATTTGCTCAATTTCCTGCAGGCGCAGGATCGCGACCCGACCACCAAGGGGATCGCGACGCGACCTGCTGCAGTGCAGATTTCCTTGTCCGATTTTTATGCTACAAATTCCCATTTTCTCTTATTAAGCCCTTAATACACGACTTAATCACTGGGAATTGTTCCAGAACCAAAACCATTCATTTACTTCAAGTTTTAAACAATGGAATTGGTGATTCCAATCCATTTTATAATTTCCCGTTTTTCACATTTTTGGTCCAATACCGAAATTATCAGGTTGTAATTGTTTCTACTGATTTATTTCAATCATTATAACTTCTGGAACTCATTATAAATCATTAAAATCAAGTTTATCACAAGAACTCCCAATCTAGGGTTCTTGATCAAAATTACCAATCTTCAAGAATAACAACCTACTTCCATATTCTTGAGTTAAGTTCTTATAGCATGACTTATTGGAAGTATTAAGCCATAAAACTTCATAGTTCTAGACTGGAATTTCAGTCATCAAATTCCTCTCTTGAAGAACACACAAAAACTTAGGTTAAAAGCATAATTACTAACCTTTTGCTTGGAAACTTCAAATTTCCAAACGATGATTTCAACTTCTAGCTTCGATCTTCACGGAACCTTCAAGTTTCTGCTAAGACCGTACAAGAAACCCTCTCCCGTGTCTTCCAAAATGATCAGCTCAATAAATGGGAGAATGTTCTAGCTTTTATATTTCCAGAATTTACATTTTAATCCTCAAAGTCCATTTACTTGAACTTTTGCCCCCCACTTGCCAAATTTTATGACAAAAACTTATATTTATAACATTTTAACTCCAAAACTCAAAAAATTATTACAAACCAAATTCTTTTCTGTCCAAAAGACCAAATTACCCTTTTTATTATATTTACATATAAAGAGTATCTTGGTGTTACAGTGTTTAACTTTTTTTTTATAAAATCAAATTAAATAATTATCATTCCTAGGTTAAAGCTCAAACACAAACGAGTTAGACTTGCCTTGACAACACAATCATTTTTATCAAGCTAACGTAAAACTTATGTACCTGGCACAAAGATCAAATTTGACAGTACCCGCCTTCTTTATCTTACGAAGCCTCTACACCCGCTTTACATTTCTTTCAAAAAACTACATGAATTAGATATATACAAACATATCAAAGTATAAAGCCTTGAACAGTAATGTTAAAAGTAGGAACAATGGCGTCACTATTAATGCTCAATAATGAAATTAAACTTGGTAGTTATTTAGGTTATATTTATGATTTTTCGATAATATTTGCATCGGATAAGCACACAAAAACATGTATAGATGTTAGATCTTGTGTTAAAAAACAGTAAATTATATGTGTATTAGAGAAACAAATTAAAATACAATCAACAAACAAAACGAAAAACTTACAAATACAGAATTGCAGATTGTAAATTAGATAGAGGCTTGCAAAAAGCAATGTCCTAAAACAGAAATTCGTCCCTATTCGTGCAATAGTATCTGGACGTCTGAATTGAGTATACAAATATCTTAAATCAAGTTCTTGCACGAGAGCTTAATTCATGGCGAATCTACAGTATGATTTTCATGAGATTTGGGAGAATGTTTGAGAGAGAGTTTGTGGTGGTCATCTATTATGTACACATTCAAAATCAGATACATTTTCTTATAAAGAAGAGATTAATCCGTTGTAACTGCCCATTGACAGTTTCTCGATTTTATCTTAACTGCCCTTGACAGTTTCTTAACATTATCTTAATAAAATAATAATAAAATAAAATTCTGATTAAAAAACAGATTTTCAGAATCAATGAGACCCCAAGGCCATCTTTTGACCATTAATATAGATGTACTAGGCGAGTACCCGCGCATTGCGTAGGAATAAGTTATGTTATTTTTTCACTTTAAATATTGAACTGACTTACTGAAACCTAATTTGATGAAATACAAAAATAAAAATATAAAAATATAATATATCTTTTATGTTTTTTTAATATCTAGTTATTGAATGTTAGCTATCAATATAATTGTTAACCATTATTTATGTTTTTTTATATAGACATAATTATATACCATTTGATAAAATTATTACTTAACTAAAAGTTTAATATATCGACTATTACTAAAACGGAAGCTTAAGAAACATTTTGTATATTTACAATATTTTATAGTTTTTATTTAAAATATGTAATTTGCATTGAACCTAACTAAAATAACATTTATTCTGGTACATATATTTAGTATGAAACAACTTATAAAATGATGTTCTAATGTTTTTTGATGAAAAAATCACTGGTTTAATCAATTTAATTAGTGAAAATTGATTAATGGTACTAAACAACATATTTAATAAAATTCGGTTAATTACATTAAAAGTTCACTTTAGCATCAAAACCCTCTAACTTCCAACCAATGTTATTTATTTTAAAATCACTACAACTTAAGAGGTTTTAAGTTATGATACTTCGTTTACACTTATGTTAATTGAATAAATTAAATATTTGAATTAAGTTTAGTCATGTATAAACAAAATATTTTTTTTCTTCTTCAAAATATAGGCATGACTCGTACTTATCTACTCCCGGAAATCGAACATGATTATTCTCATTAAAACATGAACAACAAAATTATTTGAACTCTAATATATATTTTTTATTAATTTCTTTAGTTTAATAAGACGTTTGTGGAATACGATGATTTTAGTTTCTTGTTTTAGAAGCTCTTATGTATTATATTATTGTGATTATAAATATAAATATGAGGGCTGAGTTTGAAATTCTAAGTGTTACTCGTATTCTAAACTTTTTTTTATATAATTTATAGATAATAAATAATACACAAACTCATTTAGTCGTTTTATGAATTCTTTTACATATTTTTGTAAATTTCTATTCTGTTTTTTCGTGTATTTGTATTACAGTTTTATAAAAGAGTTTAATTAAAAATATGTAGTTTTACATTGAATATAATGTTTTAAGTGAAACATATTTATATTTTAGCTTATAGAAATTATATAGGAAATGAGACATTTACTGGTATTCTATATAGGCAAAATTACACTGTAGCCCTATAATATTTCTAAAGTTGGTTTAAAAGGTCCTTAAAGTTTTTTTGTGCTTTTGAAGGGTATAAAGTCTGTAATAACCTGTTCATTTAGTCCATTTTAACTTGAGGTACCGGTTTGCAAATAAACATTGCTGATGTGGCTGTCTATTCCGATGTGGCAGCCCTTGTACGTGTCTCCCAATTCTCTCTCTCTCGTTGCAGCTTGGCCCCGGCAGTGATCCACAAGATTCGATGGTGTTTTCCCCTTCACAAAACCTCATCTTCTTCCTTTAGATTCTCATATATTTCACCGATCGTAATCCTCAGCCATGACTCCTGAGTAGTAAGTTCTTCTCCTTGCATCAATTTCTTTTACCGATTGACTCTTCTTTTGGTAAATGACCGGTCGTTTTTTCATAATCGCTTAACTAATTCTACGATTAGTCGATTCACGTATTTGGATCGTGGTTTATCGATTTGATTTAGAGGAAGAAATTATGATATATGTGCGATGGATAAAGTTAGGGTTTTGGATTTTTTTCGCGTTTAATTATTGTTGGATCGGGTTTGATCATCTGTAACTTGTATTTACAACGGAACCCTGAGGCGGCAGATCACACGAGATTGACAAATAATTAACTTTAAAGAGCTTGTAGAGCATACACAAGTCTGATAAGCGATCTCACAAATTGCTACTTAAGAAAGGAGTATCAACTTGGCCCCAATATGCCACATCGGAATTGTGCAAAACCAAGAAATAAAGCAACGGGAAGACAGAGCAAAGTCTTGAACGGGAATGGTAAAGCCGATTGACTTAGAGGAACGGAAAGACAGAGCGATCTCACAAACTTCTATAGGTGGCTGTATGTATCAATGCTTTATTCTCTTTATGCGTACATTGATTTATGTTTACTTTCAAGTAAGAGATAAATTTCATATGCGATAGATATGAAATCGTAAATTGGCTCCAATATCATATGATGTTTGGCGAATTCCTTTTGAGCAAATTATATATTCTATTCTATGTGATTTTAGAAAACATTTTGTGTTTCTTATGTGGCAGCCACATCAGCAATGCTCATTTGGAAACCGGTAATTCAAGTTAAAAGTGATCAAATGAACAGGTTATTAAAGACTTTATACCCCTCAAAAGCAAAAAAAAACTTTAGGGACCTTTTAAACCAACTTTAGAAACGTTATAGGGCTACAGTGTAATTTTGCCTTTTATTAACTTAATTCTTTATTGCTTTAATTAAGGAGATGTTTCTCACAATAAGCTTTAATCACATTTCATTCACCCCTACCTGTAACAACACCCGAAAATCAGATATTAGATTCAAATCGATTAGATACAGAACGGGATCTACGTACATAAGTAGACGAATACAGGAAAAATCTCACGATAGCAAAAATCTTCTATAAATATTACTCCACAAATCAAAGCCATTAATAGTTAAATGTTCAGTTTTGATAGAGTTGAAAGAAGAGAAAGACAGAGAATGAGGGGCATCAAATGAATAATTTGTGTGCTTGTTTTTGCGTGAGATAAGTGTAATTGTTCAAATGGCGTATAAGAGCGTTTACACTGAAACCATATGAAATCGATAGATTGAAATAAAGAGAGAATAATTTCTTATTTAACTCATGGTGTTCACCAAGAAATTGGAAAAGCACAAAACAACCATGTCAGTGTCGATTAGTTATGTGAGAGAGAGAGAGAGAGGCATGGAGAAATTAGGGTATATGAATGTCTAAATCTGCAATAAGGGGCCGAGCTACATAGGAAGATAAGGTAATTTCAAATTTCAGGTCCAAATCTCCTTAATTAATGGTAAAGTAACATCTTTTCAGAAAATTGGAGAGAAAATAAAGAGATAGAAGCTTTGAATTTTTATTCTCGTGTGCACGTAAGAATTTTGAATATTGTGAAATGTTTACATGATCCTCTTGGCTCGATGCTTACTTGCCTTAAGAAGCTTGATTTTTTTGCCTGTATTGCTATAATTTATGCATATAAGCATACATTCACACCGAGAGTCAATAAGCACATGCACACAAATAGAGATATAAAATGGAAGAAGAGTGAAATACGAGATGCACTGGTATACGATTGCAACGGATTGAAGTGGTGGTGTACGGGCGGTAACGATGAGAAACAAATAGATCAAAATAACATAGGCATTTGATGGTTGCCGGCTAGGGTTCCTAGAGGTGCGATGGTGGTGACGGTTATGGTTTCCAGAGGTCCACCGGTGGGATGATGGTGTTGTGATTGAGAAAGGGACTGGACCTGAATTCGGTGGTATGTTGAAGGGATGTTGATGGCGGAGGTGCAATGGTGGATAATGAGTCTTCCTAGCGATGTACAATTCTTTTAGTATATCCCATTAAGTGTAAAACATGAATACTCGAATCCATCACTAGCCAATGAAGTTTTCTAGATGGACTTATAAAAAAATTCACTATCCATAATGAAGCTATTATTTCCCATTTGGATATTGAATAATGATTCATCGAAACCTACACTCCAATCCAAAGATGAACAAACAAATCATTTGAGATGTTTACAATTAGCAATTTTTTTTATGAAAATATAAGAGGTAACCGGGTTACTCTTCAGTTTCTTCTTAAGGACCTTTTAAAACCGGAAAGCTAGACGTTATGTTCTTAGAAAGCAAAAAAACAATGTAACGTTGAGGGCCTTTTAAAACAAAAGCTAATAGTTCGTAGGGCTACATTATCATTTTACCTTTTAAATCTAAAATTGGTGCCTTCTTTAGATTTTGGAACTAGTTCTATACCATTATGCAGTAAGTAAAGTTCACAAAACTTGTTGTATCAAAATATTAGAGATGAGAAATCATATATCCACCTACCATTTCCTCATACTCATTCTTATTCCGATGTTAAATGGTGATAAGTTAAGACAAATGTCACATTTAATAAAATTAATAATATTTTAAGACGCTTGTCATCATTTAACATGGGTAAGAGGATGGATAGGAAGAAATATTAGAGATTAACAAAAACTTAACCAAATAAATATATTGAAATATTGACGTTACAATAAGAACATTTACATTGATAGCATTTTTATTACTTGTATTGTTTTATCATTAATTAAGTTGATGAGTTATTGTACAATTGATTGACCGTCAGTGATACATATAATCCTTTATTTTAAAACATTTTATTTTATTTTCTCTTAACTATACTTTATATACATATATTTATCATTGTTTCATTAATTTATCTAAAATACAAAATCAAAATCAACATTTGTATAGAATAACTTTATACTTAACAAAAATAATACAACATGTAAGTCGACATGTGCTTAAATACGAAATTTTAAAGGAGGATGTTTATAAAACCTTTCAAATAGGTGGGAATAAATGTTTGAAGCATTAGAAAGAAGCTTTAAAAAAGATTTAGTATTTGAGTAGATTTCTAAAATTAACATTTTTTTTGTTAATTTGACAAAATAATTTTTTTGGAGAGATGAAACATTATGGATGCTCTAACAACTAAAATTGTCATGATTTATCTTCAATGGTAACTTATTTATCACTTATTAGTATTCCATCAACAATTCAATATCGTTCGAGCATACAATTCTTTTTACTATTTCACCAATCAATTATTATTTATCAACCACTTATTTATCTGTTATATAATGATCTTCTACCCTCTTCATCTTAACAACTCTGTTATATCCCCCGTCAATGATATTATATATTCATAACTTTTATTTTTCTCCAAACTAATCCAACTTATCACATATACGTTTTAGACACATTATTTAAAAATAAGAAAATCTAAAGATATAAGACATAAATGCAAAACAAATAAGGGAGGACGGATCAGTCGAGAGATTGCGCGGGTTCAGGAAGTAGCTGGGAGCAGTACCACCGGTACCCACGGCTCCACTCCCCCGTGTAGGCGGGTTCGAGAAACATGGAAGCAAGCGGTTTGGGTTGTGGCTTCATGAAACCGACCGATTTTTCATTTTTATAAAAAAAATTAATTATAAAATTTTACTCATTCCTATAAATACCTCTCCTTACCCAATTAAAAATCACAAATTTCTTTCTCAACTTTTTATAAATATAAAACTATCTTTCAAGTTTTATAAAAAATGGCAAGCCTCGGAAATAGAAATATTCGTTGGAGATGGACTACAAGAGAAGAAAAGGCTTTGACAAAAGCATGGGTTGACAGCACCGAAGAAGTAGATGTGGCGACCCACCGCATATTCTGGGATCGTGTGGAGGAATTGTTTCACACAAATTTGGGCATGGTACGTTATCGGAATAGACATATGCTTAACAACAAATAGAAAGGTATGATAAGAAAATGACACATTTTAACCAAATTTATATAAACTTATCTTTCAACCGACCAAACGGGACAATCGACGATGAGATCGTTGAACAAGTTCTACAAGAGTATTGGGTGATATACAACCGAGACTTTACGCAAATAAAATCGTGGAATGTTGTGAAAGAGACACCTCATTTTTTTAGTAACTAGTATTTGGGTTTACCCGTATTTAGTATTTAATTTCTCGTATTTAGGTTGTTTTTTATTTGTTTTGTAATGGTGTGCTTTTTAATTAAATGTTATTTGACTTTTAAATTTTATTTAATACATATTTATTTTATTTTAAATATTACATTAAATGTTATTTAATTTTTTAATTAATAGATTAATTTAATAATCGAAAATATGATGTGAATCGGGGGTTGGGAGGGTTTGAAAATATCTGGCTTCCATGGGAATGAGATGAGAGAAAAAAAGTTGATGGTTAAAGATTGTGAAAGATGGAAGTAAGATGAGAGAGAAAAGCTAATGTGACGTGTGAGTTAGGAACGAACTACTCCCCCACCCTAAGATACGTGATTGTAAAATAACAAATAAATAAGTAATAACTCAAAAGATTAGGTTCACATGAGACAAAAAATTATGTGAGTCGGGGATACGCAATCCTAGCAATTTATTTTGGAGTATAAACATTAAAGAAATTAAAAAATGCAAAATAAATAAAAAAATATAAAAAATACTATAATTATATATTATTTTTGTCATTTTATTATTAAAAAACTAAAAAATATAAAATATTAGCGCTTTTTGTAATATTCTATTATAATGTGTAACAATCTAATAAATTTTATTTTTATTTTTTTAAAATTAAATACACAAACTAGATTAGAATTTTTTTTAAAAAAATTTAGGGTTAACAACATAAAAACCACTGTAGTTTGCTCAAAGTTCTGGTTTAACCACTATATTTTTTTTGTTCTATAAAAACCACTCATACTTTCAAAAAATTCAATACTGACCACTGTTCATTTTATTTTATAACTTTTAACAATTATTTTCATCGAAATATTATGTGATAAGTTTCATATCGACATTTGAATCAAATACCGGAACTTCATTGCAGTGAAAATGATACATAAAGTTTTCTACATGTTATTTTGGTCTTCGTAAGTGCTATTTTTCGGCCACGTTGTGAATGCATAAGAGTCCAATTGAATCCACTAAATTTTGAATGCGACGGAGGTAAGAAATGTTCCGAATTGGCGGCATAAAATATTGATTTTTATTTGTTATAGTGGTCGCAATGTGTCTTTTTGAAAATATGAGTGGTTTTTACGAATTTTTTTGAAAGTATGAGTGATTTTTTTAGAACAAAAAATAATATAGTGTTTAAACCGAATTTTAGCCAAAATACAATGGTTTTTATGTTATTAGCCCAAAAATTTACTCATTATTTTTGGCTATTTTAAGTTTTTCTTTTTTATATTTTGAACTCCAAGATGAATTACTAGAATTGTGACTCCATGTCTTACGAAATCCTTTGGTCTCATTTAAACTTCTACCATAACTCAAATTTTATGTTAAGTGATTTAATTATTTATTTATAATATCATAATATAGAATGTAGACGTGGACTTATAATGCTTCTAAAATAAAATATAGCTAAAATATGTTGAAATATCATATATGCCTTCAGCGTCATCATTGCACTCATCGTCGTCTTCTTCGTCGTCCGAATCCACCATTTGGTCGAAAGGACACAGTTTGAACGGTGACCGATCATTGGTGTATTCCACTACCCCGACAGGAAACATCTTGCTATTTCCTTGCACAACAATATCATCGTTAATCCATTTTCTATGAGACGTGAGAACCCTGATCTTTCCCATGGACCAATCGGATCTGCTGTGTATGTAGTCAAATGGATTGACCACTTTCCCAAATAGTTTTAATCCCAAAAAATAGCTCTATTAATTCTCTCAAAAAGCATTAAGGTAGCATGCATATTTATACGTAAAAGAGGAGTTGTCTGGAAGAAATAAAACTCTAATGGGTTTCTATAACTACTGATAATTAAGTATAAAATAGTTTTCTTGTAACTATACAGAAAATAGGAGTCTTCAATACTAGGGTCGATTTTCAAATACAGAAAATCATAAAAGTTAAGGAGGTGTTATAACATATTAATCTATATGGTTAAGAGGTTCTGAAGCAGTAAAACGTTTGTTTCGTAAAATTTTACCACTTAATCGGTCATAGCCTCTTTAACGTGCATCTGAATCATTAAACATAAATATATATTTGAACCATTATTTTTTAAGAACTTCTACATATGTCATTTAACATAAAAACATCTTTTTATTCAGAACATTTAAATTTATTTGTGGCAAATACATACAATACGAAAAGGTCATGCTATCTTCAACAAACATAAGTTTAATTCTTCTTAGGTTTCAATGATCTATTTACAAGAATTTTTTTAAACGGAAGTTTCATTGCTTAAGGCTATGTTTGGTAGACTAACTAAAAAACTAGCGGTAGCTAGAAAGCTAGCGACTAACTGAAAAACTAACTGAGCTGAAAAACTAGCTGATAATAAATGACGTTTGGAAAAAACTAACTGATAAAACTAGCTGGAAATCGTAAAATAACATAAAAGGATATGCACAAAATTAATCCAATATTATAAGAAAAACCATAATATATTAAATTAAAGTAAGTAAATACTAAATAAAATATTACAGATTTAAAAATAAATTTATTACATCTCATATCATATTCGCAATATTATCACAAAGTTCTCGCATCTCGTGACGTGACTCTCGAATGTTCGCATGATTAGATATTGAACGGTTGTTTTGTTGTTCTGAATGTATGTAATCAAAATGTTGTTCAACGATGTTGAAAATCATATATGTCGAGTCATTCATTCGAATATAGTTTGAAGGGTAAAGAAAGCGTAGATATATGTCAATTTGGGATAAAAAAAGCGTAGGTAATATTTGGGATAAAGGAAGCGTAGATAATTTGGGATAAAGGAAGCATATCCTCTGTAAGGGTAAAATGGGAACATTTTGAAACCGCTACTCAAAATGTTATTATTAGTAGCGTTTAAAAAACCTTGCTTGTTAGCTAGCATATAAGTTAGTTTTTGGATTCCCAAACATGTCAAACTAAAAAAAACTCGAAAATACATTAGTTTATATGCTAGCTGTGGCGCGCCAAACACATCCTAAATATTTTCATATACTCATTTCAAATGTTTGAATATGAATATAACATTTGAGATATGAGACCCGATGAACAATACCTATGCAAGAGTCATCCCTATATACAGACCTTTGTAAGTCCACGTAATAAGGTGTGTGCCATGTCTGGGAATGATTATTTATTAAATATTATTTATCGTTTAAGATACCTCATATGCTAGCATAGATTTGACATCACATAGACTACTTTGGCCGATCTTTTCTGGTTTTTTTTTTGGTTGTCCAATGCACAATTCTGTTTCTACATTTGATGTATCTCCATTTTCCAACGTTGTCAAATTTGCTCCCCTTTTTTCTGCCTCTAATGTTTAAAGCCGACACTGTACCACATGAGAGAAAAAATGAGTTTATATTAGACTCGCCACTACACGATCCAAGGATAAAAAGTTATATTAGAACAAAATATAAAATAACCTTCTCGTTTAGTACTACATTCTCGGTAGCCAACAATTTCACCTAAATAGATAAAGAAAACGGTTATTATTATAATTTATCATCTGTTATAGAGTGATTTTGAACGTCAAACATATACATATTTACTTTTATGCGAGAAATCATGAATCACATAATAATGCAAAAAATCTTCTAAAGAAAATTAATATTTGTATCAGAAATGGAAACAAAATACACAAACCCTTATGATCCTATAAAGAAGTTTCAGACTGAAATTGAAAGGTTGACAATTGAATTATTTTGGCATTACCTTTGCTTGTAGTTGCTGGATTTGTTCATTGTAAACTTTCATCTACAACATCAAGTATACAACAAAAGAAATAAGAATCCGAAAAGGAAACAAAGAGAACATCTAAAAGAAAGAATCAAGACGTAAAAACTATATTTGTAAAGTAAAAGGGTATAAAAGTCAACATCAAAGAATTGATTTCTCAATAAAAAGTCCACCTTTCTTGCTCTAACAATGCATGCACTCGTCTCTAACTGTTGTTCAATCTGTAGTAGTTCTTCCATGGTCGTTGATCCTCTACCTTCTCCCAAGATTTTCCTATATAATAAATCCAATAAAAAACAATTCCTTGCACAAAACTGTGAATTTCCATTTTGGACATCAATTTGCCTTCTCTTAGATTGGTTTAGACCAAAATAAGTAAATTGGCCATACATAATGGTCATGAGTTTGATGATAATTAATTATAGAACTAGGTATGATAAAAAAATTGCACCTTTTTTCAACTTCTAAGAGCTCTATTTGTTTTTCCATACCTGCTGCCAACCGTCTCAAATGCTGCCATGGAACCATAAGCAAAAGTAATATATAACATTAAGAAATCAATATCGCATGGTCAAAATTCAAGATTCTCTGATAAAGATTCGAGAAAACATCAGGGCCTTTAATGAAGATCAAAGAAATTATCTTCTTTAATAAATATTGGAGAATATATTAAGATCCTCAAGAAAGAACAAATATCGCATGATGATGCTTTAATAAACATTAATGCCTCCGGATCTTCAATAAAAAAGAAAGAACATGTCAAATGAAGATATATAGAATGCGTCATATATAATCTTGAGAATGGTATCAAACCTGTACGTCTTCTGGACACATAGAATCTTGAGTTCGAAAGTCTTTTACATGATCTCTATAATGTTGAATAGTCTCCTTCATGCTTAATTCACAACAATAAAAGGTTGATGCAATTAATAAAAAATATATAAGGACAAAATACACAAAAACACAACCATTTATCAAGTGTTATACAGAAAAAGCCTTTATTAAACTTTCTTTTTCAGAAAAACCCAACCTTTAATTTTTTACCTTTTAGAAAAACCCCAAAATCTTGTTTTTACCTTCAATAACCGGTTCTTAGCAATGTGTGGCATTAACAAATAAAATTTATCATACGTGTTTGAAAAAAACTGACCTGGCACTTGTCAAAGACAATAATTAAAACTGATACGTGGAAATTTGTTTAAATTAATTATAATCTTTAATCTGAACAATTATTAGGGTTACGGTATCACGATTGAATAACATCACGAAGTTCGCAGTCAATTGATTCACGATCGTGGTGTCGAACAAAAAGGTAGCAAACGAACCACAAGGCCATCGAATTGCATCAAAGTTCCAGCAAGATCCAACATTCTAGCAATTAATTACCGACAAAGACTTATACTTCGACTATCCGGTAGAAAAGCTAGGAAATTGATCGAGTTCGACATTCCAACAATCCAGCAACCAGTCGACTTCGACTTCCATGCCTGCAATAAGCAACAGGTAATCCAAGTTGTATGAAATGTTGTTATATTAAACTTTTTTTAATTTCCAATACGTTTATAACTGTTTAAGACGTTGTCATAATGTATTAAATTTGATATTTGAAATAGTGTGGTATATACAGTGAATATTCATCTAGAAGAGATAGCATCGTCTTAAAAAAAATTACCGACGAAGGAAGCAATGACAGTGAAGATGAAGAGTATTAGTATGAAGAAGTGTTCTCCAAACACTAAAAACTATTCCCGGGACTCAATATGTGTAATTGATTTATTTACTTTCTATTGTAATGACCATATCAGTTGATTAAAATGTTATAAGATTAATTTGACAATTTTTCTGTAATGTAAGGGCTTTCCGGTCCATTTCATAACATTTTTGTATTTTAAGTACTTTTCTGTCCATTTCAAAAAGTTTCTTTATTTGAACGCTTTTGTGTCTTTTTCAAAAGTCTTTGTGATAGTTTGGTAATTATAAGGGCTTTTCTGTCATTAATACAAATTGTTATATAAATTGTTGGTTTTAGGTATAAACTGCAGATTTTAAGTATAAGGGCCATTTCTGCCAAAATACATTAAAACCGAGTCCAAAAAAACATTTTTTTAAGTTGGTTGCTAATAAACCGATAAATGGAAAAGTTGGTTGTTTTTTAGTTATAAGGGTCATATCTGTGAAATTAGGTTGTGAAAAAAACTAGGTTGGTAAAAACTGAAAACTGCACAAGTTTGATGCTAAATAACAAAAAATGTCATTATTAGGGACTGTTATATAAATTGAAGGTGATAGGTATAAATTGCAGGTTTTAGGGATAATGGTTATTTCTGCAAAAATACATGAAAGCCAAGTCAAAAAAGCAAGTTCTTTTTAAAAAGTTGGTTTCTAAAAGACCAAGTAATGGATAAGTTAAAAAACAGAGTCCTGTATAAGTAGGTTGCTAAAAAACCGAAAACTACACAAGTTTGATGCTAAAAAAACAGAAACTAGATGCTAAGAAATCAAATGTTGTTTAACTTGGTTGCATTAAAAAAACACACACACAAGTCGCTAATTACGAGAATTTATATAATAGATACCTAAAAATGATAAATAACAAACTAGTGTTTCTAGAACTTGGTTGCTAAAAAACCCGAGTACTGTATAAGTAGGTGGCTAAAAAAAACTGAAAATTGAACTAGTTTGATAGCAAAAATAGTAAATGGTTGCTGTCAAACTTGGTTGCGTTAATAAACAAACACAAGTCTCTAATAACAAGAATTTATATACACGGTAGCTAAAAAGATTATAGATAACAAACTACGATGCTAAAAAATGGAGATGCAAATATCCAACATGTTTGTTAATTTAGACACAAAGATCCCTTACATAACAAACGGAGATGAACAAAGATTTTGACCGTTTCTATAACTTGGTTGCTTAAAAACCGACATTTGTTATAGTTGGTTGCTAAATAACACAAAATTGGAAAACTTGGATGCTAGAAAACAGAAAATGTTGCTAAAAATTCCATTTCAGTCAAACTTGGTAACCTTGAAAACCCCACACAAATTGCTAAAAGCAATACTGCATTTTCTAACACTACCATTAGCTAAAGTATGTTGCTAAAACAATCATCATTACAAAATGAAATTTGGTAAAAATATCATTATCTACACAACAAACATTTGCAAACCAATTAAACACTTCATTAGGCATTATGTTTTAACACTCATAAAACGCCACTGTAATACCATTATCTACATAACAAACATTTTCAAAGCAAACGTTTTTATCTTCTCCAACTCTTCAAACTATTGTCTTCCAGGGTTTCTAGTTGTGCTTAATCTCCACATTCTCATTTTGAGTTCGCATTTACAATAGTCAAAATTCTCATTTGATGGCCTTTGTTTTACCGCCCTGTAGCTCGAGTTAGAGGAAGATGATATCAGGATGCCATAGATCAAGTGGCGGAACCAATTAGTAGCATGGGGTAGCCTGTGCTACCCCTCAATGAAGATTTATGGTTCCTCCTCTACATAGATTGTGATCCTTCTGTGTCGATGTTCAATCCCTAATTGTGAAGAACTGAAGATGCCGATCTCGACTCTAATATTCAACTGTGTTTTTCGTGAAAAAACCATGTCTGTTGTGTAAGACGTCAAGGATCTCGATCAAACCCTAAGGCTGTGGGGTGTGCTTGACGGGAAGAACGCGAAAAAGAAGCTGAGGTGGGAGAGAGAGAAAGGGAACAACCAATAAGAAACGAGAACACCGCATACTTGGGTTGTCTCCCCAGGAACGTGTGAGGACGGAGGGCGCGGGGACGCAGAGGAGGGCGGTGTTTAGCCGCGTTATAGGCGCCATCTCAGCAAGGACGCGGGTGTGCGTCCGACAGACCCTTCAGCCTAAATATATGCCAACAATCACAAATTATTTTCCACGTATTCTGAAAAAATGAACTAAAATGCCACATATCTAAGGTTACCGGGTAATTCCTTTCAAAACAGGAAAAAATGGTTTATTTAAAGGGTAAAAAATTAATAGTTGGGTTTTTTAAACAAAAAATTAATGAGGGGTTTTTTTGTATATCACCTGATAAAAGGTTGTGTTTTTTTTATATTTTGCCCAATATATAATTAATAATACCGATTTTCCTCATATGAAGACAAGATGGAATTTATTTTTTTGAAACTTATGCATATAATAATCATAAAAATCTATGTTTTGTCTCATATTTCATATCTTTTTTGCATATAATATGTATATGTTTGTGTTGTGTCTGATCAAGAATATACAAAAGCCATGTTACATTGATTACAACAAGGAATAAGAAGATCAACACATATAGAATTGGAATCTTGATAACGAACTAGGATGTAAAGATAAAGCAGTTACAGTCTATTTTTATGATACTTAATGCAATAACTAGTGTTTCGACCAACCGCGTGATGCTGCGGAAGCTCGGTATATTGAAAAACGCAGCTTCACAGAAAATCAAATTGTATAACGGATGAAAAATGTAACTTTAAAATATAATAAGGGACCGAAATTGTAACTTACGAAATACCAATAATATAACTTTATAATAAATAGGGATGAAAACAATTAATTCGAAATTAGTTGAGGGGAAAAACGTAAATATAAAAGTTTGCTATAAGAAGAATCAAAAATGCTATTTCCAATAAAACATTATTTGTATTTTGTATCAAATGATTTAATAATTATACATTTATACTATGATCTTAATTTAGTAATTATGGCTCTGAAAAAAGTATGTACCAGATGAATAGTGTAAATCTCTCACAAACAAATTTTGGTAATTAATATATATATAATATTCTTTCTTCCATTTCTATCTAAAGAAATCTATGAACCATTTTCGCTCTTAATTCTAAATTAATAGTTCAATATTTGTATAAGACATATGAATGTTGTTGGATGTATATATAATCAATGTTATATTTCAGACAAACAATCCGGAAATTAGTATCGCAAACTAATTCCGAATAGCAGAAAAGCCAAAGCAAACGGGCCGATAAATAATATTGAGAATTATGTATCGATTGGTCGCTTAATAATAAATTCAATTATTATTATATTACCCAATTTCGTCCAGAAATCAGATTTGATCCTATGCGATTAGTTCTGATTATAGAAAGGAACAAGGAGACTGTCCCGTTATCAGACGAAATAAAATATGAGACAAAGTATTAAAACCAACCTGAAGATCGTTGATTTGTTCGTCGTTAAGACTGTACAGAGAGACTCCTGTCCTTATAGGTTTTTACGGCGCTCGTCGGCTGTAAGTTTTCAGCGTAAAACCCCAGGATTTAATGTAGAATATCGTTTGTTCCAACAGATATGGAAGAACAAATAAACGCAAAGTGAATACTCGGAAACCAAAAAGAAAAATCGCAGAGAGATAGCGGAGAATTTTTGGTGGTGAATAAATGAGACCCGGGAGGCCCTATTTATACCAGCCGAAAATTACATATGTCAACAGATTTGAATTTGAATTTAAAATTCAAATTCTGGATAAATATCTGCTCCGAAATTTGGATCTAATAATCTCATCTGAATTCAAATCAAATCGTTATCTAGTTCAGACTTATCCCAATTTTTGTATTTGCCGCGGCGCGGTCCAACCGATCCGACCCGAACCTCGTTAAAAAATAAAAGCTCCTCAGCTCCCAGCGACCGATGCGTCGTGCGAAGTGCAAAGTGCGGTTAATCGCGTCCACGGCCCGGCTCGGCGTGCGTGTGGGCTTAGCCCATCCCTTAACCCACTAAAGCCTTTAAAAGCTTAGGAAATGAATGGGGTTATAAACCCATAAGAATTTCTTTCCCCCACCAATGCGGGATATAGGAAAATCACAAACTTGCAATTTTACCTTAAAATTCCAGCAATCCCCCACCAAGTTGGAAAGTTTCATTTCATTCAGATAAATGACGTCACCTGGGTGTCACGAAGATTAACCCAAGTTTATGTGAATAAACAAGAAGAGACCGATTCAATGGTATCCTTATAGGTTTAAACCAAGAACCTTATGACCTCTCCGATTTATCACCACACATCATCTGTCGCCTTTGCATTGTCAGTGAGCACGAATATGGCCATGCGCTATAAACCCTTTTCAAGACCCTCTAGAAGATAAACCACTGATCTTCATTTGAGGTGGCACCACCTCTAGGTCGTATAGGCAAAGTTTTACAATATCTTCGTTGCTTAGATGTCTCCAAAACTTTGTTAAGAGCCTTAGCCCAACCTCTTTCTCGGCAACAACATACTATCATACCTCACATGGATCTATCAGAATTGATAGTACCTGCTATCGTCAGTGACTTCGTTGTTACCCTTTAAACTTGAGAATTAGGAGCACTAATGTCAAGTTGGGTTTCCATCACTGAACGATTTTATTGTGGTTTTAGACCCATGACTCTCATGGTAGATTGTACCAAATCTCTCGTAAGAGGTTTGGTAAGTGGATCTGCCAAGTTCCTACTCGTCTTGACATAGAAAACCTTGATGGTACCACTTCCATTAGTTGTCTCACAAAATTATGGCACAGACCAACGTGTCTTGACCTTGTATTACTTACCGCATTGTATACTTTAGACAGTGTGGCCTCATTGTCACAGTACACGGGTATAGTTGGCATTGGGATATCCCACAATCGGATATCCAAGAGTAGATCTCTAATCCACTATGCCTCTTTGCCTGCTGCTACTAGGGCAATAAGCTCAGCTCCCATCGTTGAGTGAGTTATACATGTCTGTTTCTTGCTCGCCCAAGAAATAGCTCCGCCAGCTAGAGTATATATCCATCCACTTGTGGATTTAGAATCACTGATATAGTCTATCCAGCTGGCGTCGGAATACCCTTCTAGTATTCCTGAAGTTGACTTATATGTCAACTCAAAAGTACGTGTCCTTTTCAGGTAACCCAGTACTCTACCAACTGCCTTCCAGTGCTCCGTCCCTGGATTGATAGTATACTGACTTAGTTTTATTACAGTAAAAGCAATGTCAGGTCGAGTACAATGCATAACATACATCATGCTACCAATCGCACTTGCATACTCTAGTTGAACCACCGCTCGGCCATAATTAACTTTAAGTTTCACACTTGATTCAAAAGGAGTGTTGAATTCCTTAATATTCAAGTGTTGGAACCTTTTAAGAATATTCTCTATGTAATGAGATTGACTCAAAGAAATCTCATTACCTGTTCTTTCACCTTGATACCGAGAATGGTATCTACTTCTCCTAGATCTTTCATCTTAAAGTTCGAGGATAGGTATTTCTTTGTCTCAAGAATACCTTCAAGGTGAGTGCCGATGATCAACATATCATCAACATATAGACATATAATAACTGTGTATTCGGTTGTGCATTCAGAATAAACACACTTTTCAGCACTATTATGTTGAAATCCGAAAGCAGTCACAGTGGTATCAAACCTCTCATGCCACTGTTTGTGAGCATGTTTCAACTCGTACAAGGATTTAATAAGTCTACCCACTTTATTTTCCTGTCCGGATATCACAAACCCTTCTGGTTGCTCCAAATAGATCTCCTCCTTGAGATAACCATTTAGGAAGGCTGTCTTCACATCCATTTGATGAATGTGCAGTCCTTTCAAAGCTGATATTGCTATTAGAGTTCTAATATAACTAGTTCTAGCAACTGGGGATAAATATCGAAATAATCGATGCCTTCTCTTTGCCTGTAGCCTTTAGCAACTAATCTTGCTTTATAGGCAGATATGGATCCATCTGGATGATATTTTCTCTTGAAAATCCATTTGGATCCTATAAGCCTCATTCCCTTGGGTAGATCAGCTAGCTCCCACGTACCGTTACCCATAATTGAATCCATTTCATCATTGATTGCTTCCTTCCACAATGGAGAATCTCTAGACATCATGGCTTCATTGAAAGTCTTAGGGTCATCATCCAAGTTAATGGATAAAATGATATCTCTCTTCACTTTCTTTTGTGTCCCTTCGGACAAATAAGAGTAAAAATCATCTCCTAGATTCTTCTCTTTTCTAGCCCTTGTACTTCTCATTGGTTCTTCTAAAATATTAGAAGGTCGGATATTTTCTTGAGAAGCACTAGGTGCATTTATGGGGTTTGTGTTTTCATCATCTCTTGAAAACTTGTCCTCAAATAATTCCACATCTCTGGATTCAACTACAGCACCTGATTCATCATTCAATAGTCGGTAAGCCTTGCTGTTCTGAGCATATCCAATGAATGTGCTCTTCATATCTCGAGCTACCAATTTGGATCTCTTGAGATCAGGTGTTCGATAGTAGGCTCTACACCCCACACCCTCATATAATCAATATTTGGTTTCCTTCCCTTCCACAGCTCATAAGGACTTACAGGGATCACATGACTAGTGATCCTGTTGTGTACATAGCAATCGGTTAATAACGCTCCCCCCACCGATTGTGTGGCAAGCCTGATTAATTCAACATGCAGTTGACCATCTTGACTAAGGTTTGGTTCTTTCTCTCAACGAAACCATTCTATTGGGGAGTAAACGGTGAAGTTCTTTCATGTTTGATTCCTTTCTCTTCGCAGAATGTAACAAACTCACGATTAAAGTATTCTCCACCTCTGTCCGAGTAAATAATCTCTATGTGTTTCTCATGTTGATTTTCGACCTCGGCATTATATAGTTTAAATGCATCAAAGGCTTCGTCCTTTGATCGCAATAAATAAACATGTAGATAGCAGCTCAAGTCATCACAGAACGTTATGAAATATCTCTTGCCTCCCCGCGTGAGTATTCCATTGAGTTCACAGATGACAAAGTGGATTAGGTCTAGTAATGATGTATCACGTTTAACGCTTGGAAAATGCTTCTTTGTAAACTTCGATTTTACACAAGTTTTGCATTTTTCAAATTCTTTATTATCTGATTTTAACATTCCTATAGATTGCATTTTTTCAATATTTTTGAAATTTGTGTGTGCTAAACGTTTGTGCCTTAAAGAAATTGAACAAACGATATAATCAGAAAAATTGACTCCATTCATTTCAAAACGGTTTACATCATTACTACTAGTACCGCTACTATCACTAACGATACCACTACATCACTACCACTATCACTAAAATCAACTTCTAACACAGACACACCAGAACCTGATCCTCCACGATCAGTAGCTCCTTCGACCAAGTCAAGCCGATACATTCCACGCGTGTTGATGGCTTGACCAACGAAGAAGTCATTCCATGTGAACTCCACACGTCCATTTTCAATCACCAGCTTGTACTCATTATAGTCAAACTTGTCAGCCGATACGAGTCCCTTTGAAATACCAGGAAAATGCAACACATCCTGGAGGGTGACTCTATGACCGTTGCAGGAATTTCAACACCACTGTGCCAATGTCGCGAACTCGTACTCGATGTCCATCAATGCAAACCACTATAGTCCCCTCAGGCACGGTCCGTAAGTGCAGAAGCTCGACTCGCTTCCACAAACATGCACTGTGGCTCCAGAATCCAAAAACCAACCTCGGGCCGCCACTACCCTTGTGAGAGAGGAAATTGTGTTGACCCCTCCGAGACCCACGTTCGCCACAAGGTGGGTAAGTTCCTCAACAGTATTTGCGGAACCATTTGAAGGACCGGATTTTCGTTGGGGGCATTCCCTTGCATAGTGCCCAGTCTCTCCGTAGACGTGACACTTTCTGGTCTTCTTGGGTTGGTTGTTGTTATGATTCTAACTGTTGGGCTTGAAGTCCTTTTTCTTGGGACCAAAGCCTTTCTTGTTCTTAGACCCAGATTTGCCGTTATGGCTAGAACCCCCACTAAACACGAGATTTACTCTCGATCCGACTTTACTCTGCTTGTCCCTGTTGCAAGTTTCCTCCTCAATACGGAGGTGTTTCAACAGATCATCTAGGGAATAGTCCTCAGATTTGTGCATCATACTCTTGGAGAAGACTTTCCAGGAGGATGGCAACTTTGAAATGATTACACCCACTTG
This sequence comes from Cichorium intybus, assembly GCA_023525715.1. Taxonomy (NCBI): domain Eukaryota; kingdom Viridiplantae; phylum Streptophyta; class Magnoliopsida; order Asterales; family Asteraceae; genus Cichorium; species Cichorium intybus. Next base: position 42,012,293 of record CM042016.1, on the reverse strand, counting down.
GAATAGCTCCGATAGAGTGATGGAAAGAGAGGTCAACTTATTGACTAAGACCTGGAGCTCATGCACTTGCTCCATAATAGATCTGTCATCAACCATTTGGTACTCGAGGTACTTTGACACAAGGTACTTGTTAGTACCATCCTCATGTGCCTTGTACTTGAGTTCCAAAGCTTTCCAAAGTTCTCTCGGATATGTAATCGGTGCATAAAGAGCATATAGGCGGTCAGAGAGGGAGTTTTTGATATGACCAAGATATAGTTGCTCAGACTCTCTGCGCAGAGCCCTTTACTTTTCCAGATCAGAAATCGCTTTCAGATATGGCTGCTTCCCGGCCTCAGGAACCGGATAAGTAACTATCGGGGGCAACTCAGGATCCAGGAGATAACCAAGCTTAAGCACAGCTAGCAAAAACTTGACCTTATCAGCCCATCGAGAGTAGTTCTGACCATCAAAATGGTCGAGTTTGACAAATTCTTGGTTCATCATGCCGAGGTTCACAAAAGGCAATTCAATATCCATTTTTCTAAAGATTTTAAACACAAAAAGTAAAAACATTTAAGATTGTTGTATTTCAGACAAACAATTCGGAAATTAGTATCATAAACTAATTCCGAATAGCAGAAAAGCCAAAGCTAAGGAAATCTATGAACCATTTTCACTCTTAATTCTAAATTAATAGTTCAATATTTGTATAAGACATATGAATGCTGTTGGATGTATATATTATCATTGTTATATTTCAGACAAACAATCGGGAAATTAGTATCGCAAACAAATTCCGAATAGCAGAAAAGCCAAAGCTAACGGGCCGATAAATAATATTGAGAATTATGTACCGATTGATCGCTTAATAATAAATTCAATTATTATTATTATATTACCCAATTTCGTCCATAAATTAGATTTGATCCTACACGATCAGTTCTGATTATAGAAAGGTAGAAGGAGACTGTCCCGTTATCAGATGAAATAAAATATGAGACAAAGTATTTAAACCAACCTGAAGATCGTTGATTTGTTCTTCATTAAGACTGCACGGAGAGACTCCTGCCCTTAAAGGTTTTTACGGCGCTCGTCGACTGTAAGCTTTCAACATAAAACCCCAGGATTTAATGCAGAATATCGTATGTTCCAACAGCTATGGAAGAACATATAAACGCAAGGTGAATACTCAGAAACCAGAAAAAAAATCGCAGAGAGAGAGAGAGAGCAGAGAATTTTTTGTAGTGAATAAATGTGACCCGGGATATTTATAGTAGCCGAAAATTACAGATGCCAACGGATTTGAATTTGAATTTTAAATTCAAATTCTGGATAAAAATCTGATCTGAAATTCGGATTTGATAATCTCATTTGAATTCAAATCAAATCGTTACTTGATTCCAGACTTATCCTAATTTTCGTATCTGCCGCGGCACGGTCCGCTACCCTCCGCGGCGAGGACCCGTTTACTGGGTCGGTTCAACCAATCTGACCCAAACCTCGTTAAAAATAAAAGCTCCTCAGCTCCCAGCGAAGTGCATAGTGCGTCTAATCGTGCCATCTCGCGTCCACGGCCCGGCTCGACACGCGTGTAGACTTAGCTCATCCCTTAACCCACTAAAGCCTCTAAAAGCTTAGGAAATGAATGGGGTTATAAACCCACAAGACTTTTCTTTCCCCACCAATGTGGGATATAGGAAAATCACCAACCTGCAATTTTAGCTTAGAATTCCGACAATCATCGTATTTATAAATTGTAAAAAGTGAGTTTTTATATTTATATCACACGTTGTATATTTTTGCATAAGTTCTTATTTCCCAACACATTTTAGTTTTAAAGATATTTCTTGGATACTTTATATTTAAAAATGTCACCAAATAATGTTAAAAAGAAGGGGAAATGACTTAAAATGACAACCAATAACATGAAAAAAAAGGGGAAATGACTTAAAATGGCAACAATAACATGAAAGTTAGTTTTTAAGTCACTAACATGAAAGTTAGTTTTTAAGTCACTAAATTTTTAATCTTATCCTAATAAATAAGTAACTCAAAGTGCCACATGTCATCTTCTAAGCCCTCTTGTACACATGTCATTTTTATAGAATTTCTGATTTTCTCAAAATAAAAATTTGTTTGGCAGTTACTCTAAACTCTTAATTATCGTGTAACTCCTCAATTAAGTGTGCTTAATTAACGACTATAATGACATATTATGAATAATCAATTAAGTGTGGGAGAAAAAATTGATTGATTTGAGAAAGAATAAATAAGGCTTTCGAGTTTTTTAGTTATTTTAAAATAAGATTAACCAATTTAAGTTAATGTCAATGAAAGAAATAGCATTGAACTTTGTAAAAAATTAATTAATAACGTCATATATTTAAAATAAAATGGTTTTCTAAATATATAATTTTTTAAATTCGCCAACCAACTAAGATAAAAATGATCTGCAGATACATTGAATTTTGTATGAAATATGTCATATATTTGAAAAAAATATTAGTCATAGAAACCAAACTATTAGCCGGCATGAAACTATTTGCTGAAAGGAAACCATTATCGATTCAATGCTATGAACCTTAAATAAAATTCTTAAATTGTAAATCTGAAAACCTAAACCTAAACCTAAACTCTAAAAGAAACTACTTACCAAAAGAGACCTTTTGTATGCTCTTTGTAATATTACATTTTTTTAAACAAGCTGGAGTTTACACATCAACTGTGGTATCACTACAAACAAAATGAGATATATGGACACAGAAAAGATGCCTCTAATTACTAAGAAAGTGTCACCAAAAGCGCTGCGACTAAAAGTATATAGTGGCACTATTTTATTGTGTCGCTGCAACATTGAATATTTTGCCGAATTATAACATTGTAATCTTATTTTTTTCTCTACCTCATGTAAAGTTTACTACTTTCAATTATTTTCTTATGGAAATATTGTTTTTTATGAACATTAACATTTACATATTCAGAATTTATATTCTTTATTTTTTATATCATCCCGTGTAATACACGGGTCTTACAACTAGTTATATCTAATAAAGAATAAAACTACGTATTTTGGGATTTAAAATACCCCTTAACACAATATTCATCGGTTATATCCGGTTTTCTAACCATGTGGATTCCAACTCGGATATTAAAGGGAAAACCTTAGTCAACATTGAGTAAAGTGCAATCGAGTGAGCGATACATAAACCCGACCGTGACCGTTCCCTCTACTGGTGTGATACGTAAACTTTCAAATTCGATTTGCTCGTATATCGATTGCGATTATTGCGATTCTTTCCAAGTGATGCGAATCCTTCAAGTGGTTCGATTCCACCATTGTTGAGGTATGTATGTGGTCCAAGCCGTTGCCCTATGTTCGTATTTTAAGGTTGATAACATATTTCATTTTTTCAATTTTTTCAGAATGGCATCAAATGGGTTACTTACAGTTGACGTTCACCATGATGGAGTATTTGTACCAAAACCCTAACCTACCGCAATAGGATTCTTACCAGTGTAACTGGTATAGATTTTGCCGCTCTAGACTTTACCGCCTTTGTTTGTGTTCTTAGAAGACTTACTGCTGCTAAATGCACACATATATGTTATTGTGTTCTGAATTTGTCTTTAATTGATGGGTTAACAGTGTTACAGTGTGAAGAACATTATGAAACATTTATTCAAAAAGGATATGAACTTGGTAATAGAATGTCCGTATATGTTGATCATTATGTTGAAAACATAAATGATTTGATTGATGAAGAAAAACCAGATGAGGCTCATGAATTAGAAAAAGAATCTGATGCAAAGCTAAATGATTTAACTGATGAAGAAAAACCAGATGAGGCTCATGAAGTAGAAAAGGAATCTGTTACAAACGATTAGGAACTGGTAGTTTACCCACACGTTGAAGGAGATGAATCTGATACTAGTAAATATGTATCTGAAATAGCAAGTTTGAATGAAAAAGATGAAGACATTGATGGTCTGAAACTGGTAGTTTACCTAAGACATGACCCGACACAACCGTGGAAGTTAATGAAGCCTGTTTTGGGGATGAAATTTGAAAGTCCAAAACAATTAAAGCAATGTTTGTGTAACTATGGCATTGCTAATGGTTATCAGTTGTGGTTTGAGAAAAATTACTATAAAAGGCTTTTAGTTAGATGTGGCAAAGGAAACGATGGTGTTCGTTGACCTTTCACTTAACAGTTTTGACTTAACACTTAACTTAACAGTTTGAATTAACAGTTTTGACTTAACTACACCATCAGGCCTATGAATGGAAGTGCAATGTGTCCTGAAACTGAGTACATCAATCCATTACCTCCAAAGGCAATAAAAATGCCCGGGAGGCCAACAGTTAAACGTAAACGACATGCTAGTGAAACATTAGGAAAACATAGCATCAGCGAGTCTGGAAAAACAGTTAAATGCAGTTTCTGCAAAGTCTCGGGTCATAATAGAGCAACATGTGAAGATGTTCCAAAAACTAAAAAGGGAAAGAAGGCACGTGTTGGACCAGAAAGTGTATAAGTATGTATTTTAGTTCCCTTTTAGTTATTGTTTTTATGATGTGTGTAATTTAAATAGCTAATTTTAGTCAATTATAAGTCGTGCCAAAATCAATAGTCATTAATATGTCAATTATAAGTCATACCAAAACCATAATAGTTAATTATCATTACATTACATTACATAACATTAGCTTCTTCAATTCCATCCGGACATGTTGCTATTAAAACCATAATACGACCACAATTGCCATTAAAATGATAACAACGCATTTGTACTTCACTATAATCCACTTTATCTTCTTCAATTCCGTCTGGACACGTATTCAATATGCATCGTTGACTTGTACAATGCAATGTCGTCTTCCATTTTTGTACAGTCATTTCCATGTCCAACTTCATAATCTTGTGTTCTTCAATTATCTTGCTTTTTTTCTTTGTTGGCTGATTTCAGTTTCTCATGTTCTTCAAATAACTTAGCTTTATACCAATCAATTGTAGGCTCGGGTTCAACCCATTCAATAAAATCACATTTTTTTCTTTGCAACCTACATAGTGAATCAAATACGTACCAATAATCAAACATAGATGGTATTCTTGTATTAATTTGAAGGAAAAAAGAAAATCACGTACCAAAGAATTAGCACAATTTACGAATTTTCTACCAGGATTTTCATCTGTCCAAGATGTCCTCAATTTCACTTGCTTCTTGCAATAGCATCGACCTGAAGAATCATAATCGAATTCGCCTTCAAGATAGTAGGAGGATGAAGAAGACATCGATCTAGGTTTTCACAGTGTGGGTGGAGGCGTGAATATGATTTCAGTCAAGAGGCGTGAATATGATATAGGGTTTAGACTATCGGGAATACGTACCACGCCTTGAGCGTGGGGAGTATGTGGCATAAACCCACGGCGTGGCACACCGCCCCTCCTTGGCGTGGGTGGCGTGGATGTGGCCAGCCGTGGTGTGGGCAACGCGGGGCAACGCGTCTTTTTTCGACCGTTAGAACATTTGGACCGTTACATTTGGACCGTTTAATAAAAAAAAATTTAATTTTCAAACCATTTACATCTATATATACACATACATTTATAAAAATTTACATCTCTTTTACATCACTTTTCACACATACACAAACCAAAATGGATCCAAACTCTGCTCACAATCAAAACCAAAACACTTCCCGACAATACCCGTCTCTCGATTCACCAACCGGTTCGTTTATGAACCTGCTACAACAAGGAACCGGCATTCCGCAACAGAATTTGTTTCAACAACCGTTCCAACAAAACTTTTTTCAACAACCCTTTCCATACGAACAACCGTTCCCGTTCCAACCAAACGCGTTTCCTCCACAATTTCAAGGTCAATTCCAATCTTCGCAACAACAACAAGAAACACAACAACCGTCCCCCGAGCAACTACCGGAATCCGTTCCGGAAACGCAACCGGAACCCGAGGAGGAACCGCCACGTAGAGGCAAAAAAAGATCAAAAAAGGTGACCACGGCTCAAAGGGGTCAACGGACTTGGAAGGAAGACGAAGAAGCGGCGTTGGCGGCGTCTTGGCTCGCGATTTCTCAAGACGCGGTGACCGGGACAAACCAAACCGGCGAAACTTTATGGAATCGAATTTTAGTTCAATTTCACGAAAGGATGGGAAGAGGCGCGTACCGAAACACCGATGCTCTTTCTAGCAAGTGGCGCGATTTACGAGTGTCGTGTACGAGTTTCAACGGCATTTACAATAATCTTTCAAAAATGCACAAAAGTGGCCGGAGCGAATTCGATGTTTTGAACACGGCACTCCAACAATATCGCGTCCAACACGGCAATCGGGCGTTTACGCATATGAAGGCGTCGGAAGTTTTAAAAATGGGACCAAAATGGGCACTAAGATCGGATGTTCTTACACAAACGTCGGGATCGAACAAACGCTCGAATACATCCGAGTCGACCGAACAAACCCAACATTCCGACAGACGTACCGAGTTCAATCTAAACGACGAGTTTGAAGAAAACAAAGGCGAAGCGGAAGAAACACCGGAACGAACACCTCGACGGCCACAAGGGAGAGATAAAGGAAAGAGAGCGGCCTCGTCTTCGGGTAAAAACGTACCCGACGTGGACGAGTTTTCGTATTTCAAATCGACGTTGGACGAACACCTCGAAGTTCAAAAAGCAAAACTACGAATTAAAGAGGAGGTAAAACGTCAAAACGAACTCGTAGCCGACATGAACATTTTGTGTATGCCCGCACACAACGTCGAACCCGAGGACCTCGAAATGATCCGCCAAATCAAACGAGAAATTCGCGAAAAATATCAACGCAACCAAAACAATCCTCGAAATGATCCGTAATTTTAGTTTTTAGGTTTTCTATTTTTAATTATTAGGAACTGTAATTTTTATTTTTAGGATTTGTAGTTTTAATTTTTTAGGATTGGTAATTTTTAATTTTTAGGAATTTGTAATGTTTTTTTTTAATTTTAATGAAATTTGAATTTTTATGAATTTAATTTATATTTGTATTTATATTAAATCATAAAAAATGAAATGAAGTTCTATTAAAAATAAATCAAAAAGAAATTAATTAGATGATGTGGAGTGGTAGGTATTTCCTTGGTGGTGTGGTAAGCAAGTGGGATGACGTGTCGGTGACGTGGCAGCACTTTTGATGTGAGAACCAAGTAAGGTACTCCTCATAGCCTTACGTGGGTAATTTCATTCCTGACCTAGAGGCCACGTGGGTAAGGAAACCGGGTGTAACCGGTATAAAACGCCATGAATGGTATTTTGATCCCTTATTAGATACAATTAAAAATTTAGTGACTTAAAAAGCAACTTTCATATTATTGGTTGCCAATTTAAGTCATTTTCTAAAAAAAATAAACACTTTCATCTTAAGAAGTTATAAAATCTTATTTCGTAAAATAAAGCGGCAACTAATTGACATAATTAATAAAAAGGTATATGTGTAAGAATTTTAAACACATTTTATAAGTACGTCAAAAACATTAATATGAGTTTTTTTAAAAAAATTAGCTTCCAAACTACATTAGTTTCTTAAATGTGATGAACTAAAAATCCTCAAATATAAGTTATTTTATAAATTAACTGCGGCATGTCAAACATAATATTTATAATCGGATTTAATTTGGTTAAAGTTTGAGCAAATATTAACATTCTATTTGGTTAATTCCAATTTAATCCGAAAAGTTTTCAAATGAAATCAAAATCAAACGACATCGTAAACACAACTAGGAGTGTAATCCCAGTCGATCTCACTCGTGTGGTACTCAAGTATTGGCATGCTCGGCTCATGAAACTTGCGAGCTTAATCGAGCTTAGTAGTATTTACATTTTCCCTTAATTTTATTCTTGTTTAACAGAATTGGGTTGAGCTTGCGGCTTAATTATATTTTATAATTTTATTTTCCTAATAACTCACCCAATAGAATCGAGTCAAACTCGAAAATTTAAAACTCGAATAAAACTCAAATTTCTTAATCAAAATCGAATTTCGAATTTGACTATGTTCCACTCGACTAGAGGTGCACAAAAGCCGGTTTTTAACCGGATTGCTTTTATTAAGAACCAGTTTTTTTCAAAAACTGGTTTGGGTCCAACCAGTTTCGGTTAGTTTCGGTTATAATCGGTCCGCTTTTGGCGTTTTTTTAAAATGAAATTGAGTTTTAGACCGGTTTTTTAACCGGTTCGGTTCGGTTAACCGGAACAAAAACCGAGATAAAAAATCGGTTCGGTTTGGAATACAAAACCGGTTAAAAAATCGGTTATTAAAAACCCTGTTATTAGAAAACCAGTTTCGCTTTTTTTTTTTTTCAATTTTAAAAAAAACCGATTCTTTATATGCACCTCTATTCGACACGGTTGAATTAGACATTTAGACCAGACTGAATTTTGAACCTTCTCGAGAAGAACAACAGATAACTCAAACCCTTTGGGCCATATTAATTATGAGCCCAGTCTTGTAGAGTTGGCCCACTAAAATGCTTAATATCTATCAGAACAGTGCCGCTCAGCAAGCAACACAATTCACACGTTAGAAGTTACTCAAAGTCACCATTTCTCCGACCATACTGTAGTTTTCCGGTACGGTATTTTAAAATCCCGGTCACTGCAGAAGAAGTGGATGGCTCGAGTTGCTTCAAACCCCTTCGGTCTCCATAAATTCCGGCCGTCTTGTTTTCAACCCGCCATCAAATCTCTTCATTTCATAAATCCCTCCTTTCATTCCGGCAATAGAAGGCTCAGATTCCAGAGGTTGTACTGCCAAACTGAACCTAACCCAACCGATTCTAACTTGGAGGTCCTCTCTCTCTTTCTCTCTAAACTTATGGATAATTTGTTGAACTGTTTCTGTCTTTTAAAACTTACATAAGGATTTTTGACGGAAGTTTTTTCGTGTTATATCCTACGTTCCAAATCAAAATTGCTCTTGATTAAGAATTCGAAAGTGAAAATCAGATATAGTTTCTAAAATTGCGTCCTACGTTTAATGGTTCACAAACTTGTATCAATCATGAATTTTGACGAGTAATACTTCGACATCGAAATTCAAGTGTGATTGTTGGAGAATGTCAAATGATTGCTAAATTGCGTCGGTCTACAGGCAGGAGCTGATAATTAAGATGAAATTGATACAAAACACTTTAAGATGATGTATGGAAGTTGTTTCAATTAGTTAGCACACCCAGTGTTTGCCATAAACCCTAATTATCTGCAAGTTTCCTTGTCAAGTAGTCCAATAATCAGGCGTAAACGCATTGCAATTTTCAGCAATGTCTATCAATTCCTCTTTCTCGCTTCTTCTACCTAAAGTCTGAACCAATCAAAATATTCCTCAGCTACATTTTCTTAACGATCTGTATATCTAAATGCAGAAGAACCCGATTGTAGTATCTGTTTCTGATAAAGAAGATAAAATTACCGAAGTTACAAGCTCTCCAAGTGGTGGCGGACTTCCTGAACTCCCAAACAAAACCCTCAATCGCAGAATTGCAATAGCTTCTGTTCTTGGTGCAGTAGGTTTCTTCGTTTCAGGCAGACTTGATTTTGGTGTTTCTTTGAAAGACCTTTCTGCTGCAGCCTTACCTTATGAAGAGGTTACTTTTTCACCCTACCACCATTTACAAACATGAAATGCTTACCATTTTGAACTTTTATCAAATTAAAACCTAAAATTTTGTGTTTCGTTGCTTATTCATAGGCGCTTTCAAATGGGAAGCCAACTGTTGTGGAGTTTTATGCAGATTGGTGTGAGGTTTGTCGTGAATTAGCCCCAGATGTTTACAAAGTTGAACAACAATACAAGTAAATCTATCTTTCTATCTTTTTCTTTTCTCCTTTTTATTAATAAAAGTAAGAAATCTGTCGCTAATTATCCCAAAACCTTTTTAAATCTAGGGACCGTGTAAATTTCGTTATGCTTAATGTTGACAACACAAAATGGGAACAAGAACTAGACGAATTTGGTGTTGAAGGAATCCCACATTTTGCATTTTTGGATAAAAATGGTAACGAAGAAGGAAATGTTGTGGGCAAGCTGCCCGGAAAATACTTTTTGGAAAACATTGATGCACTTGCTACCGGAAAGTCAACCATTCCACATGCCCGAGTCGTCGGGCAGTTTTCAAGTGCCGAAGCTAGAAAAGTCCACCAAGTATCCGACCCAAGAAGTCACGGTTAAATAATTCAAAAAAAAAATGTAATCGAATTTATAATTGTTTGTATCAAAATCACAAATACACATAATCAAATCACAGTTTCTTCTACATAAGCAGAAAAATGATTCATTTTTTTACAGGTCACCTAACAATATTGCCTAATAAACTGTTGGTTGAAGGTGAACTCTCTTCACTTAACCATGGATCCCGTACAGAAACCGGTGAACTGTCTGTATCTGTATTTTTATCTTTATCTTTCTCATCTGTTTTTGTTAAACAATCGGATAATCCCAGCCTCCGGCTACCGATCACCGCCACTCCCGCCACCCGTTTTATGATAGTGCCGCCTATCGATTTCTCACTCGCGTTATACGGTGATGAAGAAACCGACACAACCGATGATCCCATGGTGACATCATCGGTTGTGTTCCATCCACTAAGTCTAATCTCTTCCAACTCATTCGCCACTTCCGTCATCGAAGGTCTCATGTCTCTGTGAAACGCTAAACATCTGAACGCCAGCTCAGCGACCTTGTGAATTGACGAAAGTGTCCACGCGTCTTTATTCGGGTCCAAAAACGGGTCGATTATATCATCCACACACCCTTTTCCTATTCTATCTATAGCAAGAGCCGCTAAATTGATCTCGGTATGATCCCGTGAAAAATCAACCACTTTTAACGCGGTGATTATTTCTATGAGAACAACTCCAAAGCTGTACACGTCACTTTTATCTGAAAGATGGAAGTTTTGATGGTACTGCGGGTCCACATACCCCGGTGTGCCTTGCGGGGCAGTTGAAATGTGGGAATCTTCCATCAATCCTAACCTAGAAAGACCGAAATCGGCGACTTTAGAGTTGTAGTTGTAATCCAAAAGTATGTTGCTAGATTTGATGTCTCTATGGTAGATAGGTGGGTTCATAGCCGAATGTAGATGAGCAATCGCGTGTGCGGTTTCGGTCGCAATCGTGAGTCTAACTGTCCATGGAAGTCCCTTACCGCGTTCCCTTTGTAAATGTTGTGAAAGTGTCCCATTTGGCATGAACTCATACACGAGAATTTGTTCGCCTCTTTCGATGCAACAACCTAAAAGTCGGACTAGGTTAGGGTGGTTAACAGTGGAGATTAGTTTGATTTCGTTCATGACTTGGTCGTTTCCGTCTGTGTCTCGTTGCCGGAGTTTCTTCACCGCCACCCACTCGTTGGTGGTCAGTTTTCCTGCATACACTGTGCCATAGGCTCCGACACCTAGACGTTGTTTCTCAGAGAAAGAGTTTGTAGCGCGTTCGATATCTTTGTACGGGTAGAATGGGACACTGAAGCTAGCATTGGCTTCGAACTGGCGGCGTGCGCTACGAAGGTTTCGTGAAGCGGCGCGTTTTCTAAAGCAGTAGCAGACGAGTGCGAGGGTTGACATCAAAGAAGCTCCAGCTACTATCCCTGTAAATCGCACAACAAGTGTTCGATAAAATGCCTGAATGTGTACAATTAGAGAAAGAAGTAATTTATTCATTGAAGGTGTGAACTTTACCTCCGATAAGCACACCAACTCTTGATGTTTGACCGCATTGACCGGACATGTACCTTGAAGCGCCACAATTCGAGACTGTTACAAGTTAATATTGACAAATTAGAATAAAAAGTATAAACCGTACACAATGTATGTACATACTTCTACTTTTCTTTATAAAACAATAAAACCTCTTAAAAAAACATAAAAAATCAATTGTTGATATCGCCCATTATACCTAAAAAGGTCAACCAAAACCATCGTAGGAAACCACTTACAACCCACATCAAATATTTGTTAATACAAATCTACCAAATAACATGTTGGAATCGCATGATTCATGGAGATAGATTAGGTATTCGATAAGCATTGTCTAAGTCCACAAAGAAATAGTCAAAGTCAAAGGCCGTTAAATCATTCATCAAAAGTAGAAGTACTAATCATTTACGTAAGTAACTGTTATATTTTTCTTTCTAAATTTATTTATAAACATGTTGATTTTTATCAGTTTATGGATTGATGACAAATCGAAAGTGGTATGCTACCTAATATAAACTATTTGTACACATGAAAGAGTTTAGTCACTTTCAATTTTATATAATTTCTACTCATTCCAAAATGACGACTTGTACCCTTTTGACCAAACCACCATGATCAACATTGCTGGCCCTTCAAATAAACTCCAAATAACACGAATAACAATAATAATAATTTATTAATTAAAGGATTAGTTGATTTTTTCACCGTCATTGGTTCTGACTTTTTGTGGATTAGTTTATCCAAATATAATTAATACCATACTTTTTCTTCTGAATTAATCCATAAAACTATGCATCATATGCACATAATTAAAGGTTATTCTTAGCTTTTCAATTTTCTAATCAACAAAGAATCAAAAAAGAAAAAGGGTATGAAATCAATGTTTATACTTACTTATTAAAATATAATGATAATAGTTAATTAATAAAGGTTGGAAAATGGAAAGTTGAAACTAACCTCTACGGCAACCATCGCCAGCTATGAACCCATCACCGTCGTATCCTTCATGACAGTGGCACCGATACCCCACCGTCTGATTTTCACGTGAGACATTCCGGCAATCCGCGTTATGATCGCAACCGCATTTTCCGTGAACCCACCAACCCAATTCCAACGACTGAAACTCCAATGAAACCGGCAAGCCCTCTGAAATGTTTGCGTTCAAATCAACTTTGACTGACGAGAACAAAATCTGACAACCGGCGGATTTCAGTTCCGTCAAATCGATGAACTCTTCTCGAGATGGATTGTCCTCCGAGTAACAATTCATGCTGCGGTTAATCGATGAATCACACTGCTGTATGTTGAAATGATTCTCAACTATGTTAGTCGACACTATACAACCATTCAACGCCGCGTTGCAGTTTTCCAACAGTAATCCGTTTTGTGAAGTGAGAGCAAAGTTTGTGTTGTTGAAGAGACTAATTTCTTCAAATGAACGGCTGCAATTTGCCGGCAAATTAACCATGATGTGATCCCTGGTTAAATTCTGGACGGTGTATTTCCCCAAACGGATTTCCCCGTCGTAACAATCGAGACGAATTTGACAACCATCGCTAAATCCAAAGGGGTAAGAAACAGTATGTACGCGACCGCCACCTCCGCCTCTACAAACTCGACTGCAGTTTGGTTGAGCAGATGTTGATGATGGCGACGTGATTATTAGAATCACGGAAAAGAAGAGGAGATGAAGAATCATGTTTGAATGTTTTGGATATTAAATTGTGGCAGAAAATTTATCGGGGAAAGTTGAAATCGAGAGAGAGAGAAAACGTTTGACTTTGATAGGTCATTAAAGAGGCGTAGTTGATGTTGTTGAGAACTTCATGCTTCCCTTCATAAATGCCGAGAAAAACCAGTGAGATATGATTGATGATTTCTGCCCAAAATGTTAATTGCTGAAGCTCCGATATATGGAAAGCCGGAGAGAGAGAGAGAGAGAGAGAGAGAGAGAGAGAGAGAGGCAATTAAGTAACGGTAATTTGACCTTTGATCAGATACAATGAATTCAAGCATTAAACAACCGACGCGGTTAAAGAGCTCCGACTATTCTTCCTACTGGCTGATGAAAACCTAGGTGATAGGATGATACGGCGAAGAGAGGAAGAGAGAGAAACTCCGGTGACAATTTCCCGACGTGTTGCTTCTGTGAAATATGGAATGAGGGGGAGAAATCACATAAATGACATGTGAAATTGGAAACCGGGCGCTTTATTTGTGAAATTATTGTTATACCTTTCTGGTTAGACCGGTTAATATTAGACAAGATTACATAAATGGTGCTTATGTTTATGAAAAATTATAAGTTTAGTTCCTAACTTTTTTTTATTGATGTGAATGGTCCTCAGATTTCGATTTCTTGTTTGCTTATTCATTCACCCACATAAAATATCTATCTTAACCTGGGTAGTAAATCTCGCGCTATAGCATTGCTATAGTGCCGCTATAGCGTTTCGCAAAGTCAGACCGAGATAGAAATGAAAATCTCGGTTAGTAATCTCGCTAGCGCTATTGTCGCCGAGATTTTCCGAGATTGTCTGAGATTTAGCACTATTTGGAGCCGCTATAGCGGCGCTATGACCGCTATTTGGACCAGGTGATTATTTTTCCGGAATTTTTTAAAAATATTGTGTTGTTGACTGTAATATGTGTTGAGGTCATTATTTTGTGTATATTTTTCGTTATGGGATATGATTATTTGTATCAGATATGATTGTGATTAACAAGAAATTCAAGTATTACTTATGAATATAGGAGTATAAATATTAATTGTATGTAATATAAAAAACCGCTATTCCGCCGCTAGAACCGCTATTTCAAATAGCGGTCAGTGACCGCTATTTCATTTTGGACACGATAACTGCATAGATCCTAATCTAACCTTTTGATTTCTTATTTCTTTTTATTTACTTGTTTTTATTTTATATGAAAATTAAACTAATAGTGGCACCATACGTATATACGTTACATTTATGGCTTGTTCTGAGTTTAATTTAGAAAATGAAGGTAAAAAAAAGAAGCAAATATACAAACAGAGGTGACAAAAACTGATATGACATTTTAATCCCACACGAAATAAATGTGTTTGAGTAAGAGATTTCAACCCTTTTTAATTAAACGAATTGATACGACACGAAACGATTATTAAACGGCTAAGGTTAGGTTGAGAATTTCAACTCGAAAATAATTCGAACATGACCCGTTTATCTATATGCAAGTTTTTTAATTCTTTGGATAAATTTGACAAAAACATAATCAAAACCAAATATGAAAGGAAAACTTTGGGTTGAGTCACTTTGTAATATAAAAACGACTTTGCCCCCTAAGCTAAGGCTTAGTTTTTTCATTATCTCATATACTTGACGATCTCATTTAGCCACCCTCTCATCTTACTGACATCGTTCATCCGCTTCTCCAACTCCTACTCTTTTCACTTTGCCCTTTCAACTTACAATTTCCCTTTCGTCTCCCAATTACTCTTTCCAGTTTTTCATTTTTGTATTTCTTCCTCACAAACTTCTATGCTTTCAACTTGTTAATATTTCAACATGGTACGACATGACACATTTACAATGTGTAACTCCTAAACCCGCTAACTCGACACGAAAATAAACGGGTTGATACGACACAACACGTGTAACACCCCAACTTTCATATACCTTAATTGGTGTAATAGTTTATAAAACGTTGTGAAGTAAAATTTTATTCTTTTAAAAACATTTCTCATGGCATTAAGTCATGTCTTTTAAACTTTGGTCCCAACAAAACAATTGAGTTTAAAAGTATTTAAACAACATTAGGGTTACAAACTCAGATCAAAAAAACCATAGTAAAGCAACGAAAGAGCTCAAGGCTAATGTCCCGTAATTATTCAACATTTCTACGAAAATTCGACATAACTATTGAGCTAATTGGATAAAATTCATATTGATCCGACTCAATTAAAGAAATAACCCAACAACAATACGGGACATAACTAAACATTAAAATACAACTACAAAGGTCATTCTAAACCTCAAACACAATATCTCTCAATTACATGGCATATCTATACCGCATTTGGGATAACTCTATATTCTTGACATCTTTTCTATCTACAATCCACATGACAGCTTCTAAGTCTTATCCTTCTATCATTTGATAACAATCATCCTGCTCCCGAGTATATAGCATTATAAAAACAAACATACATGAGACAATAAGCCTCATGAGTAACATGGGTTTTAGACTCAACAAGTTTAAATCAATTTGAATAACATTAGTATCATAAAACCAAGAAATCATTACTTTCTTTTTAATAACATGAAAACTTCACTTTATTGTCAAAACACATGATCATTTCTAGAACATCAAACATAAGACATTACTTAATCATAATCATTACTTTATCATAAAAAACATAGAATCATTTTATCATCAAAACAAAAGTTCATTGCTATAACATTAAAACATAAGTCATTAATTCATCATAACATATTGGATTCTTCACTTTATCATCAAAACATAAAGTCATTACTTCCTTATCAGATTATAGAATTACTGTAAAATTTTTAACTTCCAACATTATAATATATGTTTCTATTATATTGTTTAATATCATAACAATTTTTTATATTAACTTTTAATTTAATCAATAATTATTATTTGATACTTAATAACAATAAACGAAATTTTTTAACATATATTTTTCGATACTATTAATGTAACTAGCCACATACATTATCCTAACTTTGGGTGCATGGAATGGGTTCGGGAAGAAAAGGGGAAGGTATAAGGAACACTGCCCCAGGTATCTCAGTATTGAGGATTTGGAACTGATGTTGGTTGTGCTTTGTGGGCACCCTCTTTCTTGAATGACCCTTAACGGCTAGAAACCTCCCTCCCCTTCAATGATGATTTATTTAAATTTTCAATATTTAAAAATATATATAAATAACATTTCAATATTCCTTATTTTTCACAAAAAGTTTTCATTCTCTCTCAAATTTCACCTCTGAACCATGAATTCATCATTAAGTTTCGAGTTTGTGTGTAACAGTCACGTTTTATCTTTATATTCAAGTTCAAATATCGAGTCTTGCGGTATGATAAAAATATCTTGCTAAGAAACTTAATCTATATACTTGATGTCAAGCACAATTGTTTAAAATGTCATCTTGCGGGAGCAGTATATAGTATTTTTAAATGACAAAACTGCTAAAATGGTCCCTGTGCTTTGTCAAAATCGGGGGTTTAGTCCAAAATTTTTTCCAATTGCATGGCAAGTCCAAAATGGGAAACTTCCTGTTTTTTTGGTCCCTCCCTCTAACTCCCGTCAAGTCTAGGACGTTAAGTCCCTCACGTGCCCTCAACGTGAGGGCATTGTGGTCTTTTCACCATGGCTTCTGCATCCCCCGCTATTTCGATTAATCACGAGACATTGGGATTATTCATCCCTAATTTACAGTTTAAACCTTTCGTTTTCTCTGATCACTCAAACGCAAAGTTAGGTTTTTCGATTTGGTGGACATTGACGAATTCTCTGTGCACGAAATGGACGATATGATGGGAATGCTAGGGTACGACTTCAAATCAATAATATACTACCACTTTCGTCTGCCTAACGAGGGTTTCGATTATGGTCTAAGAGCACTAGGTAACGATGACGACTTTCGTAATCTCTCAAAATACGTAGCTCAAAATAAAATGATACAAGTCTACACATAACACGGTAAAACAAACTTGCTAACTTACTTCATGTCCCCAAACGGTCCTAGGAAAGTTATATTAGAATAGATTGTCGATGATGAACCTCCTAAACCCCCATCCCCTGATGAGGGTGACAAAGGGTTGTCATTGATCTTGTATAACTCAGCATTACCTGAATTCAGTAGGTCTAGAGGTTGGAAACCAAGTAAAGGGGGTTCATCATGTAGTAAACAATTGAGCTTGTGCTGGAAAGATAAAGTTGCTGACTTAAACAAGCATTTAGTTGATGAACAACGTGAGAGTGATAAAGGTAATGGTGATGAGGTGGTTCAAGCAGGGGAAAATATGATGGAGGATGATGAGAGTGATAAATTTGCTGACTTAAACAATCATCTAGTTGACTTAAACATTGACTTGAATGAAGAACAAGGGGAACAAATGATGGAGGATGTTAAACAAGGGGAACAGATGATGAAGGATGTTAAACAAGGGGAACAGATGACGGAGGATGTTGAATAAGGGGAAAATATGATGGAGGATGCTGAGGAATATACAGTTGAGTTTGATAATACTGCAATTGATGAATGGGATGTACCTGAAGAACCTACGCAACTGGATGGAAATCCCACCAACATCAACCTACAAGATGAGTCTTTTATGGAGTTTAATGCACTCAATGCTTATGAAAAGTCAAAAAGTGTGCCGATTAATGAAAAGTGCATAACATAGAGGGTTGCAACATTCTTGATGATAACAAATTATAAAAACTTTATACAATACCACTAAACATACTATAATATTCATTGATTCATAAAGTTCACCCAAATTACAAACATATTTATCGCCCGAAACCTACCATGATTTTCACAGGAAACCAACATCCAAAACAAAATATTCCCCGAACCAAAAACCAAAACATAACATTCCCCCAAAACCTCCCATCACACCTCCAACTCCCCTTTAATTTTTCATACCTGGTTCTCAAAATCAAACTCATATTCAATGAGTTTGAGCTTTTCCTTGTACCCATTCATTTAGTCTGTTAAGACCTGATGCATGTCGTAAAGGAGCTACATCATCTTCGCAACATTCACTTTTGCTTCATCCATGACCTTCTCCGCTTGAACAAAGTTCATGTACCTTGGTTTCGTTTCCAAATCTTCGAACAATTCCTTTTTGATGGCGCAGTCTGTTTCTATCTTTCTCTGGAAATCGTGCAGCAGCTTACGATTGTTCTCCGCTTTCTTAATCAACATGTGGAGCATCGATTCAAAGTCTTTTCCCTTCATTTTCTTATTAGTAAACATTAGTTGTCGTGCCTGTTGATCGTTAAGAAAATTGAAATTTTTAGTGGGATTTCTTTTTCGTTGTGTTATTTTTATGAAATCGTTATCTGTCTCCAATTTAAGTTCATGTGAGCGAATTGTTAATCAAATTCGTCGCTCTTTCTGTTTCGTTAACATCGTTATTGTTTTTTATGAAAAAGATGGGAAACTTAGTGATTTTAATTACCGTTTTAGGGCACCCATGGAAGCGGCGACCAGGATTGTTTGCTGTCCACGGGGTTTGCACAACAGCCTCCCTTCCACAATGACAAAGCACCATTTTTTTAAACGATCCGTGAAGAAAGGGAGAATAAGAAGATCGAAGAACGTGATGATCGGGAGACAACAAAGCTTAAGAATCGCAACTGGGATGAGTAGAAGGTAAGGGGAGAAGAAAGATCCGTTGTATTATTTATAAAAGTGAAAGAATATATGGAAAAGACCAAAATGCCCTCACGTTGAGGGCACGTGAGGGACTTAACGTCCTAGACTTGATGGGAGTTAGAGGGAGGGACCAAAAAATGGGAAGTTTCCCATTTTGGACTTGTCATGCAATTGGAAAAATTTTTGGACTAAACCCCCGATTTTGACAAAGCATAGGGACTATTTTAGCATTTTTGTCTTTTTAAATTTTTTATATATTCATTACATATAATGGTTCAATTGGGTTATGAATGAGATTATTTTACAATACAAACTGAAACCAAACCATTTGCATTTGCTTACCGAAATGGAAATCGATAACCGCACCACTATTGTGAGAACCCGAAAAATACTAATGAAGGAATTGTATTATAATATAAGCGATACTTAGTTTTATTATATCTTGGTAGTAGAAGGTTGTAAAAAGGGCAATTTGGTCTTTTGGCCCTATGAGTGACATTTATGTAATAATATTATGCTATATGTGGTAAGATTGTAAGAAATAAAACCTTAAATGAAATATTAGGAGTCTTGGACTATTTGTTAATAAAAATGAACTAGAAGGACTAAATGGTCATTTTTGCAAACTGTGGAGGTATAAATAGGAGGAACATTTTATTCCTCCTAATTGGAAATGGGAAGAACCTCCAGCTGAAGAAACTCTGCTTGATTCTTGAAGGCTCTCGAGAGTTGAAGCTGAATTGGAAGAAACTAACTTGGAATTGAAGATTTTCAAGTACTTTGAGGTAAGAGATCATGTTCTTGAGGTTGTTTAACCCACTTTTTGGGGATATATATATGGGTGGATCCAAAATTCAGTAGGTGGATGAGGATAATCCTATGATTCCAACCCTTAATTCATGTTCTAATCTTTATGTAACGTCCTAAATTCAGCAATAAAATTTTTCGTTTTAAAAACGGGCTAAATAATAAAACCGTCCAAATTAAAACTTAGAATTCAAAACATTTAAATCATATTTAACAAAAACATTTACAAACATTAACCAGCGGAAGACTTTATTATCAAAACATCAGATGCGGTACAGTCGCACCATGCTCCAAGCTCAAGCCAGTAAATACCTGAAAACAGTTAGGGTGAAAGAGTAAGCATAAAGCTTAGTGAGTCCCCCAAAATACCACACGATCCATTCCATAACACATAATCACAAAAGGCTCACGAGCTTGCCCCGATCTTGCCTAGACTCACGGGCTTGCCCCGATCTCGTCTAATCAATTCATTATTTGACTCACGGGCTTGCCCCGATCTTGTCTAATCAACTCATTCTTTGACTCACGGGCTTGCCCAGATCTTGTCCGTTCCTCGGCTCATGGGCTTGCCCCGATCTAGCCGATAGTCATGTAAGTGACACGCGCAGAGGTCGTCGTGCGGTCAAAAATAAGAGAAAACCTAACACACACACTAGTATAGCGGTAGTCAGGGTCGATCCACAGGAGCTTCGTGGTTAGACTAGATGAGAGATTACCAACTAATAGTGTCACAGCTATAGTCGGAGGATCTGGTTTCTATTTTCCTATCACTAGCAAATGAGACAATGCTCAACACTCAAGCCAAGCTAAGCTATGTCCAAATGACCTAGTCACTTTCTGAAATCAGAAGTACATCTCTGAATCAGAAGCAATCAAAGACATCCAAACTAGCCAAACCAAGCAAAGCATAAACTACCACTAGTTAAAGTCCTATGGAAAAGTTACTAGCCAAGGTTTAATGCTTACCAAATAACCTAATTAGCTACTGATTTCAGCTAAGAAAAACAGTCCTAACAAGGTCCAAAACAATATCCAAAAACACAATCAATCAAACAAACCAAACACAAACATCCAAAACACCGAAAAGCTAAGATTAAATGCAACCAAATGCTTTTCATTCACCAAACTGAATTCCAATCACAAAACAGTAACCAAAATGTTTCTAAAACGGAGACCTAAGTGCTCAAAGTTAGTGGTTGTCACTCCCAAAGACTTTAGCTACAAAACTACTTACTATTAAAATGAAATTGAAGTCAAAAACATAAAATACCAATTATGAGCTTGCTGAAATGAAATCCTGGAGTCAAAGAGCTTCAAGGTCGATGTTTACACCCGGTCTTTGCTAGGGTTTTCGGCTGGAAATGCATCTATTTATACTTGCAAATTTCCCGCAACCGCGCCGCGCAGAAATGAAATCCGCGGCGCGCGTACTTATCTTTCCCCGTTTCTTCGGAATTTAAATGTGTTCCACCGCCTTAAGCCCGCGTCACGCATAGTTTATTCCCGCGGCGCGCGTACGAGTTCTCTTTATTTTTCATTCTTTCCATACTTTTTCCTTTTGTACACCTTTAGTCCCTGTTTTTACTCTTTTTCTCCAGACAAGTCCTGGCACGAAAAGTGAGAATACCCAGACATATTTGATATAATTTTATCAAGAACAGGGCTCAACAACGCCTAAAATACTTGATATCACTAGGCGTTGTCAAACACCCCACACTTGTGCCTTGCTTGTCCCCAAGCAAGAGAGTTTTTTAACAAATTATAATAGAGAATCAAACAATTTCTGACTGTGTTCAGTTTCAAAGTTTATTGCTCTTTGAGTTAGAGTGGAATAGTTCGTAAAAACATAATTGACTTGTTCTTTGGAATTCATGGCTTTCTAGAGAACCCTTGATTACAAACTTTCTGTCCACAATGAAGTGTACTTACTCATTCAGATTCTAAAGGCCATTAAGGAATTGTCCATGACTTTCGATGTTGTCCGTGTAGCGAGCTTTCAGAAATACCATCCCAGACCAGACGATCTTAGGTGGTAAGGTGCATAAGGCCCACCCATTTTAGACCTACCGGCTCGAACAACAAAGGCCACAGATTGACTTTTCCTTCCTAAATTCCAATCTTAAAACAGCTCAATCTTCTAAACTCGTAAAACTCAACTTATTTGACTAACTAATAGCATGATCACAACTAAGCAGTATTTCTTGAAAAATACTAATGCTATCACAATCACAAACCATTCATTTCAAAATTGCAATTTATTAAAAATTTTGAAAAAGTTTGCTAAAAATTTGAAAAATTGATCATTTCTGCAAAAATTTCAAAAATTCTCTTTCGACCGTCCACACCCCACACTTAAAATCGTACAACGTCCCCGTTGTACAAAAATTATTTCAAAACAAGGGAGAAAGAGTTACCCCTTTTTTGGACTATAGACTGCTTGGTGCTCAATATCACAGGTATAATGCGTACACATGGATCCTTGATTTCGTATTCTGGAGTTGTAGCGCTACAGTGAACACGCCGGTGGTCGAGACAAGTGGAGGGGGCACGGTGACCCCACACTTGTCTGAGACAACTCCTTCCCAAATTGGTATATCATGCATCACTTAACAAACACATTAAAAGCAAACATACAAAAATATAAACATAAAATATACAGAAAGAAGTGTCATAAGTTTATACATATATTTCAAAAAATAAGAAAAATAAGAAAGAAAGAAAAAGGTACATCAATCACTGCCAGGCGGCCTGGAGGGTCCGGCCTCATGATCGTGGGACGGGGCTGGGAATGGTCGGGGACGGTGACCCTGCTGAGTGGCCAACTCCAAAAGTACCTCCCCGATCCATGCCAACTGGTCCTCAATCCTGGCAACTCGGGCTGCCAGGTCCTCCTGATGTGGCTCTGTCAGGGCTCTGGGCTCTGGCGCTGGCTCTGGCCTCCTGCGTCTCCTACCGGGCTAGGCATATGCAGGCTGGGGTGCCTGATGAGGCTCGATCGGGGCCCGGATGTACTGCCCCGGTCGCTGCTGCTCAATGAGCAGCATCCTCTCCAAAGTGCGTGCTGTAGTGCGCGATGGAGACAGAGCAGTCAAAGAGATAGCCACAGGGGCAGTAAGGATGCCATACGAACGGGCCAGGCGGGTAATAAAATACCCCTGGCTAGTGGGCTGCTGGTGGAGGCGCCGGTAGAGTGGGTGGAGAGAGCTGTCGCAAGGGCGAAAGGGAGATGGAGGAATCGGGACGGGTCGAGGAGAACCCACAAAAATGTCATGTCGTCCCCAGACACCTTCTCGCCTCATTCCCGCTGCATGATGGAGGTGGAGACGATCCGGTGCATGAGGCGGTGAAGTGGGTCCCGGAGGTGGCTCTCCCTCGAGGTCCCCGCCTCGTACCTGACGTTGGACAACGATGCCCAAACCTCCATGTTGGGAGCCCTGTCCGGCTCCCCCTGAATACAGGTCCCGACGAACCGGGTGAAATAGCGGTGCTGGAGGTCCTCGGCAGTGTAGATGCCTGTGCGCCTCCCAAACTCCCGGAGGTTGCACTCCCTGTGCTCACCTCCCAACCGAAAACGTACGAGCCTGGAGCGCGGGTCTCCCGCCCTGGGAGCGAAATGGACTGTAGACAGGAACTCCAAGAGAAGCTCCGTATAGACCACATCCTCATCGGTGGCCATGATCCGGTCCCAACCTCTGCATGTGAATGACGCCTCCTCGTGGGTCCAGGTACGATGTAAAAATGGCTCAATCGCACCCCAGAGCCCTGCGTCTCTCAGAATGTCTCGATTAATGACTGTCGCTTTAAGGACCCGGCGACGAGTCAATGCATCCCTCCGCGAGGTATACTCTACAGAACTGGCCAGCTCCGCGGGAAACTGGAGGAAAGCGTGCTCCAATCTGAACATAATCTGCAAAAGAAAACACATGGCACAAAACAAAAAAAATTTGCAGAATTAGTCATTTTCTTCCCAGCCGCACCGCGGCGCGGCCCAAGAGCAAGGGCGCGGCGCGGCGTGCGACTGTTGCCAAACCCCGAATCAAATCCTCATTTTAACCTGCTAAATCTCATTTTAATCATACCACAAGGTAGCCTAGGTGCCGATTAGCTCATCTAGGGTCTCCATTTGGCAAAACAAACACCCTATGGGCTAGCATTAGTGATTCTAAGTTTTGAACTATTTTGGGGCAAATCACTAAAATTAACTACCTAATCACTAGTTTTAACGAGTAATAGATAGTTAGAATGGCATACCTTAGTAGTGGGAACAAAATAAGCAAGAAAATTTGCAAGAAAATTTTCGATCACCAGAGCTCCTAATCGTATGTGGGTCGTGCGAGCCGCGGTTCGCCTTATAAAGGAGAAAAAACCGACTGATCATTTACCGCTTTGCGGGTTTTCACTTTGCGCGGCGCGCGTATCACCAAATCAACCCCTGCGCATCGGGTTGGTTTACGATCCCGCGTCGCGTAATTCAAATGTCCGCGGCGCGGACTTCAAAAATTTCAACACTTCTCAAATGACCCCACACTTATTTCAAACCACTAGTACCTGCAAAAAGATTGATGTATTTTTGTATTTTATTTTAAGAAATATATCCTAACTTATGACACGATGGGTTGCCTCCCAAGAAGCGCTAAGTTTAACGTCTTCAGCCAGACGTGGACTCCTCCTACAGCTACGGTGGATCATATGCCTTCCTTCTTCGCTGATTTTCAGTCACCACCGTCCCTTCGTTGACCACATGCTCGTCAAATTTTCCTGGGTCGAATGGCTTGTCAGTTCTCCTGCTGCTGCACAGTTGCCGTTTCCCGATGATTTCCCGAGAGTGCTTGAAAGTAGCTTTGAACCTCCAAGCTCGGTCCTTTCTTCTGCACCTCTTCAAAGTCAAGGGCTTTACATGAAGCATGCCTAGCACTGCCCCCAGTAGTTGTTTTGTAGATTTCATTCTGCCAGTGTACCACGTGCCATCTTCAGTTTGCAATTTTGGCTTGCAATGCCAGTAAAGATTTTCCAATCGACTAGGATTGAAAGGCAACATATCAGGATGCTTCCATATGTCCTCATCGATGGTATTTATCACATCTAATTTTCCATTCATGAATGGATCATGAGTGGTGATAAAATCATGTTTATTGTTTTCAAATATCAATTCGTCAGCATCAACTTCTTGATCATCGTCCAACAGGTGGATCGGGACCAAGAGTGAGCGACTTATTTGATCCGATGGTGGTACAAAGTCACCCATCCTCAGATCCTTGCTTTCAAATTTCTCAAAATTTTCAAAAATTACAGGGTCGGGGTTAATATTGTCATCTACACCCCTTTCCCAAATAGTATCAACAATTTCGAGGATCGTTGGGCTGGGGTCTGTACTGTCACTTACAGCCTCCTCCACAACATCCTCATCAATCAAATCGTCTGATGATGGTATGGATTCACTCATCACCAGCTCCACATTATCAACATTTTCAAAAACATCAAAAACGTCAAAAGCTGTTGAGTCAGAGGTAGCATTGTCACCTACAACTTCTTCCTCAACAACTTTTTCGACCATCTCAGTGGTCTCTTGACTTTCCCACGGTGCATGCCCTTTCATCACATATTCAGGTGATGCAAGTTCACACACATTATTATTGGTATAAAAATCACTCGCCTCCGGTTCTGGCGAAGGTGGTGAACATTTCCAACTTTCCTCTAACCTATCTAAAGAAGCTTGCAAACTTAAAAGAGCATCAGCCTGGTCCTTCTGTTCGTAGTAGTTGTTATACATGAATACCCAAAGTTGGGCCCAAGTTACAGAATTTTCAGGTTGAGATGACTCCTCGGTCCGCCATCCATTGTCATCGGATGATCCATTGTAGCAATCATCCTCGTAATAGGTGTCGGCCGGATTTTCATAATCTTTATAATACTGATCCGGGTACATGTAATCACCCATTATAAGGATGTAAACATACCAAAAATCAGCAAACTAAAATCAAACATCAAAAATCAGAAACTAAGTCCTACAAATCACCTAATCTAAGCGCACAGCTCCCCGGCAACGGCGCCAAAATTTGACACGCGCAGAGGTCGTCGTGCGGTCAAAAATAAGAGAAAACCTAACACACACACTAGTATAGCGGTAGTCAGGGTCGATCCACAGGAGCTTCGTGGTTAGACTAGATGAGAGATTACCAACTAATAGTGTCACAGCTATAGTCGGAGGATCTGGTTTCTATTTTCCTATCACTAGCAAATGAGACAATGCTCAACACTCAAGCCAAGCTAAGCTTTGTCCAAATGACCTAGTCACTTTCTGATATCAGAAGTACATCTCTGAATCAGAAGCAATCAAAGACATCCAAACTAGCCAAACCAAGCAAAGCATAAACTACCACTAGTTAAAGTCCTATGGAACAGTTACTAGCTAAGGTTTAATGCTTACCAAATAACCTAATTAGCTACTGATTTCAGCTAAGAAAAACAGTCCTAACAAGGTCCAAAACAATATCCAAAAACACAATCAATCAAACAAACCAAACACAAACATCCAAAACACCGAAAAGCTAAGATTAAATGTAACCAAATGCTTTTCATTCACCAAACTGAATTCCAATCACAAAACAGTAACCAAAATGTTTCTAAAACGGAGACCTAAGTGCTCAAAGTCAGTGGTTGTCACTCCCAAAGACTTTAGCTACAAAACTACTTACTATTAAAATGAAATTGAAGTCAAAAACATAAAATACCAATTATGAGCTTGCTGAAATGAAATCCTGGAGTCAAAGAGCTTCAAGGTCGATGTTTACACCCGGTCTTTGCTAGGGTTTTCGGCTGGAAATGCATCTATTTATACTTGCAAATTTCCCGCAACCGCGCCGCGCAGAAATGAAATCCGCGGCGCGCGTACTTATCTTTCCCCGTTTCTTCGGAATTTAAATGTGTTCCACTGCCTTAAGCCCGCGTCGCGCATAGTTTATTCCCGCGGCGCGCGTACGAGTTCTCTTGATTTTTCATTCTTTCCATACTTTTTCCTTTTGTACACCTTTAGTCCCTGTTTTTACTCTTTTTCTCCAGACAAGTCCTGGCACGAAAAGTGAGAATACCCAGACATATTTGATATAATTTTATCAAGAACAGGGCTCAACAACGCCTAAAATACTTGATATCACTAGGCGTTGTCAGTAAGGCACATACATCACATTATCACACAAAGTAATAAAGCTACCTACGCATGCAACATCACACATAGTATAGTGAGAAGACTCACCTGATCTGCAAGGCCAAACAGCACTCCTCACGCGCGTCCATGGATCCGACAGCGTGAACGTCCTAACAAGATAAACTCTACTCAGAACTTCCTAAATCCCAAACCGGATAATCCTATAAGATCGGCACCCCAAACCCCCAAGTTTGACCAAAAGTCAAACTGGTCAAAAAGTCAACGGTCAAAGGTCAAAGTCAACAAAAGTCAACAGCACAGTTAGCGCCGCTAACTCCCCAAGTTAGTGTCGCTAACTATGAACAGATCCAAAAAGTCCATTAAGTTCTTAATCCATTCAGCCAAGGTCTTAATCCTTCCCGGGACGTTCCAGACAGTCCAAAATCCATAAAGATCCTAACTTTATCCTCCTAAACATCACCAAATAAGATCAAGAACAAGATTCAAGTCCACGGCTAATCAAAATCACCAAAGAGAGTTTGGCTTACTCTCTAAACCATTCCAAGGGTTCTAAAAAGGACTTTAAGGCATAAAGTTCCTGACTTTATCCTTTCCAAACATAAACAACGCTAAAAAGGGACTAACAAACCAATTAAATCCATAAAATTCCATCAAGAACACAAGGATAATCTCAAAAACATAAAAATGTGGAAACTTTACTCATAATGGTCCAGAAAAATGCAACTCCTTGAAGACCCAACCAAGAGAAGCAACTTCTAGCATCACCAACAATCTTCTAACATCATCCAAGCATCAAGAATCCTTCCCAAGAGACCAAAAACACCAAAAATCCATTCACAAGAGCTAGAGAGAGAAAGAGAAAAAAAAATAACGAGTTTGGAGGCTGAAAGGGAGCAAATGGCGGCTGTCCTAGGGTTTCCAACCCTCAAATAAGGCCCAAGCATGTAAATATAGGGTTTAAGCCCAAAAACAGACATTAGCGCCGCTAACCCTAATGTTAGCGCCGCTAATATTGATAGTGCAATTCCACTTCGAACAGCTGGCAAATAACGACGTGAAAACGAGATTTAGCAGCACAAGCCACATTAGCATCGCTAATATGCTCATTAGCGGCGCTAATGGGCATTTTCTCCCATTTTTCCACAATTTTGCTCCTTAATCCCCGTGTACTTTGATTCTTTGAAACTCGGAACTTGACTTCTCGAGATTAGGGTCTTACACTTTAGGGGAACACAATCCAACCATTTGATGTGATAAAAGTCATGAAATCATGTTTGAAGCTCAAGAACCCTAGAATTTGGGTTTACATGATTTTGTATAATTCTAAAGTGTTGTTGAGTTATAAGGGCGAAATTGGATGTAAGAAAGTGTCCCTGGTGTATGTTGTAGCCTTCATTCAGCGTTGGTTAGGGCTGAAACCGGACAGAACAAGATTACAAGTTGTGCAAGAAGAAAAGAAAAACTAGTTTGTGCGTTATACAACCTGTGTGGGGGAACATGGTTTGCAATCCAAGAGTTTAAGGGTCCCACACGACCCGTATTCTAAGACCCTAATCCTGGAAAGACCAAGTTCCTAGTTTAAAAGAATGAGATTTGTGAAGCCAGGCTGTTAGCGATGCTATTATAGAGGGTTAGCGTCGCTTTGTTGTCAATTAGTGGTGCTAAGTTATTGGGATAACGTCGTTAAGCTTGTTCTGATGGTGAGTTTGCACGATCTCAGTTAGCGACGCTAACTACTGTTTTTGGGCCAAAACCCAAAATTTTGAGCTATGGGCCATATATAAATGAACTAAACCCTAGGGCAGCCGCCATTATTCATTTTCAGCCTCCAAAATAGAATCTTTTCTCTCAAGCCTCTTTGGAATGGTTTTTGTGATTTTGATATTCTTGGATGAATTTCTGAAGTTATGATGATGTTAGAAGGTTCATGGTGGTACTAGAAGGTATTCTTCAAGTGAGAATCAGCAAGGATCTGCATATCTGGACCTCTATGAGTATAAAGTTCTTTCCTTTTTGTGTTTGTAAGGTTGATCTAGTGATTATGATGATAGAAATTAATATTTGGTCCCTTTTTGGCTTGGTCTTTGGAACTTGTTAGGAAAGTTCTGACATTTATGCTTCTTGTAGCATTTCTTGAGCCATTAAGTCAGATTAGAGAGTGAGCCAAGCTCTCTTGGATTGTTTGTATGGTTATTTGGCTAGCTTTTGAGATTTTGGACTTCGTTTTTGAGTTTTGGGCATGGATGATCATAAAGGTGGCGACTTTTTGGGTCAATAGTCATTTTGCATAAGTTATGGAAGGGCTTGGCACCTTGGCTGAATGGATAAGAGCTTAATGATTTTTTGGGACTGTTCATAGTTAGCGACGCTATCTTGGGAAGATAGCGATGCTAACTTGCTGTTGACTGTTGACTTTGACTTTTGACTTTGCCCGTTGACTTTTTGACCAGTTTAACTTTTGGTCAAACTTGAGAGTTCAGGGTACCGGTTTTAAAAGTTTATCCTGTTTGGGGTTTAGGAAGTTCTAAATGAAGTTTACCCTTGTTAGGGAGTTTGTATTGTCTGGATCTGAGGAGACTCGTGTGTAGTGTTGTCTAGCTTGAGGTTGCGGATCATGTGAGTCTTCTCACTATACTATGGGTGAAGTTACATACGTAGGTAGCTTTAATTACTGTGTGTAGTAATGTGTTTGTATATACCTTACGTGATTGCCGACGAAAGTCGATGACGATATTTGTCGACGAAAGTTGATGAGGATGTTTGCTGACGAAAGTCGATGAGGATGTTTGCCGACGAAAATCGATGACAATGTTTGCCGAAAAAAGTCGATAACGATGTTTGTCGGCGGATCAGGCAAGCCCAAGAGCCGATGACTGCCGACGGATCGGGGCAACCCTGAGAGTCGAAGGACGGTGGATATCCGTTGGGTTAACTGTAACGTTGTGTTTTATGTGATGGATCATGTGGTATTTTGGGGAACTCACTAAGCTTTGTGCTTACTCTTTCACCCTAATTGTTTTACAGGTATTTGCTAGCTTGAGCTTGGAGCACAGCACGACTGTATTGCATCTGGGATTTTGGTATTCGAGTCTTCCGCAGGATAATGTTTGTAAACGTTTTAATAAACACGATTTTATACGTTTTAATTAGATGGTTTATATTTTACACTACATTTTATGTATTTGAACTGTTTTTAAAACGAAAATGTTGTTACGGAATTTGGGATGTTACATGTGTGACCTGAGTCCGAGAGTTTTAAGGTCTGACACGACCCGTGTGAATCTCACACAGCTCATATGAACTGAATTCATGCAATTCACTGCCATTGTTGCTCTATTTATGTAGTTTAGTCTCCAACTTCTAGTATAAGTTTAATATAGTGTGGAAACATAAAAAAGATGAGTTTATGTCATAATATAAATGATTTCTATAGGTGCGGATCAAGTGATTGAGAATCAAGGAAAGGCTAAAGAGGTGTTGAACACTTAAACATTCCTTTCGGGATCTTAAGGTGGGTATATGTGTATTTTATTTGGTACATAGCAAATAATTCATTCATTAATTATGGAAGTGATAAACGATTTCCAAAGCAAAAGTTTTGAAAGTGAATTTATACAAGAGCTGTGATATTTCTGTGTGTTTGAGTTATGTTTAAAGTTAATGTCAATATGTGATGAAAGTAATAGAAATATGAGTTAAAGAATAAAAGTAATGAAAAGAGTTGTCCGGACTAGGACCTTACCCGCTTGAAGGGGGTCACAAGACACTACTGGGATGGTACCTCCCTTCGCGAAGTAGTTGTCTTAGCACGCCCTTATGATTGGATCTGTTCTACACCATGAATGGAGATAAAACCACCACGCCCTTGTGGTCAACTTTGTTATATGCCATGTAGGGAGATGAAATTAACACGTCCTTACAGATGGATTAGTTCCATTTTGGGAAGGGAGAATGAGTATGAGGAATACCCATATAGAAATATAAATGAGGAATAATAATTTATGAGTTACAGTCAGTGTGGGATTATCAGAAAGAGATTAGTTTTATAATTGTTATTAATATTTAATTACTTGTTATTATCTACCAAGATTGGAGGTTAAAAACTCACATTACGCATGAGGCTTTCTGTCTTACATAAGTTTGTTTTTGTAAAAATGTTATGTACTCAGGTGAAGTAGATAAAACCTAGAAGATTTTTGAAGCATTAGAAGGTGTCGTTTGTGGAACTTGTGTATAGTAGGTATGTTTGAACTATGACTTTGTACTTGTGGTTGTATTACCTCATTCAGTGTTTGAGTTGTATAATGGTTCTTGTTAAACCACTCTTTTGTAAATGTAAAATTTTGTAAATACGGTTACAAATTTTAGTATTGAGAAATGGGATGTTACAACTATTTTCAGTAATGGTTCGACTATAATACATGTTTACATCAATTAATTCAATTACACTCAAATTTTCGGGTTTTTATGCTCACTCTAATAATGTATCTTAGGAGAGTTTGAAATATTTTTCTAAATGGATGACGTTTGTTTTCCAAAGTAGAAAAACCTTGTCCGTTTTACATGAAAGCAAGGTTATCAAACTCGAGATCCAACCTAGGATCGTTTTCTGTTTTGCAAAATCGGGATCGTAGGATCGGATCGGATCATAATATTCTACCAAAAACACAAAAAAGAAAGAAATACATATCTTACCATAAGTTCACAAGTTACAAAAAAAAAAAGTTTCAAAGATTCAAAATAGCTAATAGACATATTCAATCTAATTTAATATAAAATAACAAACGAATCATCTATTGGAGTCGAGGAGTCTGGACTCTAGAGTATAATGAAAGAAGGAAGAAAATTTAGGGTTACAAGTCTTATAAGTTAGAATTTAATTTTTCAGTCAAAATGTCAAATAAAGTCAAAAATCAGATTTTTATTAAACTTAGTAGACTCGGATCGTATACGAGTATACAATCCCCGATCCGAGTCTACGAGTTTACGTACGAGTTTGCTAAAAAATGAGTTTAGTAGAATCGGGATCGTTTTTGGAATCTGGGATCGTAAACTCGTAAGAATTTACGAGTAAACTCGGGAGTTTGATAACCTTGCGTGAAAAGACATAAACCTCGCAAGAAGATTAAGGTGTAAAAAACCTGTCAAAAAATTAATTATGAAGGCAAATCATATTTGTGGGGGCAGAAGTGGAATTGCACCGAAGAAGGAATCCCCTTTGACCGGGAAAGTGGGCCGCTAACGCTTCACACCACCGTGATGACCGCTACTGTTGTTGAATATTTTGTCCAACATTTTAAAATAACTCCCCTTTACTTTCAAAAAGTTAAGCATGGCCCCTAAAAATACATTTTGAGAATGAATGAGTAGTGACTATTCAAAAGTTGATATTCTGTTGCAAATAACTATAATAATATATTTATTAACAAAAAAGTATGAAGCTGAAAAAAAAAACCCACGCGGTTGTTATTCGATAACGTGTCTGCGGAACAAAATCACCACATTTTTTAAAACATGAAAATCTATAAGCGGCAAAAACTAACCACATTTTCTGTTTTCATTAAGTTTGTGTCTTACATAAAATAGATAAAAAAAGATATTTTCATAAAAACAATAATATACGAAAGAAACACCAACTAGTAGTTGGAAGTTGTTTTATCCTCTATAATAAGCGATGACTTTAGAAGTTTTGCACTTTGCTCTTTTAACGGAGGACTTTGCTCTTTTAAGATACATATTCTTCAACCACATAACATTTCAAATTTCTTTCAAGTTTAATTTAATTTAATTTTTGTATTAAACAAATATCACATCGTTAATTTTTGTAACATATAAAATCCTTAGATAAAAGTCAAATGATTAACACACGTAGAAGCTCTTCATCAGGGCCGGTCCATGAATTTTAAATACATGTACGAAAAGTAAAAATTGGGTTCTCAAATATAGTTTTTTATATACAAACAAAATTCATTAAAACTACATTATATTCAACAATTACGAATTATAAGCGGCGAATTAAAAACAGAAAAGTTATGCTAATTAGCGACGGAATAGAGATGGGTAACACAGATTAGTGACGAATTAGACGAGACTGCGACAAAATAAAATTTTGGGCCCCTTCACGACGTGGGCCTTGCACGGTCGCACCTCCCGCACCCTCTGAGGGCCGGCCGTGATCCTCATGCACAATGACCCAAATCTATAATTAACTAAATAAATCTTTGAGAGAATTGTAAAAAATAACATAAGCTCGTAGAAACGATAATATAAATAGTTTTTTTTAAGCTAGCTTATAAACTCATTTTGTGTTTTATTAACATGACAAATTTAAAAAAAAAAAAAAAAAAAAAAAAAACTTTGACAAATAATATAGTTATGTCGCGTCAAACATATTATACATATTTAAAACAAAAATAATCAAGTTTGTAACATGTAAAGAATCAAACTCGAATTTATAATGACTCATCTAACTTTAACTCGTTTGAGTGAAACAACTATAAGCTCTTGAATCAAAGCATGGTTTCTGATTAATTTTTTTAGCTATAAAAACTCTTTTAGCAATAATAATAAAATAATAATAATAATAAATTCTAACCAAGTACGAGAATGCTTGTCCCCTCAATTTTTCTAAAAAAAGAACCTATGTTTACTTCGTTGTATACTAAAATCAGTCGAACATTATAAATCTAAATCGTTAATAAATAATAATCTAATTGACCAAACGGTATCCAGCTAATGTCTAAAATTGACGTTGCGTACCTTTTTCCATATTCGTCATGTGATATTTGTTTTGTAATATGAAATTCCACTCAAAAGTCAGTCTCCTTATTTCCAAAAGTTTTTCCTCAAAGACAAACTCAATAAATTGCATAGTCAATAGTGTGATCTTTCAAACACAAATATCATATAATATATATATATATTATAATTTATAATCTATAAGTTTTGTAATATAGGTTGAAGATTTTTCTAAATTTGAAAATTTCCGAAATGTTTACAATTTACGAAAGTCGTTTTTTAATATACATGAACATCAAGTCTTTGTTTTAGTACTGGCATGCATATTCATTATTCACGCTCAATTCACCAAATCTTTGGCTTTCTTTAAATCAAATGCATGTACTCACATGAACTTTTCGAAGTGGGCACTTTTTTTTTACAAAAAACTGTTAGAGATCTCATATTTACAAAGATCAATCAGATTTAACATCATTTATAAAACAAAACTCGTTGATTAACAATATTAGTGAAGAAACATAACCATACTAACAAAATCTACTTCACCAATCAACTTTAAAAATTCAAAACCGACTATTATTAACGTAAATAAATAGAAGAAACTGCCATGATCCACGATTAATCAAAGAACGACAATGAAGTCTCTCCTTGAAACCCTAAGTGCGACTTGTAGCTCTCTCTTTCCCACGGGCCACTCAACATTATCGAAAACTATTGCGTCCAAAACTACAAAATAAATGATAATCAATTTTCATGAAATTTATATCAATATTTCATTTTGGCCCTTCCTCTATACAAAATCGATCCAATACCCCTCATGTATCAATCTATGCCTCTAGTATCTTAGAATTAGAGATATGGTTCAAAATAAATAATTTATTTTTAATATATTAATTTAAATTATCTTTGTTAATCAACTTCACCAAATTAATGTAAACCTCTTTAGTTATTTGATGATATTTTTATTTATTTTAAAAAACAAGATGATAATATCTTACAAATTTTAGAATATATATATATATATATATATATATATATATATATATATATATATATATATATATATATATATATATGTGTGTGTGTGTGTGTATATATATATATATATATACATATATATATATATATATATATATATATATATATATATATATATATATATATATATATATATATATATATATATATATATATATATATATATATATCCTTTCTAATAAAACAAACCAAAAGTGCCACATGTCCTATTTTTACATTAACATTTTGCCATGTGTCCTGTTCATATTCATCCGGCTCTTGGTTTCCCGCTCAAATGCACTGTCGATTTTTCTTCTATACGCCCAATTAATAAGTGAATTTATACGCTTTCCCTATTTATCCCCAAAAATCAGCAGCCAAACCACTTATAACTTTTGAATTTGTTTGAGTATCGTAAAAGATCACGTCATTATCGCATAACATCAGCAACGTTTCCATGAATACCAATTCAAGATTTAAATCAAGTATTTTGTGGAACATTGTTAACCACGACCGCAAGATCCACAATTCATAAACCCTAGATTCTCCACCGATAGACGAGTTCAACGCCAAATAATCGATGAATCCATAGTCTGTTTCGCCGGTTCCTTCATCATCGGGTAAGCGTCTATATAGCTTTGTTCATGTTTATGATTTTGACTTCATTGTTTTTGGAAGATTTGTATGGATTATCACTGCTCCTCACCATCTCTCTGCCTCTCTAAAAACACGAATGCCTCCACGACCACGGATTCCTCCACCACAATTGGATTAGACACATGTTGACGACAAACAGTTATTTGCCATGTCAAATTTATTATATATGACGGTGGGTTTTTATTTCTATTTGGAATTGATTTCTAATTTAGAACGATTATGGTGTGTTTGTTCATGAATTGAAAAAGCTGGATGGGGTTAGTTCGCTCTAATTCTAAAAAAATTCTTTGATTTTTTGATTCTTGTATCTGATCTTTATTTTTTCTTTTATAGATTTCAGACATCAAGCTGCCTCTTAAATAACAATATGCTGATTTCTTCTGTTTTAGAACGTATCATGTTTGAATACAGCTTTTATTTGTTTTTAACTAATTTTAATCTAAATACATGTATTTACCGTTTGTTGTC
Source organism: Cichorium intybus (assembly GCA_023525715.1). NCBI lineage: Eukaryota > Viridiplantae > Streptophyta > Magnoliopsida > Asterales > Asteraceae > Cichorium > Cichorium intybus. Next base: position 41,976,307 of record CM042016.1, on the reverse strand, counting down.
GTTATACATATATTTATCTATGGTTAACAAAGAATTTCATTCCAATATTCTTTTTGAGCAATAAATTATTTTTATAGGGTGAAAATTGGAGCAGATGAATCAACTACTGACATAGACTCAAAAATAACTTCATAAGCTTGGTCAAAGTTGGAAGAGACAAAGGTAACTTCAAAATGTGCACCAATAATTATTAATGATATTGGCTTAAAATTTTGTTAATATATATGTACAAATCAGTGATACCTTAAAGGTCTCATGGAATAAGGGAGAGTTTGGAAGTTGGAACTACAATCGGTATGAGGTCAAAATTTCCCTCAACTTAAAACAAGAATTGTTTTTTTGAAAGGGTTTATGAAAATATGTCGATTTCTCGGGATATCATGTTTGAGAGTTGTACGGTAAAATTTAAATTGGGTGAAAAGCAAAAAAAAAAAGAAAAAAAAAAGAAAAAAGCAACATGCCTCAATTGATGTTCTTATTATATCATCTTCCTTTTATATTTAAGAGTTGTAAAGTAACAATTCTTTCTATATTTCCACTCTATTAATCTTATTTTCTAAAATTGGTGGGTAATTAAGATCCTTTATCAATTACAAAGTCTCACATTCCACCTACTTCACATAGAAAGTCAAAATGCTACGCATCAAATTTTGAAAATAACAAAATTATTTGTTTGTTACATGTTTCTTATAACTTCATACGTTAGAGACGGTTCTTGTGCAAACCAATGTGTTTTTCATCGACAAAATATACAATGGACTAAACATATCAGCTTCGTTTTGTATCTCATGCTTTTAGGATTTAACTATGGTCATCTCACTTTTTTAAGATTTAACTGTGTTCTTAGCTTAATTAACTATTCCAATAGTATGTGATGTGGTGGTAAACATATAACCATGAAAAGAAGTTTGCATTTGTCAAGATGAGAACGTTTGAAGAAGCAAGTAATGTGATTCCGTTAGATTGGAAGATCCATAAGAGATGCAAAGTACTATATTACCCTTTTTATGTATATTCTACATATATTTAACATGTTCTTTTTTTAAAGTATATGTAAGAGTCATAAGACCTACGAACTACAATCATAATTATTTATTTATTTATTTATTTATTTTGTAGTTTTTGGTCCTAGCCAGCAAAATTGAAACCTAAATTTACATGCTACTGGGCTTATCCTTCGGTAAGTGGAGTCATAATACATTATTGTCCCTGTTCATTATCGTGAAACTGAATTTGCTTTCTTTTTGTGTAATTAGTGACATTGGGGCTCAATTGGAAAATCGTTTTTGTTTTTAGCATTATTTATGTAAATTTGATTTTTGCGCTGCTTAATTTTATGTTTGATTTATAGATTTTTTATGAATTGCCTTATTTTTTGGTTTTTTAAAATTCTCAACCGTGTAGTACACGGGTTATAACCTAGTATATATATATATATATATATATATATATATATATATATATATATATATATATATATATATATATATATATATATATATATATATATATATATATATATATATATATATATATATATATATATATATATATATATATATATATATATCCGGTAAGAACCCAAAATCTAGTAGGAACCGCGATCACTCTTCTTGTCCAATCACTCTCCTAAGGGCAATAACGTCAAAAGTATTCTTTCGACGTGACGCAATCACGTGCGACGCACACCCACAGAACGAAATACGGACTCGAGGATATGATCATATGTTACTCACGTCCATACAACATAATTTAACCAGGGTTTTTATTTATTTTCTTTTTATTATTTTTTAATGTTATTTTTAGTTTTTTTTTCAGTTTTTTGTTTTTATTTTGGTATTTTTTTCAGGTTTATTTTTTTTCAATTTTTTTCTTTTTTCGTTATTTTTCCTTTTTTTTACTTTTGTCGTCGTATTTTTTTAACTCGTTTTGAATCATAACGACTTTTGGATCTTGGATCATAATGAATTTTGAATTTTGGATCATAAGTTTTGAATCATTTTGTCGTTGTATGTTTTGGACCATAACGAGTTTTGGATCTTTGATCATAACGAATTTTGAAGCTTTGATCGTAAGTTTTGAATCATAAAATATATTTTGGTTTTAATATTTGTAAATCATGTGTATTTTTTTGATATTTTGATGAGTTTTTACTTAGAGTTATAAAAATGAACACTTAAAAAACATTTTTTTTCAAAAAATTCTTTTTGCATATTTACTAATATAATATCAACAATGATCTCTTAAAATTTCATAATTTTTGGAATTTTTTTAATTCTTGATTTTTTATAAAAATAAAAAATAAAAAATATTTTTTTTCAAATTTTTATGATTGTGCTTGTTTTGAAGAGAATTAAATTTTAAGAATTTTGGTTTTTTTAAATTTTTTTTACAAAGAAAAAAAAAAGTTATTGACAAAATACAAACTGGGTGAAAAAAATATATACATCATCCAATGAGAATGCGCCACGTGGCACCTGAGAGTGGGGGCGCGTGGGTTCGGCTGATGGTGTACGTAGATGTCTCTCTAAATTGACTATAATAGTCTTACCAATTTATTTTTCCCTCCTTTTTAGTTTCAAATATTTACAATAATAGTCCTTGGATTTTTAGACATGATCATTATTTACATATTGAATCATAACCGTCAAATTTCACAATTAAATGGTTCAGATTTGTCCTCGCGGTTCTTAGCGGATTTTGGGTTCCTACACGATCCTCCTTATATATATATATATATATATATATATATATATATATATATATATATATATATATATATATATATATATATATATATATATATATATATATATATATATATATATATATATATATATATATAAGTGATCGGGTGAGGACTCTTTTTAAAGTAATGACACGTGGGGACACCTTAAAAATTTGAAAAAAAATAAATAATATAAATAATAAAATGGATCATAGTACTATATTGGAGAAAAAAATTCGAAAAAAAACTTTTGGATCATTGTTTTTTTATAATGAAACAATGATCCACAAAATAAAATTTTTTGTGGATCATTACTGTTTCTCAATGATCCAATTTTTTTTTTGGATCATGATATAGTACTATTCTCGATTTTATAATTTGTATTTTTTTAATATTTTTTTTCAATTTTTTTAAGGTGTCCTTACGAGTCCTCACCGAAAAAAGAGTCATCACCGGAACGGAACCCTATATATATATATATATATATATATATATATATATATATATATATATATATATATATATATATATAAATGTCCTTACGAGTACTCACCGAAAAAAGAGTCATCATCGGAACGGGACCATATATATATATATATATATATATATATATATATATATATATATATATATATATATATATATATATATATATATATATATATATATATATATATAAAATTAAACATCATTATTTATTATCTATATATATATATATATATATATATATATATATATATATATATATATATATATATATATATATATATATATATATATATATATATATATATATAACTAAACATCATTATTTATTATCTAAAAAGCTAAATATAATTATTTTTAATTGAAAAGGTTGAAAACTAATTTTTAAAGTAAGTAGGAATGTATACATAACATTATTTTAAATCAATTGACAATAACCATACTTACAAATACCAAAGGACATGCAACTTAGTGATATCATGTGCGTTAAAGTGGTATCCCAAACCGATATGTTGAGGGTTTAAGTTCCATGGTGGATAAATGTGTAGATTTAGCAATAAGACTAGAGGTGTGAATTAGCCATTATAAAATAGATTTAGGAGTAAGACTAAAGGTGTGATTAGGAGTAAGACTAGAGGTGGACAAATGTATAAATTTAGGAGTAAGACTAGAGGTGTGAATTAGCCATTATAAAATAAATTAAAAAAAGGATAATTAGAAATAATATTAATCAAAAAAATAAATTTAACTAGAAATATAGATTTTTTCAGAGAAACTATCAATCATAATATCATATAGATAGCAATACTTAATAAATGCATTTGTAATGAAAGTTATACGACTTGTGATATTTACCCAAGCTAAAAGAATCCATATGCACTCACCTAGGTGGTTAGGCTATTAACTTCTACCTTTGGACTTGATCTTGTCTCAAACCCTCATTCATAACTAATTAAGTGTCTCATAACCATTTACTAACTTTTACCTAGGTGGTTAGGCTACTAACTTCTACCATTAGACTTGATCTTGTCTCAAACTGTCATTCACAACTAATTAATTGTCTCATAACCATTGTTTAGCGAACACAATTGTATTTCACACTTTTACATTAACTTCTAAATATTCAACAACAACTATCTTTTCCCTTATTTTCATCATAATGTATACATAGTGGTATCATCGTATATATGTAATATCAGCACGCTCATCACCCATCTCAGTTTATACAATACCCATTTCTTTATTGAAGAAATATTCCAGTTGGGTTCATATTCTCAACTTTTAACTTCTTTTTATCCAATTACAATATCCTCCCATGATGTTTTGTTTCATGTAATTGACCACCACTTCACTGTTCATGTATAACAAAACATATCAACATAAATAATCTTGTTCTTGCATCATATGTAAGATATCTATAACGTCTCAAATCCCATAATAAAATTTTCATTTTAAAAACATATTGAATACAATAAAATAGTTGCCACATAAAACTTTTCCAATTAAAACTTATTATTTAAACATATAAAATGTATTTTCCCAAAAATGTTTAGAAATACTCCCTCCGTCCCAAAATGATAGTCCAGTTTCTCATTTTCAAAGTCAAAGCTTGTCAAGTTTGACCGTAAATATATTTTTTTGTGCTATATAATATTAGATGAAAACTATACCAATGAAAACACATTTACAACACAAATCCATTCATATATTTTGTATCAAATATTATATAATAACAACGAAAATATTGATGGTCAAAGTTGACAAACTTTGACTTTGAAAATAAGAAAGTGGACTATCATTTTGGGACGGAGGGAGTATTACCTAGCGGAAGACTTATTCGTTGAAATCCTTAAATGCCGTGCAGTTGCGTCATGCTCCAAACTCAAGCAGTAAGTTCCTGAAAAACAGTTAGGGAAAAAGGGTAAGCACAAAGCTTAGTGGGTTGCCCAAAAATACCACACGATCCATCACATAAACATCGTCATCGGCTTTCGCTGACAAACATTGTCATTGGCTTTTACTGGCGATCATCGTGTGACTCTCGAGCTTGCCCCGATCCATCCTCGGCTTTCGCCGGCAATCATCGTCATCGGCTTCGCCGACAAACATCCTCATCGGCTCCCAAGCCGGCACTGTCGGCCCATAGTCTGGCAATCATCGACTTTCGTCGGCAAACATATAAAGCACAAATAATCACATTATTACACAAACTAATAAAGATTATCTACGTATGTAACATCACCCATAGTATAGTGAGAAGACTTACCTGATTCGCTACCTTAAGCTAGACAGCACTCCACGCGAGTGTCCTTAGGTCCCGACAATACGCACTTCCTAACAAGGATAAATCCCACTTAGAATTTCATAAATCCCGAATAGGATAAAATTATATGACCGACATCCAAAACCCTCAAGTTTGACCAAAAATCAAACTGGTCAAAATAAATACTTGGTTCGGCTCATATAACATTAACCCTACAAAAATAGAAAACTTTACTAATATCATTTTTAACCCATCTCTATTTTTACTATATTTTTTAAGTAAAAAAATATATAAAATATGATTCCTCGTCAACCCAACTTTATTTTTCATATCATCTTCAACTCAACTTTATAAGAATTTAATAACTAGGTTAAAACCCGTGTACTACATGCATTGACTACTTAAATAAGTGACTTGTTACAAAAGAATAAACAAAAAAAATTAAAATCTATAATAGCAACTAACTTTGTAGAAGTAGGTTGTGATAAGAACTTGCTCCATTTTTTCTCATTATTCATTTCAAGAGTCAGGCGAATGATTTTTTTAGATATTAGTTTCCTTAAAACAGATAGTTGCATTGATTATAAAATAATGGTTTCGTTTTTTAATTATATGATTGATAATATAATGGTTATATCTCCTAAATATTCTTCTTAGACTCTTTTTAGTTTTATCTTTCTTTGACTTGATGTTTGATGAAAGGGGAACTTTAACCAACTTTCAGGAGTGCAAAAGCCCTACCAAAGTACCTAAGTTAAAAACTCCGGCAATACTGTCACATCTTCATATCGTGATGATTTTTGTTTTGTTCTATTCTTATCAAATCACCATGGAACTTCTGTACAATAGAAAACATAAGAAAAATAACAAACCAACAGATGACATATATACAAAATTGGATCACAAATTATCAAACATTTATAATCAAAACAAAAATACAAACTAAAGCAGAAATATATGAGATGCTGCATCAAGAAGAAAAAGAATAACCGACTCATACAAATCCAATTTCTCAACCAGAAACTTTTCAGCTTGAAATTATAAATCATCACAGGTAAGTTTCGACTGAAACTTTGCTAAATTACTAAAATTTCCGTAACAATATTTTGTAATTTTATACCGAAAGCTTTTCCAATTTACTAAGATGCCCCTTATAGTATTTTTGTCTAATCTTAGACTGAAACTTTGCCATACCCTTAGGGCTGTAAACGAACTGAACGTTCAACGAAGCGTTCGTGGTTTGTTCGGCGGGAAGTTCGTTTATGTTCGTTTATTTAGTAAATGAACGAACATGAACAAAACTGTTTGTTCGTTTATATATATATATATATATATATATATATATATATATATATATATATATATATATATATATATATATATATATATATATACACACACACACACACACACAGAGAGAGAGAGAGAGAGAGAGAGAGAGAGAGAGAGAGAGAGAGAGAGAGAAAAGACTATATTTTAAGGACATTTTGATGTTTTTATATCGTAGGATTTGCTACAATACATGTATTTACGTATGGTTTAGTGTTTGGATGCTAATGGTCGTTTATCAATATTTATCTTTATTTAGGTTTCTTTATGTTCATTTGTTCATGTTCAATTATGTTTGTTTACGTCCATTCATTTTTGTTTGTTATGTTCGTTTATTTATGTTCGTGTAGAACCTTAATGAACGAACGTGAACAAAGGAATATTTTAACGAACGAACATGAACAAGGAAATTCGTTCGTTTATGCGTTCGTGTTCGTTCATTTGTTCGGTTAAACTTAAACGAACGAATATGATCATGCCTCCGTTCGTGTTCGTTCGGTTCGTATACAGCCCTACATACCTTTATAGTACTTTTGTGTGATTTTAGACTGAAACAGTGAAACTTTGCCAAATTACTAAAAGGCCCCTTATAGTATTTTTGTGAAATTTTAGATTGAAACTTTGCCGAAATACTAAAATGCTTCACTTTGTAATTTTAGAGTGAAACTGTCGAAACATTGAAATGCCACTGATCATATTTTGAACTTTTAGAGTGAAATTTTGCCAAATTACAAAAATGACCCAGATCATATTTTGTAAATTTCTAGTTAATCACGATAAAATTAGTTATTTTTGACATTATATATCTATTAATATTTTGACTACATAATATGCTAACTAGGGATGAGCACGGGTCGGTTTTTGACCTAAAACCGAACTCAAACCGATACTATCGGTTTTCAACATTTCAAAACCGAACCCAATACCCAAACCGGTATCTCGGTTTCGGTTCTTGAGCGGTTCGGGTTCGGGTTTTAACCCAAAGAACCGAAATTAACTTGATCTTATAATACTTGAAGAGGAACCATTATATAGAAGAGGAGGAAGGCCATAGTTACAAACGTGTTATCCGTCCAACCACTTGGCTGTTTACGTCTCCATTACACACAATTAATTTATAATATATGGAAATTAAATATATATTTTTAAACATTTATATAAATCGGTTTGGTTCGGTTTTCGGATTCCAAAAACCGAACCAAACCGAAATTTTCGGTTTTTGGAAATCTCAAACCCAAACCGTCGGTTTCTATTTTGGTTTCGGTTTTTCGGTTTCGGTTTTTGTCGGTTTTTCGGTTTCCGGGTTCGGTTTTGCTCACCCTATTATGCTTCCTGCGTAACGCACGGATATTCACTTAATTTATTTATATTTGGAAACCATTTATTCTTGAAAATTACGGTAGCCTTTCTTTTAATATATTCTATTTTTGCATTTCCACAACACAATAAAAAGCTAGATGCATCTGTCCCAAAAGTCGATCGCTGATGCAAATTTGTATATCTATCATATTCTAATAAATAAGTAACTCAAAGTCACATGTCATCTCCTCATTGAATTTGCCACATGTCATTTTGATAGAATTTTAAATTTCTTAAAAAAATAATTGATTTGAAATGTTTATAACTCCTTAATGATCGGTTTAATTATCATTCAATCTCAAAATTAATTGTTATCATTCAAATTCAAAATTAATTGTTTTTTAATATCATATTATTTTTAATGTGTTGAATGATTTGAGAGACAATAGAGAGGCAATTGAAGTCATAATATTTTGAAGAACGATTCTAATCGTAATAGTGAATTTGATTTTAGTACCGGTGACATTATCATAATCAATTATATTTATCAAAATACAAAGTCGTAATCGTAAAAATCAAAAACAAGATGTCACGATACACAAACAATTTTCTTATATAAAATTATTAATGTTTAGATATATTCTTCATTAATAATATTTTTTGTATCTTCCCGTGTAATACACGGGTCTTACAACTAGTTTATTTAATACATATGTAATTCTAGGAACCCTGTTCTCGTACGCATATTGATGACTAAAAAATTAGTATGCTACACAAAGAATGACCCACAAAATATTTTATTGTAGTTGAACTAATATGACTAACAATATGGTTTTATGTATAAAAAGTCAAATGACTCGTGTAAACAATCATAAAACCATAATGTAAAGTGATTAAAAGTTAATTAAAGATTGAAAGTAGTTAAAGAAGAGGTTGGAATTGACTTGTAATTAAGTGTAAATGTGCCAACACAAAATAATTCGGTCGCTGCCCACTGATTTTAGCCTTTTAGGGTTTAATATTTGTTGGCTTTTGCCAAAAAAAAAAAAAAATAAAATCAAGAGGGAATTGTATATGCAACACGTCGCATGTCTCCATCGTTTAAAATGTGCAGCAAATTTAAAGTCAGTAATGATAATTATGATGTCTAAAGTATCTGAATGAAATTTTGACATTTTGAATTTTTACAAAATCAAAATTATAGATTTTAAAAGTAGATAAAAATTGATATAATATAACTCACTGTCAAGAATAAATATAAATTATTAACTATTAAATGTCCAGATGGAAAAAAAAATGGAAAATGACTTATAAGGGTAATTATGTTTCAAAAATGTTTAAAAAACACCATCCAAGTAAGGCCTTTGTACAAAAAACACCATCCAAGTAAGACCTTTGTACAAAAAACACCAACGAACTACATGTTTTGTTTAAATTTTACCCGATGGTAACCGGCTCTTGCAGGTTAAACTGTTCATCTGTTATTATGCCATGTCACTAAATATTAGGCCAAGTCATCATTTAACCTGCAAGAGCCGGTTACCATCGGGTAAAATTTGAACAAAATATGTAGTTCGTTGGTGTTTTTTGTACAAAAGCCTTACTTGGATGGTGTTTTTTGTACAAAGGTCTTACTTGGATGATGTTTTTTGAACAGACCAAACTTGAATGGTGTTTTTTGAACAGTTTTAAAACATAATTACCCTTATAAATCATTTTCCCGGAAAAAAAATATGTCCAAACATTCACCCTAATGATTGTGGCTACAATTTTGAGTTGTTCCGTGTTTAAAATGGTTAAGGTCGTTTTGATCACTTATGTTTTGATTTTATGCTTATTTTGTCATTAAAGTTTATTAGATTTTTAAAAGTCCATAAACATTTGGGATATTTAAGGTCATTTAATTGTATCCGAAATGGTATTAAGACGTATAATAATAAGTTTTTATATTTTTTAACCCTTTTAGTATTATTTAAAGGCACTGAATATTTTTGGACAATAACTACTCATTAAACTTTTAAATTTGTTTTTTTTTGGAAAACGACAAATAAAATATATCAACTAAAAGTGTCCACGCCTAGCAAACTGCTAGACAAGGAAAAAGAGTATTTACATACAATACAGAGGGGAAGAGTACCAGGCCTCTCAATCCAATGAAGTTTTTCCTCCTCTACATTTCAACCAAAGATTTACCATATTTAACTATTGAATAGAAAGGGGTAAGATGTCTATTAAAAACTCGATCATTCCTACATTTCCATAGCCACCAGAGCATCCCGATGCAGATGATCATTAGCCTCGAGCCCACCCTCGCCTTGTTCCCCTACAAGTTCGCCAATTCAATCAGTTCAACCACGCTTGAGATCTGGGCATCTGAGACACCACACCAACTTGAATGTTTCACTACGAACTTTGATATCCATCGGGCAGTTAATCAACACATGGTTCGCGTCCTTATATCTAGGTTGCAATAAGTGCAATTGAGTACGTCTAGCTTAATCCCCATGTGCCATAAGGCACTAGCAGAAGGAATTTTTCCTTTGATTGCTCTCCAAATAAAGCAATTGATCTTTATTGGAACTTCTTTCAGCCATTCGTAATCGACCCTCAAGCTGCTGCAAAATGCCCCATTAATTCGTTGTCTAACAACAGCTACTGTGAGGTCCCCTCTTTTGTCAAATTGTATATATATATATATATATATATATATATATATATATATATATATATATATATATATATATATATATATATATATATATATATATATATATATATATATATATATATATATATATATATATATATATATATATATATAATACATGATTACTTGATAATAATATTAAATGTTTAACCCTGTATAAATAGTGATACAAAATGAGCTCTTGGCCAAACCTAAACCCTAATGGGCTTACTAAACACTAATGGGTATTAACCCTAATCACTAACATTCCCCCGCAGTTTGATCGGAATGAGACGATTAAATTGGAAAAATCAACAAAACATAAAAAAAAAAAACATAATTGAAAAACAGCAGCAGCAGAGCTCTAACGATGACGACTAACAATAATTGCTCGTCGGAGAAGAAGAGAAGGGGAGCGGCAGCCAGAAGCGGTTCTGTTGAAGAAGAAGGGAGAGTCGTGGCAGTGATCATGGAGCCGACGGCGGAGGAGTCCGGAGAAAGCCAGCGAGCAAAGAGAGAAGGCTCGAGCCGCGGCGGACGGCGCCAATTTCGTTGAGATCGATGACTGTAGTGTTGGCAGGGGGAGAGAAAGACAACTGCAAATTAGAGGCTGTCCGACGAAGAATGTCCGGAGAAGAAGATGTCATCCGAGGGGAGGGGCTGAAGCAGACGATGCAGTAGAATAAATCGATGACAGAGCTCTGGTTTGGTGCCGGCGGCTGTATTATTATTTATAAAAAGAAAGAGGTAAGGAAAAATATTGAAGGCACCTCCGACGAGTAGGTCGCCAGAGGTGGAGGTCGGCGGCGGCGGGTTGTTGTCAGCAGTAGGATTTAACCTAGAGGCTAGAGCTCTGATACCATGTTATAATATATGATTGCTTGAAAATAATATTAAAGGCTTAACCCTATATAAATAGTGATACAAAATGAGCTCTTGGCCAAACCTAAACCCTAATAGGTTTACTAAACACTAATGTGTATTAACCCTAATCACTAACAATATGTATATCACAATTGCTTTTTACGACATCATTTATTATTTTGTTTTTACATGTTTTTCACAAGTCATTTTTATATTTTTAGTTTTTTTTTTTACTTTGTATTTACATGTTTTTTTTTCACAATTTCCTATCATAACTTCATTTCTTACTGTATTTGTGTTTTTTCACAACTTATTTTTTACTTTTTTTTTCATGTTTTCTTAAATCCATTTTTACAACTTCATTTTTGTTTGTTTATATATGTTTTTTGTCTATATAAACTCCGTATATTTACTTCCCCGATTAGGAGTGAATTAACTGAACTACATAATTATTGATCCAAATAATAAACTTAAAACTATTTGTTTCTTACGCATCCAATAACGTTACTGGATGAGTGATAAACTGATAATACTAAAATTATTTTGGATCAATAAATTTATAGTTAAGTTAACTGACAACTAATTGGTGAAAGTTTGGATAATAATATGGAAGAAAGATGACTTGATGATGCATGAAACTCTACTTTGGTATGTGTGTATTTATATTGAATGAGAAATATTTAGGCATGACTTTGGAAGATGCCAATTTATATAGGTCAACCCATTTGTTAATAGTTTTTGTTATTGTTTAAGTTGTGTTCTTAAAAGTTACGATGAAGATTGAATTCAACGAGTGTATTTACGTTTTGTTATATTGAAAAAAAAAAAGATATGTATATAAATCATGAAGATGATGAATATAAGTAAATATGAGCTTATTCATTTCTTTTATTTCTTATATGTTTTATTTTTTTAGAAAAATATTAAAGTTAAATTTGTTTAAACAACAATAATTTGTTTTTTAACATATCAAACATCTTTATTATTCTACCTTTAAAGCTAACTTTTTAACTTTTAACATATTATATTTAATTTATTAGTTTAAATATGTTGTATGCAAACATTATCTATTTCATGTTACAACTTTGGAATTATTTTTATAAATATAATTAATTGTTTAATTTAAATATAACATTAAGAAGAAAAACTTAAATCAAAATATCAACTAAAATTAAAATAAAATCCAAATACTATTTTTTTAAGTTTAAAATTTATATTGGAGTGTTAAATGTAAAACAAAATTGTAATGCCAATTTAAAAAAAAATTGTCCAAATTTGTTTTTATAATTATGGAAACTTTCCAAATATATAACTTTAAAGATAACTAACAACAATGGTTAAAAGGTAACATTAAATAAAAAAATATTTATACATTAAAATCAAAAACACTTTTGAATATTCCAAATATCCATGTTATTCTAACTTAAAAAACTAGGAAAATAATTTATGTTTAAATTAATTAACCATACCATTAGTTACAAATAATACTAAAGCAAATACTATATTTAACTTTATTCACGTGCGGCGGTATAGACAGATGTCATAAAGATGGGTGGTGCTTATATGTGTTTACCTAAATTAACTAACCAATTAACCATATTAATAGTAAAAAATAATAATAATAATAATAACCCGTCGTTATCTTCTCCAATGTCAAGAATCTCATCTACATTTCACTTTAGATGGAAAAGAGTCGATACACATTATGGCTTAAAATCTTCTAATGCTCCTTAATCCTTTCAAATAATCAACCACCTTATCCCTCCCACACCTCTAACCATGCACACTCGCCAATGATGCTACGGTTGGCGTAAAAGACAATTGGTCTTGACTCGATGCCATAGTTCTTAGTTGGATCTATGACACCATCCCTAGTGACCTCCTCCACACAATCCTTACACCCGACTCCATAACCCAGTAAACTTGGGAACAACTCTATAATATTTTTCGAGATAACAAGAATTCTCAAGCAGTTTATGTTATACACCAATTCTCAAACACGCGTCTTGAAAACCTTCCTAACGTTTATTTTTATCGTCAAGAAGGCAAGGCTATTATTGATCAACTTTCCAACATCGGTGTTATGATATCAGTTTATCCTAGAAAAGCCAAAACAAATTGCCTTGGTTTTGTTTACCATCATCGGAACTCCCCGGCCCTCCCTCCCACTTTGACAAAAATTATGGCACCACATGCACTGAAGGTTGTGGTGGTCGCCACAACAGCGGTGGTGGAGGATCGACTAAATAAGCCCCATATTCAGCAGGCAGCAGCGACATCCCTCTTAAACCTCTTTTCCACCTGCAATGCAATAATGAACTGTGCCCATTAGTATCCCATTTTTTATTCGATCCGACTAACACCCATAATCTAAAAGGTTGACAATTAGTGTAATTTCTTTTGGAAGAATTGCTTTTTATCGCAACAAATATCTCATGGTTTATAAGCTATTTGACGATAGAAGTTTGTAAAACAGTTGTCGTTATTGAGATTTCTAGAAATTCATTTATGTTATGTTTGAACTTTGAAGCATTCATTGTTCATCCCATGCAAATTGAAGTTTCCGCGTGAATGTTTTCAATAAGTATCATGTTTCAAAACGAATATAATAAATAATTTTTTAAAACAAATATTTTAATCGCAAAAAGTATTGTTCTTTGTCATATTTTCCATGTTTACATCGTTTTAGAAACGTTTTAAATATTTGATCGAATGGAATATATTTATTAGATTAAATTCTGTAATATGATCAAATTTATATTTCGAAACTTAATTTCTTATATGCATATATATACACTACTAGAAGCATATGTAATTTTCGCCGGTGAATGTTGTCGGTAATTCGTCGCTAAACATGATTATAAATAAAATCTGACGGAAATGTACCTATCGAAAAAAAGGATGTGGGTAAAACCTACCGATTGATTACCGACGAATTTTCTAACAGATTTTCGATGGATTAGTCCGTCAATAAGTTACCGACCGATCCATTCTGTCGGAAATTTCTGTAGGAGATACAACGTGTTTCTAGTAGTGGTATATTCTATATATAAACATTTGTCAAAAGGGTTGAGCACTGTAGCTAAGGTCATTCAGCTACAATGCTTTACGTTTACTTTATATATATTTCCTAGGAAAAGAAATTAAACTTCATGCTTTGCCATGGTGGTAGTGCGACTGCTTTCCAAACTTAGTGTCCTACGTTCTAGCCTCACAATTGACAACCCAAGCTCATTTTTATGTCGGATCTTTTTATCCGAATCGGTTTCGATCGGACCCTAAATCCGGCCCATATAACACTAATTCGGACCAGCCCAAGTTCCTTACTTCAACTATAAGTCTATAACCATTAATTTTATTTTTTTACAATTTTAACCCGGATTTTCACTTTTATTTATAATTTTTTCCTATTTTTTTCATTTTTACAAATTTTCATTCACTTTTTTTAATATTTTTTTGGGAAATTAGATTTTCACTTTTCTTTATAATTTTATCCTATCTTTGCTATTTTTACAAATTTTCATTGACATTTTTTTAATATTTTTTTGGAAACTTAGGCTTTTATTTGTAATTTTTTTACGACTATATTTACATCTCATTTTATAATACTATTTTTTACAAATTTGTTTTGATAGCTTTATATTTCTGAATCATTTTTGTTACATGTTTTTTAAATAAATTTTATTGCTTATAACAAATTTGTTACAACATGTTATATTTTATATTTAATCGTTTTCAGTATTCCCGCAGCAACGCGCGGGGTCTAACCCCTAGTTATTAATATATAAGAAAAGAGAGGTTCTATATCCTCCTAAAAAATCTTCCTAATTTTTTTCCTAATCACATGATCAAGACAAGTGTCAAAATCAAGGGAAGAATTTAAGAGAGAGAAATAATGGATTCCACGTGTCATAATTTAGTGGGTTAGGAGGATGAATTAGGATGATAAAGTAGGAAGAAATAGAATTTTCCATAAGAAAAAGTCCCCCTTTCTTTGACTGCATGTAATGCCTTCAAAAGCTTTCATTTTGGAGGTTTTATGTGGATCCATTTCAATTCTATGGGTCAAAAGTTGATCCATTTGAGCTGGCTTCCGTTTCCAATTTACTGGAAAACTCGTGTAACCTATACCCTTCCATTGCCATGAATCAAACATTATTCTCATAAACCATATTACTACCTTTCCATTTTCCAAGACACGTAACAACTTTTTTTTTCATACATCGTCATTATCAATGAAATCTATCATAATGTTCCTCTCACACTTACTATAAAATTAGGCGAATACTCGCGCGTTGCACATGAACGAAATTACGTAGTTAAAATAATAACAAATGTTTTTTGTTAAAAATACTGAAATTATTGTCATCAACTATGAAATAATACTTTTATATAAGAAATCAAAAGGTTGATGTATCATTAATATATTATCTTATATCAAGACATTCGTTCTAAAAACATCAGAAAATAAATAAAGAAATTTGTTATTTTATATCATAATACATAAACAATATGAAATTTTCATCAGATAATGGTTAAAATAGAAAAAGGAATTCATAGTATAGTTGGAATATATATTGTAAAAACTTTTAAACATATTGATAATGAACTAACATAAGTAAAAAGTCTATTAGTTACAAAAAGGTATTGCTTAAATAGTATAACTTTTCAACTTCCTATAGAGACTTTAACAAATTACAACTGAAAAGACCTAAGGAAAAAAATTGATAAATTGCATTGAATTATTACATTTAATATTACAACTCTTAAACATCTTGCTAAAACCAATAAACACTTACAACAAAATTTAAAGTTTGTTAATTATATTGAAATAATTCTTTTAATGTCAAAGCTTCTCAAAATCCATTTGAAAGTTATTAACTATTACTAGGCCCGACGTATAAGAGGTCCAAATGGTGAGGCTTTATGAAATATGATCATAATTGATATCACAGGTAGTGGCGAAATGATGTCTGATATTTCTTGGATATTCTGCTTATGGTATAACCTCTCATACAAGTGTTTGCAATAGTGTCCAAGGTTATTAACTTTTGGGGATATTTCTAATAATAGAAGGGGTACTTTTGGGTTGCCCTCAAGCCCAGAAAAGCAAACCTATGACAAAAATAAATTGGAAGAAATTAGTTTATTAATTTTGTCATGTTATGATAAATTAATTAGTAATTAATTAGAAATTAATTTGGAAGAAATTAATTACAGAGACTGTATGTTAATTAATTAAAGAGTTCAATTAATAGAAACATTCCAGGGGTTAAGTGTAAGGAGGCTCATAAGTTTAGAAACCCTAATTGAGCTTCCCTATAAATAGAGAGCTAGGGATCAAACCCTAGGCCACCTGTTTTGCCTCACTGTGAGCCACCAATTCCCTTCCTCCCCCCCTTTGATGAAATCACAAACCCTTCTAGGGTTTGTGATCTTTTTCCTCCTCTCTAGTGGAACCTCTGTCATTTTGTTCTTATAGTGTTCTTGGGTGTGAATCAAAAACGAGATTTTGGTTTGGATCCTTACATTCAAACAAAGATATGGATTTATGATTCATCTTTTAAGTTGCAACAATTGCTATGAACAGTACCATACAAATTGTTTTGTTATTATGATTAAATCCTAGTTAGGTTTTTGTATGAACTTTTGATTTGATATTGTTAAGTCTTCCGCCATGCAAATTGTTTTGTTATTATGATTAAATCCCTTCAACAAGTTGATATTATGCTTATGGCAACCTACCATACAAGTTGGTTCAATTATCTATGTGTAACATTTGTCAAAGATGTAAACTTTCTCTTTAATACCAAATTAAATAAATTTAACTTCTAAATTAATGCCGATTTTTATGATTTCATACAAACAATCGATAAATTGTAAATTTTAAATAGTTTGATTTTGTCCCTTCATTTGAATGGGACATCTATGAGTTTTAATCCCAGATTCGTCACTCTTTGATATATTATTATTATTCACAATCTAAGAAGAATAATAATTTTATCGACTCGTTTAAATTCATAGGGCTCGAGCTCGAGCTCGAGATCGGCTCGTGAAGTATTTCATAGGGGTGGCAAATCCGTGTCAGAAACATCAACCCTAACCCGGATACAAGTAACCTGGATACAACCCGCGTAACCCCTTTAATTATATGAGTTGGAGGGTTGGTGGGTCAGCTTCATGTTCGTGGGTTATATGCGAGTTCGTAGGTCATGACATGTTTAAGCAGGAAATTTCCAAAAAAGAAACTAATTAACACATCCAAAATTCCAAATAAACATATCCAAACAAATAAACATATCTAAGAAAATAAACATAACAAGTAAACATATCCAAGCAAATTAAAAATATTACCATGGGTGACAAATTTTAACACGACACGAAACACGAGACAAATCCGACACGGAAATAAACGGGAATGAGTAAGAGATTTCAATCAATTTAATTAAACGACTTGACACGACATAACACGAAAATTAAAGTTGGATTAGGGTCTAAACTTTCAACTCGAAAATGACCCGTTTATTTAAATGCAAGTTCTTTTAATTTTTTTGGTGAACTGGATATGGCCAAAACCAAAACCCAATGTAAAAGAAAATATTATGTTGAGTTGTTTTGTAATAGAAAGTCACTAATTAGCCGTTGAGTTGTGACTTATTTTCAGTTTTTTATTATTATCTCATACTCCACAATCGCATTCGACCACTTCATCTTTACTACGACTTCGCTTCTATAAACTTATTGTTAATTTTGTCCCCCGACTCCCAAACTACTACTCCTTCAATTTTCCATGCTTTCTTTTTCACCACCCTAACTCCTACTTTTCCAACTTATTTGGTGTTTCAATGTAGCATGTCACAACACATTTACAAAGTCTAAACCCGCCAACCCGACACGAAAATAAATAGTTTGACACGACACGACACAATAATTAAATGAGTTGATTTAGGGTCAAGTTATCTCAACACATTTAAATTCCAAACCGACATGACTAGACACAATTTTCAGGCCTAAATATTAATTGGGAGTTAGGGGGCTTAGGGCTATTTCCTCTTCTTCTGATGATTTATGATTTTACTTAGGAGTTAGGGGCTTAGGACTACTTCCATTTATATAGAAAATAAAAATTATGAAAAAGAAAATAATATATCGTACGGGTTGGCGGGTCAACCTGCTAACCCAACTACTAACCTGAACACGATCCATATAATAAACGGGTTACACTAGTTGCGGGTTGGCGGGTCAAAAAACTCAACCCAAACTCGTTTATTTTTGTGTTGGGTTCCTGTCATGTCTCGGGATGTCGAGAATTGCCACCCTTAATATTTCACATACTCGAGCTCGACTCGTTTGTCAGGCGAGCCTAAATGATCCTAAGCTCTACTTGGTTAACAATCAAATATCGAGCTCCTTTGTGATTTTTAAACTTGTTAAAAACTCGTTTACCATTATTTGATATTTAATATTCAATTATTTAATTATTTAATAATAATTTAATATATAAATTTAAAAATAAAAATTATATTATATAAATATGCATAGGTTCGTTTAAGCTCGCGAACCTAATCATAATCAACAGATGAAGCTCGGGCTCAAGCTCGTTTAAAAAACAAGCCTAAAACTAAGCTTGATCTCGGCATGAGCTCGTTTACCTTGAGCTTGAGTTCAACTTTTAACGAGTCGATTTCAAATAACTCACGAATATCGCCGCTCATTTACACCATAGACGCATCATCACTTCCTTCCGAAGTTTGTATATGAGATCTTTTAGGTACTAACATATACCCCAATTTAAAATATTAGATTTTGTGATAGATACGTTCCTTCCGTAAAAATATCATCAATAAAAAGTTTATACAACCAAAAAATATCAGCAATAAAAAGTTTATACAACCAACTTTATAACCATCCAAGTGGCTATCCATCCAACTCGTCGACATAAGAGACCCTATTATGATATGGACTATTTTGGAGGTAGATAACATTCTTCATTTTATAGATGTATTATTTTTAACATTTTATAAATGTATTTAATTTAATTTACTTCATAGTTAATAAATATTTAAATTTAACTTTTGTTTTTCACATTGACCACCGACTTTTAATATATTGTCATTGATTATTCTTGAAGATACCTATATTATTTAAATCAAAATAAAAGTTATATAAATAAACATAATAAATGAGATTTACAATTATTATTGAGACACTAACCTTTTTTTTTTTACTAAACGAAAACGTATACTTTGTTTTATTGGATAAGGTTACACATATCAATATAGTCAAGTTAAAACTATGTCGTTTTATTTATATTATTAAATTCACATATAATAACCGGATCAAAAAACCGTAGACTTTAGTCGACATAGGAAAAATATTATTAAATTATATGGATAGAAAAAAATCAAGAAGGGTTTGATTTATATTTATTTTCGCAAACAGTACCCTCTTACTTTCACCAAACTTCAATTTCAAGCCCGCGAAGACGGATTCGAAGAGTAACAACCGTGTCGGAATCTGAGAGGCCTTGATCATAGACTCAGCAAAGCTTTCAAAAAATGGCGTTAATCTATACATTTGAAAGATTCTTTTTTCTGAACTAATTGCAATGTTTATAACCAACTTTATTAAGCGCAAGTTAGAATCAGTGTTGCAACCATGGCTGCTACAAGAACTGGAATTGGAACTCAAGTTAGGGTTTCTTCATTCCCATGGAATCGCCAAGAACCTCCGTTTCAATACTTCAGCACTCAACGAGCTTCTAGACGATTCTAGTGGCTTTTACTTCACTAATTTCAGAATCGATCAATTGACCCTCCGGATTGCCAACTGGTCTGCTCCTGCATTGAATTGGGAAGTTCAAGGTGTCCATGTCGCTATATCCCCGAGGTTTGCTATATACAAATGTCTATGACTCTATTCATATGTACATTTTTTACTTATGCCGTTTGGATTGTTTCCGTTTTTTTGTTCATTTATTTTCGCAATGTTGCTTGACGTGGAAGGGTAGTCGAGGGGAGTGGAAGACGCCGGGAACCATCGGAGGTGTTGTTGGAGGACAAGAAGAAGGTTCTACGCGAAATTGACCCTGAGGTACTTCATTTTAACTTCTAAAATTTTACTCGTTCTAATTTGATCATGCTTCAATTCCATCACCACTTTAATGACTTTCTGATGGATCACAGGGTAGTGAATTGCATGATATCATGGAAAAGCTTGCTGATATTACCCCATTACAAAGCCAGAAAACTTCTCTCCCAAATCTTATCCTGAATTATTGTTCCCTACAGATGAGTGATATCAATCTACAAGTACAATCCGCCATTTCAGATGAGTCAATTTCATGCTTGTGGGAGATAGATGAGCTTAATGCAGGCTCTAGACTTACCAAACCTCAATGTCTTCTAAGTGGTTACATCAATTCACTTATTACAAACCCTAAAGAGAGCTATTTTGATCTTGAAATCAGATGTTTAAAGATGAAATTGAAGAGCCATGAAGTGTGTTCAGCAACCGATATCACCTGTTCCTCAAAGTTAAACAATCTTCAATTGATTGAACTCCATTGTTCCATTGAAGAATTACTCTTTTCATTATCTCCAAAAGATGCCTCCATCATATCAGTTCTTGTGAGTGAATCATCAAGAAAATCAAGAACCGGTAAACAACTCTGGAAAGAAACCGCAACCAGAATTAGGTCATTGATCTCAACACGTAAATGGTCAATGTGGAAATTAGTTCATGTTGTTGTTCTATGGTTGCGGTATGTACATGCCTGGGAAAATTTGTTTTCACTGATGGAATATTCTCCTATGGACATAATGATAAAAAGATCCGCTTTAAAAATGTCCAACAACAAGACATTTTCAAAAACTTTCAAACACCAATGGGAAGTAATATCTGAAATTGAAAAAGAAATACCCGCGCCAGGTGTCGCACTGGCACGAAGAGTTGCCCGTTGCAGAAAAGTCAACAATGGTGTTTCAAGAAAAGAGGAGGTTGTTCCAGATAGTAAGTACTTTCAAAAAACATGGCAATTACTTTGTTTTATATGGATTACTTTCTGTAGCATGTTTAACTCCATAATTCCAGAAAGTACATATCTACCCCCAAATCTTTGTTACAAAATGAACATGGGGAAAATTTCCATCACTATTTTCCCTGATAACACTGAAGATTCTGTTGGTAAAAAAGTCAGGAGGGTTTCAGAGTTGGATTTACTTTCTTTCTGTTTAATACTCGACACAATTATCCTTCTTTACAATGAAAATATCTGTGACCATCATTTGACTTTCTCCTGTGGGGGTGTCAAGGGTAAAAATGTCAATGAACATTCTTCTAAAGGACACAAGAAGCCTGAAGTTGTAGACTCAGAAACTATGTTAAGGAGTAAACCTGCTCTTGTAGAAAGGGTTTCTACCTCCTTTCCACTTCTGGAAAGCATTTTAAATCACACATGGTTGGATTGGAAAACATCTTGTGGTGAAATTACGGATGTGCCCTTGAGAGTTCCCTTTGTTCTCTTTGAGATGAAGCAGTTTTTGACAGATCAAACGGTCAATAGTTTGAAATGTTGTTTGACAGTGGGACAATTGGACTTCTTTTTGGGGTATTCTTCAATGTTATCATTAACTCTACTTCTTCAAAAGATACAAAATTCTTTTATTCGGGAAAAATCAGAAACTTATACTCCAACATCCATTAAGGGCCCACCAGATCGTTATTCATGTATTGCTGACATGGAAAAGGAGCTTTATAAAATACTACCAGAAAAGCTTATTGAAGTTGGAGTATATGTTGTTGGTCCTAATATCCGAGTATCACTGAAAAAGGACAGGAATGTAAATTTACATGAAAAAGTAGATGATATTCATCTTTCTTTCGATTGTAAAAACATTGAACTCATTGTGTCACCAAATTCCACACTAACAACAGAGGGCATGCAAATGAAGGAGCTTCAGTTAGTTGACATGGCCAAGTCAGATAATGGAAGCTACCATTGTCAAGGGCAAATAAGTCTTGATGCATATTTAAAAATTCACGGCTTAAATGTTTCCCTTGATGACTTGACTCAACTTCCACAGTCCCAGATTATTACACTAAACCCAATAACAGTTCAAATTTCAACACTAAGGTATGCTACACTTCACTCTTTTTAGAGTAAATTACAATTTTGGTCCTTGTGGTTTACACCAAATTACAGTTTCGGTCCTAGTTTTGAAATTCTTGCATCGGTAGTCCTTATGGTTTCCAAATGATTCACTTTTAGTCCCAGTGGTTTCCAAATATTTTACTTTTGGTCCCTGTGGTTTACGCAAACGCTAACAGAGGGAGGGACTAAAAATGAAAGATTTGGAAACCACAGAGACCAAAAGTGAAAGATTTGGAAACCATAAGGACCACCGGTGCAAGATTTCCAAAACTTGGACCAAAACTGTAACTTGGTGTAAACCACAAGGACCAAAATTGTAATTTACTCTTATTTTTATTTACTTTACTTTTTTTTGTATGACAGGAAGGATACTTGGTGTCTTGGTGAAAGTGTAAGTGCTTTTTCTGTAGTCCTTCATGGGAATTCTTCCGGATTTTCGGGTTATATATTTGTTGATGAAATTGCTATTTTGTTTGAGGTGATTTTCTTCTTCTAATATCTTAAATTTTCCTTTACTTTTAGAATAATGTTGACTCACTGACATTTTTTGTATGACAGGCGGTTAATGGTTTGATGTTTGCTCTGTCACATGCATTGACCAAAGTCAACACATCCACTTCCATAAATTCTCGTTATTTAAACACTCAAGAGATGTCACATGTTAGTTCTGAAAACGAGATAATGTCGAGTTTAAGTACCGAAACGCCCTTGGTCAATCTGACCATTCTCTGTACTCTTAAATGCACTTGTGAAATCCAGTCAGTGGAAATAGTCATTCACAAGTCAAGGAAAGTCAACGCCACGGAGAATCAAGTCACAATTCCCGAATCCTTTACAAGCCAAAATCTATCTGTCCACTTTTTGCCTGATAATGGAATCCAGTTTACTCTTGAAAAAATACATACGATGTTTTCATACAAAAAGAACCAAGGAAAAATACAAGGGCTTGTTGACTTCCTTGGTTTACGAGCTGTAATTTTCAGATATGCAAATGCTGATGTCATAAATAGGTCTGAAGATATATGCGAATTATCAGTTTCTAATTCCACATTGAATTTATCGCTGACAAATCTTCCACATGCCAGTTCAAGTAATAGTTCTAATACTTGTTTTAAAGCAAAAATTTCCTCCAGTGAAATTTATGTGGTAGGATGCCATTTAAAGGAAATGGTAGTTGAAAAACACGAGCCAAATAAGCTTGGATTATCACTTTCTATTGAAGACACAAATATCTCTTGCCATTGTCAGGTGCCATTCTCATCCTTTTAAAATTGTCTACTTGTGACTATGTATCGTGATCTTGCTGACATGGACTTGACAGGGTGGCGCTATCTTTCTGGAATCCACATCAGCTGTGATGTTCTCTCAATGTGGAGATTCTTACATACGTCGTGTCAGACATCTATTACCAGCTTCCAATAAAATCACCGTACTTGAAGCCTCTCACAGCCAAGTGACACCTCAGCAAGGAATGTGGGGTCCACCAGAAAATCTTACCATGGACCTCTCTCACTTTTATCTTGCCCTAATCGCTATACATGAATCCGGTACTCTCTCTCTCTTTCTCTCACTTACTACAATCTTGCCCTAATTTTACCATTTTGCAGGAAGAATTGAAGAACTTGTGTTTAGTGCTGATATGAATTTGGACATGAAAGTTGTGGACATGAAGAAAAAGTTATCGTTTCGTCTTGCTAAATTGTCGATTATTTCGCGAGTTCTTAAAGAGTCTACCAAACATGAAAGTAGTAAAGTTCCGATTCCTCTTATGTCTTTTTCTAGCTCGGATTCATTTGTTGTGAAAGAAGCATTAGGGAAGAAAGATGAGAGTGAGATTGAGTCTGGAGATAATGATGCGAGCACTTCCACTTCTGATTCGAATGAAGGGTCTGAAAACTATATTTTGAAACAGTTAAGTTGTTTCATAGAAGCTGAGGTGCCTGTGGGAACGGTTGACCCTTCTGATACTTTGAAGAAAAGTCAACCTTGGGTTGGCAGTGGTTCTGTTTCAGGTTTTGATGTGGCAATATCATTGTCCGAGATTCAGGTCAGAATTATATATATATATATATATATATATATATATATATATATATATATATATATATATATATATATATATATATATATATATATATATATATATATGTGTGTGTGTGTGTGCAAACTACAGACTATTGGTCCACGTCTTCTTCTGCAGACATGGAAAAAGACCGCAAACATTTCACCTCTTCAAAAACAAACACCACCTAAATCTGTTTATATGCCTGCAGATGTTGCTTTCAGTTGCCGAACTTTCTGGGGTCTCCACCAAAGAAACAACCGAAACCGTACAACAAAGACAATTGCATAACGACACAGAACCTGTGAGAAAGCCGGACGAAATACTCCAAGATGGTTTTTTTTTTTTTTCTTTTTCTCATTATAGTTTCACAAGTTCATTACCAATTACCAAAAAAGCCATTAACACAGTTTCATGCTTCATACATTCTAGGAAGTATCATTGCCATCCAAGACGTCCATCAACATATGTACATTACAGTACAACGTGATGAAACAAAGTATCGTCCAGCTGGCACAATGCATTATTCACTTGCAAAAGAAACCACGCTTTTCAGGGTTAGTACTTACATACTTACATTGATTGCTTTCATTAATAATTTAATAATTGAACTGTTTTCATTTTAGGTCAAGTACCATTACCAAAGAATATGGAAGTCATCATATCTGTGGTTCTCATTGACCTCATTATACGCCAAGAATGAATCCGGTGAAAACCTTCAACTGAACTGTAACCCTAAATCAAACTTTGTTGAGCTTTCAAACTCCAACAACAGTGGAACATCACTCTGGCGATCACAGTCTGTAATTTTTGAAGACGATACTGAACTCGAGTCTTACAACAACGCACAAAAAAACCTATTTCACCTAATAAATAAAAAGAATAAATGCTCTATAGCTTTTGTTGAAGGAGTTCTAGAGTTTGTAAGCACGCCTGGCAATCCGTTCAAGTTCAAAGTCTTTCAGGAATTTCCTGTGGCTCGTGATCCATTATTGCTGGATAATAATAATACTAGTTCACAAGATACTTTACTTGCAGATGAAGGAAACTCCATTGATGTGAAGATTGAAAAATTTTCATTGATTATATATCATGAACTTTCGGATACAACAGAAAGGTTTCCACTTCTACAGATGGCTATGGAGGTTCCTGAAATTATAATACAGATTGTGCATGCAAAAACTAGAGTGATCACCAGATTTGTAATTGAGCTGTACTCATTTGATGCCCAGAGAAACTTATGGTAAGTGTTTATATTCGTTTTAGAAGTATCAAATACGTGTTGGATTATTATATCTTCGTTTTGATTTACTGGAAATGAGTAAATTGCACTTTTGGTCCCTATAGTTTTTAAGTTGCAGGAATTACACTTTTGGTCCTTATAGTTTTTAAGTTGCAAGGAATTACTCTTTTGGTCCCTGTAGTTTTTAATTATCAGGAAATAAGTGAATTACAAATTGTGGTCCCTGTAGTTTTTAGTTTGTAGGAAATAAGGGAATTAAACTTTTGGTCCCTATAGTTTGCAACGTTCTGCACTTTAGGCCCATGTTTTGGAACATTTACAAGAAGACTAAATTACAATTTTGGTCCCTGTGGTTTCCACTGTTCTGTGCTTTAGGTACAAGTTTCGAAATTTTTACATGGATGATCAATGAGGCTCTCACCATCAGGACTCCTCTGTTAAATGTCTCTAAAGTGACCATTTTACCCGAATTTTTGTCTTTTTCTCATTTTAGTTTTTATATCATTACCTATTATGTGTTTCGATAAATAAGTCCTCTATCTACCTTCATTTATTTAATTATTTCGTGTGTACGTATCTCAAATGCACAAATTACACAACTGATCTTACATACCAACCTTTTGTCTTAGTTTATTCAGTCAAAAAAATATAGGATTAATAAACCCGCCACAACACGCGGGCCACCACCACTTGTTTTTTCTTATTTTGCATTCAAATGCAGGAACATGTTTCTACATCCAGTTGAAGTAAGCATATTCTGGCGATCTAGGGCTCAAACCAATGATGTTCCTCAAAAAATGCCTGTTCATTTCTATGCTAGAGTCCAAGAGGTATTCACACCACATACATAACACATCAATAATCCACTTTAGTTTTTTTTTATATTATGAATGGTATAATAACATGTATCATATTGTGGATTAATTAACAGTTTCGCGTATCAATAATCGAGCTGTCACTAGACATACTTCTATTTATAATTGGAAAATTGGATTTAGCCGGTCCTTATTCAATTCAAAGCTCTGTCATTCTTGGAAATTCCTGTAAGGTATGTATACACACATGTGCCAAATTTTACCAGATTTTACTTTTTCTAATATCTTTGACATGAATCATAATGCTTTCTAATTTACAGGTTGACAACCAATCAGACCTATTCCTCTTTTGTCAGTTTTCAGATAAACAGTACGCTAGAATTCCCAGAAAACAGTCATCAACTGTTTTCTTAAGGTACTTCCATTAATTGATAACTTTGGCATGGTAAAACACTTAAAAAATAAATATTCCTAACTTTCAATACAATGCTATTCTATTATCAATTATCATCAGATAAAGTTATTCATGAGTCATGACTATGTTTTATTTTATGTTTACAAGGAACGTAACTTTCGATCAGAATCCAGAATCATCAACTGTCTCAATCCAACTTTCAGACCAAGGAGATTTTTTCACATCTCCAATCAAGTTTTCATTATTAAAAGCTACAACATTTGCTTGGAGAACACGCATAGTTTCTAAAAATGGTATGATTTCCCTCTTTATGTTCATAAATCACTTATAATAACTTCATCTCTAATCTATTCAAACAGATTCAAAAGCATACCCTGGGCCATTCATTATTGTAGACATTTCATGGAAATCAGAGGTACCTACACAAAAACTATATACTTTCTGTTAATATTGTTTTTCAAAAAGTTACATTTAAAGTTGTTTATAATTCATTACAGGATGGTTTGTCTATTACTGTATCTCCCTTATTAAAAATCCACAACCAGACAAATTTCCCAATCGAGCTCAAATTTCAAAGACCTAAACAAGACGAAAGCCAACAAGCTTCTTTAGTAGTAAAACCACAAGACACAATCGATGATTCAACAGCAGCTTTTGATGCCATAAAAACATCATCTACAGGTCCAAAAAAGGCATTAAGATCATTAACTGTTGGCAACTTCATATTCTCTTTCAGACCTAAAATTTCAGACAGTATTACGGAATGGTCTGATGAACTTAAAGGTGGAAAAGCTGCACGGCTTTCTGGATTATTTGATAAAATCGGTTACCATGTACGCAAAGCTTTTCCACTCGAATCAGAAAAATCCTCCTTCACTACAGCGCGCATTTCTTCAAAAACAGAGGAAGTCAATGACTTGGTCAATGACTTACATTTTTTAATTCAAAGCACTAAAAAAGATGTACCGATTTTACAACATGATGGTTTAAAGTCTTCAACTGTTGCTTTAGTTGAACAAAAGGAAATCTATATTCTTCCAACTGTTCACATATCCAACTTCTTGCAGTCAGAGATACACGTGGTTTTGACTGATAAAGGTAACATATACATAACATGAAATGTTTGTTAATCGTTATATTTTTTTTACGCTTAGTTTGACTTTTTTGACTTTGTTGTAGAACGGTCTTTGTTACCACAAGAGAGTGAGAACATGAGTAAACAGGCAAGAATTGGTTGTGGTTCAAGTGTTAGTTTGTATGCAAACCCTGAAGCAATGTTCTTTAATGTTACTTTGACTGTTTTTGGATTAAGCTGTAAACCGGTAAATTGTGGTGATTGGGCTAAAAAGTTACTGAAGCAGAAAAAAGATAGGAATTTAGACATGGAGTTAAATTTTGGTGATGGAAAGTATTTTGGTTCTTTAAGATTGTCTTGCGGGCATAGAGGCATATTGGAGGTATAATATATACATGTTTCTATACTCTTAATATAACTTATAAATCTCCATTTAGAGAGCTAATTCTTGTATGTTTATAACTTTATATATTTCTACAGGCTGCAATATTTACACCATATACATTGAAAAACAACACTGATTTTGGTTTGTTTTGTCTTGTACCAAACCAAAACCCGCTATCTAGGTACATTCATCGTTATATTGAGCATATTTATTTCAGTTATGATTTAATTAATTTAACACGATTTTTTTTATTCAGAAATGAAGCTGAGGAAATTCGTTCTAGTGGATATTCACAGCTAGGAGCTTTCCTGCTTCCTAAATCATCCACATCATGGTTCTTTCGGTAGTAAAAATTAATTATTAATAAAAAATAATAACTCTGTGATTTAAAATTGTAAATAAAATTATTTCACGTGTGTTTAGAACAAACAAGGTGTCCCTGAAATTATTGGATGACAAAGCAAATGAAGCACAGTTAGATTTGGATGCAGTTTCAGGCCTCACAGAGATAAATCTAGAAACAGAAGAAGAATCAGAAATCAAATATATTACAAAATTAGGTGTTTCATTACATTCATCTACTAAAACAATAACTCCATCACAAGTAGTATCTTTGAGTCCAAGATACATATTACTCAATGAATCAGATGAAGTTATCACCATCCGTCAATGTAACCTAGAGGTTTGGTTTTCTCTTATCTTTTATATAAACTTTTTTTTTTCTTTTTATATATATATATATATATATATATATATATATATATATATATATATATATATATATATATATATATATATATATATATATATATATACATTATGCTAACTTTTTATTTTAGGATGACGTGGAGTGTGTGACACCTGTCAGCAGTAAACAGAGAAAAGCGTTACGACTTTGCAACAAAACAACCAAAAAAAGGGAGACAAGTATTTTTGAGAATTTCATCAGAAAGCATAGAAACAGTGAAGATGATTCATTGCTGTTTATTCAGTTTCGTCCAAATGAAACTGGATTAAGTTGGTCAGGGCCGGTTTGTGTTGCTTCAATGGGGAGATTTTTTCTAAAATTTAAAAAAGAAAAAGTCCAAGAAATGGAAAGTGAAGAAAATATAAAAGAATTTGGTGTTGTTATTATTTCTGAAGAGGATTCGTCTCTTGTGTTACGGTTTCACAGACCACCTAACATGAACTTGCCTTACAAAATCGAGAATTGTTTACACAATTCATCTATAACTTACTTTCAAAAGGTAAAAAAAAACAATCTTTTTATAATTTCATATCATATTAGATTTAGAGTAAATTACAGTTTTGGTCCTAGTTTTGAAAATCTTGCACCAGTGGTCACTGTGGTTTCTAAATCTTTCACTTTTGGTCCCTGTGGTTTCCAAATCTTTTACTTTAGGTCCTTGTGGTTCACACAAGCGGTAACAGAGAGAGGGACCAAAAGTGAAAGATTTGGAAACTATAGGGACCACCGATGCAAGATTTTTTAAAATTAGGACCAAAACCGTAATTTGGTGTAAACCACAGGGACCAAAACTGTAATTTACTCTTAGATGTATTTCTGTTAAATTTTCAGGGTTCGACAGAAATAGAAACTTTAGGATCTGGAAAGCAAGTGAATTATGTGTGGGATGATTTATCTCTTCCTCATAAACTTGTCATCCAAATAAGTGGTAAAGACTTCTTTCACATTTTATAGACACTCATTTACTTGAAAGTAAATTACAGTTTTGGTCCCTGTGGTTTACACCAAATTACAGTTTTGGTCCTAGTTTTGAAAATCTTGCACCGGTGGTCTCTGTGGTTTCCAAATATTTCACTTTTGGTCCTTGTAGTTTAGACAAACGGTAACAAAGGGAGGGACTAAAAGTGAAAATTTGGAAACCAAAGAGACCAGCGGTGCAAGATTTCCAAAACTAGGACCAAAACTGTAATTTGGTGTAAACCACAGGGACCAAAACTGTAATTTACTCTTTACTTAAATTAATTAAATTTGTTTTTGTAGATTTACATCTACTTCGCGAAATCAACTTGGACAAGGTGCGGGAATGGAAACCTTTGTATAAAGCCAGTCAACATAGGGCGTTAGGGTTAAATTTCCCTCTAAATAAGAAGAAAACAGGAGACAAGGTCAAATCGTCAAACTTTAGGCAATTAAACGAAATGGAGATGGTGAATTTGGGTTATGAAGTTTATGCACATGGACTCACAAGAGTTCTTAGAATTTGTGAACGTAAGGACAGCCGTAAACTGAATAGACAATTCTACCCTGGTGCAAAAATCACAGTAAGGGTATCTAGATTTGCTATCCACTTCAGTGAACGTGCTAAACAGGTTAGTAAAAATGGTACACATAATGTTTTCAAATTTAAAACTGAACTATATACTTTTTTGAGGGAAAATTATAGGGCAATATACAAAAAAGGCACTACATTTTGACACTTTTTCCGATTTAACCACTTATATTTCATTTTTTTTCTATTAAAACCACCTAATTTTTGAAAAAAAATCCACCTTGACCACTATAATCTTCTATTGCCGGTTAACAGGTTACCATGATAAGTGACATTATTTTTCTCCATTAAAGTTAACAAAATTTTCTAATTTGACCACAATAACGAGTTTTTTTGTATTTTTCTTTTTGTTAAATTCTGCATTTTTTGTTAGAAAATGTCGTTAAAGGCGGTATTTTTATTAATTTTCTAGAAATATTCTTTTGTTATCGCAAGAACTTTTGTAATTTGACCGTTTTTACTTATAATATGTTTCCAGGTCTTTTCAGCTTATATAAAAAAAATACAGAAACGGTCAGATTACAAAAATAAATGTTTATAGGTCAAGAACCGTCAAATATAAAAATATGTGATTGTTATAACAAAATAAACATTTCTGTGAAAGTTTATGGAATGAAATCTGTAATTGAATTTACGTGATTGATTTACAAAGGGAAATACAATCTATATATATATATATATATATATATATATACATAAAATACAACCCTAAAGGGCCCTACACACTAGGTGGGCCAGCCGTCAAACCCTAATCCCTAGGGCTAATCCGAGAATGATATTTAACACTCCCCCTCAAGCTGGAGCATATATGTTGTAGGCTCCAAGCTTGTTGCACATGTAGTCTATTCGAGGTCCTCTAAGACTTTTGGTAAAGACATCAGCCAGCTGTTCATTGGAGACCACGAACTTTGTCACGATAGTGCCATCCATAAGTTTGTCTCGTACAAAGTGACAGTCAGTCTCTATGTGTTTGGTTCTTTCATGAAAGACGGGATTCAAAGCAATATGTAGTGCTGCCTGGTTATCACATATAAGAGTCATTGGAGTGAGATTACCAAACTTTAATTCTTTCAGTAATCTCTTGACCCAAACAAGTTCACAAGTGGCATTAGCCATGGCGCGATACTCGGCTTCTGCGCTAGATCGAGATACCACCGATTGCTTCTTACTTTTCCATGACACTAGATTTCCTCCAAGAAGAACGCAGTAACCTGATATTGACCTTCGGCTGAATGGGCATCCATCATAACTTGCATCTGAGTAACACTTTACTTCCTCATTCCCTTTGTTTTCATACAAGAGGCCTTTTCCTGGAGCACCCTTGATGTATTTCAGAATGCGTAATGCAGCTTCCCAATGAGTGTCGTGGAGAATTCAGAAACTGGCTAACTATGCTCACTGCGAATGAAATATCTGGACGAGTAACAGTGAGATAGTTAAGGCGACCAACCAACCTTCGATATTTGCCTTGATCTTCTAGAGGCTCCCCCTGATCAGGAAGGAGCTTCACATTTGGGTCCATCGGAGAGTCTATCGGCTTGCAGTCAGTCAGATGAGCTTCTTCCAGAATATCCAGGGCATATTTTCTTTGAGAAATAGAGATCCCATCTTTTGATTTTGCCACTTCAATACCAAGAAAATATCTGAGTTTTCCCATGTCTTTGGTCTGGAATTGTCTAAACAGGTGATTTTTGAGTTCTTGTATTCCTGTTAGATCATTTCCGGTGATGACTATGTCGTCAACATGGTCAATCAGATAAATATTTTTCGTCCCAGATGTTCGAAAGAAGACTGAATGGTCTGCGTTACTTTGTTTCATTCCAAAGTTTTTGACTACCGAACTGAATCTCCCAAACCAGGCCCTGGGGGATTGTTTCAGACCATAGAGAGCTTTCTTGAGTTTGCAAACCAATCCGGACTCCCCCTGAGCAACAAACCCCGGAGGTTGCTCCATATAAACTTCCTCTTCTAGATCGCCATGAAGGAAAGCGTTTTTGATGTCTAGTTGATGAAGAGGCCAGTCACGGATAGCAGCCATGGACAGTAGGATACGAATACTTGTCATTTTGGCAACCGGGGAGAAGGTGTCACCATAGTCAAGGCCGAAAATCTGAGTATAGCCCTTGGCGACAAGCCGAGCTTTGAGGCGATCCAGATTACCATCCGGGCCGACCTTGAGAGTAAATATCCAGCGACACCCGACTTTAGATTTCCCTGGAGGCAAGGGGACTAAATCCCATGTATGATTAGAGTGTAGAGCCTCCATTTCGGCAATCATGGCTTTGCGCCAACCCGGATGAGACATGGCTTCCCCTGTAGTCCTTGGAATCTGTACAGATGCAAGACTAGCAACACAAGCAGAGTACGGTTGCGAGAGACGATCATAACGGACATAGTTATACACAGGATAAGGATTGAGTGTGGAACGGGTACCTTTTCTCTGTGCAATGGGAAGATCATCGTTATCGTTGTCTGTTGGATCAGGCACAGGGGGAACAACTGTTGACGGATCTGAACCGAGAGGACCACTATCTGATGTGGGAGCATGATGGCGGGGGCGACGACGATGATATGTTTGGAGAGGAGGGTCTGTAGGTGGAGGAGGAGGCTGACTGGGCTGACTTTCTTCAGTGTTTTCGGAGGACACGGAAGGGTAGATAGGAATGGGAAGAACCTGGTCAAGATCGGAAGACTCGTGTTGAGGAGATGAAAAGTAGTTTTGTTGCTCAAAGAAGGTAACGTCAGCCGACATAAAGTATCGGTTGAGAACAGGAGAGTAACATTTGTATCCCTTTTGAAGGCGAGAATACCCGAGAAAAACACATTTGTAGGCTTTGGGGGCAAGTTTATCACGTCCCGGTTCAAGGCAGTGAACAAAGCACACACAGCCGAAAGGAGGGAGTGGAAGTTGAGTAGCTGGAAGATTTGGGTATAAGATAGAAAAGGGAATTTTATTGTCAAGAACGGTGGAGGGCATGCGATTAATGTAGTAGCATGCGGTGAGGACAGTGTCAGCCCAAAGTTTTGTGGGAGATGGGCATGTAAGAGGAGGGTTCGGGCTGTTTCAATCAGGTGTCTGTTTTTCCTTTCGGCTATACCATTTTGCTGTGGGGTTCGAAGGCAAGAGGATTGATGTAGCATGCCTTGGGTATTCATGAAATTTGTGAATTGGGTAGAGAAATATTCAAGGGCATTATCACTTCTCAATGTACGAATTTGGACTCCGAATTGAGTTTTTATTTCAGCACAAAAGGATTGAAAAATAGTAAATAACTCAGAACGATTTTTCATTAAGTAAATCCAAGTACAACGAGAATAATCGTCAATAAAAGAAACAAAATACTGATAACCTAAGGAAGATTTGACACGACTAGGACCCCACACATCAGTGTGAACAAGACAAAAAGGAGAATCGACTCTACTGTTGACTTTTGGGGGAAAAACACTACGAGTTTGTTTTCCCAGTTGGCATGACTCACAATCGATGGTGGTGTTGGAAGGTAGATTTGGAACAAGCTTTTTCAACTTAGATAGAGAGGGGTGACCGTGAAGATGGTGAAGGTAGTGAGGAGATGTTGAGGCAGCAGCAATGGTAGGTTTTGGTTTACTCAGATAGTAGTGACCCTGGGACTCAATCCCGTCTCCAATCATCCTCCCCGTATCCAGATCCTGCAAACAAACAGTATAAGGTGTAAAAGTGATTGCGCAAGATTGTTGTTTTGTGAGTCGACCGACCGACAGCAAGTTGAAGGGACTTTGAGGAACATAAAGAATGGAATCAACGGATAGAGATGGAATAGGATGGGATTCCCCTATTCCACTCGCCGTGGTTGTGCTCCCATCAGCTACGGTAATACTCGGTAAATTCTTTGAATAAGTAAGAGAAGAGAGAAGATCTTTGTTACCACACATATGATCTGTGGCTGCGGAGTCGACCGCCCATGGTCCTAGATTCGGACCACGAGTGGCACAGAAAGTAGGACCTGGAGTTCTCTTTTCTTCTTGATATTTGACATAGGCTTCATATTCCGCAGGAGACATGTGCACCACTTGTGGCTGAGAAGTGGTTTGGTGGTCTGAACCCGTTTGAAAGACATTCACAGAGTGTGATGGTGTTTGAGTAGTTGCTGGTTTCCCATGCTTCTTCCAACATTGATCCTCTGTGTGTCCTAGTTTATGACAATGCTCACAGTAGGGTCTCTTTTGATTAGATCCCTTCTTTGTACTTGTTGCAAAGGCAGAAGGTGAGACGGTAGAATTGGTGGTTGCATTCGTACCAGTGATGTTTAGCAAGCGGCGGAAGGTGTCTTTCATGGTTGGGATGGAAGAACCGGTCAGAATCTGATGTCTGGCAGACTCATATTCAGGTTTCAGACCAGATAGGGCAGCCACCATGAAGAATTTCTCCTTCTGAGCAATCTGTTCGGTACGAGAGTTGGTGTATGGCATAAGGGCTTCAAATTCCTGCATGAGGGATCGAACATGCCCAAGATAGGACTCCATACTTGCTTCTTGCTTCATGTTCTGGATGTTATTAACCAGTGTATAGCCTTTGGATGTGATTGGTGTAACATTCAGCAGCTTCGGTCCACACATCATAGCATGTTTCAAAAGGACGGAACAGTTGGATTATGGAGGGATCTATTGACTGCCACAGAAGATTGCATAATTGTGCATCAGTCTGTTCCCATTTAGCCCGCTCTGTTGTCTCTATGTCAGTGACACGCTTGATGAGGTGATTACCCTTGCCTTGTCCCTTGAACCACATCTTGACAGAAGCAGCCCATGAGAGAGAGTTGTCAGATCCAAGAAGTTTCTCTGTAGTAATGGAATGTGAGCCAGAAATCATGAAGGGTGGTGTGTGGACTAGAGGATTAACAACATCGCCCATGGTGATCTTTAGAGGCAGCGGAATAAAGAGAAGAAAAGATCACCGCGGGGAGAGAAAGAAAAAGAGGGGGGAGGGGGGCCGCCGGAGGGAAGGAACACGGCGGGAAGAGGGTGGCTGGAGAGGAGGAACACGGCGGAGAAGAGGGATTAGAAAACCGGAATATTGAAACACGGCTCTGATACCATGTGAAAGTTTATGGAATGAAATCTGTAATTGAATTTACGTGATTGATTTACAAAGGGAAATACAATCTATATATATTCATAAAATACAACCCTAAAGGGCCCTACACACTAGGTGGGCCAGCCGTCAAACCCTAATCCCTAGGGCTAATCCGAGAATGATATTTAACAATTTCTAGCAATTTACAAAAAATAAAAAAATAAAAAAAAGCCAAACAAAATACCGCCATTTTCTAACAAAAAATACAAATATAAAAAAAAAATAAAAAAAATATTTTTGTTATGGTTCTCAAATTAGAAAATTTTTCCGTAAATTTAATGGCTTTAGTGAAAAAAGAAAAGAAAGTCAAATTCTAATGGTAACCTACAATAGGAGGTCGCGGTGTAAATTTTTCTCAAAAATAAAGTGATTTTAATAGAAAAAATAAAATATAAGTGGTTAAAACGGAATAACTATCAAAATATAGTGCTTTTTTCGTACATTGCCCAAACTTATGATGTCTTCATATATAAATTGGTGACTGAAGGAAGAAGATTCAGACGACTCACTTATCTACACACCAATCATCATTGTACGCCTTAACAACATCAGTCTGGATTCCATGCTTACCGATCAACAAAGATTAAATCAAATCAGGGTTCAGGTAACTTCCAGGGACCAAAACTGACATTCAAAAACCACAAGGACCATTTCCGTAACTTACTCAATAAACAATCATCATATTACCGCAGTCCGTGAGTGTGGATCAAAAGTGGGTCGGAGCTCCATTTGCAGCAATGCTTCGTAGACATCAAACCGGATTTTCCGATTCATGTGACAGCATGCTTCGAGTTGTTCTTATTTTGCTTCCATCAGCTTCTAATATCAGACAAGTTAAATACTTATCCATTGTTCTTCAGGTAAAAATAAAAGAATTATTATTAATTTTTCATGACTAATTTTTTTTATGTTTATATAAACATAATTCGTTCAATTTTCTGTATCTGTAGCCGTTTGATTTGAACTTGGATGAAGAAACCCTGATGAAAATTGTCCCGTTCTATAGAACATCACTCAGTGACCCAAATACGCCTAGTCAGCAGTATTACTTTGATCATTTTGAGATCCATCCAGTAAAGGTTATATAATAAATTACTAATTAACTCAAATTCTCGATAAGTTTATTTTTTTTTAATAAAGAAATTAACGAAAATGGTTAATGTCATGAAGATCATAGCAAGCTTTCTCCCGGGAGATTCATATTCCAGCTATAATTCAACACAAGAGACAATGAGGTCTTTGCTTCATAGTGTGATAAAGGTTTGACTTTGTCAATTGTCATGAATATTTATGGAATCTTATTTTTCTAATTTTGTAATCTGTTTATTAATTTTTGGTTTTTAGGTTCCTGAAATAAAAAACAAGACTGTTGAACTGAATGGTGTCTTGGTTACTCATGCTTTGATTACTATAAAGGAACTTTCTATCAAATGTGCACAACATTATTCGTGGTAACTCTATCATCTAAATTTGTAATTTATTTATTTTTCTATGATGTTATATTATATCATCATGATCATCATGTCACATGCACATAGGTATGCCATGCGGGCAATCTATATAGCAAAAGGAAGCCCGTTGCTTCCCCCGGCTTTTGCTTCAATTTTTGATGACTTGGCGTCTTCATCCCTTGATGTCTTTTTTGATCCTTCAAGTGGATTAATCAAACTTCCTGGTCTCACGTTAGGTCTCTTTTTCTCTTTTAACTTTCAACCGTTTTTATTATTAAGTTTCAATTATTTTTATTTTATTAGAGAAAATTACAGTTTCGGTCCCTGTGGTTTACACCAAATTACAGTTTTGGTCCTAGTTTTGAAAATCTTGCACCGGTGGTCCCTGTGATTTCTGACACTTTTGGTCCCTGTGGTTTCCAAATCTTTCACTTTTGGTCCTTTCTTCTGTTACCGTTTGTGTAAACCTCAGGAACCAAAATTGAAATATTTGGAAACCATTGGGACAAAAAGTGAAATATTTGGAAACCACAGGGGGACTACTGGTGCAAGATTTTCAAACCTAGGACCAAAACTGTAATTTGGTGTAAATGACGGGGACCAAAACTGTAATTTACTTATTTTATTTTGGGTCAATTACAAGTAAAACCATTGTATTTTGGGGAATTTTGCGGTTTAGCCACATATACATTTTTTTTTTAAAGGTCAAAAAAGGTATAATGGTTGAATCATACAGAAAATAGTTATATCAATAAAATGATGAAAATACTAATGTTTTTTTTTTTTTTTTTTTTTAATTTATATTTTGGCCTTATTCCACAGTGTAATTGTTGGTCAATGCTTGCAGGTACATTCAAGCTCCTGAGTAAATACATTGATGGTAAAGGCTTATCTGGAACCAAACGATATTTAGGCGATTTAGGCAAAACTGTAAGTGCACTTTTTCTGATTTATTTTAATTTTTCATTTTAATTTTTATTTCGGTTTCTGAAGTTTATAGCGTTTTTGATATTGCAGTTAAAAACAGCCGGATCAAATATACTATTTGCTGCTGTGACTGAAATATCAGATTCAGTACTCAAGGGAGCAGAAACCAGTGGCTTTAATGGAATGGTAACCTTCTTTTTCTTTCAAAATACATTAAATTACATATTTGGTCCCTGTAGTATAGCACTATAGCCCTTTTTTGAACATGGTCCTAAAACAAATTTTCTCACTTTTTCGATCCCAGTGCTTTCATTTTGTTTTCGGATTTGATCCCTACCCCTCACCCTGTCCAACATCAAAGCATTTAAAATGACCATTTTGCCCTTCATATAGAGGCGGCTGTTTATACATGTCACAGATTTTCTTTTGGGGGAGGATACTGGGGCCCAGTTTAATAAAAAATGAATGATAAAAACTGTAAAATAAGGGGCAAAATAGTCATTTTACATGGGTGTAACCTCTCGAATTAGACGGCATGAGGGGTAGGGACCAATTCCAAAACAAAATGAAACCACAGGGATCAAAACAGAATAAAAATTCGTTTTTGGACAATATCCCATAGTACAGGGACCAAAATTGTAACTTCTTTAGAATATAAATTTATGTATTGAAAGCTAAAACCTGTTTTACGTTTCTGTATAAGTTTGGTGGTTTTCAACAAGGAGTACTGAAACTGGCAATGGAGCCATCTGTATTAGGAAGTGCATTTACAGAAGGTGGCCCAGATAGAAAAATTAAACTCGATCGTAATCCCGGTATTGATGAGGTAATTTATATTTTTATTTATCGAAACATTTCCTTTTTATATTTTATCTGAATATTTACTCGGAATTTCACAGTTATACATCGAAGGATATTTACAAGCCATGCTAGATACATTATATAAACACGAATATCTCAGAGTCCGAGTCATTGATGACCAGGTATCTAATATCTTCATACAAGTACCACCAATCTTTATATTTAATAATGTTGATTTTTATTTTTTATTAAATTTGTAGGTTGTCCTAAAAAATCTACCACCAAACAGTGCACTGATAGACGAAATTATGGACCATGTGAAAGGCTTCCTAATAAGCAAGGCATTATTGAAAGGAGAATCTTCATTCTCCCATCCTTTACATCATCTTCGTGGACAAAACGTAAGTCTGTGGAAAAAAGACGTAAATGCCCTTTTTTATCCTCATCTGACGGGTTTTGTTTTGTTTCCGCTTTTAGGAATGGAGAATCGGTCCGACGATTTTGACTCTGTGTGAGCATCTGTTTGTGAACTTTGCAATCGGGTGGCTGAGAGAACAGGCGGGTGATCTAATGGCTAAGATTAAATGGGGGGCCGATAATGAAAATGAAAAAGCGGTGGTGACAAAACAAGAGAGTAAGGTGTCGGTTTGGAAATGGGGAGTTGGACGGTTTGTGTTTGCGGGTATGGTTGCGTATGTTGATGGACGGTTGTGTCGTTGTATTCCTAATCCTGTTGCAAGGCGGATTGTTAGCGGTTTTGTGTTGAGTTTTCTAGACCAAAATAATAATAAATGAGTTGGTTGAAATGTATATAAAGATTTGAGTCAAGAATGAATATATGTAATAAGGCAAGGTTGGTAATTTTTATTTTTTGTCTGTCACCTTAGCACATTAGCATTCATCCTTACTTAAACAAAAGATTGTACACACTCTTTACCAACTAATATATATACATAACAAAAACTTACTACAGGAGTTTCCACCGGATCCTCCCACCTGAACCCACCCCACCCCACCCCACTATGTAGATATGATATGAAGCATCGCAAACAACATTTATCAAGGGTTTGACATCACTTTCATCAATTACCTCTATAATATCGTGCAAATCCATATGTTAGAAAGACAAACTGATAATAGAAAATATATTCATTTCTTGTCTTTAATTTAACAGCTCCTTAGAGTTTATATTTGTCGGCAAATATACACCGAAGTTCTTAGCTACTAGTGTAACATACTGAGTTTTGCCATTTGTTGTTTTCCACAACCTTCTGATACAATCAATAACGAAAAACGTGTTCGATAGTAAACTCTTTTTATGAAAGAAAAAGAATGAATTTCATATTCTTTACATACTAACTAAAAAGAATTTATAAAAAATAAGAAATATCATATTTTACAGTATCGATATCAAAACCAATGCTCTATTTTGCAGGTTGTACTAGTTTCACAGTGTGTCTAAGGTTAATTTTATAGCCTGGCCTGCGAATTCCTTGGTGTAATTATACAGTTCTTAAAACTTTTTCGCTTAAATAATGGGACGTTTTCGTAGGTCTAATGTTAATTTTGTAGGCTGGCCTGCAAACATTATGATTATTTTGATAAAATCATCAAATTTTGTTATTTTCTTAAGAATGCTTAATATTTTTTAGGATTAATATAGGCATGAATGCGTCAGTTTTGTCACCATTTGGTCACTAAATATAAAAAATTATGCTAATTTAAACTTTAAAGTTCCAAAATTCTTATCATCTCGTCAGTGGAGTAGGTTTCCCTGTTGTAACTTGCCACATCGGACATATGTAGCATCTAAGGTGTTGTAAATTAAATTAAATGGTGTCGTTTTCATCATTATAGCCCTTGGAGCAGGTTTTATTAGTATAAACCTTCTTTTTTTGGTTAAAATCATGATCATTGACTTTCTATCTCTCCTCTCGTGTTCAAAATTCTAAATTGCAACTGCTAAATATGCCATCTTTTTCCAATCAGAGGTTCGTTAATTGGTTCTGGGAAAGAAATGTACATTATGGGAATGTCTTTAAAGTGAATACCAAGACCTTTTGTACCGATTTAACTTTTATTTTATTTTGGAACAAAAAACTCACACGCCTCCTAATCTACTCATAAATCTACACATTTTATCTTCAACCAGACCTGAAATTCAACCTTCAATTCAGCTGTGCTAACCAACAACACCCAATAGTGCCAGGTTAAAGGCCCTCTTGCTAACTTATTCTTGCTAAACTATATGTGAAATCAAATTTATATTTTTATTTTAACTAATTTGAGTAATTCCGAAGGAATGGTTTTAATGGGTTGTACATGATCATAGTAATTGTTTGTTAAACATTTAGACAGTACATTATTATAAATGGTTTTAATAGGTTGTATATATGGTTTGACGTGTTGTAATTGCTAGTTGAACATTTAGATAGCAATTTGTTATAAATAGGTTGGACATGAAGATAGTAAGTTGGTATTAATGGTTCATTTTGAATTTTTCTTTGTTCACACAAATTGTTCCACAAAAACATTGGCAAATACATATATAAACTTAAATAACACCATCATTAGGGATGTTTTTATGTGAAAACTGTTTCGCAAAGACTTATCGGTACAATATACAACTCTTGATGCTTTCTCTACTCTACACTCCTTAAAAGAACATATTCAATGGATCTCATCGCATCATTGTCAGTAGCATTCTTTTCAACAAGATAAATCATTGCCAAATCTCTTATTTCATTGGAGGAGCACCCTTCAAAGCTTCCAACAGTTTTGCCTTTTTTGAGTTGAAGAAATACAAGCCATTTTAACTATAAAATTTGACGTTCTAAGAATTTGTTTATTAATTGGCTTGAAAAAACAACATAAGCCGGGTATTGTAC
Source organism: Cichorium intybus (assembly GCA_023525715.1). NCBI lineage: Eukaryota > Viridiplantae > Streptophyta > Magnoliopsida > Asterales > Asteraceae > Cichorium > Cichorium intybus. The sequence goes on along the minus strand of CM042016.1, from coordinate 41,934,028 downwards.
TCTTCAGGGGTCAGATTGGGGTTGTTCTTGTTGAAGGAGAACCTAGAAGTTGAAAAAGCCATAATGATAGAAGAAATTCCAAAGCTCTAATAATAATATACAAGAATAGTGAATAGAAAGATGATATGCACAACTATATCTAAGTGACTTAAGAGGCGACATTGTACAAAACCTTCTCGCCTTGACAAATCTCATCTAGGTTATTGATGAATGAATGGAAACAAGAAGGCACTGCTTGAGAAAACTCAAGGATATATGATTTTTTTAAGATTTATAAACTATTAGTGTATGTATTTATTTTGTTTTGAATGGTCTTAAACATTAATGAAGAAAGCTATGTGTTTAGTTGTAATCTTTTCATTATGTATATATTTATGATCCAAAAATCATGAACAAGACAAGGATCCAGACATCATGAACACATAACAACATTATCACCATCATCCACAAAACTATAATTAATAGTTTTCCATAATTCTTGTTTTGCTTGCTAAAGCGATTCAATATAAACCTAATTCAAGCTGAATAAATGATAGAAAAAAGAGTTACTTCATGGAAGAAAAAATTGGCAAAACATAAAGAAAAAGAGTTGAATCGATGACAAAAAATAACTTCCTCAATCTTGTTTTGGCTAAGAGTTGAATCGAGGACTGTAAACAGAAGATAGTAGCGTATTCCAATTTGGCTACAAAAATTGTTGTAATTCAATGAAAAAAAAAAAAAAGCTGGTTAATGAATCTTTTTTGGCTTCCAATTTCGAATAAGTAAAAGGAATAATCAAATACAATTAATGAGTGTTTTACCTGGGATTAGAAGAGAGCGACATCTTCAATGGAATCTTCTAGTGTAGTTTAATATGTCTCATATAATTGGAGCTACAGAACCTTTATACTTGTCTTGTATCAATGACATGTATAGGTCTATGAAGGTTAAAGATAAAGCCTTCTAAAAACGAGGGGAGAGGAGGGAAAGATAAAAGATAGAGGATCATGACCTTGGACCAAAGAAATTAGGGTTATATTGAATTTGGATCACAAGGACATCGTTTCATTTAAGTTAGACCATCTAGGACTCCGCATCATAGCCATGTGGATTGACGTGACAAGTTGCAACTGAAAAACCGAATGAAATCTGCTCCAATGATCATATGGTGACAATTTTAGATCTTTAAATTTTAAATTAACACAATTTGATAGCATATAACTAAATGGTGGTAAAATCGATACTTTCAATTTTCATAACTAATTCTATCAATAGTTATATTTTTGTTTAGTTCTATCATTTTCTCTTTAAACCAAAACCACCCATCAAATAATACCATATGAATATGAAATTTTTAAGTCACTCCTCAAAGTATTATATACAATTACAATATATCACTTTCTCATCAATATCAAACTATCATCTTGGTAGCTCACTAGGTATAGTTAGATAATCCCGTCTCTAAGTTCAAATATTCAGAATTTTCACCAAAATGGTAACTCACCTCGCCTTTTAATAAATTAAAAAAAAAACTTTGTTAAGAATTTTCATAAAAATAATTATGATGGGAATAAATTCACACATGGTTTGTCAACCTCCATCTCAACGACTACTTTCTCCGTTGATTCAACCGCCCTTGAGCCGAGAACGTCTGAAACCCACCATCATGGGTCCGCCGCAACCTATCCTTCTGATGCGACGGTCGCCGTGGTTTTTGGTCATCAATCTCCGGTGTTTGTGCAGACACCCGCCATATCTTCACCGACCTATCTAAGCTCCCACTATACAAGGTAAACGGCCTTTCACCACTTCCGTCACGGCGGCTCATATCCACCGCCAAACACTTCACCGGCCCACTGTGTCCATTCAAAACGTACATACATCTGTGCTCTCCTCCGTCTTCTCTCCGCCATACACATATATTCGTGTCCACTGAACCGCTGAAAACCATACGACCGGCGGCCGCCAAACACAGAACCGCCACCTTGTGGCATCTCAAAACCCGGCCACCGGACAACAGCTTATCCCGTTCCCAAAAATGCAAAAGTCCGTCCGATAAACCAGCGTAAACCACCGTCCCCGCTGGATTAACAACTAACGACGTCACGGCAGATTCCTGCTTCAATAAAGTGTTCAAAAGGGAATGTTTCGTTCTTTTCCCCGGTTTCTCCCTCCGCCACACTTTTACCGTCCCATCCGCCGAGCCGGAAAAGATAAAATCGTCAAATCCGGCCACCACTGCGTTAACCGCGTCGTCATGAGCGGGAATCGATTCCAAACATTTGAAATCTGATACTTTCCAAACTTTAATCGTTTTATCCCACGAACCTGAATATAATAACGAACGATCTTCGGTCAAACTAAGAGAAGAAATGGCATCGTAATGTTTGATCCAAATTACACTACGATTATTCCTCACCTCCGTATAATTCTTAGGTTTCATCGATTTTTCCATAATCGACGTCAGATTTGGTAGAGTACTGATCTTTTTATGAACTCTAGGGTTCTTAGCTGATACCTTCCAAGCCCTAATTTTCCCGTCGCTGTGACCGGTAAATATCGTATCGTCTGCAATCACAATCGCTTTCACTAATCCGCTGTTAGATTTGAATCCAGAAAATTCCTTCCGATTCTTCCATACGCGAATGTTCTTGCTATCAGATCCGGTGTACAACATATCTCCGATTGCCGCCAACGAATATATATTTCCTTCTTGACGAACAAGAGAAGCTAGTAATCCGGTGTAATCAGAAAAATCCATGCAATCCGGAGCCGCCTGTTCTCGGTACGACCATTTTGAACTTGCCACCGGCGACGTCTGTGTGGAGTTCATGTTCATTGTATTCGAATAGGGATCCCGTAAATGCTCGTCGTTGTATGTAGACTCGTTGTTCGTTGACGCCGGTTGGGAGTCCGGATTGTTGCTGATACGCAAATGAAGCCTTTCGATGACATCATTTGGATGTTTCCGGTGAGGATGATGATCGTGGTTGATCATCAACACGATGGATTTCTGCTGTCATACGTTGCTATTGCTATACAAATCCAATCTCGGTGGGTTTATGATGATTCTAAATTTCTGTTCATAATCCTTGCAAATAAATCATCGACATAGATCGGTATTTCGGATTTTGAGATGAGAATTACGAATGCCAGCAACAATGATCGTCGAGAAATTTTGTTGGAAAAGATAATTGGTTAACAAACTTATTAGAATTATGTCGATTTTACAAACCATCTTATGCTGTTATGCATTTCCAATATTAAAAAAGGTATAGGCTTCCTTTGATCAACATGCATGTCCAGTATTGAACTATATATTTGAACGGTGGTTATAGATTAACAGGAGTACACGTTATAACAAAATCTTTGTTTTTACACTAAAATTAATAGAAACGTGACTTGGTTTAATTCTTTTCACTAAAATATACACATCTAAATAGGGAAAATGACTTAGGAGGGTAACTATCTTTTTATTTTGTTCACATTTAGGTAATTTTTTCTTTTTGTACCCATATAACCAACCAACTTGTTTTAAGTGTTCACATCTTACAATTATGATCGGGTATCACCTGTTTTACCCAGTATCATTGAATTACGTCAGTTATTAACGCTTATGTGACGTATTACATGGCCATTACACACATTCAACCCATTTATCAATAAATTAGGGTACATTCTTACACCTGTTACTGAAATTAGTCTCCCCGATTACATCACTGTTAGAAATTGACACACCAAATCGTTCTTAGGGTTCGTAACTGAAGTGTGGAGTAAGTCGAATGTAACATGGCGGGAGAGTCATCTACAAGTAAGTATTTGACTGTCGATTTTCATACAACAGTTTATTCACACCAAATTCGTTATCATTCTTGGATGGTGTTAAAGTGTCTGTTCGATATGTGGATTTCGGTTTACTATATTGTAAAGATTTTATTGCGTTTCTTAGAAAGTCGTGTAAAAGAAATTGTGACTGCATTAGAAATGAAAGCTTGGTAGACGGTATTAGGAGAATTGACAATAATGTTGACTATATCGAGTTTGTTGAAAATGGTTACGATGCTATGAACGAGTGTAGAATGAATGTGTACATTGACCATCATAATGGACCAATTCTTGACTGGGTTGTTTCAAAAGTGCAGGAGTCGGATCAAGATGATGACAAAGATTCAGAACACTTTTATACGATCGAATATGATCATGAATCTGATGAGGAGGTGCATACTTTTGACAAAACTGTTGTTGATAAATTTTTGAACAAGCTGGGAGGTGTTACCAACAACACTAGCGAAAATGATGATGATGAACCCAACAATGAACTTGATCAGCATGTCGTGTTCTCTGTACACGATGAGAACCAGGAATAGGATCAAATGATCCCGATTTTAGGTATGAATTTTTCTAACCCTATGGAATTAAAGCATTGTATAACAAATTATGTTGCCAAGAATGGGTTTGATATATGGTATGAAAAAGATGATCATAAAAGACTATTTGTAAAATATGGTAAAGGTAAGAAGAATAAGAAGGGATCATCTTGTCCCTTTAGATTGTAGCCAACCTGGATGGGCAAAGAGATCTCTTTCCATATCAAGTCTTTAATTAGTGACCACAACTATTCAAGAGCCTTCAAATATGATTCCATTGTAACATTTAAATTGATTAGGAAGCATTTCATGAATAATATATTGAAAACCTAATAGATGAGTATTAGGAAACTGAAATCTGAGGTGAGCAAGAAGTTTAACTTGATTGCAAGTGTAGGACAATGCATAAATGCTAGGAAATATGCATTTCAAGATATAGAGGGTAATTTAATAGAACATTATGGAAAAACGTGGAGTTATGGAGAGGAGTTAATGAGGACAAACCTCGGATCAACAATAAAGATGAATGTGGATATGATGCCTGATGGAGCCACTTACTTTTCCAAGTTCTATGTCTATTTTAAGGGTGTGAAAGATGGATGGATTGAAGGTTGCAGGAGGTTAATCAGATTAGATGGTTGTTTTTTAAAGAGGATATGCAGATGAGGCTTGGCTATGATGCATATGTCATAAACCTTACATACAGGACATCCTGATGCAATTTTTGGCAGCTATCAGGTGTCCCTTGTGTGCATGGAATGATATCCATTTCATACCTCAATATAGATCCTGAGGACTATGTTGCACCATGGTTTACTACTGCTATGTTCATAAGCTTATACAGGTAATAACGTTATGTCATTTAATGATAGTGACATGTAGCCTCGAGTGGATTATATCAAGTCATTGCCCCTAAAAAAGACTACCTGGAAGACCAACAACGAAAAGGAGAAGGGATTACGCAGAGAGGGAAGAGAAGTGAATAAAGGGATACAGTCACAAAATCAGGTATGGTATTGAGATGCACCATTTGTAAAGAAAGAGGGCACAACAGAGCTATATGCCCTCAAAGACCGAATGATGAAGCATCAGGTTCATGTTTAAAAAAACTAAGAAACAAGGTATGTTTTCTATATACGATAAGCAAGAGTTTAAATGAAAAAAACCTAACTAAACTTTTGCAATCCATCATAGCAGGTACAATTGGAATTGAACCTGTAGTGGATGAGGAGATTCAAGGAGAATCGACAGTTGAATTGAAGTTGTAGTTGAATAGGAGATTCAAGGAGGACCGACAGTTGAAGTTAAGCAAATGACAAGGAAATTTTCAGAGAGAATCACAAAAATTAAGTTACGTAAGAGGTTTGAGGGGAAAGAGGGTAGCAGTGACCAACACCATTTATAGATTTGATGTTATATAATATTTTTTTAGGAAGACAAACTCTTGGGTCTTGTAATGACACATATTTTGTAATGGCACATATTTTGTAATGCCTTTTGGCATATTTGATTGTTTAATGTTATTTTAATCTCATATTAATGATATTTAGATTGCAGTTTTTATGTCATTTAGATTGCATACCCCAATCTGTTTGGATTTTAGTAGTACATTGTCATTTCTGTTAGCATTTTATCAGTACATTACTATTTTTGTTAATTTGGATTTTACTAGTACATTGCCATTTTTGTTACCATTTCTGTTGCATTTTATGTCATTTGGATTGCATACCAATATCATCTACATTCAAATTTGATTGAATTTTTTCAGTTTTTGTCCGTTGGAATTTTTTCAGTTTTTGCCCATCGGAATTTTGTCATTAGCATTTATGTTAACATTTAACTAGTGCATTGCCATTTTTGCTAACATTTAGCTAGTACAAAGTACATTGCCAAATCTGTTAACATTTAAGTAGTACATAGCCATTTCATTACTTCCAAAAGTACATGATATATGAAGACATCAAAAATTTTCATCACCACGTTACAGACAAACAAGAAAAATAACACAACCAGGGCAACTTTGTGTAAACAACTTTCGTCTGACTTTCTCTAGTTCTTGTATAAATACAAAATTGTCTTGTTGCATCTTCATCTTGCATATACTGACTTCGTTTTCCTATGTTGATAATTTCATGCTAACATTGCAGGCTTCAATTTCACCATTTTTATTCAAACTAAGCTTTGTCTCAGTCCTTTCATCATCGACCCATTCCCAAAATTTACATTATGGCGTTCTTCCATTCTTTAAACAAAGGAAACATAGGGTTAGAATGAGGAATTTAGGATCAAAATGTCATAGAAATTGGTTTACCAGTGAGTATGCCAAACCCTAAATTTTCGTCCAGGGTTTTCTTCGGTCTTTGAAATCTTCACACAAGATGGTAACTTACAATGGCAGGGATGGTTAGCTTGAAATTCTTCATGTTGTTTAGAATACAAGGATGAAGAAGACGATGGCATTGTCCACTCGATTGTGACATAATCGCATCATATGCTTATATAATGTATGCATAAATTTTACCTTGCCAAGTATACACCACATATTGCTACGTTTTGCCACATATACGCCACGAATATGCCACATAAGCTAAAACAGGTGATACCCGGTTATAATGTTAGATGTGAACACTTAAAACAAGTTGGTTGGTTATATGTGTACACAAAAAAAAGTTACCCAAATGTGAACAAAATGAAAAGATAGTTACATTTCTAAGTCATTTTTCTCATCTAACTACTACGGGAAATTAGTTGATTTTCGATATTCTTTTATTATAAACAGTAGAAACTATATATATACTTATTTATATCATCAAATAGTTTCTATCATCATTTATACACATTTATAACTCTAAATTTTCTAATATATCCGTAAGTGTAATAAAGAACATTATGTTATTGTCAAAAAAATATTTTATATGATTGTAAATATTTTATTGGTTTATTTAGTATAAATAAACCATACATTATTAACATTATCTCAATATTAATTAATTAATAGTTGTAAGTTAAAAACTGAAAAATAAAATTTGTAAATTTATTTGTATATAAAAATACGATAAAAATAATTGTAAACTTTTAAATTTATAAAATAACATAAAACATAAAAATAAAGCTACAAGATAAACGTTCTAAAAGCTAGTAGCTAAACACCCTAGAATACGAAATAAAAACGGTATATTTAAAGTGGGTAGATTTAAAAGTTATCAAAGAAAAAAAAACGTTCACAGTGGCACACTAATTTACAAGTAGGGATGAGCACGGGTCCGGACCTCGACCGAACCAGATCGAGAATTAATTTCGTAGGAAACAAAGAACCGGGAACCGGACCGAATACCCGGTTTCGGTTTCGATTCGGTTATACAATGAAATGTGCTATGAATGATGGGTTCGGTTCCGGACCCGGACAAAACCGGACCGAGAACCAAAGAACCGAGAACCGATTTAGTGTAAAATAAAGAGCTGAGAACCGATTAGTGGAAAATAGAGAACCGATGACCGAACCGAATACGCGGTTCCGGTTCCGGTTCCGGTCCACATCCGATCTGGATCTTCAGATCAAATGCTCATCCTTATTTACAAGAATGAATATGCTTAAGAATAATAATAAGTAATCCTAAAAAAATCACATACATTAAGGAAAAGCTTAAGCTAAAGTTTGGGATAACTCTTTCTAGATTTATTATATTATAGAGTAAATTACAGATTTGGTCCCTGTGGTTTGCTTTGAATTGCAGCCTTGGTCATCCTTTGGGATTTCCACGTTGAGGGTCCTCAAACTATCAATTTCGTTTCAATTATGGTCCCTCAGCTGGTTACCGTCTCCCTTACCTCCGTTAATATCCGATCGTGCACATCACGTGAGGGTATATTGGTACTTTCTCACCTCTGGCTCCCAACTGAATAAGTAAGCAAAGAAAATCTCATTTGTTTTCTACTTGATCCGATTCACTGACGAAGGAAAAGAAACTTGCAGCACTTGACTTCGACAATGGTAGTTTGCAACTGCGGCAACGAAGCTAGCATCGCAACATCGTGGACCAACAGAAATCCCGGAAGGCGCTTCTGGCGTTGTGCTAGATGTGGGTTCGTGGGGTGGTCAGATCCTCCGATGTGTCGGAGGGCACTGATGATAATTCCCGGTCTTTTGTTAGCTAGAAGAATCATGGTTGAAGACATAGCACGACTGGAAGCCGAGCTGGAAGCTGCGGGGAGGTACAAAGTTTGGTTGATCGTATCTTGGATATTCTTCATTGTTCTAACTATGTTCTTGATGTTCGAGTAAGGTAGGTGTAACTCCGATGGGGGTTAGTTTCTGGGGTAGAAAGTTAGGGTTTTTTTTTGGGTTTTTGGGTATGGCCGGTTTGTAAGATGAAGTTTGGTTAGTATGAAATGTGGGTTTTTAAATTTGTTTTTTAGACTACAAAGTTTTGTTTTGTAAATCGGTTACTATGTAATGCATCTATGTTTATGAAATGTTAAGGGTTAAGTTTGTGTTATTTTGATTAATTTGTTGTTGGATGTTTGATTCCAAAAGTATTGTTTGTCTCACCATATGCAATATCATGTGTATTTATTGGAATAAAACTAAGTTGCTATATAAAAGTGACATTCCAAAGTAGGTTGCTATTTGTTTGTGAAGATTTGGTTTTCATTGACAAATGTGTACTGTCATGCTCTTTGTGTTGTACGAAGGTTGAACACTACACCCACACTTTACTTGTAATAGTATGTTGCTATATTACATTAAAGTATAATAATATGTTGGTAAAATTTCAACAGTTTAAGTTTCGTATATATATTCTTTAATTCACATACACACATACACATTATCAAACAATTTAAAAAAGACATAATCAAAACACAACATAGTATTAGTCCACAACCCTCATTAGATATTACAAGGTTAAATTTTGACACACACATTAACTATCAGATTTCAAATGTTGACTGCATAGTAGCAGTTGATGTTGACAGTCAACTGCTTAACAAAATTGGTCAACATTTACAAAATTATCCAATATGTCCTACTAACTATGACACCATAGTTTAGTTACACATTATTCACACATGACATACATACCTACTAATTATCCGATTACAATTAAAATACATAAAACAAACTCCTGCTACTCCATCACTTGAACAAACTCCTGCTACACAGCAACTCATCTTTCAATTTCAAGCACCTCTAAGAGCTCCTGCTGGTACACCATTAACATCTCTTCCATAATCCATGCTGTTTAAGACCACAGGATGTTCCACTGATGTCAGTGGTGTAGGTCTTGTACCATTCAAGGGAAAACTCATTGGATCATGATTTGCTTGTGCTTCTGCTGGACCACCTTGTCCCTTACAGGACCTTGCATTATGTCCGGGATTGTGACATTTGCCACATGTAATGGTAAGGTACTTTCGTGTCAACTTAGTATTGCTTTGACTTACATAAGCTTGTTGGCTTGATGACTCACCTTCACTCCTTCTTCTTTTCACTTTGGGTCTCCCAACCTGTAAAAAAATCCCAAAAGATATGTATTTATATTATATATATCCAAATAATTGTGACATGTACAGATAAGATACACATTAATAACTTGATACCTGCTTCTTATGTTTAGGGTGCACCAAAGTAGTAGGACAATCAGAAGTAGGCCATAGCTGTGGTCCATTGATTGGTTCAATTGTGAATGAATACATTTTTGTCCAAGTTGATAAAAAATAACAAGGATGGACAAGTTCCTCAGCTAGTTGAACTTGTTGTCCATTCTCGACCTGGTCCCATAGTGCAGCAATTGCATGTTTACATGGAATACCAGTCAAGTCCCAATGTCTACAAGAACATGTCTTCTGTGCCATGTCTACCACATACTGCTCATAATAATCTCCTGTCACTTGGAATTTCCAATTCCCATTGTACAGACACTTACACTTGGTAGCATCATCCTTGTTTTTGTCTAGGATTGCTTGAGCAGTTGGAGTGAGTGGACCAGGGCTTTTAGCTATCAATCGCTGGACTGTGACAATCTTTTTCATCAGGTACTCTCTTATGAACTCAAGGGCTGAAATAATTGGCCTGTCTCTGCCATCTACAATCTTCGCATTGAAGACTTCACACAAGTTGTTCAAAAGCACATCTGAGTGTGCCCTTCCTGTTTGACAATAATCCACAATTTTAATGTCATGTTACTTACACATAACAAGTTGTAATTAAATTTGGAACCCTAAATGTATTACAATAGAACCTGTGAAATGGCTCCTACTCCAATGTTTTGCAGGTATGCATTTTAACCAATTGTATGCCTGTTTGTTATACTTCTGTAACTCTGCCATTGCTCTGTTGAACTCAGGAATTGTTGTAGCTCTTGCACATTTCCAAAGATGTTCCTTAAGAGGCTTCCCTTTCCAATACAATTTCATATTGTCCAATATATGTCTGACACAGTACCTATGCTCAGCTGAGGGGAATACCTTGGCAAGTGCAGGAACCAAACCCTACACACACATAAATTGTTAATCAATTTTAGTAAATGTTGTTTGACATTATAATTAAACACTACCTTTTGACGATCACTAATGAAAGTGAAATTTGTATTATTTCCCATATCGAGATCCTCACCCAAACATTCCAAAAACCATGTCCAAGAGCTTTTTGTTTCAGCTTCAACAATGGCATATGCTAACGGGTATATACCATTGTTTCCATCTAACCCAACAGCACTCAACACTTGTCCTGGGTATGGACCTTTCATGAATGCACCATCTAAACCTAAAATCTCCCGCTTTCCATACTTGAAACCCTCTTTTAATGGTCCCAAACAAATGTAAATTCGTTTAAACACTCGAGTGGGCACACTAAAATTAGGTTCAGATTCCACACCAATTTTAACTGTGGTACCTGGGTTTCTTGCTTGAAGTTCAAGAACATACTCTCGCAGTAATGTGTACTGTCTCTCGAAGTCTCCCCTGATATGATTTAGGGCAAGAACCCTAGCCCTAAAAACCTTCATGAATGATAGCTGTAGCTTGAACTTTCGTTCCAATTCTTTATGGAGAGCTGCAACGGGGATTCTAGGGTTCGCTTCCAATTGCTGGTAAATCTTCTTCGATAGATATGTTTGGGTGCACTGTCCTACTTTGCGTGTTTTAATACAAGTGTGTGTGTCGTTATATGTCTTAACTAACCAGTCTTCATCTGACTTAGCTTTTGAAATGAGGAGGACCCATGGACATTTTTCATCTGAAATGACAAAATTACCCCTCATTTCTGCTTCATGAGTTACAGCTTGTACACCACCAACAGGGACCGGTCCTCTACATTTTGCTCTTAATCGGTACCGATCATTTTTTTGCAGGTAAAGTTGTCGTCTTGAAAATACTGCAAGATTGGCGAGTGCTTCCTTCACTAGCAATTTGTTATCAAACCTTTCCCCTAACCTGAAATCAGCCTCATGTGACTGACCATGAGAACATTTGGGATACCTACTTAAGTTTCTCAAAATTTCTTCTCTACAGCTACCATGTCGACTTTCTATGTCAAATGTATTGCTGTCAATTATGTCAACTGCCATGTTATGATCATCTGATTTGTTGTAAGGTAAACCTTCAGGTAGTGGATCGAGGCACCCTTGGAATGCGTCCATGTCAACATCAACATCATTCCTGTTCAACAACTCAGTTGGAAGGAGTGGAAATTCATTATCACTGCTTCGATCAGCATCTGTGTCATCACCTTCATCTGCTACCATAACAGTCTTTTCCATATTATCCTCATGTGGTACTCCAAATCCATAGTTAACACCAATTTCATCGTCCTCCAATACCTGGTAATCCTGTTCGATATTCCCTTCATAACCCAAGGCAGGTAATGGTTCATCAAATATACTGTCATCCCAATCAACAACAGTTGACTCTATTTGTGTTGTATCAGGGGGTGCTGACTCTATAGGTATGATGTCCATACACCTATCTTGAATGGGTTCTGAGTCTAGCATTGGTTGCGCAACACATACAGAGGATTCCCCAATGTTTGATATACTTTCAGAAGCGTTTATATTTAGATCAAATAACAATTTTCTAGGACAATGCAGGTCTGAAGTACGGCTTAATCTTTTTCTGACGTATTCAGGGGACAGGGGTAATACGGGCTCTACCATGAAATCTGCTAAAGGGGGTTTACCATATGTTGGGAGTATACTATGTCCATGCTCACAAAATATCTCATGATCCCAACAAAGTTTAACATATCTTCCGAATATGTTGACATCGGCATCACACATTAACGGAACAAGACCAGAACTAATCTCAACTAGAGGAAGCCGAAAATGATAAAATACAGGCACCTGATCATTGTACCCTAGCTCTTTCAGAATGTGGTTCAGTTCTACTATGGAAAACTCATCGATGTCAACGGTATCGATGAATGTTATTTTGCCATTTACGTAGCTTCGGGTTGGTGATTCGACAAAATAACCTCCATGGTGCAACTGTATGTAGAAAAGGTTTTTATTTCCCACTGAAATCAAAGAAATCAAAGAAATTTATTTGCCACTGAAATCAAAGAAATCAACTGTATAAACGAAGAAGATGCATGTACCGTATAGATCATCAACATCGTCGGTATCTTCAGTGTGTCGAATCTTCCACATTTTGAACTTCACTGTAGCTCCGATTGTAGCTTCACCACCTGCAACACCTTACGCACAGAGAGGAAGTTTTCAACGAAGATTTTTTCGAGCCAAACAAACTGTGTTGAGATGATTGATACTCATCACCTGCATTTAAGGCGCCAAAGTATATAGATCTTCTGAACAGATGAGAAAGTACCAATATACCCTCACGTGATGTGCACGATCGGATATTAACGGAGGTAAGGGAGACGGTAACCGGCTGAGGGACCATAATTGAAACGAAATTGATAGTTTGAGGACTCTCAACGTGGAAATCCCAAAGGATGACCAAGGCTGCAATTCAAAGCAAACCACAGGGACCAAATCTGTAATTTACTCTATATTATATATATATATATATAAAATTCTTGCCGTTAAAGTGAGCCGTTTACTCTTCATTCTTGGGTTTTGCTATATTGCGCCATTTTTATTTTATATATAATACGTATTTGCCCATCACAGCACAAAACTTCCATAGCTCAGCTGGGTAAAGCATTAAAGTGTGCATGTTTAAAGCCTTCGGTATCTGGGTTCGAGTCCCTTTGATTGTTTTTTACTTTTTTTCATTTTGACAAAAAAACATACTTGGATTAAAAAAACCCACCCATGTGCCATCTAAACAAGTCCACGGCATCTTTTAACTTTGAACCAACACATCTTTTTAGCTTACTATTTTTAAAAATTTAAGCTATTATTTATTTTTATTACCAATTTTACATTTGGTTCAATTTAGCTCTTATTATTCTACTTTTGTTTTCTAAAATTTTAGCCAAAGTTTTAGAATAAGCATCCTATTTTTATCGTCAAACTTTTAAATTTTACTACACCGACCCATCTTCTAATTTTTTTTTTAGAAATTACTGCTTTCTCTAACATTGTATTTTTAATTCTTTTACAATTTCTTTTAAAGTTCTTTTAACTTCTTTTAAAATTATTTTTACAATGTCCTTATTACGTTACAATTTTTTCGCAATTTTTTTATTTTTGTTTTTATATGTTCTTTAAAAATATCCTTTTAATTGGATGACATATTTTACAATTTTTTTAACAACTTTTTTTTTAGGAATTTTATATTACTGTATTTCACATGGTTTTTTAAACACTTTTTCGTTTTTACAAACTAACAAATGAAAATCTATCCGCAGCAACGCGCGGCATGATCAACCTAGTATATATACAATTGTTGCCTTGATGAACAGTACCACTTTAGTTTTATTATAATTTTTACCCCTGTAGTTTTAATTTGTATAATTATAGTTTTAGTCCCTATAGTTTTAATTTTTATTAATTACAATTTTGGTCCCTATAGTTTTGTTTCTCAGTTTAACATTATTACAGTTTGGATCCCTGTAGTTTTAATTTGTTGACTTCCTTAACCGCAGCAACGCGCGGCTCCCTTCCGCTCGTTTTGTTACAAACCGGGAGTTATGAAAAGCTTAAGCTAAAGTAAGCTAACTAATCAGTATTTATAATGAAAAATACATAATGAATGAATAAAAATTTGCGAACCATTGTAATTGAAAATACATAAAAATGACATGTTATCGTAACATATTTACAACTCAACAACTACCTTTTTTATCAATCTTAAGTATTTTTTATCGAATGTTTGTGCATGTGTTAATGTTGTGACTGTAATTTTTATTAATATTTGGTATTTGTCAACAAAATATGATAAAAATTTGACATATGTAGTTATAACAACAAAAAACGATAGATTAGCTAATAAGACATTAATAATATTTAATATATTAACTAGGGTATAAAATAAAATGTTATTAAATATAGAGATCAAAATGGACAAATTTTGAAAAATAAAAATTAAGAGATTGAAGCTTATTAAATTCTCTTAGAAAAGCTCTTCTCCCTAATTATGAAAAATTATTGAAAAACTTATTCAATAGTAATAAGCTTTAAAAACTACAATCCAAGATGTTTTAAAAAAGCTCATCAAAAGCAATATGATAATAAACAATCCAATAATATCAATAAAATACCAATATAGAAAGCACGTAACTTTATAAAAAAGGTACAAACCAAATTGGACTCTTTTGGTTTGTTAACAAGCTTAGATCATTTAAATGAAAAAAAAATATATATACACATTACTCATCTCTATATTATTTTATTAAGGTGAATTAGAAAAATACTAAATTTTTACAAAAATTTGATTTTGACAATGTTATTTTTTTAATTAAATAATTAAGTTTTGAAAATTTCTCAATTAAGTCACCATGTTTTCAATTTTGTTTCAGTGTTGATCATTTAACCAGTCAACATAGTTGTCAGCTGATGTGGCATGAAGACTTGCCGGTATAAGATGATGTGGCGCTAACATGGTATATCATATTATATAATCTAATTGTTATGCATATAGTTCAATTAAAATGTATTAATATTAAGGACAAATTCACAAAAGACGTTTTTAGTTTCAATTAAGTCATTACTTTTTTTTTCAATTTTGACACTTAGAAAGTGACGTCATCATATCATATCAACGCCACATCATCAAAGGCTGACATGTCAGTATGTCACATTAGTTGTCAACTGGATCGACCGATCAAATGGTCAACATTGAAAAAAATTTGAAAAAATAATAACTTAATCGGGAAAAATTGAAAACTTAGTTGCTTAATTGAAAAAAAATAGCACAATGTCAAAATCGAAATTTTATGAAAATTTGATATCTTTTTTGAAATTTATCCATACAAATTTTGTATTATAACTAAATGGAGGGCATATAGATATAGAGTTGTCAATAGATCATGTTACGTTATAGATTGGATTTGAATCAATATGCTTGATTTTAATTTTGACTTATTGAAAATTTTAATTCAATCTGACCTGATAGATTATTGGTTTGCTCTAAAGGTATATAAGAAACAAAAATATTCAGGATTTAGACCGATTTAAAAAATGAATCAGATCTTGGTCAACAAAATCAAACAAGATTTGAGTCTAAACCGGTTTCGAAAAAAATACCCAAACATATAGGAACCATTAAGGATCAATTTGAAAACTGGATTGACTTCGGTGTCAAATTTTACTAAAATTTCAGTGCTTGATGTGAAACGGACAAATAAGCAAAACTCATTGCTTTTGTGTTGTATAAGGTGTTTTTCGCTCATTTGAGATCTTTTATGGCTTCAAAATTACATTTTTATGCTTTTGATTTTTAGAAAAAAAAAATCCTGGACATCCGGGATGGTACAAGGGGTGAAAACCGGTTTTAGGGTACCTCGAAAATCTTATATTATCTACAAATTAAACAAATAATAGATGGGGGAAAAGTTACCATATGAAAATCAATTTTTGTAGGTTTCAAAATTACCAAAAACTTTTCCAATCTTCCATATACCAAATTGATCACAAACCGTCAGATTGGATCCAAACCGAACAAGTTTCACACAAACCGATTTCTAACTTAAACATGTTCGGTTTCAAAAGAGATTTTGGATCCCAAACCAGTTTTTTTGTGCACCTTTATGTTGACCTCAAAGTCATATTGGCCCATTATTTGTTGTTACGAACCCAACTTGTTAAATAAACCAGAAATAACGTTATGACTTTGATATTGTATTTTTAAATCTATAATATTAGATAACAGTAAATATATAATTTAACGGACTGTGGGCTTGACATTAATCCATCTTTTCAATGTCAACCCAATTTAGTTAATTCAATTGATTGATTAGATTAACCAATCTAACTTTGTTTGCGTAAGTTTTCAGAGCTGTATAAATGCATTGTCTTTTTATTAGTTATGTTTTAAGATAAATAGCTACAAAATAATAACATAAGCTTTTTTACCCGTGGTTCGACATGGAATCTGAACGTATTAGAAGTTATTGAATTGTTAATCCTGGGTTCGACTTGGAATTTGCTTCATTTATGTGAAAATATAAATTCTTTATACTTTTAAATTTTTTTATTGTTGGTTTTATTTCTACCATACAAAACATTTATCTCGAATTCTTTTTATTCCTTAAACATATTAATTTGTGTATTCCATGAACAGAAAATTACTTTTCAGGCCAAAATAAAGCCGGTTTGTACCGTGTTATTGCTTTTTGTTCCATATGAAGTTAATAATTCAGGAAAATTTGTATGGGTATATTTTCAGAACACACTGTTTTTAATTTATAACCAAACTGAGTAATCTTTAACTGTTTACAAAACTAAACCTAGTCTGTTCATCTGTGGTCAACAAAATATTTTTACAAGCCCAACCTAATTCAACCATTTTCTCATTCACCAACTTCATATCTCCTTTTGCACATTGCTTGCACTCATCTACCACTTTAAACCAATCACAACCTTCTAATATTTCTTCCCCTTTTTTCGTCCCGCATGGTAGCCTCTCGCGGATGTAGCATGCCTTCACCATATAAAAACATAAACCAAACTCATAAATACCAGACAATTGTACGCACGACATGACAGAACAGATTGTACTGTCTTAGGTGTACACCAAACAAGGACCGAGACTGATGTCAACAAGACAAAAATTGCATATTTTTGTTTGTTTCAAAACGAAAAGGGTGGGATAGGACTTGTTTTCGATCTCTCGTTTGTGCAAAAGACGTTAATGCCCTCATCATCTTCGTCATCGAACATAGCCCTAGAAAGCTTGTCCAGTCCGGTCCTGTCCCATGTAACAAATTGGACTGGACAAGCTTTCTAGGGCTATGTTCGATGACGAGGATGATGAGGGCATTAACGTCTTTTGCACAAACGAGAGATCGAAAACATGTCCTATCCCACCTTTTTCGTTTTGGAACAAACAAAAATATGCAATTTTTGTCTTGTTGACATCAGTCTCGGTCCTTGTCCGGTGTACACCTAAGACAGTACAATCTGTTCTGTCATGTCCTGCATGAAGAAAGGGGTCAAAGAGTTATTTATTTGAAATTTGATAAAAAAAAAAAAAAAAAACTGAACCTGCAAAAGACCCATGATGATATCCGAGGTACTTGATCCTTCACGTAAACAAAGAAGGATACCCTGCGATTTGGTAACATTGATAAGATCTTTGAAATTACACACATAGAAAGAGCAAAAAAGAACTTGATACGTACTTCAGTTTCAGTTCTTTGAAACTTATGGAAGGAAACTTCCGTGCACACAAAGTAAAAATCATCTTTACTTAAAGACCGCATTGCCATCATCGATATTTGTGGTATTTGGCATCTGGGGTTCAAAGAACCAATCCTTATGGGCCATTTTAATCTACCTGAAACAATAAGCCCATTTAAATTCTACAGCTAAATGCCAGAAATAGCAATGTACTTCCATTTAGTTGTGTTAAATGCAGCATCTTACTTTCATTTTTTCCCTATAGCATTGTACTTTCAATTTTTTATTAGAACATTATACTCTAAAACATCTTACCAAATTTTTGCTTTTTATTTAGATGACATTGCTATAAATGGATAAAGTTGTAATAGGAAGAAACGAAAGTAGGATGCTATAATGAACAAACTAAAGAAAGTATAAGTATGTTGCTATTTCTTGCATTTCTATTAAGAATGAAAATCTAACCTTTACATGAGAAGAAATTCATTCCTTCCTTTTTACTTACTTCAGCTGGTGAAGGGATGTATCCCAATTTAATCCATGTATCCATGATTATCTCTAACCTATCCTAAACATCAAACTTCAAAAATGTGAGGTACTACACACAATTTTAGGGCTTGCATTTGTTACATGGGACATGACTAGACAAACTTTCTATAACTATTTTCAATGATGGTAAATGAAGAGGGCATTTATGTCTTTTCCACGGACGAAAGATTGAGAACGAGTCCATGTCCCACACTAACATCAATCTTTAGTCTCAGTCTTAATCCCAGTCTGATGCATGTCAAACACAGTACAACCTGTTCTGTCATGTCATTTCATGTCCCATATAAGAAATGGGGAATAGAAGTTTTAGTTAGTGAAAATTTTGTATAACCTTTGTTAATGTTTGCAAATGGACATGGTTTAAACTTTGATATATCCCATATAGATCAATGGCTGTGAATATTGGGTATACAACAAACGGTAAACCTGCTTGCAATCTGTTTAAATAATACAAGATTTAGATTAAAGAAACGGGATTTGTTCAGAATAAACGAAAATGAGGCTTTCTGTCATTTTATAAAATATTCTTTTAACATCATTTATCCAGACAACACTTAATGGAAAAATTAAAGAAACGGGATTTGTTCAAGAAAGACAAACCGTTGGTTGTTCTTTAACATAATATTTAAGGCTGCAGCTAGCATAAGACCAAGGTTGTCAAAGCAGACTTGTTGAATCTAAAAAAAAAATAAAAATATTTAATCGTGTCAAAGAGTATATAAACTTATAATTCCAAAGAAATATGAAAACCTTAAATTGAAACATGAAGTCGTGAACAAACCTGAGCCTTTGCAGAAACTTCACCGAGGTTATCTGCTACTGCAAAGCTTCTGTGAACAGCAGTCTGGAAATGCGTACAATATAAATAAGGGTAAATTTGTAAAATGTTATAAAACTTAATTTCTAAAATGTAAATTTAGAACAGAAAGATTTGACTTACACCAGTTGCTAGGTAGCATGCTAGGCTTATTTGTTTTGCAATGTTGGCTATTGATGCAAGAAGCAAAAAGTATTGTGGAAAAGCGGGAGTCATCAACTCAACACCAATACTTAAACTGAAAACAACCGATGTCGAAAACCTAACTCGCTTCAATAAATCCAAAAAAAGAAAAAATCGTTTAATACACATCACATCAGAAATCATGAAAAAAGTATTGACATAAGCAAGTACCTTTAGGTTAGTATCAAATGCAGAAGCTAGACTAGCGGTGTAGATGCATCTACTTAACCGTCCAAGCCCGTCTTTCAAAACCCAATTTAGAGCTGCTGCAGATGGAAGTGAACGAGCGTATCCAATTCCGATTGCCCTGAACATTGCCTAAAATCGCAGGAATAGGTGATTCCATTCCGACCAGAAAAACATATTGAACAAATGAGGTTACATTCACAACGAAATAACTGGAGAATATGATACCTGTGTAGCAAGAACTTGAAGAGCGGAACTGAAGACTCTGTGGAGGAACTTCCATTTCACATATTCCAAATAATTTTCATTAATTTCTCTGGGAAGCAAGAAATTTCGGAAACCCAAACTGCAACTTTTTATAAACCTTCGACACCCATCAACTAAATCATCAAAATTATCGAAACAGAAGGGTTTCTGGTCAATAGAAACCAATTTTAAATCATTACCATCCCAAAAGTATCGAGAAACACCGTCAGATTGTCGGATAGCGACCGGAAGTAGAGTTGGTGTTATGGGTTCGAGTTCTTTTTTCAGTTTCTCCTCTTCGAATTCGAAGTGGAATGAAGTTTTTAACGAATTTGGTGGCTCGATTGTTCTTCTGAAACAGGGGTTTTGCTTAATCGGAAGAAAAGTTTGAGTTTTGTTTTGTCTTTCCCATTGCGAGCTCGAGCTGAAAGCAGAATTTGAAGTAGTAATGCGTAAGGCGGATTGCATGAGAATGGAGAAGGAATTCAGCCTGTAGTTCGATGAACTTATTTGTGTGCTAGGGTTTAAGGTATTTCGTCAATGGTTTTCTGGTTTATGAGAAATTTATTCGCGATTTTTCAAGAAAATAGAATCTTCCTTTTAAAGGAAAAGATCTATAGAGTATGAGGACCCAAATAATATGAATCGGCTCAATGTTTGTATATTTGTTTGGCCCTACATATCGAGGAAAATGCAAAAACCATTGTTTAAGTGAGACGGTTTGTATTATTATTTAGAGTAAATTACAGTTTTGGGCCTTGTAGTTTGTGTTAGGTAACATTCTAATTTCAACTATTGGAAATCGCACGTGATTGTCCCTGTGGTTTGAAAGATGCACGCCTGAGTTCCCTGAGGCTAAAGCCCGTCTCTTGGGCACCGTTAAAGGCCATATATGGCTGGTCAACAAAGGGTAAAAGGGTAAATCACACCCCAACAGCTCGTCTTGAATCCTACGCATTCCCCCTTTACGCTACTTCGTCATTGTCCCGAAAAAAAACCTCCCGTCTCCTCTGATCGCAACACAAAAACGGTGATATGTTCTTGCGGTGCTGCTACGTGTATAGTGACATCGTGGACGAATCACAACCCTGGACGACATTTTTGGTGTTGTTCGAGGAGTCGCATGTGTTGTGGTTTTGTGGGATGGTATGATCCCCCAATGTGCCAACGAGCCGTAGAGGTGATTCCAGGTTTACTTCGTTCAATGAACGACCTTCATGAGGCAATAGATGCTGGTAAAAAGTATAAGTATCTCTTATATGGGTCTTGGGTCTTTTTTGTTCGCGTTTGTGTCTGTGCTCATGGTTGAAGCTGTAGATTGACTGGGGTGATGAAAGGGTTGAAGTATGGGCTTGGAGGTAGCTATGGTTGGTTGGTTTTTGCGTTTTGGCTGTAATGGTTAAGGGGTTTTTGTTAGCCACTGTAATTGGTTAGGACTTGTAGTGTAAGTAGAATGGTGGATGGTAAGGAAGTATCAACTGTAATGGTGTCTCTTTTTGGCAACAATATGTAATGTATAAATTAATCTACTGAAATGGCAGTTGTTAATTGCAATCTATGTTGTATGTGAATTTGTTCCACTTGCAAAGACATGGATATCATAACATATAGTTCATATACTCACTTTGAAATCTGAATGGAGAATGATGCAGTGATATAATAAAGAACTTATTTTGATGCTTAATGCAAGGTACAAAAAACATTCTGAAAACTACTATGCTTTCAATCCATTATGTAATGGTATATTAAAGTACAATGGTATAATAAAGAACTTAATGTGATTCTTAATGCAAGGTACAAAAAAACATTGAATGCAGCCATAATAACCAATCTCGGGATGGAATTTGAACTTTGATATGAAGTACATTAAAGTACAATGGTATAACTGAAAACTAGTATGGACTTTGATGGACTTTGACTGCTGCATTGATAACCAATCTCATGATGGAAATTTAACTTTCAAAGGTAGTACATTAAAGTAAACTGTTATAACTGAAAACTAGTTTGCTTTCAAGCCATTCACCAAAATTTGGCAAACCATAAAGGTGGATCATATTAAGAACATCATATATAGATGACTGGAAACTGTTGTTACATTCCATACAAGATAATTGTTTTGTTCAAAGACTATATCAACGAAGTACATAGATGTCATGCTCTAGCTACTTAGCTAGTTAACTTCAACATTCCCTACTAAGGATATGGTATATCCCACACAAAAAAGGGAATTCCTAAGTTAACTAACATTTCAACACAAAATGCGTAATTTAACTACATAAAGTGTACGAATATTACATAACATCATTGTTTAAAAGTCAACAAAAGTAGTAACAACTCCACCAAAGTTCATAGATTCCCACCACTTCCTTGCCCTCCATGACCACCACCAAACATGAGTCCTGCTTCCCCTTGTCCCATGCAACTTTTGGAATTATGTCCCATGTGATGGCATTTACTGCATGTGACAGTTAAATACCTCATTGCTAACTTGGTTGCCCTTCTAGAAGATTGACTGCTTTGGCTACTTGGCTCCCTTGTCCCCTTTGCCTCTTTTTTTTGGTCTCCCCACCTACATTATTAACATAAAAATGATTAGATTGTCACGTATATCATAGGGAATCACATTGTAATAAACAATAAAACTAGCACCTGCTTATGGTGATTAGGAGGATTATAGTAGTCGGGCAATCCGATTTAGGCCACAAATCTTTACCATTAATGGAATCAACTTTAAAATTGTAAGACTCCTTCCACGTACTTAACATGTAACAAGCATGAACCCATTCCTTAGGATGTCCCACTTCAGCCCCATAGCTGGCCATGTCATACAACACAGCAACAATATGGACACAAGGAATACCGATTAAATCCCATTTTCTGCAAGAACAATTTCTGTCTTTCATGTTAACAATATACCGATCCATGTATTTTCCTGTAACCTGGTATTTGAAATCTCCAATTAAAATGCAAGTACAATCACAAGCTTCTTCCTTGATGACACTCATAATCCTTTGAGTTGTTGGGGTAAGAAAACCACTCGTTTTGTCAATAGCTTTTTGAACAACACAAAATTTTTCATCAGGTATTCTCTAATAAATTCCAAACATGAGATTATATGTTCGTCTCTTCCTTCCATAAGCTTGGAGTTAAAAGCCTTACACATGTTATCCAGGAGTATATCACTATGTGCTCATCCAGTGTAATTTAATAAAATTAAAATACATGTCACATTACATTTTATAATATAGTCAATGTGGGTTATGTATGTTAAATTTCTAGACACTAGTAACAAATACCTGAAAAGTGGCTTCTTGCCCAATGTTTTGGTGGAATTTTTAGTAACCATTCATGGGCCGCTTTGTTAAACTTCTTCAATTCTTCCATGCATTTGGCAAAAAAAAGCAAGCTTGTTGCTATTGCATATTGCCATAACAATTTCTTAAGTCGCTTGCCTCTCCAAGTAAGTTTCATGTTCTCATGTATGTGCCTTAAACAAAACCGATGCTATGCACTTGGGAACACTTTTGCCAAAGCTGATATTATCCCCTATATTACACCAAAATAAGGATTTTTATAAGAAAAAAATTATCTATCTGAGATGAAGGTGAAATTACTCCTATCATTAAGTTCCAGATCTTCTCCTAAACATGTTAAGAACCATGTCCAAGAGCTCATCGCCTCTGCTTCTACAACCGCATACGCTACAGGATTTGTACCCACCATCTCCCTCATGTAAATATATGTGGAGTCCAAGAGTATCTCTCCAAAAGAGCCCTTGTGGAGAGAGGGGAGACTCCAACATATATACAAACTTATAGGACCGTGTCGCACCAATGTGGGATACACTAACACTCCCCCTCAGAGATGTAGGCTCGATGAGGTTACAGGGGTGCGGGACACCGGCTCTGATACCATGTAAATATATGTGGAGTCCAAGAGTATCTCTCCAAAAGAGCCCTTGTGGAGAGAGGGGAGACTCCAACATATATACAAACTTATAGGACCGTGTCGCACCAATGTGGGATACACTAACACCTCACCGCCTGCTACGCCTTCACCGTCATCTCTCATCTCACATGTCCTTCTATTAGCTACCCGACTTTTTCATTTCCCGCTCAATGCATATGCCTCTGCCTATTTTCCAAGATTTTCTCCAAATTGAAATCAAGACTTCCCAAATTGAAGCCGGTATATCAGGAACTAAATCAGGAACTTTTGGAAACTTTATCAACCACTCTTTCTTCTATAATTTCCTCTCTTAAAACCCTAATCATCTTCGTCCTCTCAATCAATGTATGCGTCGCGGGGATATTTTGTCAATTTCACCCAACTTCGCAGGCCGATTTTGACTTATGTCTTAGTTTGACCGGAATATCTAGGCTTACCAGATCGCTGATGTTGATTGGATTTTGAAGAAATTTATTCTTGAGTTGTTGGAGTGAGGGGTTTAGGTTTATGGTTCTGATTGATTACGTAGTGATTGATCTATCTGGGGTGATGGGTAGTGTATGAAGGGTGGATGGTGCGGTATGGGAGGAGAAATATTGGGAGATCTTTTATACATATGCGGTATTTTGTGTTGGAATCAAGATTGCTTGCTTATACAAGAGGAAGCCTCAAGATAGCGTGATAAACATCAATACTGAAGTTAAACGTGATTAGCGAATGTACGCACTACGCTACTATGCTTTGCACTTTTGCATTTGTTTGTTGCGTGTTCGGTAATTATGTGTTTGACATTTCATAAATCATAGTGAGTTTTAGTTGAAGGCATTGCATGTTTTAACAAATGAGATGGAATTTTAGTTATATTGCAATTGATTATGGGTTCTGAGGATTTATTAGGTTCCAATCAAGACATTGGTTATAGATGGCAACTTTAGAGTGGAGGATCGTGGCTTAAAAACCCTACAAGGACTTGTAAGTTTCTTTCAATCCACTTATCTACTCTTTTAATGTTTTAGTTGATATGTAGACTGGACGATGAAGCAGTTTGTTTCCTGTTGTTGGCATATTGTGCTAATTTTACTTCACTCTTTTTTTTGGGGGAACAAATGGTGTATGTTTTGCTTATAACAACAACAAAGAGAAACATCAGATAAGGGACATTTTCTAATTTGCAACGGTCATCAGCTGTACAAAATTGTCTCTTTTGTATTTAGATGGCAGCTTTTAACATCCAGGAGACACTTATCTGGAAAGAAAAAATTGAATATGTTATTGATCAGGTATCTTTTATTACAAATTAATATTGTTTGTATAACTAGATGTTTGTTTGTTATTATTTTAATGTTTGTTTTGTCTTGAAACCTTTAATGACATGAAGCATCAAGAGTCGCTAGCTGCTAATGGGAATAAATACCAGTCATTTGAATATAAATCTGGAATGGATAGTGGAAGAAATGCTTCCTCTTCAGATCAATAAAGTCGGTAAGTAAATTTCACATGTACAGTCAACGATGAAAATTACATTTCAATGAACTTTTTAATTATACTTTTAGTTCTTCCTGTTTGTAGGTATAGTGCTGCTGAAGATGAAGATTCAAAACCAAGCTTACTCCAAAGAACAACAATTGGGAATGGTGATTGTTTTCTTGCTTTGTTTGATATACGGATCTATCGATTAAAAGTTTTCTCTTGCAAATCTGGTCCCCAAAAGTTTTCTCTTGCAAATTTGGTCCTTATTTCGAAGTTTCCTATTGATTTTGGTCCATATGTTATCTAAGACCATTTTGCCCTTGGACCAAAACAAAAAAAGAAACAGTATATGTGACACCCCAATTCTACTGTTTGCAAATACTAGGGTTTTTCGTATAAAGTACATGAATACAAAAATACAGTTTATCAAAAACCGTTAATTTTCATGCTAAAAAACAGTGGGTGTTACAAATCCATATCAAAACTAACCATAGTAAGCAAGAAAGGATTAAACCTCGAGTCCAAGATAGGAGCTATCTCGTGCTCCACTCCAGCTAAACTTCATCCAATTATAGCATAGCATTTTAACCTGAGATACATGGCAAACATAGAATACGTAAGACAATAATGTCTCGTGAGTTACATGAGTTTTAGACTCAAACATTTAACTTCTTTTTCCAACCTTTTTATAAAACATTTAACATAAAGCATCTTTCAAAACTTTATAGTAATAACATACTATAACTCTTTACCTTTCAAAATCATATAAACATCTTTCAAAACTTTATAGTAATAACATACTATAACTCTTTACCTTTCAAAATCATATAAACATCTTTCAAAACTTTATAGTAATAACATACTATAACTCTTTACTTTTCAAAATCATTTCATAATATACTTTGCAAAAATAGCATATTTCTTACTTTCTTTGACTGGTTTTAAAAGCTTGCTGCATTTTTATACTTAGGGCTTTAATCACCATAAGTGATACCCCAAGTCTCTACGGCTAGAAAGAACGAATCAATCCTCACCATAGAAGTTGCTTAGGAAATCTACTTTGCGAAGGAGCTTTTTCCCCGGTAGACTCCATACCTAACCCGGGTAGGTGGAACATAGTTCCCTTACTATCATTGCTTGCTACAATTACCAGTCACACAAAATACTTTCTTCTTACTTGAACATTACTTACATTCATATACATAGTGGCTAAGTGCCAAACTTCATTATTCTCTACCTTTATGGCTAAATGCCAAATGTATAACTTTCATCACATATGAAAAATATGTTTTTATAACATTCTAAGCTTTATGCCAAATCATACTTTCCAACATTTTATGGCTATATGCCACTCATACTTGAAACACATACGGTTTGTAACCAAAACATACTTCTTAAACATCTTGTGGCTATATGCCTATTCATACTTGAAAACATATACAACTTGTAATCAAAATATACTTTCACATAATTGGTTCATAGACCAACATACATTCACTTAATTTGACTTGTAGTTCAAAACATAACTTCAAATATAGCATTATACTTTCACAACAAGTTAGAATTATACTCTTGCATATAATTTCACATAAAGAGATTTTATAAGAAATCTTGAAAATACTTACTTGCCATGTACCCCAGAACGGGTAAAAATACTGCATGTACTCACCTCATGTATTGCTAATAGATTGCTTAAACGTTCCTTGAATTCATATCCTTTCATGACCCAATAACCATTTGCCATGAACCTATAATTAACATATTATACATTAACATTCATTCTAACTGACTCCGTAACTCATTGGAATCCTTATTATACCAATGTGGGTCATAACAAGTCTATAACTTTTAAATGACCAACTTTAAATAAATCGTATATTATACGTATTTTACTACAGTACCTACGGGAGGTCGTATTTTCATTCCGACAATTTTTCATAAAGTTTTAGACCATATTGAACATATGTTCAAAATTTCAGGTCAAACGGACAAGTCTAGCATCAAGTCCAAAAATTAAGCTTCACTTGGCAGGAGACTCACTTCATTTCTGCATCGCCGCCTTTCGCGTCGCGACGGGGACCCTGGTCGCGTCGCGACCTTAAAGTTCAATGCCTTATTTGGCGATTTTCCAAACTGCAGTTGCACTAATTGTTCACCTTAAGTTCTTAATACTTGACTTAATCGATTTACAACCATTCTAGGACTAAAATAACAACTCTTTTATACATTTAAACCATAGTTTCTTCAATTTCATCACTTTTGCTTGAAATCATTCCCGAAAGACTCATTTTTACTCCAAAAATCATTTTAATGAATTTTCAAGAAGGGAATTGATTTCTCATGTCCTTTATGACACTTTAGACTTAGTGGATCATTTAAAATCAGTTTCAAGCTCATAAATTCAGTTGTTCTCATGAAATCCCGTTTTTGACAATTTTCACCAAACATACAAATTTTTTAAAACAATCACTTAGAAATGTATTTATACATCTTAAATGATTATTAGAACTTAAACAAAACAATAAAGATCATTTTCAATCTCACAAACCCATTTCTAGGGTTCTTGAGCTAAAATTCTCATTTCTTGATTTTTAGCACTTTCAATCGTTAAACTAGGTTTAGATAGTGTTTAAGACACAAGTTAAGGCTAGGAATCATAGGATAATCCTCCTCTAGCCACTGAATATTCGAAGCTACAGTAACCTACTCACGGGAAATGGGTTAAACAACCCTAAAAACAAGTTTACTAACCTTATATGACTTGTAATTCTTCAACTCCAAGTTAGTTTCTTCCAAATCTTCAAAAAACTCAAAACCCGATCATTGAAACTCTCTCTGTCTCTCTCACGATCTCTCTAGAACTTCTGAGCATTAAGGAGATATTTTCTCCTTTAAATACCTAACTATTTTGCATTTTTGATCCCTTAAGTTCCATTTGTCCCAAAATGGCACAAGAATTCGTTTTTTATAACATTACAGGTTTATTTTATTTCATTTTGACCCCAACATTACATTTTCTTGACTTTAAAGTCATTTGCATGTCAAATGACCGTTTTACCCCTTTTTACTATTTTTTTCCTCAAAATAGCACATAACATGCTTAGATTGTAAGAAGTTCTACATTTTATAACTTTACTCCACTTATAAACTTATTTTGCACTTTAAGACATTTTACACTTAAGAATCTCATTCTTGGCTCTTAATTAAATTTTCTTTGCATAAAAGTCATGTATGTGCCAAATGACCATTTTGCCATTTTTGGACAATTTTACCATTACGCCCTCGTTCAACTCAACTTTACATATATTTATTTTATGACTTTTACCAAAATTTTTCGGGTTCTTACAGTATACCACAGGGACTAAACTTGTAAATTTCTCCTATTCTTTAAGTTAGTGATTAAATTGACCATTTTTGCAATGCTATAAACCTTAACTAAAAAGTAGGAGAAACTTACAAATTTGGTCCATGCGGTATACGTTTTTTTTCCAGTTTTGGTCCAAGGGCAAAATGGGCATTTTAGAAAAAGTTAATGGCTAGGCTGTGAAGTTACACAACATATGGACGAAAATCGATGGGAAACTTGCAAAATACAGACCAAATTTGCAAGAGAAAACTTTGTTAGGACCAAAATTGCAAAAATCAGCTATAGTGAGGAACCAAAAATGTAATTTACTTGTATCTATCTTTTGTATGTTATCTGGCAGGTCCTCCTGAATCTATATTGGATTGGACTCAAGAAAGTTGTACATTAGCAAGCCAGAATGTGAAAAATCAAGCAATTTGTAATTTATGTTCGTAAACATCTTGGATTTTGGTTAAATAATAAGTTGTCATAGGTTGTTCCAATATTAAGAGCTGGTACCTGCAATGGATTACAATTTTGAGTTAACTTTGCTTTCACCATTGAATTCCTTTTTGTATATTTTTTTATTAGCGTAAAATTTGATTCTTTTATGGAATTCCATGGTTAATGTTCATTTTATCATTTTACTTGTATTTTTATTTGACTTATAGTATTCAACCTTTATTTTCATGTTGATTTTATCATTTTACTTTTATTTCGCAACCGTGTAACACACGGGTTGATAACCTAGTATATATATATATATATATATATATATATATATATATATATATATATATATATATATATATATATATATATATATATATATATATAAGAGTGTATTATAAATTTACTTTTATTATTTAATAAATTTTGTATTAATACAATCATAATTTCTTCAAATTAATTATATACGAATAAATTATTTTGTTATTAAGGTTTTGATAACATAATTTAGAATTTTATTACAATAAAAAGATAGGGTAATAATATGTTAAAAGTTAATAAGTAGAAGGGGAGATTTTGACAATTTTTGTAAATGAAGAAAAAAGAATATGCTAGGAATATACATTTTAAAGTAAAAATAGTGTGAAAAATAGAGGTGGGTTGGAGATGAACCACTTTTTACACCATTTTTTACTTCAAAAATAGAGTAAAAAATAGAGGTGGGTTGGAGATGGTCTAAACCCTAGAGATGCTTCTTACCGGCCTCCACAACTACAGAAAGACCTTAGCTCGAAAACACTTTCCCTGTATGTGCTTCTAGCTTCGTATATTTCTTTTGAAGGTTTCTTGAGGAAGAAGAAGGAGGGTAATGTTGCTGGAGACCATCAACAACCTAGATTCAACTATGTCTGCATCTTCTGGACCATGGTAAGTTAAAAAGCTCCCAACTTTATATGTGTAAAGGCTTGTTGTAGTAACTAGAGTTGAATGGTGGTGTTTATAGCCCATTGTTGCAATGTTTCTAGAGTTTGGGAACTCTAGGTTACTAAGCTTGCTTCAAAATGTTTTCTGGAACTTTTGGACCTTAGTAGAGGGCATGCTCAAGCCCTCTTGAAACCATGCAAGGTTTTGGTTGTGATTTTGGTCATCTTTGACCTAACGTTTGGGTTGGCCATGCATTGGACATGCATGTCCATAAAGTTCACATTTTTTATGGATCTTCTGACCTAAAGAATGAGTTCTGAAAGACCCTAATCCATGACTTAACGAATTAAGTGCTTAATATGAAAAGTTGGTCTGTCCAGAGTTAGCGACGCTACACCCTGGTGTTAGTGGCACTATCTTTGACGAAACTCGTTTTCTAGACATCATCTCATAACGACGCTAAGGTCCGTGGTCATGACGCTAAGCTCGGCTGTTGATTTTGACTTGGCCGTTGGTCGTTGACTTTTGACCAGTTTGACATTTAGTCAAACTTTGAGGGTTGACCAAGGGGTTGACTTTGTATTAGATTAAATCATTGATTTATGTCTAATAATGATTTAGGAGGTCCGAGTTGATCGGGTGCCGAGGATGCGTGTGTGACCACGACTTGCAATTCAAGTAAGTTTACTCACATACTATGTGTGATGTTGCATGCATAGTTAGCCTAAGACCCACTAAGGTAGAACTGTGAACATAGACTAGTATGATCTTGTGTCTGTTGAATGTGAAGTCGTATGATTTGTTCTTATGACTGTCGTGCCTAATGCCCGAAAAGGTTGGGCGATGCTTAAGGCCGGTAGGGTTGGACCGTACCTGACGCCCGACAGAGTTGGATTGCAGTCGGTATCTAGTAGGGTCGGACTACCCGTGACGCGTGACGCCTGACGCCTGCTAGGGTTGGACGGTGCTTGGTGCCTGTTGCGGGGAATGCATATTGTTGTGTTGTTATGAAATGGAATGTATGATATTTACGGAACTCACTAAGCTTTGTGCTTATTTTCTAAAGTTAAATATTTTCATGTACTTCTGTTGATAAACGGAAGGGACCGACATGACCACATTGCATCGGCTTATGATTTCAGACTTATGCTGCTTTTAGTATTTACTTAAGATATTACATTATGGACCTTGAAGACGATGTTTTATTTATCTTGAATGAATATTTTGTGGGAATTAATATGGTTTTCAAAGTGATACTCTAACTTTAAATGAAACATTTTAACCAAAATTTGGGACGTTACATATAGCATTTCCCTTAGCTACCAAGGATATATTGAAATATATACCTCGTGAGCAATGAGAAAATGATAAACAAATATTTCTTAAAGAAACAATAAAGTAGTACTCATTTACATCATAATTGATATAAAGTATTCAAAAAGCAGTAAAAAATGGGGTAATCTAAAATTAATTTATAAATCAATTTCGCACGGACATTCTAAGCCTGTGATGATTAAAAAATACAATTGTTAAAACACAATTCGAAAGCGCTATAAAAACTGAAAGACACTAGGCATTGCCATATTTCTAATGCTACCGGAATCACCAAAAACGGAGTTACGAGTGACTATATATAAATTTAGAAAACAACAATACTAATTGTCAAAACTCAATTTGACTGTCCTATATAAATTGCACCTTTTAGATTGAAGGGTATGCCGCACGCAGCCTCCCCCTCCCCCCCCTAAACACGTCCCGCGGCGAATACAATTTCAACTTTTCCCCGAATTGCACATTTACGAGTATGCTTCGGGTTCGTCGCAAAAACCGAAATACCCGTTTCCATATCCACCATCAAACCAATATCAATACCCGCAACGACCTTACCCATACGCACCCTTCCAACAACCATTTCTATCACAATCGCCACCGATTCCAAGCGTCACCCGAAGAGGTCGTGATGGAAACGCAAGCCCCAGCGTCTTCCTCCAAATAGAAAAATAAAAATAATAGTCAAAGGAACAAAACGCGAAACGCGCAAGAGGCGAAGGTTCCGTGGACGACCGACGAAGAGGTTCAAGTGGTCAAATCGTGGCTCGCTATTTCCATGGATTCGGGAAAAAGAAATAGCCAAACTTCCACATCGTTGTGGGAACGCATTTTAAACCACTATAACGAGGCGATGGGTCGTGGGACATACCGCAACAACGACGGTATTACGGGAAAGTGGTGAAAACTTCGTGCCGAATGCACCAAGTTCAACGGCCTTTACAATAATTTGGTGAACATGCGACGAAGTGGCGAGAACGATTTTGGGATTTTCACAACGGCAATGGAACAATATGCGCGAGTTCAAGGGAAACCGTTTAAACATATGCGAAGTTGGGAGTTGATGCGTACCGGTCCTAAATGGCTACTAACTCCCGATTCCCCTCGCTCGAGCTCGGGTTCCAAACGTGGCAGGACCCCGGATGACGACCTTTCCCATGCTCGAGACCCGATCGACCTCGATGACGACACCGAACCACAACCCGAGATGCCTCCGCCTAGACGCCCCATCGGCCGCGACCGAGCGAAAAGAGCAAACCGAGATGCGTCCGGTTCGTCTTCGAAAGACGATGTCGAGGAAAAGGTCGACCGGCTCGTTGAACAATTCAACCGCCACAACGAAATTGTGGAATCGCGGTTGGATTATGTTTTGTTTAGCCGGTCCGGGACCGAAGAGGACCTCGTGGCGATCCGATTGATAACGGAACAAGCACGGAAGAAATATTTGAACAAGTAGTTTTTTTTAAAAAAATTTAGGAATTGTTGTTTTTATGTTTTTTTTTAATTTCATTCAATGACGTTTTTTTTTAATTTTTATGTAATGTCTTTTATTTAATTTTAAATGTTTGGTTTTAATTAATTTTTAATGTTTGGTTTTAATTAAAAAACGTAAAATATAAATGTGACGTGAAAATTAAAAGGGTAGTCATGAGAGTCTTGCACACCCCTAGTGGAAGCCTTGGGAGTATTAGTGACGTGGCGATGACGTGGCGAGAATCTTGGGTTGTCATGGAAGTCTTGCATACCCTTCAGCCTTACCTATCATGGAGCCTAAATTAGCGTAGGTTGTACGAATATGATATAAACAAGACATTCACATATTTCTAACGCCACTTGAATCGCGGACAACCGAGTTACGAGTGATTTTATATAAATTTTACAAAATAGCAACACTTAGCTGTCAAAACTCAATTTGACAACACTGTAAAAACTACAATTTTGCCCATCTTGGAGCACAAATTGGCTTGTGATGTACAAATATGAAATAAACTAGGCATTCACATCTTTTCAGTGCCACTAATATCACCAAAAACCAAGTTTCGAGCGATTTTATATAAATTTACAAAAAAAAACAACAACAAACTAAACATCATTCATACATTTTGGGCATAACACTACACATGGATTTTTCAAGCAAATAGGGTTGAAGACTTTATAATTATTTTATAATCAGCCCTATACTACAGACTACACACATATAAGCTATATTTCAAGTAATTAGAGCAAAAGTCAACACAACAATTTAATATAAATGTTACAAATATACAATATTCTCCTAACTTCTTAAAATCAGATCTACCATGTAATCAGTCTAAATACGTAATCAGTTAAGTATCTTGCAAAGAAATCCTAAATGCATGAGGGAAAGAGTAGTCTTGACAAAAGCCGATGGTGAGAAGAGACCTTGAAATCGCTTGTGGTGAGAAGGTTCTATTCATCTGTGGTTTGAAATCAAACCTCAAAAATCCCATATGGTCTATGGCGGTAAGAAGAGACCTAGAAATCGCGTGTCGCGTTTGTCCCACACCGCAGAGAAAGAGAAAGAGGGTTGAAAGCGTAAAAAGAAAATCTCAGGAAAAGGTCGTCATATGTTTTTCGGTGACTTTGTAAGAGCGACATTCAGTTATAATTAGTGGCGACACGAAAGTAAAATCGAGGAAAAAATGGCAGGTTTTTTTGGCAGCATTAGCGGAAACATGAACATTAGAGTAGATATCGACATGCCCAATTGGATATCGTCCGTAACACTTTTGTCGACTCTAATATTGTCACCCTTAGGCCTATGGGGTGTGGGGTCAACCCTAAGACAACCAAGACCACCGCCATATCATCAGAACACACCCAAGGAAATGCTCGGCAGTCCTAAGCCTCATTTTAATTTTCACGTCACATTTTTTGGTAATTAACTAAAAAATTGTTTTTTGATTGGCCAAGTTCACCTTCAACAATCAAACTAGCGTTCCAAGTTGTTCCATGAAGATGCCCAAGATGTGAGACGCAGGATGCGAGTGGGGAGGGGGCGGTGTTCACCGCGTCCCCGATGCTGACTTGGCGGAACGCATCTGTACGTCCAAGGGCACACCCCATAGCCTAATGCTTAAAATTATTGTAATGGAAGTTGACAAGTTACGTTATCTGAATTTGGGTGAAAATAAACAAAAAACCTTATAATTTTATGATTTCATTCTAAACACTTGATAACCGTAAGGTTAAGAAGACTAAACCAAAAAACGACATTTTATTTTCTTGAAATTGTTTTTCTTTATTTCGATCTGAAGAAAATATTTGAAACAAAAAAGTAAACAAATCTTTCATTGATTCGTTAATCAAAAGACGATAAGTTTTTCTCTTCTCATTTGTTTTACCTTTTGATCCAAAATTCTAACGCATAATTGGGAAAATATATACATGACAAATGTGGTATCAATTACCGAATTTTAAAATATGTCTAGTGATATTTCAGAATCCTAAAAGCGTCAACGAAAATAAGTTATGGAAGCACAAGTTACATATAACATACCCCATCAAATATGTTCAATCCCCAAATTATACAAACATTCTCCATCAATAATCATAAAAGAATCTTGAATATATGAAAACATCTTTTTGCTTCAAACCACTCTCTCTACGACTCTTTTTGCTTCATAATTTCTTTGTGGTCTCGTTACAATTACTCGTGTCGAACCATGTTTAGATGCTTATATTAGTAACAAAACCTTTTTTCTCACAGTAAAATAAAAAGAATGAAAATTTGAATTCATTACCATCACAAATCTTTATCAAGAAAACTCTTAAACATACTTTGGAGCTTTTCTGGTGTTTCTTTTGAATTTACAAATCGGGGTTGACTCCAAATCAGATTCTTGTTCATCTTTCACGCCATTGGTCAAGGGTTTCCCAGAATCTCGATCTTCATTCATGCATGCATCCTTGCCAAAGATTCGGACAGTGAATGATGATGATTTTTTGCTATATCTAAACACCATAAATTGACCAAGATCTAGACTCTTTTCATTCACAAATCTATTCCATCCATTCTTCAAAAAAACGCCAGTTTTCTCGAGCTTTACTTCAACATGCCAGACTTTTCCTGAAAGATCTTTAAGTAGGATTGTCTCTGGTATCTTTTGATCAAAATGCTTGATAAAATCCGGTGGTATTCGCTGCAGATTAAAACAATAAACATCAAATTCGTCACAGTTGAGATTTTTAGCAATGTTTGAGTTCAAATTGTAACAAATTTGACTCCGGGAAGACCAAGGTGACGGGGGTTATAGTTTTATTGATTAACGATATAAAGATTCAATAAATGAACTGAACCCGTTAAACTCGTATGAGAGTAATAAAAGTTTTTTGTGGCGTTTGATGTATGCGACATAATGAACGTCGATGCAGAAGTTTCTGAATGAAAAAGCGTTCGAGAAGAGAGAGTACCAGTTGGTGTGATATGCGATTTGGCAGAAAAATTTCGAAGAACTCGGGATCTTGATTAAAGATTGAGACCTTCGGAGGACGATCTCTTTCTCGTTTTCCCATTACTTTTCTTGACGCAAAAATTGTGGGTTTTAGGGTTTATTAGGTTTTGCGGGGTTTGTGTGTGTGTGGATTTTGTACGTGACCTGATAAGGAAAAGAATACGAAAGAAACCCAATCTTTTAGAATTTACGAATTACAACATTCCATTAATCCCTAAAAGAAACGACCTATCATTTATTTTGTATATTGGCAGGGAAAGTAGCTAAGGGTGGGATCTGACCATGTTCATAAATTAATTTTCATAATTAAAATATTTATAGGAATTGATACGATTTAATATATAACTTCAAAGCAATATTCAAAAAAATAAAAACCATCTAACAAGAAACTAGAAAAGGAATATTTACGATGATGAAAGACACTTACAAGTAATGCTGAAACAGAACACCTAAAACCCGACCAACAAAATCAAAAGATTAAACAAAAGGGACCCATAGTCCATAAGAGATAAAACAAGAATAGTAAGACCACTAATATATGGATGGAAACTTAACCAAATTGCCTAACACTTCTGCACTAATAAAAGTCACAGCGTTCAAACTCGGACAATCCTTAACCCTAAACCCATGAATAACCAATAACCCTAACCCTAACCAAGGAGGATTTTGCAGGTCACTTGGAGGATTTAGAGGTGATTTGGAGCATTTAGCAGCTGAGCTAGAGTATTTAGAAGGTGAGAGTAAAGAAATGAAGTTTCGAATTTTTTTTATACTACTCGTGAGCATTTAGCAGGCGAATTTAGTTGTGCCACCTGCGAAATGCTAGGTTATTTTGGGTTAAGGGCCTTAATTTTGTGTTGTTCTGAGAAAAACTCTTATGAGATTAGGCTGCTTTAGTCGTTTTCTCCTTTAAAATGGAGAGTGACTAAATAAACATTATTAGAAATAATTTTTATTTAAATTCAAGTTTTTTTATTTGTTGAAATTGTATTGTTTTTCGTGAAAATTAGATATGAGTGATTAAAAACAGTTTGATGTTTGTAGAAGTGTATATATATATATATATATATATATATATATATATATATATATATATATATATATATATATATATATATATATATATATATATATATATATATATATATATCTTGTTTTCCACATCGTTATCTCCTCTATTAAAATCTAGAATTTTTATGTCCATTTCGTCTTTTTGGTCTCATTTAACATATCATAATAGTAAAATACTTCTATCTATATGAAAAATGGAATGGAACTCCTAGGAAAAATAAATGAGTCTTTTGGGGGAATATTGGGGAAGAAAGGACGCTTTTTCTGTATTTAACAAAAAGTAAATCTTATTTACCGGATGATTGTACATTTCAATATGTTTCTGTATTACAATAAAATGAAGGAGGTTTTTCAATGCGAGATCTAAAAACATATCTTTCCGTGGCACCGGTACTAAGTACTCTATGGTTCGGTTCTTTGGCAGGTTTATTGATAGAGATTAATCGTTTTTTCCCCGGATGCGTTGACGTTCCCCTTTTTTTCATTCTAGTTATTGACGTGGGAAGGAATAAAGAAGATTAGAGATACAATTAAATACCAGCCCCCTCTTTTCTCTTTTTTCCCTTTTTTAGAATAAGGGAGGAAAGAGAAAGAATAAAAGTGCATTCAACAGCTGCGAGACTCGGGTTCAGGTCCAAATTAAATATTAACTTTCAATAATGGTCTAAAAATAAGTAAAAATAGAGTAAAAAGACTATTTTACCCTTTTTAATTTTTTTTAATTTTTATTTTAATGTTTTATTTATTTTAGTAATTAAAAAAAAAGAAAAATACCCCACCCCACCCCACCCCCACCCCTGCGTCTCTCTCTCCCTCTCTCTCTCTCTCTCATACGACACCATGTAAAAAAAATGGATTCGTTTTCTTTGATCAGATTAGTTTCTTGTTCTCCATGATCTTAACAAACTCCATTTAGGGTTTATCACTTCCTAAAATTTAGGGGTTTTTCGTTTCTGATATCTTCCTCTGTTTTTCTTCGTATTTTCTGCACAATTTCAATCTAGGTACTCTCCTCCAATTGTACTACAATTCAGTAGGAAATATATCTCGACTTTAAAAAATCTGTGAGCTTTAATGTTGTACAAATTTAAAAAATCTTTCTGAGCAATTGTTTTCGAATTAAGGGGATTATCGTTTTTGCATCGGTAATGGCAATTGTCGGTTTTCAAATACTGCTAGAATCTGTGAGAGAACTCCTAGCCGATGTATTTGCCCTGAATTCAGAGTATTATTAGATGTTTGGTGATTTATATGATAAAAAAGAATGAGCTTCGATAAGATTTTTAATCGATCATTGATGAAATTGCAGACTCACCCTAGCAAGAACCATGGTGACGAACACACGAAGAATGGGTGATTGGAATCATGGTTTCCGTTACCATAGTGAAATGTGTGTTGATGTTGTATTGCCGAAGATTTGAGAACGCAAATTCAAGAACCGATTCAAATGGGTCAAAGGATTGCTTCCTCTTTTCATCGAAATTATTCGTCGCCTTCTTCAGTTCCCGGAATAAAAACTTTTTTTGCATCCCAGGCAGCGTTCTCAGCGTGCTCAGAATGTTTGATTGCGACCGATCCACCAATCTTTTTTGTATAGATAGTAGACTATCAAATGGAAGAAAACAGGGTATTCTAGAACTCGTTAATGGCAGAACGGGTCTTGATGAAGATGATGTTGAATTGATCGGGAAAAGTCACCAAGGTATGTGAAAGTTTTGGCGGTTAA
This sequence comes from Cichorium intybus, assembly GCA_023525715.1. NCBI lineage: Eukaryota > Viridiplantae > Streptophyta > Magnoliopsida > Asterales > Asteraceae > Cichorium > Cichorium intybus. The sequence goes on along the minus strand of CM042016.1, from coordinate 41,895,220 downwards.
TTACTAATGTGGTTGATTAAAGGCTGCATGTAGGAGACAGATCAATATTACCTGCCGCATATCCAGTCACCGGAATTCCACCCTGAACGGCTGCTGCCACCACCCCACCACCACTTCCTCCACCAAACCCAAACCCCCTTCCACGAGACATATTACCATCAAAAACACCACCACCACCACCACTAGAAGCTAAGTCATCCTGGAACGCACCACACTTGAAGCAGCTTGAGCGGCTAGCAAAGTTGTGCGCCCCGCAGTTGCCAGCATTGCAGTACTAGTCACCAGGTCGGACATCTGGGCCGGCGGTGAAACCAAATGCCGAAGCGTTGATACTTCCTCTACCACCAAACCAACCACCCCCACCACCATGCCTCGCCTCCCCACATCTTTGGCAAGAGTCCCTTCTCTGGAAGTTCAAGTGTTGGCATGACCTGCAATTCCAATCTCCTGGCCACACGACAAAACCAAATGTAGAGAGAGAGAGAGAGAGGAGGGTGGGGGTGGGGTGGGGTAACTTTTTTTAATTACTAAAATAAATAAAACATTAAAATAAAAATAAAAAATAAATTAAAAAGGGTAAAACAATTTTTTTTTTTACTTATTTTTGGACCATTATTGAAAGTTAATCTTTAATTTAGATCATTATCGAGGTTTTTTCAAAAGTTGATCGATTATTGCAATTTCATGCAAACCACATGGACCATTATTATAATTTACTCAAAGAATAATTATGTGGGTCCAACATGAGACCCACTATGGTGGGTCCAACATGGGATGCATCATTTCTTAAAACATAAAAATAATAAAGTAACTGGACGCACCATTTTATGTGAGTTTTACTATTTTAATAAAGTAACCTGAGACCCACAACATTTTAAATCATGGAAAAAATAATTATGTGAGTTTTAATATTTTAATAATATCATTTTATATTTTATACCCCTATAATTTTTTATTTTTATTTCTTATCATACATATTCAAATTATTAGTTTAATTTGTTAAAATAATACATATTTTTATAAAGCGTAAATTATACTAGTAGAAAGATATCATTGATACGATCAACATAATGTTGAAGGGTAAACATGAAGTATTGTATTCAATTAGTTTAGTTTTTCACTAATTTAGTTATATGTGTAAACCCTATATCTTATTTTCTCATAATTAGAGTTTTATATATATTCAAAATGGAACAATTTATGAAACTCTCATCTCAGAACTTTCAATATCATCTTAATAGATCGATGATGTATATACCATGACAAGGTAAAATATATATAATTCATATTGAATGTGTAAGTTATTTGAAGTCATACGAAAAGCCACACAAACACATTAAAGCACCTTCAAAACATACACCAAAGACTAGTTTGTTTTTAAAGACAATTTTGTTTAATCAAATATGAACTATAACTCGTATATAATTATTCCATTTTATATTAAATTTATTGTCCTAGAAAATACATATACAAAATACACACATACACCACAGAAACACAACACACATTAAAAAAACACACATTGTTTCGTTGATAAGAACTAAGAATTTGTTATTGGTTAGGTTAACGATATGAAGGAAAGCACTACAAAACTAGTATGTACACCGGGTAAAGGATGAAAGGATGATCTTGATGTTAGCAAGAGACATAATGTTATATTGGTGGTTAAGGGTTCTAACAGATAAGGGGTGTTGATCACAATGAGATATTATATCCATTTGTGAAAACAACTACAATCAGATTAACCTTGATTGTGGTTGTAAAAAAAAATACATATAGAGAATCTCATTTTTTGGTCTTTACAACCTTCTTCGAAGTTGCATTGGCTTATGGAGAAAGCTACCCTAGGTGATAACAAAATAATGTTGTCTACATGTCATCGAGCGCAGTGCATTATCAACGTACCAAACATATAGAGATTGAAATTTACTTTGTTTGAGACAAAGTTATTCTCGGTCATATTCGGATCCTCCTCATTATGTCTTCTGCTTAGTATGTAGATTTCTTCACCAGAGGGTTTCTTACTTCATTATTTTCAAATTTTCTTTCCAATTTAAACGTTCGCCAAAATCCTCATGATAAACTACAGGGGGATGCTAGTGTATTACTACATTGTATTTTACTTAGCCACATTATCCCATGTATGTTTGTAGTATACAACACATGTATCTTGGTATATAAACCTTTTTATTTCTCAATTTCAACCAATGGGAACGAATCCATTTCTCAAAAGATTTTGATTGGATATATACTTAGACACATACATGTAGAGTTGCATGGAGGAACACGGAGCAATGCACGTTTGAGAGTTGCTGTTAAATCAGATCGAGTGTGAGAGGAGACACTTAGGTTTATAACAAACATCTAACGAGAGGTTCGTTTTAAGATAGAAGCCGTTCACGTTCAAGCTTGGCAGTGTACTCGTATACAATGTCATATATATATGTTTCGTATTAAATGCTGGAAAAATGCTTCACTAATAAAAGAGTGTGGTAGTGCTTTCGATTTTCGAGGATATTCCACAAGGTTACACAAGACATGTTTGGTATGATGGAATGAAATTATGAAATAACGAAACGAACAAGGTTTCCTATCAAATCGAACCACGAAAATGGGGTTCAATCTCAAAACCGTCTTCATGCATGGTTTTTTATGTAGTAATTTTTTTATAACCTTCCAAGATTAATAATATAATTATGTCGCTGTTTTCTTATTCATCTATGTTTCTCGGTTGATGTTCTTCATTCTTGAAGATTTTATTGTTGATCATTATAAAACTGCGGTGTGTTTGTTTTCAGTATATACTCAAAGGCATCACGAAACAGTCGTCTACAAGTGTTTAATCAACCAAAACAATGTAGTAGACACATCATTTCGTAACCACCCTACACTTCTACCAAAAAAAGCCATATCATCACAAACCAACACCCAAAAAAGAAACATCTACTATATTACAACACCCCGTTTCTTGAATAATTTTAGCGAGCCCGAAAGATAGTAACTTTCAGCACTTTTTTCATCTCATTAATCAGCTCAAACACACAAACATCACCCACACCCAGATTATTTTCGTCATAAAACTTCCTCCAATTATCACCACATAATTTACCATAAGTGTTGTGATCTCTGCACATAACTGGACCACAAATTTCCCCATCTGATACCTGAAGAACACAACTCAGGCACTTCTCATCACCGTTCAATAAATATCTTCTCATGAATGGAACTGGTGCATACTGTAACAAAAACACCCAACTCAATAGAAGGAACGAGATGATCAAAATAAATAAGAACAAGATTTGACATGTTAGAACAATTACCACCCAATTAAAGTATGAAGCTTTTATTGTGACGGAGTAAAAAGGGTTGTCCGATTTGAAAGATTTAGCTGCTTCATGAGCTCTCTTTCTTGATCTCTGTTCATCGAGCTGTTCGTTCCCCTTCTCTGATGCTAAATCAGTGTTCACAAATCGAAAAATAAAAATAATAAGAAAGGAAGAAAAATGGATTTCAAAACTAAAAGGGGTTAATCAAACAGTTCTAATTTAGGTGGGTAGTAAGAATCTTGCCTTGCGTTTCTTGAAAAAAGATGGGTGCTTGAAGAACCTCTGTTTCTGCCATGGCCATAATTTGATCATCTTCAGTTAGAGGTTGATCGGTGTCGTTCTCCGACTTGGGAGATTTTTCCGGTGATGGGTAATTTATCTCGCAACTGCTTTGATCGAAAATACGAACATGGAAATTTGAATTCATTACCATCACAAATCTTTAATCAAGAAAACTCTTAAACATACTTTGGAGCTTTTCTGCTGTTTCTATTGAATTTACAAATCGGGGTTGACTCCAAATCAGATTCTTGTTCATCGTTCATGCCATTGGTCAAGGGTTCCCCAGAATCTTGATCTTCATCGATGCATGCATCCTTGCCAAAGATTCGGACAGTGAGTGATGATGATCTTTTGCTATATCTTTTTTTTTTTTTTTTTTTTAGAACGGCGATTTATTAAACTAGCCAGGAGCTAGAAACAACAAACATTACAAAGTATTACAGTAAGAGATAGGAGAGCATTGCCAAACATGCCAATTAAGACTATCAAACTTGTTTCTATGCTTAAACCAATTGTAAGAATTAATCATAATGTTATCAATTGTGATAGCCAAAGAGCTCCTGGAATTCTTGTAGACACAATCATTCCTCGATTTCCATATGAACCACACTGTGGTGTAGATAAGACCCAACTTCATCACTCTAAACTTTTTACTAAGCCGGCTGCAGTCCATCAGATTAACAAGGTCATCAACGCAATCGGGGGGCTTTGGAAGAAACGATGACCATTTGAAAAACCAGCACCAAATACTTTTTGCAAAAGGACATTCGAAGAAAAGATGATCCACAGATTCTTCACCATAAACACAGACCTGACAGGACACCGACTCCACACAAATACCTCTCGAGGCGAGATTTGTCATCACCGGGATTCGTTTTTGAAGAAAGCGCCATAGGAAACAGTTGACTTTACGAGGAATCCACTGAATCCATTGAAAGTCTAAAAGAGAATCCTGAAAAATCTTATCTTCCATGATAATTCTGCAGGAGGAAATCGAGAAATTACCATCAGCATTGTGCTTCCAAACCCATTTATCAGGCACCGGATTTAAATTAGCCTGCGTAATCCGGTCACAAAGAGAAGCTAATTCATTATGTTCAGCACCTCTACGAATATTTCTCTTCCAATTCCAAACAGGAGCATAGTCAGACGAACAAATTCTATCAGAAATGAAGCAGTTTTTGTTGGGATCAAGACCATAAAGTTTTGGAAATAACTTCATAAGCGGAATACGGTCAATCCAACAGTCCTTCCAGAAGAAAGTATTACAACCGTCACCTACTTTTCTTTCAAAAAACTCATGAAACGAGAGACCGAGATCATCAAAATCTTTTATAATATTAACAATTGACAACCAAGTACCTTTCAAACCTTTTTTGGCAAGCGGAGCATAGTCCCAATCAGAAATTTTGTGCATAGATTTGATACACGAACTCCAAAGACTTTTAGAATCAATCTTGAGACGCCATAACCATTTTGCAAGAAGAGCAACGTTCATAATGCTAAGCGAGCCTACTCCAAGGCCACCTTTAGATTTAGGGCGGACAATATTCTCCCACTTAATCCAATTGATTTTTCTGTTACTCCCATCACCTCCCCACAAGAAATTCCTTCTCATCGATTCCAAGGAATTAACAACACTTTTCGGAGCTTTGAATAAAGAGAAGTAGAATAATGGAAGACTACTTAGGACGGATTTAATAAGGGTTAGCCTACCACCAAATGAGAGCATCTTAGCTTTCCATAAAGAAAGCTTACTTTTGAACTTATCAATTACGGGCTTCCAATTCTTCACAATTTTCATGTTGGCACCGATCGGGAGACCAAGATAAGTAAAGGGGAACTTAGCCGGCTCACAAGAAAGAATACTAGCAAAACGAGATAGCTCGTTGTCCTCCACACCTACACCAAACACCTTACTTTTGTGGAGATTGACTCTAAGACCCGAGGCCATATGAAAGCATCTGAGGATCCTATTGAGGTTGATGAGATTATGTTCCGACCAATCTCCAACGAACGTCACATCGTCCGCGTAAATGAGATGGGAAAGAGAAGGTCCATTACCGGGGAGAGAAATACCATGAAAGATATGTTTGTCACACGCTTCCTTTAAAGAGATCGTAAGAGCTTCCATGGCAATCGCGAATAAAAACGAGGACAGCGGGTCACCTTGTCTAACACCCCGTTTAATCTCAAATTCCTTGGTGGGAGAGCCGTTAAGAATAATAGAAGCTCTACCCGAGGAAAGTGAACCACGCACCCATTTTCTCCATCTTTCACCAAAGTTCATTTGTAACATAATAGAATCAAGGAACGCCCAATTTAAAGAGTCGAAAGCCTTATCGAAATCTACTTTAAAGATAAGAATTTTTATACCGACTTTTTTAGCCCAAGTAATCAATTCGTTTAAAATTAGAGGGCCATCAAGAATGCTCCTTCCTCTAATATAAGCTGACTGCTCGGGACTAATAACGCTACCAATGACTTTTTTAATTCTCGATGATAGCACTTTAGAAAGGATTTTATACATACATCCTATTAAATTCACCGGCCTATAGTCTTTAAGCGAAAGCGGGTCTTTGCGTTTTGGAACAAGAGATATGAACGAGGCGTTGCAACCTCTACTTATAACCCCAGAAGTTTCGAAAGATTTAATGAAGGAGAAAATGTCATCTTTAACAACCTCCCAATATTCTTTTAAGAAGCCAAACGAGAAACCATCCGGACCCGGAGCTTTGTCACTACCACAACTTTTAACCGCTTTTTCGAATTCTTCCATAGAAAAAGGGCATTCAAGTCTGCCTTTATCACATTGGGATAATTTCTTAAACATCGGGCTGACATATTTGGGCCTGTTAGGAAATTTCTCATCAAATTTATCTTCAAAGAAACTAAAAACAGAATTTTTAATAGTGTTCGGGTCTTTAGTCCAAACACCGTTAACATTAAGCCCATTTATTCTACATTTCCTTTTGTTTCCGTTGATGATACAATGGAAAAATTTACTGTTCTCATCTCCCTCGATTTCCCATTTGATCTTGGCCTTTTGCTGTAAATCTTTAGAAACCATGTTTTCAAGCTCCATCAATTTGCTTTTACAGTCTCTTCTTTCAAGTCTTTCAGGAGAGGAAAGAACTCTACTTTCAGCCATTATCTCCAAATCATCAACTCTGCTTTGCAATTTGTCGCGTTCCAATGACTCCCGAGTTTTGTTCATGTATCTCCATTTCTTAATGTCGGCTTTCAACCTTTGCAATTTTCTACAAAGAGCGATATCGGGGCAGGGAGCATCCATATAATGAGCCCACGAAGACAGGACAATGTCCCGAAAACCTTCTATATTAAGCCAAGAATTAAAAAATCGAAACGGACAAGGGCCATAATCGTAAAATTCAGCGGTAAGAACAATAGGACAGTGATCTGAGAAGCTCCTGGGGAGAGCCGTAGCCGAGGCATACTCCCAAATATTGAGAAAAATACTACACGCTAAGAATCTGTCGATTTTGCTTAAACATTTACCATCGGGGCTCATCCATGTATATTTTCTACCACCCAGATTAAAATCAAAAAGGCCAGCATCCCGAATAAATGAATTAAAAGCATCCATCCCTGCTTTGCAAACAATCCCGGAAGATCTTTCGTTCACATTTCTAACATCATTAAAGTCCCCCATAAGAAGCCACACTTCATTGCTTCTAACAGATTTTAAGTGAACAAGATTACGCCACACCTCACGCCTTTCAGACGCGTCAATAGGAGCATATACATTAGCAAAATTGACGACATGATTAATCCCACTCCAATTGCCAGAAACAATAACTTGACCAAGATCTAGACTCTTTTCATTCACAAATCTATTCCATCCATTCTTCAAAAAAACACCAGTTTTCTCGAGCTTTACTTCAACATGCCAGACTTTTCCTGAAAGATCTTTCAGTAGGATTGTCTCCGGTATCTTTTGATCAAAATGCTTGATAAAATCCGGTGGTATTCGCTGCAGATTAAAACAATAAACATCAAATTCGTCACAGTTGAGATTTTTAGCAATGTTTGAGTTCAAATTGTAACAAATTTGACTCCGGGAAGACCAAGGTGACGGGGGTTATAGTTTTATTGATTAACGATATAAAGATTCAATAAATGAACTGAACCCGTTAAACTCGTATGAGAGTAATAAAAGTTTTTTGTGGCGTTTGATGTATGCGACATAATGAACGTCGATGCAGAAGTTTTCTGAAAAGCGTTCGAGAAGAGAGAGTACCAGTTGGTGTGATATGCGATTTGGCAGAAAAATTTCGAAGAACTCGGGATCTTGATTAAAGATTGAGACCATCGGAGGACGATCTCTTTCTCGTTTTCCCATTACTTTTCTTGACGCAATAATTGTAGGTTTTAGGGTTTATTAGGTTTTGCGGGGTTTGTGTGTGTGGATTTTGTACGTGACCCAATAAGGAAAATAATACGAAAGAAACCCAATTATTAGACTATTGTATTTACTTGTCTTTATAAATTTTTTCATTTATTATTTGATGTAAATGCTTTGTATATATATTGAGTAACTCCTTAGCCTTTTGCCATGGAGATCATTTATTTCATGGTATCAAGAGCTTAACCCCTCCTCTCCTTTCCCTCATCTCTGATTCTCTCCCTCTACTCCCTCCTCATCTTCTTCTCCTCTTCCTCGAATCACCATGGCTGCCGCCTCTCAAGATTCATCTCTTCCGATGAACACGATCATTCACCTTATTACTATCCGGCTCTCCTCCGCCAACTATTTGTTGTGGATGAATCAAATGCTTCCTCTCTTCAAATATCAACAACTTTTTGACCACATTGACGGCACCTCTCAAGCCCCGCCTTCCGAAATTCTTGTTGATAACAAGCCGACCATGAACTCGGCCCTTGCGAAGTGGCTCTCTAAGGATCAACGTGCCGTCATCCTCCTCCAAGCTTCTCTCACCGAGGAAGCCTTTTCGGAAGTTGTGGGCCTCTCTTCCGCCCGCGCGATTTGGTTGGCTCTTGAGGCCGCCTACGGTAACTCCTCCATGGAGCGTGTCCAATACCTCCGTGATCAACTTCGACTTCTCACCAAAGGTACCACCTCTGTTTTCGACTTTGGTCGTAAGTTTAAGACCCTATGTGACCAACTCGCGGCCATTGGTCATGCGGTTGATGATTCGGACAAGGCCCATTGGTTTTTATGTGGTCTCGGTGGTTCCTTTGAGACTTTCTCCACGACGATCCGTGCCTCTCGGACCACTTATGCTTTTCGTGATTTACTTGCTCAAGCTGAGGCTCATGAAATGTTCCTCCGCTCCATCCATGGTGACTCCACTCCCACGGTTGCGTTTTCTGCCGCCTCGGTTCCGCCGCAGCCCCCTCAAAACAACCGCTCTCGGGGTGGTGGTGGAGGCGGTCGCGGTTCTCGAGGCGGGGGTGGCGGTGGTCGTGGTCGCGGTTGCCGGTCTCCACATTGCCAACTTTGTCGACAAAATCATTTATCTCACCAATCTTTTAGAATTTACGAATTACAACATTCCATTAATTCCTAAAAAAATGACGTATCATTTATTATATATATATATACAATTGTTGCCTTGAATGAATAGTACTATTTTAGTTTGTTATAATTTTTACCCCTGTAGTTTTATCACTTTAGTTTATTACAATTTTTACCCCTGTAGTTTTAATTTGTATAATTATAGTTTTATTCCCTATAGTTTTAATTTTTATTAAATTTGTATATTAGCAGGGAAAATAGGGTGGGATTGATGATCATGTTCATAAACTAATTTTCATAATTAAAATATTTATAGGAATTGATACGATTTAATATATAACTTCAAAGCAATATTCAATAAAATAAAAACCATCTAACAAGAAACTAGAAAATGAATATTTACGATGATGAAAGACACTTACAAGTAATACTGAAACATAACACCTAAAACCGACCAACAAAATCAAAAGATTAAAAAAAAAGGGCCCATAGTCCATAAGAGATAAAACAAAAATAGTAAGACCACTAATACAAGGATGTAAACTTAACCAAAGATAAAAGAGTGTATTCGATCCGCAGTTTTTGAGAGCTTTTGAAAGCGTTTAACGTTTAGTTTTTGGAAAAATTCCCGAAAAAAATGAAGAAACATTGTTCGGCAGCAAGAGCTTTTAGCTTATATTTTTAGCAAAACGCTCATAATTCAAAAGTTATTTCAATTAACTTTTGGGAGTGTTTAGCGTTTGGTTTTTTATTTTTATATTATTTTACACTTCTAAAAGCTAATAACTGCTTTTGCCGAACACTTTTGCACTAATAAAAGTCACAGATACCAGCTGACCGCTACCGGCTTCCAACTACTCCAAACCACTACTAGCTACCAGCTAATTTTGCCGAACACGACCAAATGATGAAAAACCTTCAAACCAGAGTGAATAAATAAAAACCCAAAGAATATATCTACTTCAAACGACCAGTAGAATTACAATAATAAAGTAACAAAAGAACAGCATCAAAGTCCAGCTGCAAACACGGACCAAAAGTATTAACTTTCATGGAAAGAAAATTGATAAACTCAAATTAATTAGTAAAATAACCGTCAATTCCACCAACAACATAGATAGCCCTCGACCAAAGTATCAGCTTTCATGAAAAGAAACCAATACCTCCAATTCTCGTTTGATAAGAAAAAACTTCCCGTAAGACATGGATAAACTCAATTAGCTAGGTTATAAATAGTCAAATCCACCTTGTCTTCAACCCCGTCCAACCAAGTACCCGATATTATAAGAACAATTGGTATACTTATCACGATACCATCATGATGCTTATGTGAACACTTATCACACCCGTGAACACCACCCCGAGTATGGTGGGATGAAATGTGATGTGATAGGATCACATTGGATCACACCCAATAGCAATTTAGCTCTATTACTTATTTACTTTTCTAAAAAATTCTTACCACTCACATATTTAATCAACCAATAACAAACTAGTATTTTTATTATAATTAAATTATTTTTATTTATAAAAGATGATGTATATATAATCAACCAATACTAAACTAGTATTTTTTATTATAATTGAAATAATTTTATTGATAAAAGATGATGTGGTGTGCAATATGCATACCAAACTAAATGTGATGTTGTGTGGTGATGATGTAGAGTTGATATGACACCCATCATATGATCATGTATGATGCATATACCTAATAAGAAACATGATACCTTTTGCTTGAATTTCTAATTGTTCGCTTTTTTTTTCTTATTCTTTTATCTTATGTATTTAGTTCGTTAGAACTAAAAAACATGATCGAAATTTACATATTCATCAATAATAAATTGAAATTAAAATAGGACGAATATCATAAAAACCCAACATATTTTTCATTCAATTCTTAAAAAAAAACTACTATATTATCTTTTAGTGCATTAAAATCCTTATATTTTACTGAAATGTCTAACTTAATGTGTCAGATTGATAAATCATAAACAACCACAAATGTTAGGCAACCGACTCTTAAGAGTTTGATGGTTATAATCTATTGGATTAGACAATTTCAAAAAAAAAAAGAGTTTTAACGCACTAAAAATATAATATAGTGGTTTTAATGATTTGATGAAATTATGTTGGTTTTTCAGAGATCAGAAAATTTAAATTAGATATTTCAGAAAATATAGGGGTTTTAATGTACTAAAAAATATTATATTGATTTTTAAAAAAAAATTATAAAAATATGCTGGAGTTTTTATGAGATTTTCTTATTTTTTAAAAATAAAAAACTATTTAGTTGAAGTTTTAAAAATTTAAACACATAAATATATATATATTGAAGATTACATGAATAAAAATAATTTATAATTATTGTATATATTATCCAATTCAAAGAGTACTTAGGGAATACTCCATTTTATTCTTTTGTAACAAACAAACATAATTTTTTTTCATTCCATTCTATTTACTATTATTTCATGCAAAACGATACCATAGTGTAAAAAACATAATGCTGGTTTCTCTGTTTTTTATCTTCAATGCACATTTCGAGATTATTTTTGCAAATTGGTTTCGTCCCAAATCAAACTACGAAAATAGGGTTCACTCTCATAACCCTCTTCATGGTTTTTGATGTGGTCTAATGTTTCTATCAACCTTCCAAGATTAATAATACAATTATGTCACTGTTTTCTTATTCATCTATGTTTCGCGGTTGATGTTCTTCATTAATCTTGAAGATGTTATTGTTGTGAATCGGACAGGGTACACGCAGCGGAAACACTATCACACACACACACAAACTCACGAAAATAAAGCAAGAAGAACACAAGGATTTTTACGTGGTTCGGATTCGGTGCAAATCCTACGTCCACGGGCTACAACTAGATTTTATTTGACTGAGGAGATTACAAGAGATACACACTCAATCCTTTACATGTATTGTGTGTTGTGGTGCATCTTTCTAACAAGCCTTACCACCTATATATATACATGAGATGGTAATGTGAACAAAGGAATGTGAAATCAAAAGAAGTAGGCTTGAGAAGAAAAACAAATGTAAACTTCTCTTTGACTCACCAAGCTTCACCAACCATTCCTAACAATCTCCCACTTGAAGGTTTGAACATCTCTCGTTAATCTCCTAACATAAAAAGTCTTCCAAGCTTCCAGTTCCCAAGAACAAGCTAAGACCCAGTCAAATTCCCTTAGTTGTAGCCGCCCCTCATCTTCAAGTACTAGAAGGGCCAGTTGAAGCTCCCACTAGCTCCAACTCAGCCGTGGCTAATCCCACCACCGACTCATCCCCTGTCTCAACCGGCTTGGACACTCCACCGGATCCAGAGATACACCGAGGACCACTAACACTCTCCAAACTTTGCAAACTTCCAACAGGAGAGAATTTTTCAGTCTTAGTCTTCAAAACCCAACGGCTCTTTGTAACTGTACCCGGAACACACCCCGTGCTCCCACTGTCACAAAATCCCCTGAATGGTTTAGACTTTCCGACTCGTTCAGCTAACATCTCTTTGGCTCCAGACTTCATGTTTGCAAAATGAACTCTCTTAGCACTAGATTTAGCGAACCGGATTTTGTTATGCTTAACAGGGACGGTCATACTTCCCTCAGCAGGTACCTCAACCATATATAATGACCCATGCTTCATACCTTGAGCAATCACCGAATTACCATTGACCACCCTCCATTTACCACCACCAAACCTTACTTCCAGTCCTTGTTTATCCAGCTGACCAACAGAAATCAATTTCTTCTTCAGCTCCGGAATCACCCTGACATTCTTCAGGTTCCATGTAGTTCCCAATGAAGTAACCAGATCAATATCTCCTATGCCCGTTACTTGAAGCATCTCGTCATTTGCTAACCGTACCTTCCCAAAATCTCCTTCTTTTAGATTCACCATCGTTTCTCCGTTGTCCATGGCGTGAAACGAAGCCCCTGAATCCATGACCCAAGAGTCTACAGAACTTTCCATACTTAGTATCAGTGCATCATCCTCAGACACACTCTCGGCACCAACAATGTTCAATTCTTTCTTTGGACATTGACTCTTAACATGTCCCATCTCCTGGCAGTTCCAGCACTTCACATTCTTCCAAGTTCTAGATGAACTTCTTCCCCGACTCCCACTGCTCCCACTATTCCTGTTATTCCCTCTACCTCTTCCGATATTTAATAACTCAGAAGAAGACGAGCCACCTTGATTCTTGCGTCTGGTATCCTCGCCTAGAACCAAATCTCGAACCCCTTCAAACGTCATACCACTGGTCCCCACTGAACTCGTAACAGCAGTAACTGTTCCTGACCAGCTATCAGGTAGTGAAGCTAGTAGCAGTGAAGCTTGAGTCTCGTTATCAAATTTAATTCCCACAGATGACAATCTGGACAGAATTGAATTTAGATTGTTAATGTGAACAGTAACTGAGCCTTCCTCATTCATCCTTGTAGTGAACAACTCCCTCATCAAGAACACCTTGTTAGCCGCCGACGGTTTCTCATACATGTTCGTCAGAGCATCCATCATACCACGTGCCGTGGTTTCCTTCATGATGTTGAAAGCGACGCTCCTTTCCAACGACAATATAATAACCGCCTTAGCTTTCTTGTCCTTTGAGTTCCACGCATCTTCAGCAGCTTTTTCCATTTTCTCCGGTTTGTCTCCAAGTACCACGTCCAAATCTTTCTGACATAGCAATGCTTCTATTTTCATTTTCCACCAGCTAAAGTCAGAACCGTTGAACTTCTCGATTACAACCTTGTCTTCAGCCATTACGACAAACAAGAGACAAATATTTTATAGTACTTTTGTGTGATAGAACAGTACCCTTCAAAGTACCGAGACACCTTTAATACGATTAATAGAAATTAGTTTCTGATGTGGAAGATCAGACAAAACTGCAACCACAGAGCATACTCTAATTTCTAAAACCGAGACCTCCTCCAAAACCCGAAGCTCTGATACCAGTTGTTGTGAATCGGACAGGGTACACGCAGCGGAAACACTATCACACACACACAAACTCACGAAAATAAAGCAAGAAGAACACAAGGATTTTTACGTGGTTCGGATTCGGTGCAAATCCTACGTCCACGGGCTACAACTAGATTTTATTTGACTGAGGAGATTACAAGAGATACACACTCAATCCTTTACATGTATTGTGTGTTGTGGTGCATCTTTCTAACAAGCCTTACCACCTATATATATACATGAGATGGTAATGTGAACAAAGGAATGTGAAATCAAAAGAAGTAGGCTTGAGAAGAAAAACAAATGTAAACTTCTCTTTGACTCACCAAGCTTCACCAACCATTAAAAAAAAAAATCTTCACCAACCATTCCTAACAGTTATTGTTGATCATTATAAAACTGCGTTGTGTTAGTTTTCAATATATATTAAAATGCATCACAAAACAGTCGTCTACAAGTGTTTAATCAAGCAAAGCAATGTAACCATTTCATAACCACCCTGTACTTCTGCCAAAAAAAGCCATTTCATACACAAACCAACACCCAAAAAAGAAACATTGACTAGATTACTACACCCCGTTTCTTGAATAATTTTAGCGAGCCCGAAAGATAGTGACTTTCAGCACTTTTCCCATCTCATTAATCAGCTCTAAGACGCAAACATCATCCACACCCAGCTTATTTTCGTTATAAAACTTCCTCCAGTTATCACCATATAATATACCATAAGTGTTGTGATCCCTGCACTTTACTGGACCCCAAATTCCCCCTCTTATACAAGAACACAATCCATGCACTTCTCGCCATCGCTCAACAAATATCTTCTCATGAATGGAACTGGTGCATACTGTAACAAAAACACCAACTCAATAGAAGGAACGGGATGATTAAAAGAAATAGGATCAAGATCTGAAATGTAGAATAACTACCACACAATCAAAGCATGAAGCTTTTATGGTGACAGAGTAAAATGGGTTGTTCGATTTAAAAGATCTAGCTGCTTCAAGTGCTCTCTTTCTTGATCTCTGTTCATTGAGTTCGTTCCGTTGTTCTGGTGCTAAATCAGTGTTCACAAATCAAAGAAAATAAGAAAGGAATTAACGAAAATGGATTTTAAAACTGAAGAGGTTAATCAAACTGTTCTAATTTACGTGGGTAGTAAGAATCTTGCCTTGCATTTCTTGAAAAATGATGGGTGCTTGAAGAACCTCTGTTTCTGCCATGGCCATAATTTGATCATCTTCAGTCAGAGGTCTACCGATCTCTTTCTCCCACTTGTGAGATTTTTCGGGTGGTGGGTAATTTATCTCGCAACTGCTTTGGTTGAGAATTCGAACATGGAAAACGGATTTACTCAGATAATTAAAGAGCAACAAGTGTCCGCTCTTTAAGCCGTAATGCTCTGCAAATTCCGGCCAACCCTGCTGGAGCCAAAGCTTGCCGTCGCCGGAGATCATCAAACCGAGAGACCAGACCTTGTCATCTGAAACAATTATCAAGACGTCGCTTGACAGGACATTCTTCCGATGTCCTCTGGTAAACTTGTTTGGGATTCTCTGTGTTTAAAAACGACATTAATGATTAAAAAAGTGGTGGGAACTTTCATGAGGGTGAAAAAGGAGGGAAGCTCACGATGCTGATTTGGTTGACGTCGTCGGAGAGTATTAATCTGTAGAAGTTATGTGGCTTCTGGCGTGACCGCATTGTGTTGGACGCACGAGGGGAGGAATTGAATGAGTAAAAGCGTATAATACAATATGGGAGTTGATTCTTACGGAACAAGTTTGGCGGTACACAATAAATTGAACGGATGGGATAATTATACATTTTCTTTCCTTCACACTTTGTTCCGACATTAAACTTTTGTATTTTTTTATAATAATACATTCACGTTAGAAAAAAAAAATCAGGTAAATTGGACCTTGTATGAAAAAACTATGAGCGTTCAAACTTGGACAATCCTTAACCCTAAACCCATGAACAATCGAGAACCCTAATCATAACCAATGAGGATTTCGCAGGTCACCTGGAGGATTTAGAGGTCACCTGGAGGATTTAGAGGTCACCTGGAGCATTTAACAGCTGAGCTAGAGCATTTAGCAGCATTTAATAGACGAAAGTCCAAAAACCGACGTTTCGAATTTTTTTTATACTACCTCATGAGCATTTAGCAGTGACACTAGCCACCTGCGAAATGCTAGGCATTTTTGGGGCAAGAGCCTTAATTTGTGTTGTTTTGAAAAAAACTCTTATAAGATTAGACTGTTTTAGTCATTTTTACTTTTTAGAATGGAGAGTAACTAAATAAACGTTATTAGATATAAAATTTTATTTAAAGTTAATTTTGTTATTTGTTGAAATTGTATTATTTTTCGTGAAAATTAGATTCGAGTGATTCAAAACAGTTTGACGTTTGTAGAAAGGTGTATACGAGGCAGGGTTCTAAATAACACGCCATGGCGGTGTCAAGGCGTGCCATGGTGGCGAGGCATGAGGTAGCCGTCCCGTAAACGTCCAAGGCGTCTTTGCTAGGCGTGGTGCGTGTCAAGGCGAGCCATGACGTGCCATTGCGCGAATTTTTACTATTTGAGTCTGTTTTTTCTTCTTTGTCTTGCATTTCTTGATTGGACGTAAAACGTTTGTGTTTTTGTTAACATTGTGTTATTAATTATTGATAAAACACTTCTAAAAACCTGATATTTATTATATAAATCTATATTTATATATATAATATAATTATATATTCATATAAAATTGTCGTCTTACATCATGTCTTGAAAAACGTCATGAGTCACCAAGGCTTGTTAAACTTGAAAAACTTGAGGCTTGACATTGCCGCCACGTTATGTCTCATGTCATTTACAATCTTGATATGAGGTGTATACACTTAAATCGATTAAGCTGTTTTCATCATCCATTTTATTGCGTCTTTGTGATGATTTCATCAACTAAAATCTTGAAATATCTCGTGTCATGGAAGTTATTCTTCAAAATGACTTTTTTAGAATAATGTATATGGGAGTTGATCCTTCCCCGACTACGATCATGTTTCATCTGTTCGACTCCCACACTCTCGTGTTTGCTTCTTCCATATCTGTTACTCAATCATTGTATGCTCCACCGCTGCTCCATTGTCGGTGCCTCCATTGTCTGCTCCACCGCTGCTCCATTGTTGGCCCCTCCTGCACCACCGCCATCGTCGCCTGCTCCAGTCGTCTTTATCTCTGGTTTATGATTTTTCTTTCACTTTTTATTTTCTTTTATGTGATTTGTTTGTACAATCTGTAATTCTACATTATGTAATTGTGCAAATTTATGTCATCTGTAATTTTGCAATGCGTAAATATTTTTGTGCAACCAATAATGATGCCCCAAATAGTTCTTTTAATTTTTGTTGAACGGCTGTTTGATTTGGATGGTAGTTTAATGACATTTTTTGATAAAGATCGATAATATAACTAAGTTTATATGTGAAAAAATAGAGTTTATGCGGTTATTTTAAACTTTCCTAAATTTTATCTAGTAAAAATAGAGTTTTCGCGGTTCTTTTAATATTCGTAAGTTTATACATGACAAAATAGAGTTAAAATAATTTTTTTAGTGAAAGGATTAAAATATAAAGTTTGATTAGATAGAGTAAAGGATAAATTTGACATTTTTTGTAATATATTTATAAAATTTTGGGGTAAAAATAAAACATTTCAATGAGAGAGGATAAAATATAAAGTTTGAGAAAATAGAGAAAGGGTATAATTTGTCCTTTCCCTTAAATTTGTTGTATATGGTCAAATTGTTGTATATGGATCGACTATCATACAAAATATGACCCATTTTATCTAATAGGTGTAACCCTTCCATAAAAATATTATTTTTTGTTTATTAATATGATAATGTATAGATAAATAGACTATTAAAGACTATCTTAAAACAATATGAGGATTGAATGTATCTAGGATTTTCGGTGCACAACAAAAAGATTTACAAAATATAGGTTATAGGCAGAATGCATATGTGGAAACTGAAGGGTTTTCTATGCAATCAATGAACAAATAATTCCTATGGTTCACATGCAACCTTAGAAAGATCTATGTTTTCTTCTATGAAGATAATAAACTAAAACTAAAAGCCAACAATAATTTCTAAAGATCAAAACAAGAATTACCAACCTTTGAATCTTGTTCTTGAAGCTAGCAGCACAAGTGTCCTGCCTCAAATGCAAGTCACACCCAAAGCAATGGAGAAGACAGTTCAACAGAGTTCTCTTGTTCAAATTGGCGCAGAAAAAAGGGTGGCCAGGTGCCTCCTTTTATAGCCTCCAAGGGTTACAGTTGAAACCCTAAGGAGCCTCCTTAGTGGGCAAGCCTGTTTACCACTTGGACCAGACTTTCTAAACCCTAATTAGGGTTTTCGCCACCTATGGAGTTCCCTCCATATTGGCGCCAACTTTGGCCCCTGGCTACTGGCTTGCCAGTCATTCAACTATTGAATAAATACAAACCAGTCCCTGCACTTTTAATTAATTTATTTAATCACTAAATTAAATCCAATTAATTCTAGATTAAATCTCAATTAATTATTATAGTTTCTAATTAATATATTAACACTTAAATATATTAATAAACCATTTAATTAATTCTATTGATTTATTAAACAATTAATAAATCAACCTTTTACTCTACTGAACTCTATCCTAACCTCCAGCTATGAGGGCAACCCAAATGGACTTTGC
The DNA here is from genome assembly GCA_023525715.1 of Cichorium intybus. NCBI lineage: Eukaryota > Viridiplantae > Streptophyta > Magnoliopsida > Asterales > Asteraceae > Cichorium > Cichorium intybus. The sequence goes on along the minus strand of CM042016.1, from coordinate 41,876,399 downwards.
TTCAATTAACAAGATAAATATAAATATAAGTCATGGCTTAGACACCTAATCCAACAGTCTCCCACTTGAATAAGTCTATGACTTTAATTTATCTTTTGATTAATTAACAACCTGCAGCTTCCAAGAAACTGCTGCCGAACTCTGACCCAGTCAGTTCTGTCCATTGATAAGTGATCATATGATCCTTCGTCCAACAATATATTTTCAGACACGAGACATGGATTGAGATCAATCTCTGTCTGATACTCTGTTTCCCGATTTCCGATTCTGCTTATGACTTTCGGACTTCTAATTGAACACATCAATTTAGTCCCGGCTGGCCAGCACTTTAGTCAACTTCAAAAATCATCGAGAGGCCTACAGATATATGTTTCCCTATCAGGGTCAAGGAATGGATAAGCTTTGACTCATATGGTTGTGTCTTTTACTTTTCAAATCGTACACAACAATGCGTTTGTAACATCGAGTTACCGATGCGTTTTTGCATTATCAATGCACAACCGACTCGTAAATTTCAACTCATATGTCTCTACTTCAAGATCATACGATATTATCGTCTCAACATTGCTCGTGATGTAATCCATGAAGCAATCTATTGAGCACGGGTTTATCCAATACTCAAATCTCTATTTCTAAGTACTCATGAACGTTGTAGCAGTCTTACTGCAATGTCTAACTCCTTAGACAATCTACAAACCAATTCATGACAGTCTTCATTCATACTTACTCCCGAAAAGTATGAGCGACTGTGGACTTTTGAATAATCAAATTATTCAGGAAGTGAAACATGCAAAATTGAAACATAAAATCTGACTGATGGCTACTTTTGCCTAATTACCAAGTCTCCACGAGATAATCACCAAGTCGGATTTTACATAAAACTATTATCGGTTTCTAGATTCCTTTTAAACTATTTAATTCGTGTTATGTATCTATGTCTACTTGACCTTTTACTCTTTCTATGTATTCAAATGTTATACATTGATACACTTTATCCGATCGGATATCCTTCCGATGATATTTCAATTTTGGTCATACCGTCATTCTCACTAACAACTTCATTCTATGTACTGTGACTTTCCATGGTTCTCGGGATCTTTAGTCCACATGACTGCACCCTAAGACTATTTCGAGGTGATACGATGTGCCGGTGAGCCACACGCGCTCCATCGGAATGCTAACGAAATTCTTTAACCATTAAGTCCTTATTTTAAAAATCTTTTCAATTTGTTATCAACATTCACCCCTAATCATTTCCAATGATTTCTCACGTATGTACAAAATCCATTAAGTATTCCCAGCCAGGTCATATCCTGAATCTGACTCAGTATGCTCTAAGCATTAAGTCATCAAGACATGTTCATGACACTTCTGATCGATCCAAGAAACTTGTTGGATTCGATCTAGTCCTATTCCAAACCCTTTTGGAATCACAGGATTACTTATAATCCTTGTGTCACGACTTTTAATGACTATATCCTTTCGGAGACCTTTTCTCATGCATCTTGAATCTTATTAAGATCATGCTTACTATGGCCAGGTCTATACTGATGACAACATCTATCTGATATATGTCAATGGATTATGTGAGTATGTTGCACCTTTCATACCTCTCATGCCAAACCATCACACTTTGTAATGACAGGAAACTATTTCCTAGGGTAATGCATCTTGAGTCTCATCAAGATCATTTTGGCAGAGTTTCGATCTATCTCATAGAAGTTTACAACCACCTGAGTATGCCGTATCTCTATTAGGTCTTTCATAGCGATCCGTCTCTTAACACCAAGTCATTACACTTTGTAATGAAAAGAGACGTTTCCTAGAAACAATATGTAACACACATATGGAGATAGATATAACATCGACACTCCCACTGGCTTTGGCACGGTTATGGAGTATTCACAAAATCCAGAGCTTATGGCACATTTTGAGAATCCAAACCTTCTGACATCTTAATGGAAATCTTTCAGCCCATTCTCAAAACCCAATCCTTTGGATATTTTGAGAATCTGAATATCCTTTCTTGTGAGATGCCCATGGGGTAATCCCGGGCCCACGTACCTTTATACTGGCATACTCTTTGTGAGTCCCTATTAGTGTGTCGGTGATCCACACATGCTCCACTAACGACTTACATCATGCAGTATCCTTTCCGATTTCATTTTCTATTGATAGTGGTTCTCTCGGAGTCAATTACTTGACTCTGAGTATCGTCTCACTCAACCAGATGTTCTGAAGGTACGTTTCTATCCATGTTGGTTTCTTTTGATGATTCAATTACTCCCACTGGTTTTAAGACCAGTTGTAAAACCAATCAAACTGTCACATAGACTGTATCTCGTCCTAAGGCTCTCTTAATTGGCAGCAACTGGGCTCACCAATGCTTCCAAGTAGTCGGATTGTAAATCCGTACCAACTATAGTGTTTTACCACTATTCAGTATGTCACCCCGATCATAACTACTTATGACGGTGATCAATACTACTGGTCAAGAGAAGATTATGTCAGTATTAAAACAGAAATCTAATTTCTGCTCTAAGCCTAGTGATGACTAAGGGTTCTTTCACTTTGCTAATCCTGAACTCATTCAGGATTGTCCCAACTCCCACTGTTTCCTTAGAACATGAGTTCTTTCTAAAAGAGCTCTTTCCTTTCCAGGTACAGCGGGATAGCTAGTGAAACGACATTTCTGATTAGGTTCAGGCTAGTCATGTGGTTTGGACGAACACTACAAGACCCTGGACCTTTAATGCACAATTGGGACAATCCCAACTTTACATTTCAGACAGTGTCTGCAAAACCTACTTAGTCGAAGGATGTGGTTGGAATATGGTCTGACTGGTTTGGTATTCAATGTATCGGAAACTAATTGGCAATGTATTTCATACATTGAGGATCGAACTGTTTCGACCAACGCTCTATCATTTTCCGTAAGACACATTATAACTATTAATGTTCTTGGAAGAGAATAACTGTGAAACATTTTTCCAGTTTATGTTGTCACTCAGGTTCTGTGGATCTAGTACTTCCTTTGAAGTCCTTGAACTGTTCAAGGATTCAATCCAATCGCTTATTCTGATAAGCGAAGTCATATTCATCATACCGAATGACAAATATTGTGAAGTACGAACAATTATGTTCAATTTGAATATTCGAGCAATACACAGCAACTGATGTGTTTGTTGCTCCTAATCTAAATCTCTTTTACATCTCTATGTAAACTTATGACTTTGTTCATTTTTGTTCAAGACTTGCAATCTTCAGTTGACTCTAAGTCAACTGATTCCAAAATCCTATCCTCTGGATCTTTGGGTGATTCATTTCTTGCCACATGTGCTTTATAAAGAACTTAATCATCATTTGACTCTAAGTCAAATGATTCCAAAATCCTGTCCAACTGGATCTTTGGTTGATTCATTTCTTTACACATTAAGAACTTAATTCATCATGAGACTCTAAGTCAAATGATTCCAAAGTCCTGTCCAACTGGACCTTTGGTTGAATTGATTCTTATGACATTTATCTTAACAATCATAAAAGGACACAATTTCTAAAATCCAAGCATTTTGGATGCATTCAACATTCAAGTTATTACTAATCATGCATTCAACACATTCATATAACATTTCAAGGATATTTCAAACAATAGGTGTTAAAAGACAAACGACAATTTTATTAAAATAAATCCTTGAACAATGTACTATATGATAGACAATGTCATACGCATCTGAAAAGCTAATAACAATATCTCAATATCTAACTAAACTTCAAAACTGCATGAGCCGGAAATCCAATCCAAATGTGCTCCTATGCGCCAATGTCCCGTACCTTACTCATTCCATGCATACAAACCAAAATGTGACTATCACATTATGCATCAAGGAATTATGGAACAGGAATTTTGAGGTTTTTTAGATATACCTGAGCTTTCAAAAGATTTTGACTTTGGAGCGTCTTTCAATCTTTCCGCGACTGTATCCAATTCTGTGGATTCCCAGCTTAAGACATATCCAGACGATCTGGATCGTTTCTTGCTGTGTCTTTCCACTGGACTTAATCCAGAAGTAGCTGAACCATTGGAGCTATGCCTGTCCAAGAGTGACTCGTATAAGGTCAACAGTGGACGCATTTCCATTAAGGTCTTTTTCTGGTCTTCCTTTTTATACGTCTGAATGAACAGATCGTACTTACTAGTCAGTGAAGCGAGTAGAGTGTTAACACTCGACTCCTGACTCATGGAATAACCAAGTTTGTACAATTCTCCTATCTACGCTTCAATCTGAAGAACATGCGAATCGATGCTACTTCCTTCTTTTAACTTACACTCTGCAAGTCTTTTGAAGATTCTAGCTCGTTCCTCTTCAACCGGTTTTTGGAACCTTTCCTCGACCGATTGCATTAACTCATATGGCCCCAAGGATTCAAAATCCTTGCGGAACTCGGGGTCAATGGTCAATAACATGAGGTCACGAACCTTTTCGGATTCATCAACTAATAAGTCATGCTTATCATAAAGGCTCTTTACGATGACTTGTTTTGGTGGAACCGGGATTGGATACTCGGTGAGATGAAGCTTGCCAGCAATGACAAGAACCCGTCTCCAATTGCGAAGCCATTCTTTACAGTTAAAGCCAGTCAGCCTTTCCATATTTAGCAGGTGCTTTCTGATGCTCTCAGAAATGGGTGAAGGAGGAGAGGGAGGAGAATAGACACAAGATTCAGACATCTACAATAAACAGAATTTTATTAGTTTAATTAATCCTTTTAAATAATTACCCAATATATTATTTATTAAGGCTAGGACCCAAAATGCCCCAACTATGGTGTGAAGAGGGATGCCGTAATCACAACATAATGGTCATTAAGGTAGATAATACACTTATCAATTTCATCTTATGAAATTCCTAGATCTGTTGAGACACATTGAACTATTCAATGGCATGTTTAGTCTCGGATGTGCCCCATTGTTTGTGATTGGGATGCCGAGGATCACAAACCGGGTGTGAATAACCATGCAAATTCGCTCGGTACTCTCGAAGTCAATTGTCATCTCTAATTAACGTGTCGGTTAACCACACATGCTCCGTTAATAATGACAAAATCGAGAAACCCATTGCGACTCTTTGCGGACCCCAGTTGGCGTGCCGGTAAACCACACACGCTCCACCAACGTTCCACAAAGTGCAATGTGCAATTCCATGGATTAGCACCAATTCACATTTTTTAACCTAAAGTAACTAGATTGGGTTTTGTTCAAAGTTCTAGTACTTTCAATTATAGCATTATACTTTTAAGAGGCTTAGCGGTTCTATCAAACCCGTTCGGCTAACGACACTCGACTGACCAGGAGAGCTGTGGGTAAGAGTAGATACCCATTAGACTAACATTTTATAGTCAGTCGCCTTATTCCCTCTTTATAGGACAGTTTTGTGAATGAGGCCTACGTGCGGTAAGACTAACCAATTTTCTTATATATAAATTATTAACTTTTAATCATAAATATATAAGATATATTTTAATCCTATTAAAATATTTTAGATTTAATTTTGTAAGAATTTTCGCAAATTTTAAGGAATTTTTTTGAAAATTTAAATTAAATCTTTAAGCTGATTTAATTGATCTTTTAATTAAACAATTAATTAAACTAATTAAATCAAATATAGGCATTACAAAATTAATCAAATTAATTACCTATATTAATCCCTAGATTTCGAGATTTACAATATATGGATAAAGGATTCTAGTTATTTAATTAATCAGCAATTACCAAAAATAACAATCATAATCTGGGCAACAAATCAAGCAAATCAAGGGGGAATAAAGGGGTGGCAGCTAGGGTTAGGAAACCCTAGCCTAGGCCACGAAATTGAGGCCATTCCAAGAGAGTTTTTGGCAAAAACACTCAAGGCAATAATCATTCAAGCAGTTTATATCAATTTCACAAGAAAACAGCCTATGCTCTAATACCACTGAAGGGTTTTCTATGCAATCAATGAACAAATAATTCCTATGGTTCACATGCAACCCTAGAAAGATCTATGTTTTCTTCTATGAAGATAATAAACTAAAACTAAAAGCCAACAATAATTTCTAAAGATCAAAACAAGAATTACCAACCTTTGAATCTTATTCTTGAAGCTAGCAGCACAAGTGTCCTGCCTCAAATGCAAGTCACACCCAAAGCAATGGAGAAGACAGTTCAACATAGTTCTCTTGTTCAAATTGGCACAGAAAAAAGGGTGGCCAGGTGCCTCCTTTTATAGCCTCCAAGGGTTACAGCTGAAACCCTAAGGAGCCTCCTTAGTGGGCAAGCCTGTTTACCACATCGACCAGACTTTCTAAACCCTAATTAGGGTTTTCGCCACCTATGGAGTTCCCTCCATATTGGCGCCAACTTTGGCCCTGGCTACTGGCTTGCCAGTCATTCAACAATTGAATAAATACAAACCAGTCCCTGTACTTTTAATTTATTTATTTAATCACTAAATTAAATCCAATTAATTCTAGATTAAATCTCAATTAATTATTATAGTTTCTAATTAATATATTAACACTTAAATATATTAATAAACCATTTAATTAATTCTATTGATTTATTAAACAATTAATAAATCAACCTTTTACTCTACTGAACTCTATCCTAACCTCCAGCTATGAGGGCAACCCAAATAGACTTTGCTTCAATTAACAAGATAAATATAAATATAAAGTTATGGCTTAGACACCTAATCCAACAGAAACTGTAAATAAAATATAGTTAAGTGTAGCACCCCTATTTTAGGGCTAGACATTTTAATTTTAATATTTAAATTTACATTTTTATCAATGATTTACTTAATAACACCTCTAACAAAACTTATTAAACATGGATTTTTATGAACTTATGATATAAATTTTAAATAATTATATAGTGTATTTTACAAAGAGTATTATCATTTTATGCAATTGGATTCTAAAGCATATAGTAATAAAAAAGTAGGGAAATTTCATTTGAAATGGAAACTGTTTATATATTTTCATTACAAAATTTAGAAAACATGAAGTTTTTATAATAAAAGAAAAAATTACTTTTGAGACCGAATTATTTATAAAATATTTTGAACTTGATGCCAAAACATTTTTCATACAAAGATAAAATGTTCCTACCATTTTTATTGATGGTGTCAAGGTAAAAGAATTAATAAATCATAGTTTAAGTAATTTACTAACAAATAATTGATATACAAATCCCAAACTTTTACAAATTATCATTTACTTATTAATTTTTATTGTTTATCAATCACTTTTTACTTTCTAATTATTATGCAACCATTTACTAAAGCATTTATCATAACTAAATATGATATATATTTTACGACATTAAATAAGTTTAATGGCTAAATATGACATTTCTAAAAAGAGGTTAACTTTGAGGTAAATTTGAAACAAAGAATAAATTTTAGGGATCAAATAGATAAATATATAAATTAAGGGCCATGTATGGGTCCCCTATAATTATCAAGTGGGTCCTGCATGGGCTCCAATATTAGGACCCAAAGAAGGCCCTATATGGGTCACACTAGTGAGGTCTATACGAGTCTCACCACAATAATTAAACAAGTGTCACCGTTTTTCTAAATAATGGAAAGAATAATTATATGTGTCTAACATGAGACCCACCATGGTGGGTCCAACATTTGACCCACCATTTCTTAAAACATAAAAAGAATAAAGTAGCAGGATCCAAATGAGACCCACAACTTTTTGAATCGTAGAAAGAATAATTATGTGTGTCTTACTACTTTAATAATATCATTTTATATTTTATACCCTTATAATTTTTTTTATTTTTTTATCGTACGCATCAATTTATTATTAGTTTAATTTATTAAAATAATACATGTTTTTATAAAGCGTAAATTATACTAGTAGAAATATATCACTAATACGATTAACCTAATGTTGAAGGGTAAACATGAAGTATTGTATTCAATTAGTTTAGTTTTTCACTAATTTAGTTATATGAGTTAACCCTATATCGTATTTTCTCACAATTAGAGTTTTTATATATTCAAAATGGAACAATTTATAAAACTCCCATCTCAAAAATTTTAGTATCATGTTAATAGGTCAATGATGTATATACCATGACAAGGTGAACTATATATAATTCATACTGAATGTGTAAGTTATTTTAAGTCATACGAAAAGCCACTAAAACACATTAAAGCACCTTCAAAACATATACCAAATACTAGTTTGTTTTTAAACACGTATTTTGTTTATTTTCCAATCCAATATGAATTATAACTTATATATAATTATTCCATTTTATATTAAATTTATTGTCATAGAAAATACATATACAAAATACACACGCACAATAGAAACACAACACATACTTAAAAAACATACATTGTTTATTTGATAAAAACTAGAATTTGTTATTGGTTAGGTTAACGGTATGAAGAAAAGCACTGCAAAACTAGTATGTACATTGGGTAAAGGATGAGCTTAATGTTAGCAAAAGACATAATGTTATTGGTGGTTAAGGGTTCCAAATGATAAGGGGTGTTGATCATAATGAGACATTATATCCTTTTGTGAAAACAACTACAATCATATTAGTCTTGATTGTGGTTGTAAAAAAACCATACATCTGGAGAATCTCATTTCTTGGTCTTATTTCTTACTTTGTTATTTTCAAATTTCCTTTCCAATTTAAACATTCGCCAAAATCCTCATGATAAACTACAGGGGAATGGCAGTGTATTACTACATTGTATTTTACTTAGCCACATTAGCCCATGTATGTTTGTAGTATACAACACATGTATCTTGGTATATATAACTTTTATTTCTCAATTTCAATCAATGAGAACGATTCCATTTCTCAGAAGATTTTGATTGGATATATACTTAGTCACATACATGTAGGTTGCATGGACGGAACACGGAGCAATGCACCTTTGAGATTTGGAACAAAGAGCAATGCACCTTTGAGAGTTGCAGTTGAATCGGATCGAGTGTGAGAGGAGAAAATTAGTTTTATAACAAAAATCTAACGAGAGGTTCATTTTAAAGATACAAGGCGTTCATGTTCAAGCTTGGCAGTGTACTCGTATACAATGTTGTATATATGTTTCGTATTAAATGCGGGAAAATGCTTCACTAATAAAAGAGTGTCGTAGCGCTTTCGATTTTCAAGGATATTCCGCAAGGTTACACAAGACATGTTTGGTATAATGGAATTAAATTATGAAAGAATGAAACGAACAATGTAATTGAATGAACAAAGTAATTGAATAAATCATTGCATTTCATTGTTTTGTTTGATTGACTCGAATGAATAGAATTAGTCATTCAAACATTTATGAAAATAATATTTAATTAAATAAAGATAAGTATTTAAATAAATTAGATATAACAATGTTTCATTTTGTTCATAATACATATTATATGTTCTACAAATAGTTAAAAATAATAATTCTCCGTTTTTTAAATAGAAAATAGTAGATAACATAACATCTTATATATACTTTTATTACATTTTAAAGATTAAAAATATTTAGTTAAAGTTATCATATTTTTAAAAAAATTAATATTTAATGAAGATTATATAGACAAAAGTAATTTATAATTATAGTATACATTATTTTATTCACTGAAGTAATAAGATTTTATGGTAAATGTTCAATTTCATTCCTTAGTGATGGACAAAGATGATTTTTTTCATCTCATCGAAATACTTATACTTACTTTTATTCCTTCATTGATAACCGCATATCAAATACAATCATACTCTAAACGATATGATGTTGGTTTCTCTACTTACTTTTAGGGGTGAGCATGGTACCGGAAGCGGTACCGAAAATACCAAATCCGAATCTGAATAGAAGTAGATACCAAATACAACACTGAATCATCGGGTACGATATCAGTTTGGTTCGGGAAAATAGATTAATATGAACTTCGAAGCAGGAAACGTAAGAGTACCGATACCGCAACCAAAATAACCAAAAAGTAATAACCAATTAACGTACTGAAGTAGAATATACAATACTAATTAAATACCGGTACGGTATCGGTTCGGTTCCATGTCATTGATATTTTTGTTTATCCCTACTATATTTATCAATTCGAAGTTATTTTGCGATTTGGTTTCCTATCAAATCGATCTACCAAAATAGGGTTCAATCTCAAAACCGTCTTCATGGTTTTTTATGTAGTAATTTTTTTTATAACCTTCCAAGATTTATAATATAATTATGTCGCTGTTTTCTTATTCATCTATGTTTCTCGGTTGATGTTCTTCATTCTTGAAGATTTTATTGTTGATCATTATAAAACTGCGTTGTGTTTGTTTTCAGTATATATTCAAATGCATCACAAAACAGTCGTCTATAAGTGTTTAATCAACCAAAACAATGTAGTAGACACACCATTTCATAACCACCCTACACTTCTACCAAAAAAAGCCATATCATCACAAACCAACACCCAAAAAAGAAACATCTACTGGATTACAACACCCCGTTTCTTGAATAAATTTAGCGAGCCCGAAAGATGGCGACTTTCAGCACTTTTTTCATCTCATTAATCAGCTCAAACACACAAACATCACCCACACTCAGATTATTCTGGTCACAAAATTTCCTCCAGTTATCACCACATAATTTACCATAAGTGTTGTGATCCCTGCACGTAACTGGACCCAAAATTTCACCATCTGATACCTGAAGAACACAATCCACGCACTTGTCATCATCGTTCAACAAATATCTTCTCATGAATGGAACTGGTGCATACTGAAACAAAAACACCCAACTCAATACAATATACAAGGAACGAGATGATCAAAATAAATAGGAACAAGATTTGTAATGTTAAGAGCAATTACCACCCAATTAAAGTATGAAGCTTTTATTGTGACAGAGTAAAAAGGGTTGTCGGATTTAAAAGATTTAGCTGCTTCAAGAGCTCTCTTTCTTGATCTCTGTTCATCGAGTTCGTTCCCCTTTTCTGATGCTAAAACAGTGTTCACAAATCGAAAAAAAATAATAATAAGAAAGGAAGAAAATTGGATTTCAAAACTAAAGGGGTTAATCAAACAGTTCTAATTTAGGTGGGTAGTAAGAAACTTGCCTTGCGTTTCTTGAAAAAAGATGGGTGCTTGAAGAACCTCTGTTTCTGCCATGGCCATCCTTTGATCATCTTCAGTTAGAGGTCGATCGATGTCGTTCTCCGACATGGGAGATTTTTCCGGTGGTGGGTAATTTATCTCGCAACTGCTTTGGTCGAATATACGAACATGGAAAACGGATTTACCCTGATGATTGAAGAGCAACAAGTGTCCGCTCTTTAAGCGGTAATGCTCTGCAAATTCCGGCCAACCCTGCTGGAGCCAAAGCTTGCCGTCGCCGGAGATCATCAAACCCAGAGACCAGACCTTGTCATCTGAAACAATTATTAAGACGTTGCTTGACAGAATATTCTTCCGATGTTCTCTAGTGAACTTGTTTGGGATTCTCTGTGTTCATAAAAACGACATTAATGATAAAAAGTGATGGAACTTTCATGAGCATGGAAGAGGAGGGAAGCTCACGATGCTGATTTTGTTGACGTCGTCGGAGAGTATCAATCTGTAGAAGTTGTGTGGCTTCCGGCATGACCGCATTGCGGTGGCGGAGGCTTGGCGATCAGGGACGAAGGGGGATGTAAAACGTATAATACAACAAATTGCCCTTTTTATAAAAGGTCTCTATTACCCTACAAACTATAGGTTTTGATCCCATTTAGTCATTAATATTTTTTTTCGGTATTTATAGTCCTTAAATTTTCAGTTTGCCTATTAAAAAAATGTAAATAGCTTAATTTGGTCTTGGTTTCACCGATGACACTTGGTATATGTGGCATTATATTTTAAAGATAAAACTTCGTTTAAGGTCACTGTAGTTTCAGAGAATATCGAGTTTGATCCCTAACTTTCAAAAACCTCAAAAGTAGTCCTTATGGTTTGAAAACTTTTGTTAAATCGTCCATGAGCCATACAAAATGACTAACGTACCTTTTTTAATTTCTTTTACATTTTTTTGAACTACAATTTATTTTTAAGGGTAAAAAAGAAATAGAAAAAAAAAACAAAACACACCCTCATCCTCACCCCTCCCCCTCCACTCATTTCTTACCAAACTCATGTGAAGTCCGGTGGGAAGGAAGCAGTAGACGATGAGGAAGATGGAAGTGAAGGGATAGATACCGACATTCAGGTAAGTGACTCTTTGCAAAATCTTCATCCTCGAGCTTGCTAACAGAGCATTGTTACGTGAGAAGAAAATCTCGACTGAACATGTAGCCCATCGGAGCACCTGATGAAGTCGATCTGTGCCCACCGGAATTCCTTAAAGAGCTTTCTGAACTCCATGTAAAACTAAAACCACCATCTCTCTTCTCTCTATCTCAATCCAGATATCATATGTTTAACATAGCATTCCTACTCCCAAATCATCAGATTCCATATCTATAATTTTTTCATTCATACATGTATTCTGATCAAAAATCAAATTGAGATCCGATTCCATCTCAAAAGAATTAACAGTGTATCGAATAACAGAAAGAGGACTATCAAAAGCTTGAACCACACCCAAATCGTTGACATCAAGAGCAATCGAATTCACAGCTCCAGTCCTAAACAATTTATCGACAACTGAAACAGCCAAATAAGAGCTTCCTTTTGAAATTTTCGATTCCATATGACAAGTACTAGAATCGATTAAGCTAATAGTAACAGAAGAAGAAGTAATCAGAACTTGAGACTCAGAATTAACAATTACATCATCAATTTTATTTTCGATAGAATATTCAATAACGCAACTAGCTAAATCGATGTTGCTTTTTGCGATTTTCGATTCCATATCACCAAATCCTGATTCAATCAGATTATTAGCTTCATTGGAGTAGTTAATACCCGTTGAAATCGACCCACTAGCACCGTTTTACAATATACAGTTCGATCTAGGAACCCAATCTGTCGAATCGAATGTTATACCACCAAATGTAATGTTTTTTACTTGATTTTTACTTTCCTCCAACTGATTTGAAGAAGAAATAGCTCCAAATGGATGGTTTCTTCGACTGGGTCTCTTTCGATTCCACTTGGGGGTGGGGTGATGGTGGACGGTGACGGTGGTGGTGGTGGTATGGTAAGAAATGAGTGGAGGGGGAGGGGTGAGGATGAGTGTGTGTTTTATTTTCTTTTTCTTTTTTTTATTATTAAAAATAAATTTAGTTAAATAAATGTAAAAGAAATTAAAAAGGGTACATTAGTCATTTTATATGGCTTAGGGACGATTTAACAAAAGTTTTCAAACCACAAGGACTACCCTTGAGGTTTTTAAAAGTTAGGGACCAAACTCAATATCCTCTGAAACCAAAAGGACCATTTATGAAGTTTTGTCTATTTTAAAAGTAAAAATAAAAACTTGAAATTATATATATTGAAAAATTAATGTTAAAACTTTGTGCTTTGCCAACCCTAATCAATGAGTTTAAAGTTTTGGCCAGAGAAAAATAGACATCGTTTATGTGTGTTTTGCCAAACCCTAAATCAATGCCCAAAGCTTGATGATAACACCAGGATCGAAACCCCCTATTGAAGCTCCTGCTCCCGAATCGCCACCACATTCTGTTTGATGTTTGCTGAAGTAAATCAAAATCCACCGAAGTATACGGGTGTAGTACAGCGCCTTCCTCATCGTGATCCTATTCACCGAATCAGACACAAGCATCGCCAACAAAAAGTCGAGTGTTAGGGGATCCGTCGCGGGTACAACGAAGAAAGGGATCAAACCTGCTTTTTGTTTCTGGGTTTGGAAATCAGTTCTTCTATTTCATTCAATCTGTTCTTCCGAATTTGCTAATTTTTGTTTAATTCTTCTCTACAATTGCTCGGATTTGTGTTCACAATCTTTGTGTTCGTTTCATGGTTATTTGGGTTCGAAGTTTAGAAATATGAATGATGTTCACAATCTCTGCACTTGCTTGGATTTTTTCCATGGTTATTCTTTCTCTGCAATTGCGTGGATTTGTGTTTACAATATCTGCAATTGCTTGGATTTGTTTTATTCTTTCTTTGCAATTGCTTAGATTTCTACTTTCTGTGTTTTTTTAATCTTTGAACTTCGTCTTTTATGGGGTCTTTTGGTGTCCTCTTGGTTGGATGGAGGAATATGAATGATGGCGGTGGTGGGAGGTAGATGGTGGTGGAAGGACAATGAACAGTGGTGGAGGTGAAGGGTGCTGGTGCTGGTGGGAGGTAGAAAATGAATTAAGAAAAAGGTTTAACATGAATAAATGGTAATTATTTAATACTACTAATAATAATAATTGTGGAAATATATAATTAAAGAAAAACCATGCAGACACCAAGTTAGCGCTACGTGGGAAGCTCTGCTCACTGAAATGTTACATGACAATTCATATCATCTTAGTAACCGGTCCATCCCTTCTTCCTTCCGGTAATGACTTTTTGATATGATTTTTGATACTTTAGGGACTTATACCAAAAACCAATTTTAATGATCAAATTAGATCAAGACCTAAAGTTTGTAGGATAAGGGTGGGGGGAGTAAAACCCACATAACTCACGCGTTATGTCAGATTTTCTCTCTCCTCTCACTTCCATCTTTCCCCATCTTTCACCAATCTTTCACCCATGGAACCAATACCCACCGAACCCACGATGTCACATTAGATTTTTTATTATTAAAATCATTTATTAATTTATTAAATGATTTTTAATATTTAATTTAATATTATAAATAATAATAATATGCAATTAATAAAGTCAAAGGACATTTAATTAAAAAAAATACACCATTAAAAAATTTTAAAAACAACCTATATATACTGGAAATTAAATCCTAAATACGAGAAATTAAATCCTAAATACGAGAAATTTAATCCTAAATACTAGAAGCTAAAAAAAAAAAGCATAGGTGTCTCTTTCATAACATCTCACGCTTCTGTGTGCTTGAACTCTCTGTTATGTGTCACCGGATACTGTTGTAGGGCTTGTTTCACGACCTCTTCGTCGGTTCTCCCGTTTGCTCGGTTGAAAGATATGTTGACGTAAATTTGGTTAAATTGTACCATTTTTAACTTCATATCTTTCCATTTTGCGTTAAACTGATGGTGACTCCGATAATGAATCGCGCCTAGAATTCTGTGGAACTCTTCCTCCACACGAGTCCAGAATGATCGAAGGATGTCGTATCCGTTTCTTCGGTGACGGTGACCCAGGCTCTTGTCAAAGCCACCTCTTCTGGTTTAGACCAAGAACGAATCATCCTATGTACGTTGGCTGCTATTTTTTTAGAAATCTAAAATAAAATATTTAGAAAGAAAGGTTGAGAGAATAGTGTGAAAGGTTGAGAGAACAAAGTAAAAGGTTGAGAGAAATGTGTGATTTTGTTAATGGGTAGATAATGGGTAGAGGGAGGTATTTATAGGAGTGAGTAAAATGTTAAATTATTAGTATTAATTTTTTTTTTTACATATTATGAAAGATGGGGAGGTTTCACCATCTCCCAAACGAGCCCAAATGAACCGAACCCGCCAAATCCGATGGAGAGGGGGCAGCGGTACCGGAGATACCGACGATACCGCATCCATTTTAATCGAGCCCGCAACGAAACCGATGATTACTCCGTCAAGCCTAACAATGAAATTAACCTTTATAAAAAATATTACTATTTATATATTTTATTAATATGATAATATACAAATGATTAGACTAAAGATTATCTTGGAACAACATGAGGATTGGTTTTATCCATCAAGAAAAAGCTCTGTTTTCAATAGCGTGAATAGCGGGTGTGCTTTATCATCAATCTCTCTCTCTCTCTCTTTATATATATATATATATATATATATATATATATATATATATATATATATATATATATATATATATATATACCTTCATAGCAGTCATTTGGAAACGTGTATTGATAGCTTCACATGATTAGAATTGACCAGAATTGCCATCTCTCTCCCTTGCATGGGCTTTATGCGTGTAGTATAGGTACATCAGTTCACGGCTCAATATGGCAAAGTGGCAGCTTATCATTGAATATCACCAATATTATATACTTATTTAATTAGCGTGAGTTTATTGTTTCATGTAACGTTTTTTTTGTTACATGGGTATTTTTTGGGTTTTCTCACACGCGTGTTTGTGGGTTGATTTGGATCCGGTTTTTAAATCGTTAAATCTAAATCACGTAATCGTCTGGAACGTTCTTTGCGGTGCGCATCCTAGAAGCGAAAAGTGGGTAAGCAAAATCAGAAACACGCACTCGATTGTGCGACTCCAGAAATTGAGAGAGACCGAGATCGAGCGACACAAAGGGAGAGACAGAGTGAACGAGAATGCAGCAACCCCTTGCTGCTGCTGCGTTAATTTCTCGACGGGAGGGAAGAAAGAAACAGTGAAAACGATACAGGAGGTGGAGGATAACGGCGGAAACTGCCGGTAGCCGGCGTCTGGTGGCGGCAGAAGGACGACGGCGGCGGCGGTAGCTGCTGCTGCTGGCGGTGTGCGACGGGAATCGGCGAGGGGTGGTGTAGGCGTCCGATTTTGTGCAGAAAGATCAAGTTAACCTCCTGATTTCAGATTTTTTGCCAAGGTTTAAAAGGTAAATGTTTAATCTTCAAACCCTAGCTTCTGGAATCGAAATGCTTTAATGCATGTGAGATTGGAACTTGATTTCTTGGTATATTTCAGATTATGAGTTCAAAATTTATCTATTACTTAAATTGCATATTTTTTTGAAACGTTACCTCCGGTTTTTTTCTTTCGGGTTGTCACGCGGGTAATCGGGTTTTTTAGTCTTCCTTTTGGATTCTCAGATTTCGGGTTTTGACGCGTATCTCTAACCATTCGTTGCACACGTTTTCTCTCATCCTTATTTCTTCTGCGATTATTGCCGTTTCTTCTTTTGTTGCTGGTTGTATTGCTTCCTGTGCCGCTGTGGTGAATACCCGTTGGCCAACGAGTTTTTGCAACTTCTCCGGCTGTCTTTCTCCTCTGCATGTGGGTGGGCTTCTCTCCTCTTTGATCGGGACCGATTGAAGTCGTTCAAGCCATCAATTAGAGGTAAGGATGTTAATTTCATTTATCATAAATTTACATTAATTGATACTAAAATTATTTTTTTTTCGGTCAGATGATTTTGGGTTCGATCATATTATGTGGGTGTATTTAGGTAATCTTGACTGGTTTTGACTTTTGAATATTGATCAAAGTTGTATTATCAACAAATACAAATATTATTCCACAGCATGAAAAATAGTCAAAGATTCAACAACCCTCTCGGTTACTTCAACCGAAAATGCCTTGAACAAATTGTCCAGGTTGCATTCAACTGTTGAATTTTGCCTAGACGAATTGGGCATTTTCTTGTCTTAAAAGGTGTGTTTTCAAACATCTGATTTTATTCTTGCAAATTTGGAAATGGAAAATGACCTTTTTACCCCCTGTAAGGCAGCGGAAGCATATTCATGCGAAAAAAATGACCTCTTTTCATGGGGGCAGTTGGATGTACGTGGGGACAACATTGCTAGAGAATTCTGCAAAGATGCAAACAAAGTTTTCTCTTCTTACAGGCCTAATGGTGATAAAAATATTTATTGGAACTTCCTTTGTAATTAAATAATTTTATTATTCAAACTGTCTTTTTTGGCGGTTACCAGAATGGTTGATTACACAAGTGAATGATGCAACCGTGAGCATTGGCATGCTCTCTACAAAAGTTGTGTGTTTGATTGAATCTCTTGCTGAATACAGGTTTGTGCCATATTATGTAGGGCATATTGTGGAAAATAGCAACATACTTTGCTCTTATTACTATTTTAAACATTGTACTTTATTTTTTTTACCATAATAGCGATGTACTTACATGTCTTTATTGATAGTAGCAATGCACTTGTGCCTTTGATAGCAATTTACTTACTTTTAATACCAATACGGACATTGTGCTTTATTTGTTAATCATTACTGTTTTCAGTAAGTAAATCCAAGTATGTTGCTGTTATGACTAAAGAAGTGTAACTATGTTTCTATAATTTATAAAGAAAGTGTTATCATGGGTAAAAAATAAAGGACATTAACCATTTGTTCTATTCTATCCGTATTATTCTTTAATTATTTTCCATAAATTTCTTGCAGGGATGTGAAGGATATGAGATGTATAATATTTGTTGAAAGGGTGATTACAGCAAGGGTGCTCACAAGCTTCTTTTGGGAATTACACCCTAAACTTTTTAATTGGAAAACAAAATATATAGCAGGCAATCATTCTGCGATGCAGTCACAGAGCAGATGTTTACAAAATAAGATTGTGGATGGCTTCCATAAAGGAATGTTATGTCTTTTATTATTATTATTATTTTTTAAATAATAGTCAAATTGCACATCATAAAACATAATTTGTGATGTGTACATGTAAATATCATAGTGGCAACATCTACTCTTGAAGAAGGCATAGACGTACAAAAATGTAGTCTTGTAATCAGATTTGATCTTGCATCAACTGTTTGCAGTTATATTCAATCTCGAGGCCGTGCTCGAATGCAGGATTATGATTTTCTTTTACCGGTTAAAAGGTACAAACATTAACAACTTTTGCTATATTTGAAATATGTTTTTTATTATTCAACTTATTACGTTTTTCATTTTGATGATTTTTAGTGGGGATGAAGATACGCTACATAAGGTGAATAAGTACCTTATGAGCAGAAAGATTATGAGAGATTAGGTTTTGAGCCATGCGGATGATCCTTGTGGGCCCCTCGAAAAAGATGTGTTTGATGAAGTGGTTTATTTGGCAAGCGCGGGCCCGAGACCCGGTGACGGTGGATGAAACGTTTAAGTATATACGGGAGATTGTCAACTGGGATGATGAGAAGGAAGAGACGTATTATGGTGTCGCCAAGGACTGATTTTATAATACAACTGACGTCCATCACACGTTTCCACTTTCAAGTGCAGTTGAAACTTCCCCCTTCTTTGTATTATGTGAGTGCAATCATTATCATAGGTAAATAACATTTGATAATTTTGATTTTGAAAGAATGTCGATTAACCATTGCCATATCTCCATTTACTTTCTCAGTTAGCGGTACAAAACACGAGTCTCTATGTTCATTGTTGCCGGAAAAACAAGTCAAAGGATGACAATGCTACGCTAGAGTCACTACTGCCGGGTAAGCAAATAGGCACATGTACAACAAAGTAGACGCCTTGTGGCTTAAGCCTTCCATGGCTGGGAGTAAGTTGAGGTAATGCCCTTTTAATATATCATGCTCTTTTGATATTAGTTGCTAAATTTTATTTGTCTTTTTTTTTGTAGCATTAAGTTGTGGACATTAGCTGCAAAGCCAAGAAAAAGTCAAACACTGTTGCGTAAATTGGTAAAAAAAAGCTAAACATTTCTGCATAAATTGGTTAAAATTTAGTTTATTTTACATAAATTGTTAAACAATGAAACATTGCTGCATAAAATTTGGAAAAAGTGAAACATTATCGCGTTAATTGGTAAAAAAAGCTAAACATTTTTACCAATTTTTTCCTGTGGCTTTCCCAATTCCCGACACACCCCGACCCACTCAACAAGCCCGGACAACCACCGAGCTGACCCAACCCGTCCAAAATAAACGCAAACATACCAACATAAAGAACAAAACGCGAAACAACAAAATTTTCCTCTCCCATCAACCCGTGCAACGCACGGGTCACCCGCTAGTTTGTTATTATGTTTCGAGAAGTCTTACATCTGCTTAATTTTTTATTGAGAAATTGTATTTATTCCTATCTTTTGTTCATACTTTTGTTCCTATCCATGTCAAAGGGTGCTACTAATTATACCCCATATTTTCTGACTTTACCTCTTTAATTATTACTGAGTAGGTAAAACTGCATTTATTACTTTGACTTTACACCTTTAATCATTAATTGGTATATAAAACTACATTTATTACTTTAGAATCTGGATTTAATGCATCAATAATATTTTGATCAACTTATATATATATATATATATATATATATATATATATATATATATATATATATATATATATATATATATATATATATATATATATATATATATATATATATATATATATATATATATATATATCCGAATCGCCATTTTAATATTATAAGAAAAGAAAAATTATTGATTTCAATGTGGTTATTTAAAAAATAAATAAAAACATTAGCATTACGTGATACATATTATTCAAAAAATAATATGTAACAAAACTTGAATAACTTCTCACAAAAAATCAAACGTGAATTGTGAGGGAAGGAATATCTGATTTTCCCTCCAGAAATATATTTTTATTTTAAATTTGGACTTCTAATATTTAACAATAAATGCTTTAAAAAGCATGCATCAATTCAGTGGATTACGAATCGTACCACAAAAAAAAAATCTAAATTTTCTTCCTAATTTATTTAAAACAGGTCTACTTGATTTTTGATTTTTACTTGATATATGTAGATTACCAATCGTACCCAAAAAAATCTAAATAAATTAAATCTTATATGGATTTTTGCTTTTTGAAATTTAATGTATTGTTTTTTAAAAATTATTTATTTGGTTTTTTTTTATTTTTAAATTTATAAGTCAGATTTTAAGTCGGATTAACGAGATCGATCGACCGTGAGGTCGAGTGTGAGAGGCGATCGACGGTATAAGACTAAAACCCGGCAT
Organism: Cichorium intybus; assembly: GCA_023525715.1. Classification (NCBI taxonomy): domain Eukaryota; kingdom Viridiplantae; phylum Streptophyta; class Magnoliopsida; order Asterales; family Asteraceae; genus Cichorium; species Cichorium intybus. The sequence goes on along the minus strand of CM042016.1, from coordinate 41,855,634 downwards.
TGGTGAGCCGACAGTGAGACGATGGTGTGCCGGCGGTGAGACAATGAATCTATTGTATGCCCACGATACGATGATATTTTGTCGACAGTAATATTTTATTTTATTTTATTAATTGTATATAATAAAAAATATTAAATTGTATAATAACAAATAAATCTAATAATTATTAGTTAATAATTTATATAAATAATAATTATATATAAAATAACTATAATTAATATTAATAAAAAAATAAATATAATGATTATTAGTTAATAGTTATATAATGATTATAAAATAATTAAATTATTATGTAATCATTATGGTTATTTTTGTAAAAAGATTGTTACAATTATTAGGGGGTAAACTCTAGAAAGTAAAAAGGGTATAATTAGTCAACCCCCATGTCAAATTATAACATATGTATTAAAATAGCGTGCTACTATAGATACACCCCATATACACCTTTTAACAAAAGTCAAATATTTTGAACCAATTATATCTTATTTGTACGGAAAACAATGCAATTTTAACCAATAAAAAAAAGTTGACTTACATTTAAGATGTATATGAAGTATAATTGGGGTGTTTATTTGGTGTTTCCCATTAAAATATTATTAATTTTATTAAACATGACACTTGTCATCATTTCACATGGATAGGAACAAGAGTAGGAACAAAAGGTAGGAATAAATACAATTTCTCTTTTTTCTTTTGTCTATCATTCTAATCATTTGAAATAATGACAGATGTATTAAAATAAGGAATTGCCAAATATACACTCTTATTTCACTAAAAATACAACTCTATTCAAAGTCAATGATATTCTATTTGTTGATATTGCATTGTTTTCTGAAAAAATCAAATATGATTGGTTGAAAATGTGTTGACTTTTATTAAAGGTGTATCTAGGATGTATCTTTAGTAGCATCGTAAAATATTATTAATTTTATTAAATATGAAATTTGTCATCATTTCATATGGTTAGGAGCATGAGTAGCAAAAAAAACTAGAAGGATATAAGATTTCTCTTATGTTTTTTTTAATCATATACGTATAAAAAGTAATAATAACAACAATAAGGCTGCTAGGTGTGGGTTTCTGAATATCGACGACATCCGACACGGCACATCAATGCTGACGGTGAATATCGCCCCGCATCGACTGCATCCGACACGACACAGTTTTGGTCCATGTGGTTCACAGTTTTTTACACTCCAAGTTATTCTTTTGAAATCTCACATTCTTGGTCCCTATGGTGGCAAAAAAATAACAAATTTGGTCCCTGTGGTGTCCTGATCCATGTGAAATGTCTAATTTACCCTTTTCTTATTTCATTTTCATTTTGCTTTTGATTTATTATATTTAAAATAAAGAAAAAATACCCCCAAACCCCCACCCCTACCCCGATTACCCCTACCTTCCGGCGGGCTTCCGATGCTGGAAGAGTGAATTATTTCTTTTATCAACGACATTTTCCCACTTCTCATTCTCGTTTATGGTCTCATCCAAATTTTCTATAAGATGTTAAAGATCCAAATCAGTAATGATATCCGATATTCTGCAGAAAAAAACAGAAATCCAGCATCAGTTTGAAGGGGAATCATTCTTGATTTTCGTTAGAATAGACTGTTCATCTAAGACTAATTGTGAAGATGTGTGTGTATGTGTTGATGTTTATATATTGGGCAAACATGGGTTAGAAGAGAGAGCTGGTTTCCATGGTGGTATAAAGTCTCATGGTTGGAGTCCACAATTCATTTAAGAACCGGATTGATGCTATACTAGATCAAAACCAAGTCCAAACATGTCCATGTCAATCTGATTGTTGATTTAATTTATGGATTACATTCTAACCTAAATTAGAACGCTACACAGTCATTGATCAGGTTAACCTGATTTAGTCTGTAATCATCACAATTTCTATAGCACGGGAGAAAGGTTGAGAAACAGAGTTCGTGCAAACGATATGGTAAAAACAAAACATATTATTGAATAATAAACAAGTATAAAACTAATTGAATCCAATCAAAACACATAATAGATAACAAAGAACACTGAAGTACCAACCTATGTGCTTGGAATGTCATTGGAAAAGAAATGGCGGGATCGTTCAATTGACCGGCGGATCCAAAACAAGTGTTCTTCAATACTAAGAATTCGGTGATGATTTGAAACCTCGAGAACTGCCACACAAATACGAGGGTTACAACAGGGAAGCCCGCCGGAAGGTTGGGGGTAATCGGGGTACGGGTGGGGGTTTGGAGGTATTTTTTCTTTATTCTAAATATAATAAATGAAAATGAAATAAGAAAAGGGTAAATTAGACTTTTCACATGGACCAGGGCACCACAGGGACCAAATTTGTTATTTTTGTGCCATCACAGGGACCAAGAACGTGGCATTTCAAAAGGATGACTTGAGGTGTAAAAAACTATCAACCACAGGACCAAAACTGTAATTTACTATAATATTGATTATCATTATTACTTTATTTTCTATAAATTATATTAAAAATGACTTATTCATATCACAATGAACTAAAAAAGTAAATAACAAAAATAGAATTTTATTTTAGCTCTTGACGTGATTAGCTGAAATTTGACGAAGTTCTGTTAATATCCATTTGTTTTATTTGTGATACGACAAATATTGTACATCTATATCTAGTAGATGGTGTGGGGGCCCTTATACATAGATCTGTTGCGGTGAATCAATCGTTTGAGAAAAACACTCTATAAGAGGGTCTGGTGGAATCAAATTTAGTTGAAAATGCTATAGTGGAATGGTGGAATGCGTGGAGCGAAAATCAATCAGATATGTATATCTCTCTAAGGGTTTTTGAAGACATTTTATATGAAACATCTATATAGCCTATTTAGTATAACCACAATCAATGTGACATGATAGTGATCACTTGGTATGAAACACTCCAAAATAGAGTTGATACAAGTTCGAATCTTATAGGATTTAATCTTGAGGATGCATGTCATTCAAAAAAGATAACACCCTATTTTGTATGTTTTTCTATAAAATTGCTGATGAAGATGTCTCTACATGTTAAGGATACTAACTATTAAGGTGTATTTCCCCTTCCAAGGGAATAACATATTTGTAGGGTATGTCTCCTTCAATTCCATGCCCAGACCCTATTTATTCACTCATTCTATCACACGGCCAAAAGCCAACAAAAATTTAAATAACCTACAAAAGTTCAAAAGCAAAAAAGATCTTCAATTAGCTCTTGGATTGAAATGTAATCAAGAGGGTTTTCAGTGCACAACTAAAAGATCTACATACATAAAATGTAGGCTGGATACAAAATGCATGGGTGAAAATTGTAAATAACATATTAGCACTACCCTAGTTAAGTGTGTTAGCCTTTCCCAATTTTGTAAATTTGTTACCAAACATGCTTGTTCAAAATGCAATTTCAGCCAAATAATTTCTAAGCTACAAACATGATATGTAGAAGCATTTCCAGGTAATATATTACTTAATCTTTTGTTTTTGTATATGTATATATATATATATATATATATATATATATATATATATATATATATATATATATATATATATATATATATATATATATATATATATATATATATATATATATATATATATATATATACACACACATATACAAAAACAAAAGATTAAGTAATATATTACCTGGAAATGCTTCTACATATCATGTTTGTAATATATATATATATATATATATATATATATATATATATATATATATATATATATATATATATATATATATATATATATATATATATATATATATATATAAGGAGGATCGTGTAGGAACCCAAAATCCGGTAAAAACCGCGATGACATATCTGAACCTTTAATCTTAAAAATTCGGTAGATTAGATTCAATGTGAAAAAAGACACATCTTAAAAGTTTAAGGGGGGGCTACTTGTCTAAAAATCAAAACTATTAGATGGATAACAGAAATTGGGAAGGCTAATATGGTAATCTGGACGAGCCCCCAACCATATGGCGACACTTGTAATTATATGGTTTGCTTGGTTTTTTTTATTCCCTCCACTTTTTTTGGGCCATAATTTTTTTCTTTGTAAAACAAATTCTAAAAAAACTAAAGTTCTTAAAATTTAATTCTCTACAAAACAAGCATCATCATGAAAATTTGGAAAAAAGATATTTTTTATTTTTTATTTTTATAAAAAATCAAAAAATTTAAAAATTCTCCAAAAATTATGAAAATCTAAGGGATCATTCTAGACATCACATTTGTAAGTTTGTAAAAAAATTGAAAATAAGTTTTTATGTATATGTATTTTTTTATTTTTAAGTACGAAACCCACTAAATTACCAAAAAAATGTCTATGATCCAAAATTTAAGAAATAAAATATGTTTTATGATTCAAACTATTATGAACCAAACTTTTTATGAATCAATACTTATGATGATTCAAAATTTAAAATGATCCAAAAATTTGTTTTAAAATTTATGATCCAAATGTTATCAATCAAAATCTTATAATTCAAAATATTATGATCCAAAAAATAATAAATTATAAGTGTTACGATACTGAAAGATTGTCCTTCTTGAAAAATGTTACGATCTTAAATTATATGATTCAAAATATTATGATTTAAAATATTATAAGATAAAAAATGATAAGATGCAAAAAACTATGATCCAAAGTTATATGATCCAAAAATACATAATCCAAAATATTATGATTAAAAATATCATGATCTAAAATGATTAGATTAAAAATACGAAAAAAAAATTAAAAATAATATTAAAAAGTATTAAAAATTAAAAAAATATATATAGAAAATGAAAAAAACAAAAAAACAAAAAAAAATTAAAATCGAGTATTGTAACATTCAAGAAAATAAAAAATAATAAAAAATAAAAAGCTAAAACCGAGTATAATAGAAAATAAAAAAATTGAAAAAAAAATTTAAAAAATAAAAAATAAAAATGGAAAAAAACGAAAAGAGAAGAAAAGAGAAAAAAACCCACTTAAATCACGTTGGACGAACATTTGTCACATATGATCGTATTCTCGAGTCCGTATTACGTTCTATGGACGTGCTTCGCACGCGATTGCGTCACGTGGAAGGAAGACATTTGACGTTATTGCGCTTATGAGATTTATTGGACGAGAAAAGTCATCGCAGTTCCTACCGGATTTTGGGATACATATATATATATATATATATATATATATATATATATATATATATATATATATATATATATATATATATATATATATATATATATATATATATATATAAACAAGTTGGGGCTAGCCCACTTGGCTAACAAGGTGATTACTAACAAGGAGGTCATGGGTTCAAACCGTGGCACTAACATAACAAGGAGTAGTTTAGGAGTAGGAGTATGATAAATTTGCCGTTCAAAAAAAAAGTTATATATGTATATATATATATATATATATATATATATATATATATATATATATATATATATATATATATATATATATATATATATATATATATATATATATATATATATATATATATATATATATATATATATATATATATATATATATGGAGTTTAAATCGAGACCAACAAAAAGGTTGTGATCGCGAGACAAGTTCTGGACTAATCAATTTATAAGGACATATTAGTAATTATGTATTTTAATTAAATTATAACAAAATTACAGTTTCTCAAAATCATGAACGAATAAACCAGAATGTAGATATAATAGAAATATGTGTGTAATGATAAATGAATAAAGAACAATGTATAGATTAAAAAATCAACTTTAATTGTAATCGTAAATGAATATCGAAGACAATGTAGATAAAAGATACAATGCGGTTTTAATCATCGATGATTACAACACCATGTAGACAAAAAAATGCAATGCAATTTTAATCATAATCAAATAGTGGACACCCGTGATCAAAACTATTCTTGGATTCCTACATTTCATGTTATATTTATAAATGAATATAACTGTAACAATAAATGAATTCACATATCGTTGTTTTTACTTTGAATTTTCTTGTTGCACCGTACACAAAAACAAAGGTGGTCGCCCCCAATCACTGTTTGACCTATGAAAGTGGTAAACCTGCATCAATTTGAACTAATACACGTAAAAAAATAAGTGACGCTATATAATCTGAAATGATTAAAATGTAATTACAAGTAAAATATTGAAAGTACATTGGCATTTCTTGCAATTTTCCCAATCAGGGGACAAATACAAAAAAAAAAAAACAACGTACTCTCATTTTTTCTAATATAGCACCACTAATGATTATTATTACAATAAAAAATTAAACACAACTTGCTTGTTACAATATTAATAATTGATGATTAACACATGTTAACTCATTGTTTTCAAACATAAATCTCTTTTAAGTGTTAATCATTGATGATTAACAATATAATTTATATATCCATGTTTTAATGATTAATAGAAAGCAGTGGTTACAGTATTAATCATCAGTGATTATCACTGTAAATTATTAACATACAATTTCAATAAAAAACGGTTGTTGTAGTGTTAATCATCAGCAATCAACATTGCAAATTATTACTTTACTCCCACTAAAACAATAATTTAGAAGCATAACAGAAGAAATCAAAGCTACACTACAATTATAATGCACCCATTAAAACAGAAAGGAAAAAAGCTTAAAAGATGAAATAAAAGCTTACTTGTAGAGAAGCTCGTTGATGGTGGAGGAGAATGGTGACCGCCCGGCCGAGGCTAGTCGTTAAAACTCGAAATCTAAACCATCAAGAGTAGCATCTAAATTTCAAACACAACTTAATCATTAATGAATAAAACATATTCTGGTAATAGAAAAATCTAATTTAGATTATAAATTAATAAATGACAACTTGATATTTATACATTTTAAACATAAATGAATAAACATGTTGTAATGATAAAAAATACAAATTTAATTTATTAATGAGTAAAACACAACTTAATACAAAACTTATCAAACTATTCTAGTCATAGACGATTGAACATCGAAAAATTTATCATTTCCTGTAGTCAACCAAATCCACAAATATTACTACTTTATAAATTTTTTTTTGACACCTATATCTAACAAATGCAAAGATTATGGCCTAAATACAGTCAAACAGGACTAAGAAATTAAAATATGATACTAAAAATGGTAGCAATATGAAATTGATCATTGATTTAAGGAAAATTCTATTTATTCCTACTAAATCCTCCTAATTCATCTGCCTAACCATCTATATAAGGACATGTGGACTCCACTAATCATTTCTTTTAATCTCATCCATTGTTTTTGACACTTGTAATGATCTAATGATTAGGAAGAAATTTAGGAAGATTTATTAGGAGGATATAGAACCTCTCTTGATTTAATAAGAAATTGGTTATAGTGCATAAAACTCCAGACCTCAAGATAGAGGTAGTTGTCAGTGAATCAAACGACACATCTATGGGTATGACTAATTCAAAATAAGTAATTGGTAAATTAGTGAATATATCTCTGATCCTTGATATGAATATGAAAAGCATGTCTAAACTTACAAATAAACCCCATGCAAATACGAAATACCAATATAAACTCGATCAGTTTTATGGAAATTCTCATAAGAAATTCGGGTTTTAGAATGTAACCTTACCATCTTATCACAACCAATTAAGCTTCTGTTTGACTGATCAATAAGAAACCAATGAAAAGACCTGAAAATCAACAATCTACCATATTATATATATATATATATATATATATATATATATATATATATATATATATATATATATATTTATAGAGAGAGAAAATGTTTTTTCCTACCTTTTATTCCTACTAATCTTCCTACCCATATGAAATTGTGACATGTGTCTTAAAATATTATTAGTTTTATTAAATATGACACTTGTCATAATTTCACATGGGTAGGAATATGAGTAGGAATAAAAGGTAGGAATGAATACAATAACTCATATATATATATATATATATATATATATATATATATATATATATATATATATATATATATATATATATATATATATATATATATATATATATATATATATATATATATATATATATATATATATATATATATATATATATATATATATATATATATATATATATATAGGTTCAAATGAGAACCATTAAAAGATTGAGAACTAAAAGAACTAATCTAAGTCACACATTATTTTGATCTAATGGTAGCGGGGTTTGATCGTCTACAACGCGTTCACACCGGTTAATCTCTATATATATATACAACCCTCCCATGAATTGCGTCAAGGGTCGAGATTGTTTCTCACGGTTCTCAACGTTTTAAAGATTCTTATTTGAATCCTTCCCTATATATATATATATATATATATATATATATATATATATATATATATATATATATATATATATATATATATATATATATATATATATATATATATATATATATATATATATATATATATATATATATATATATATATAGAGGAATATGTTCAAATGAGAACCATTAAAAGATTGAGAACTAAAAGAACCAATCCAAGCCACACATTATTTTGATCTAATGGTTATGGGGTTTGATCGTCTACAACGCGTTCATACTTGTTAAACTTCATATATATACAACCATCCGATGAATTGCGTCAAGGGCTGAGATTAGTTCTCACGGTTCTTAACTTTTTAATGGTTCTCATTTGAACCCTTCCATATATATATATATATATATATATATATATATATATATATATATATATATATATATATATATATATATATATATATATATATATATATATATATATATATATATATATATATATATATATATATATATGTAGGTTCAAATACATTTTCTAAATACTGTGTGATTGTAGGACTAATTCTAGACCAATCATTTTATAGGGGCAATTTGGGAATTCAATCAATCCCTTAAAATACGGTAACGAGCGTGCCCTAACTCAAAATCACATCTCTAAAATCAAAAATTGAAATCGCAACTGATGGAGGCGGTGGCAACGGAGATCGGCGGTGGTCGGTAATGGAGGCGGAGGCAGCGGAGATCGGCGGTGGTCGATGATGGAGGCGGAGGCAGTGGAGATCGGCAGTGGTCGGTGATGGAGGCGGAGGCGGAGGCGGCGGAGATCAACGGTCACCATTGTATCCCCTAAAAAATCAACGACAGCCTTCGCCACGAAGATCATTGAGAATGTAAATTATCTGCGCCTTTTTCTTCACCGTCGTCAACCTTTCGTAAAACAAAAATGATCTCTGTTCAAAGACATTCTCAGAGAATGGACATCTCACAGGCATTCTTAGAGAATGGGCATGCGTATAACCGTTTACTGGGCATGCGTATCACAGTTTTCAAAGGCAAGGCATTCTCAGAGAATGAGGTATGTGTATAACAGTTTTTTGAGAATGAGGCATTCTCAGAGAATGAAGTATTCTCAGAGAATATGAGGCATTTCTTTCCCGTATTCCTTTTTCTTTTCTTTTTTCCGTTTTTGTGTTTTAGTTCTTGTATCTTAGTGTTTGCATTCTCAGAGAATGAACGTATAAAATTTATTCTTGCAGAACGGTTTTCTGGGTTAGGAGTTTTGCCACATGTAAAATTCATTCTTGAAGAATGGCATTCTACCTTCTTAATGGATTTTCTGTACGTTATGGTTTTCTGTACAATCTTACTACCCATTCTCTGAGAATTGAATTTGAAAACTCTTAACTACTTTTTTTTTCGAGAATGCAACTTTACTTATCCGATAATGCATCTGTACTATTCTCCGATGTTGATTGTGTATATTTTGATTATTGATAGTATTAATTAAAACCGATCATATCATGTCCGTGATTTTAGCATGCGAAGATTACATTCCGTTGTTATGGGTTTGTGGGTTTTGACTGTTTTACCCTTAACCGTGTTTTTTCAATTAAAAACACGTGAATTCTTTGATTTTATTTACAAGAATGTCATTTGATTTAATCCATTGATTTTGTTGATCTAACGGTCCACGTTGAGTCCTACAATCACACTATATTTAACAATTTCATTCAATACTAACTATATATATATATATATATATATATATATATATATATATATATATATATATATATATATATATATAAATATATATATATATATATATAGTCATTCATTTTATGTATGTATTTTCAACTGTACTTTTTTGTAGACTCTTTATCTGTGGCATCCATACGAAGATCAACACATCTTTACTAGCTTTGAAAATGTCCTTAAAGATAGGTTTAAGGACATAATGAGGGAAGCTAGGAAACGATTGACGAGAATGGCTAAACATGACAAGCACTTTATTCCACCAAGTGATGACACCTTTAATATCATGTGTGATAACAATTTGACTATTATCCATAATAACTTGTCAATGGATTTGTGTAGAGTAAGCGAGACGATACATTGTTTATTGTTTATTTTGTTATTTTTATATTATTATACTTATATTTTTTTCTCTTTACACGAATAGGTCGCAAATGAATGGGGAAGAGGTCGGAAAGTGGCAGGAATAACCACAACTCCAAAGATAGTTTAGGGTTCATATCCCGACATATGGGCGGTTGTATCAGATATGACGAGCACCGTCATAGACTTGTAAGTAATAATATTTATAAATTTTAGTAATTTGTTATTATTCCAATACAAATTAAATCAATAGTTCTGTGTGGTTTATGTAGAAATTTAAAGGGGGTTGTGACCCAACATTTAAGGAGTTGTTTCTATATACTCAACTTATTAAGGAGTCGAAGCTGAGTATTGAGCTAGAGATTATCAGGATTTACAGTTTTGTACCGTTAGAGTGACGAAAGCATTTGTAAGTTATCTTTATCATCGTTAGATATTTAATGTATCATCTTTTAGCACAATAACAAACATGTTGTTTGGGTAAATTATAGGAGGCATAGGTGAGAGCCAAGCTTGCAAGCATGGGAAGGACGAGATTCAACATGTCGGGGACGATGCCGATTTGTGGGTGCAAATTCATATAAAGATACAGAACGGGAGAAGGAATGATAATGTATTTGGTATTGGTACCGCAGATGTTCAGTACGTAGTGACAAGGACACCAGGGGCGGACCCAGGATCAATGGACACGGGGGGCACTGACCCAGGAAAAATGGACACGAGGGGCAATGAGGAGCACATTTTTTTTAGACGGGGGACACCTATATATAAATTTTTTTTTTTTTTTTTTACACTACGGGGTAAAATTTCAGGGGGGACACGTGCCCACCCGGGCTCCTACATAGGTCCGCCCCTGAAGGACACCATCTTCTAGGGCTACCTCGTCCTCTTCTCAGTTTGTGCAGTCTCAACAAGAGGTATACATATTTAATGAACGCATTGTGTTCTTATAGAGAAAAAATATAGTATGTTTCAATTACAAATAAGATTAATAAAGTACATTGTTATTATTTATAAATTATAAATTATGTTGTTATTATGTATAAAATATATAATATATATTGCTAGGATGGATAAAAGGTAATTACATTGCTATTATAGATAAAACTAAAGTGTTTTGTTATCATTATATTAAAAAATAAAGTATATTAATTGTTTACTAACATATATGTTTGTTGTTAATATATATAATAAATAAAGTATATTACTATTATTCAATATAAATATAATGATTGTTGTTATTATGGATAAGAGAAGGAAGTGCATTGTCTATATTGGTAAAATATAGTATGTTGTTATTATGGATAAAATAAAATGTATGTTACTATGTATATGAAAGTAAAGTACATTACTACTATGGATTAGAAAGATTGTGTTGCTATTATGAAAAGAAACTGAAGCGTTTCAACATTTTCAGGTACAAGAGTTGCATACACAAATGCATAATTATGAGTGGGAAAGAGAATCAATGCAACTAAAACAGACACAACTTGAAAAGCAGAGCGAAAATTATAAGACGATTTTGTAACCCCCTTGGCAATCCAGCAATCCACCAAATGAATATTAGTTTGTTGAACACTTAGTTGTCTTATGATTTATCATGGTTATGGTTTACACGAAAATATTAAGACATATTGTATTGGATAAATTTTAATATTCTATCTTTATTAAGATTGTTGTTGAATTTCGGAAACAATATTTAGAGTGATGTACGGGATTTTTATTTGCAGAAAGTTAGGTTTTTTATTTATATTATAGTGGGTTTTTGTTGCAAAATAATCCGTCGGATTTTCTTCGCGAATATCCATCACGAAAGGCTGTCACTAACCGTCATGGAAACCATTTTTCGGGAATTCATCATTAACTAACAAAACAAGTTTGTTGCAATTCCATCAGGAATCACCAACAAAATATTTTTTCATTATTCCATTGCAGCCTTCGTCGCTGATTTGTCACAGTAGTTACTGTTGCAAATGCTTTAAGAGATTTCCGACGAAAATTTTCCATTTTAGTTGGACAATGTTTCGTCGGAATTCGTCAAATCAGGTTTCCCACACCCTTCTTTACAACAAAATTTATTTTGTCGGTTTTTTGTCAAATATAGCCTTTGTGACGGAATTCCTACAAATTATCCTGTGGTATTAACTATATAACATTTGTCAAATGTTATACAACTGTTCTTAATGTCATCGTCTCTTTCGCTCTCTCCCTCTCTAAACCACTGCAGCATTACCAACCTTCGACCTTCTCTCTCTCTCTTTCTCTCCTGTAAAACTACGAAGGCACACACTCGACACTTAATCTCCATATTCACATGGCCACCTCTACTTTTTGTCTCTACGCACCACAAGAAGGACGGGTTTAACAAACAAAGCCACAATAGAAGCTTGATGAAGGTGAATCGAATCAGGGGAAAGCTTCTCCTTCTAGATAGAAATTTTCGGTCGTTTTTTAGTCTGGGTTAAATCATCTCCATCAAAGAACGATTCCTCAAGTAATTTTCTCACAAAATTTCTCATCTATCCAGGTTTAACCAATACGCGATACTTCCAAACGGTTCCAAGAAAGAACAACGTTGATTTTCGTGATGATTTGTACTATTATCGAAAACAACAATGATCAACCCCTCTCAGTTTCCATCTGCTCCTTCTAAATCTCTAGGTTCATGTTTATATATTTTTAATTTATTTATTTTTTCATGAATTTATTTGTGCTTCATATTGCAATAACCGGGTGATTTGAGGAAAGGAATCACAGATTTCAACTGATCCTTCTAAATCTTCAAGTTTGTGTTTGAAGCTTTAGTTGATTGATGTTTTTCATGAATATATTTGTTCTTCAGTTTTCAATAACCAGGTTATTTCAAGGAAGGAAACAGGGGGTTCAAATCTGAGTATCGTGCATCCCATATAACACTGATTTCATGGGTAAAAGATTGTAAGTATTTTGCTATTATGGGTAAACAATTATAAAGTGTGTTGCTATTTTGGGTTAAATAAAGTATACTACATATACTAATAAAATAATTAAGTATGTTGATAATTCTTGCAATTTACGCTGCCAAGGTTTAGAAGATATCTTTACATCCATGTTGGAATCAATGGAATCTTGCTTACGGTTTTATCTTTCAAGACCAAAACTTAGTCAACAAGAGGGATGAAAGTGGCAGGTCAAATTACTTACCCACCTCTTTTAGAAATATATTTTTTTTACATTTAAAACGACCTATGAAGTTTTCACCACATATATAAACATTTTATAATTTTATCAATCAAGGTTTTTAATTAATTATAGTAATTATTCATATATTTTATTTGACTTAATCGATATAAATATTATTGATATAACAGCTGTGTTTAAAAGTATCTATTTTAAATGGAATATTATACTTCTTTACATGTTCCCCTTTTGTATATTATAATAACTTAAAAACGCGATCGGGCCACAAACACACTCTCCACATACTTGATAACTTTCTAAATACTATTTCTATCTTTGTTTGTTCTTTTGGTTTATTTTTTTTAGGTAACATAAGAACAAATTGTTGTTTTGACCGCATTAGATCTCGACCACATGTGAAGTCGTTCATGTTTGTTCGTTATTTATGCAATTTTTTTAGATTGTGTGGATGCCATTAATTTGCTGTAGCACTTGAATGTTTATGTGGAAAAACTTTGTTCTAAAAAGCTGTTAGCTTTCAATTATATTTAAATTAAAAACAACCTTTTCAAACATGACTTGAATAAGTTGCATCCTTAAATGGGAATACTTTCTACTTTCAACTGTCTCTTTGTTTCCAAAAGTTCCTTTTGCTTTGGATAAAAGAGTATTATCCATTTAGTTCAAGTAATAGCAATGCCATCTATATACAGTAAAGTAAATTTCAGTTATATTGTATAGTAAGATAAATTCTTCGAAGTATAATATATCCTAATAAGAAAAAGATGAAAAGTTTGATATTATAATTGAGTAGAGTCTTAAAAGTATAATGTCTTAGTAAGCAAGCGTATTGAAAGTAAAGACTATAATAGAAAGAAATAAAAGTACGATGCTATAAAACACAAATAAAATGAATGTACATTGCTATTTATTTCATTTATCCTTTTATAGAACCAATGTGATATCTCATTCCACAAGGGTTTGTGAGTGTCAATTATGAAGTTTTTTAGTCATGGGCTAAAAACTTTCCACTCCAAGGGGAAATTTTGATTCGAAAACAGGTAAATATTTTGTTGTAAATGTTACTAGGCAGTTTGCCTTTTTGGTCATGTGCAGTTGGAAACTTTCACTTCTGTTTCATTAATATTTTATTAAATGATAAATGATCAATTATATTATTTGAGACAATCATGTTATGTTTGGGAAATTGAAGAAAAAGGAAAACAAGGCCAAATTTGTAAAAAAATTATGAACGTCTTAATGTGTTCCCTTTACTTCCTAAATGATGTAAGAAACACTTATACATACCTTACGAGATTAAGTCTTTTTCCACCGTAAGTTCATTAAGTTAATTACTGATTATTGTGCCACTACATATGAACCGAATAACAACTAGCATTTTCCCCACATTATTTGATTTAGAGAATCCGGAGTTCAAGAGAAAATTGGGCAGGATCGTTAACATCATTGCAAGGATATCGACAATTGGGGATACAGATAATGCTATATTTCAAAGTAATTAAGAGAAATGAAAGTAATTAACAAAAGTATGTTGCTATATTTTCTATTTACTCCTTTCCAGGGTTAAAATTCAAAAAACATTGTACTTGATCTGCGCAAAGCATAGTCAAACATGTAAGTAGTAATGAGACCATATGTTTATTATGACACTTTTCGATGAATTTATTCTTGCTCATATTTTCAGGTGGTGGGGTAAAGCAATACAGATTTGTAATCAACCCATTTTGTGGGTTTTTTTAGAACAAAAATAAATATATAAAACCAAACAACTAACGGAACAGAGATTTGAAGCATTGTTGACATACTGCAGCATGAGTTAACTATCTACTCCAACATTGTAATTGAATGAAAAAGGCTCTGAACCAAACCAATGCTGCACCGGTATAAGCAAGGCATTTCCATCTTTAGACCACTTATCACAAAGTTATATCATCGAACTTTATGTGAACAGAATCCAATGGCCAATGATCGAGCCCAAAACCACCTTTCACAACCAGATGTTTAATAATAATAAAGAAAGAGCAAACAAAAGCTTCCGAACGCCAACTTCGTTGTCTCAAATGATATTCAAAAATATGCATTCATACGACGGATGACCGCTGGTCAAAATTTTAATCTTATGATCGATTCCTTTGAACAACTGACTAAGTACCCTTCACTTCAATCTGATATTCTGATTTTTGATTCTTTATCACATGAACATGAAGCAAGTTGCCTTTCGCATGACTAATCTCAAAGATGTCTCCGATCTTCATCTCATTAGCTTTCCAAAAGTCCAGCCATCTTCCCATAAGGTGAGGGACGATCTTTCTACCAATCGTTTTGCTTTTGTACTTGACTATCCCCATTTTCCACGTCTTTCCCTTGTCGTTCCTCAGTCGCACGCTGCAATAGCGACTGATTCCGGTGGCATTACAGAATCCGGAATTTAAAGGCTGCCATGAATCCACACCCTTAAATTCTCCAAGAAAACATATCACTTGTAGTATAATTAATGCGAATAGCAATAATGAAAAAGCAATATGCTTTCATTATTAATTGCAGCATACTTTTCTAATTTCTAATAATTAATATACTTCCCTCACAAAATTAATGGCAAATATGTGAACTTGTTTCATACAAAGTGGTAAATTTGTTAATATTGCATAATTATAAAAAAGAAAAAGATACGTTCATGGATGGTAAAATTGTGAAAAGGTATTGCATTTTTTTACAATTAACCGTATCCTTAATTTGGGTATTCCGTAATTGCAACAAAATATTAACATAATTGCATTGTTTTACTAATTTATGCTACATATTTCTTCTTAATCAATTAATATAACAAACTTATTACATATTTAGCTTTTTGTATAGAAGTAAAAACGTTGGAAAAATAGTAAGTTTATTGTAGGTGTAAATCTCAATACTTCACCACCTTTTTTTTTTTTTTTTTTTTTTTTGTCGATAATGGATATCTCTGTTTTACTGTTAAAATAATAAGTTGATTATATTAAATTAAAATAATAAAAATAACATGTTATTAGTGCAAGTACGTCGGTTCATTTGCAAATAATAAAAGAAAAACATCAAAATTAATTACCAATTTAGTACGGTAGGATTTCCTGAGAACCCTCGTCAACTTTTGCAAGGAATGATCGTCATTATCATCATTGGTTCTATCTCTAACAAAGGGTTTCTTCCCAATATCTGCCCCTGTACCTGCAGCATCTCAGCTATTACTTGGTCTACCAACATTAATGGCCGGCAGTGTGTTGTATTTACCGGAAAGAACTTACCTGAAGAACTATTTAAGTGTTTGAGACAGCCACTGGGTGCATATCGAACTTCTGTTTCTATCATGGCCGTAGTTTGATCGTCTTCAGTTGCAGGTTCTTCGGTTTCTTGAAAAACGGAGGGTGCGTAATCAATCTCGCACTTGCTTCGGTCGAATATACGAACATGGAAAACGGATTTTCCATGATGATCGAAGACCAACAAGTATCCACTCTTTAAAGAGTAGTGATCTGCAAATTCCGGCCAACCTTTCTGAAGCCAGAGCTCGCCGTCGCTGGAGATCATCCAACCTATAGACCAGACCTTGTCGTCTGAAACAATTATTAAGACGTTGTTTAACAATATATTCTTCCGATGTTCTCTGATAAACTTGTTAGGGATTCTCTGTGTTCAAGAGAAAGACATTAATGATCAAAAACTTTGATGAAGGTGAAGAAGGAAGGAACTCACGATGCTGAGTTGGTTGATGTCATCGGAATGGATGGATCTGTGGAAGCTACGTGACTTCCGGCAGCGTGACGGCATTGCGGTTGGATGATTAAAAACGGATTAAACGAAGAAGATATGGTTTTCTGCAATCTTGAGCTCTTTTAGACTAGACTTTTTGATTACTGCTTAAGGTATGATGACGAGGCTGATTTTTTCTTCACGGATTAATGATTATATAGGAACCAAAGTGATAAGGAGTGGTATCGGATAAAACTAACTTGAGGATATATACAAAATTAATTGAGTTTTATCATACTTGTTCTCTAAAATTGTAAAACTACTCTTTTTAAGGACATGTTTGATACGAAAAAATAAATTCGAAAAATATAAATGATCCTAATCCTAAGAATTATTAATTTAAGGAAAAATCTATTATCGACTTCTTCATTTTCTATTTTTAGTAAAAAAATGGTATAAAATTTGATTCTCTTTTCCAAAGGCCACCACCTCCATCGCCACAACCACCATCACCATCACCCATCATCACAACCTCTACTGCCACCATCTCCACCGCCACAACCACCTATACCATTACCCACCCACCACTGTCACCGCCCACCGTCACCGCCACTACTCGTCACCAACCACTACTGCCACTACCTACCACCACCACCCATTACCCACCCACCATTGACGCCACCACCCACTAACATTGCCACCACCCGCCGTCACTACCACCACTCATCACCAACCATTACTGCCACTACCTACCACCACCACCTCCACCGCCACACCCACCTACCACCACCATCAACTATAATCACTATAAAACTGCAACCATGGCGTAATGTTTTCAAAACCTTCATTTGCTTATAAGGGAAGAGTTCATGTGAGAACCTTATTTTTTGTGATAACTGGTTAACCAATCTTGTGCATCGATCAATCTTGATTGTATCGTCTAGGTGAGAGCAATATATATAAGGTTTTGAATAAGGATAAGCAAAAACCAAACCGTAAACCCAAAAACTGAAAAAAAAAAACCGAAAAACCGAAACCGAAAAACCGAAACCGAACGCAAAACGATGGTTTGGTTTTTAAATTTTCAAAAACCGAAAATTTTGGTTTGGATTCGGTTTTTGAAATACGAAACCGAAAAAAACCGAACCGAACCGAACCGATTAGTATAAGTATTATTATTATTATTATTATATATATATATATATATATATATATATATATATATATATATATATATATATATATATATATATATATATATATATATATATATTACATATATATTATAATATGTTTTTACGTACTTCTTCCACAAATACTAAGTAGATCAGATGGATAAGGTGTTGATCACTTGAATATGAGGTCATGAGTTTGAATATTTTTAGCCACAGACGATTCAAATTTTGCGCAATTTACAAGGTTATCTTTTAAAAGCTAGCTTTAAGCCATCCCACATCAGTAGTAACACTAAACATTTGCGATCATTCTTTTGCAATCATTCTTTACTATATATACTTATTGCTTACACAACTTGGAAAATCAAATGAATAGGTTTAGGGTGGAAAATCAAATGAATAGGTTTAGGGTCGGTTTAAAACTGAAAGCGAACCGACAAAAACCGAACCGGTGGGTTTGGGCTTGGGTTCGGTTTTGAATATTCAAAAACCGATTATTATCGGTTTGGGTTCGGTTTGTGGTCAAAACCGACCCATGCTCATCCCAAGTTTTGAACATCCTAATGGTATTTTGGTACAAGTTTCGGTCATCAATATCGTAAAACTATATATATATATATATATATATATATATATATATATATATATATATATATATATATATATATATATGTATGTATGTATGTATGTATGTATGTATGTATGTATGTATGTATGTATGTATGTATGTATGTATGTATGTATGTATGTATGTATGTATCACTACAAATTTTTTTACATTTAATGGCACAATTACTTAGTGGCATATTATTTTTGTGCCACTATTTGATGATTTTTTGTGGCACATAAATTTTTAATTTTCATTCCCGGCTCATTCTCGCTAAATTTCGCTAAATTTTCATTCCCGCCTCCCTCCTATTGTCATTCCCGCTTTACATTTGACGCTTATACCTCAAAACTTTATTAACTTCTAAAATTCCAACCCTAATTTTGCTTATCCTTTGAAAACCTGAAAGGAAATCTGATTCTTCCTCTCTACCAGTCAAGGTAATCTGATTCTTCCTCTCTATCAGTTAACCAGGATGCTTAGATTTCTAATTTTGTTTCTAACTTTTGAGTCGCTCCTTTAGGATTTGGGGATTTGGTGAAATCGCCGATTCTTCCTCTCTATTAGTTAACCACGATGCCATCAAGTCGCAACCCTACTTCTCATCACATATTCTCTTTCAACCTCCAATGAACGGTGCTCGATCTCCCATTGGCATAACTTGACATATTCGTTTTCTGTTACTCATCAGAAGGGACAAGGCGACAAACAAAAAAGAGTGGATGTCGCTGTTGATGGAAGATCGACAAGGAAGAAGAAACCAGGTGATTTTTCAATTTTAACAAGAAATATTTAATTATGAGCCAATCATTTTTCTAATCAATTTGATGTTATCATTTAAGTTAAAACATCACATGAATTCACTTAATTTCTCCATAGTTGCAGCGGTGGAACCCTTAAGGGTACCCTGCCTTTTAACCGGATTTGTGATTTTCTTTGATGCTAGAAGACATGTCGTATCACCGTCGTTCTACATCTACCATTCGAGACCTAATTGGTTAATTCAACATATCATCTTTTGTGCTTATATTATTTACTGGTTAAACTTTGTATTGTTTTCACCCGAGATATAGAGAATGGAGACCAAAGGTTTCTTTATCGATTTAATACAGGTTTTTGTTTCCAATTTGGTTATCACTTTGCGTATTTTTTCTTGTTTGGTATTTCCTGATATTTGGTCATTATTTTTCCAAAGTGAAATGGTGCAGGTATGCTGTAACTCGTCTATTGCAATTGTGGGGATATGGTTTGAGATATAATTTCAATTTGGTATAAGAAGTTTTTAGTTTGTCTATCACTTTGTTTGTTTTTGTTTGATATTTCTTGTGATTTGGACATTATTTTTTTTAACGTGAGATGATACAGGTATGTTGTAACCATGGTTTCTTAATCATGTAATAAAGAGGTCAATGGTCTACTTCATGCTTTCTGGATGCTTCATTAAGTCATTTCTCAAAATTTATACCATGGTTCCTTAATCAGGTAATAGAGTGTCATTATTTGTTTTAGATGCACTTGAAAGTTGTGGGCCTTTATTAATTTTTGTTAGTTGCAGTTAAAAGTAGCGAATTTGTGATACATGTAATAATTTTTTTCATTATGTTATCTAATAATTTCCAAGATTATGTTGTTGACTTACCATTTTTTATGCTCATCATCTGCTGACACTCTTGTGTTTATCAGTTTTTGTGACAAATATTTGTAGATGCTTTCAATGGGATTTTGATGTAATAAAATCCTCAAATTTTGAAACTCAAAAACATCTCGCATAGTTGGAGGATATTATGTAAAATCTCAATCTCAAATATCATGTGTTTCATAATTATATTAGAATAACATCATAAAAATTGTTAAATTAAGCCTAATTTCATACTTTATTAGTTTATTATCAAGTTCAATTCTTAGCATATATTTTTGGCCAACCGTTTCATCCTTAATTGCTAATTTAGACTCAAATCTCAATTGCTAATTTCATTTTAGTTCACTAAAATAGAATCAGTTTGTTTACTTTGAAATTCCATGTGTTCTGAAAGTTATAGTTTTGTAAATTAGGGTCTTTTTATCTAGTTTTGATATTTTAATATAGTTAGGAGAATTAGGGATTTTTTTAATCGTTTTTGATATTGCAGACCATAATGTGATCATTTTGTTTAATGATTTTATAATGGTGTCATTTGAAAGTTATGGTTGTAATCATCGCTTCTAATTTCTTTTCTTAGTTTGGTAAATAATTACCGTTTCATATACTTGTTTATTTCATGTTTGCTTGATTTTCATTTTTCATACAACTTTGCTTGTTTATGTCTCTTACTACCAGGTTTGCACTAAACTTTTTAAGAATTCAAACTAGTTACCTGTTTGCTTCACTTGTTAAGAACACCAGACAAGGATTGAATGATTGAATTGCTAGCAGTTTGCTACCAGTTCTGCACTCTGTTTATAATTTAGTCAAAGACCAATGTCTGAACTTTGAACTGCTAACAACACCAGACCACGACTGATTTGCTTAATACCACCAATGATATCATTGCAATGGTCCTGTGGCAGGTTTTGTACTTACAGTCTAATCAGGTACTATAGCAGCCTACTTACAATTTAATCAACTTCTTTCTATTAGAGTACTCTACTTTTAATTTAATCAATACCATGGTCTCCGTGGCAGTATATATTTACAGTGCTAGTCCTTGTGGCAGGAAATACTAACAACGGTAATTGCTTTCAACTCGGTTAACCAAGTGATTTACGCTTCTTATTTTATGTGTCATACTTGTTCATGATATTCTTACATGTATTTATGTGTTGTATTATGGTTATATGATAGGAAATTGTTCGTAAGTTAGATAAAGAAACGGAGCAATTATACAAAGTTCGAAATCAATCAAGTTCCATGTTTCTTCCTCAACAAATATATAGTTTGATGGTTTTATGTTTTGAGTACGACTACAACATTTAGATTTATTAAACTTTTAGGAAGACATCTGTAATTAAATACTACAAACATTATTGTTAGATAAGTTTGAATTGAAAAAATGACAGTGTGTTTCCATTTATTATCTTAATTGTCTCATTGTTAATTTATGTTCTATTTAAATTTAAGAAAAAATAGCTTTCATAATTAAAAATTTAATATAATTATTTTTTTATAAAAAGTGCCACTAAAAACATGAAATTAATATTTATTTTAAAAATTAATTAGTGGCATCAAAATAGTGCCACTAAAATCTACATGTGATATACTGGCATAATAAAAAGTGCCACTAAAACCATTTATGCTGCAGCGACACACCCGAAAAGTGCCACTAAAGGTCTTTAGTGGCAGAGCTTTTAGTGGCACATTTTTTTTGTGCCGCTGATTGCCTAGCAGACCTTTAGTGACACTTTTTGGGTTTTTAGTGGCACTTTTTCTGTGCCACTAAATGACATTTGTTTTGTAGTGTATGTATGTATGTATGTATGTATGTATGTATGTATGTATGTATGTATGTATGTATGTATGTATGTATGTATGTATGTATGTATGTATATATATATATATATATATATATATATATATGTATATATATATATATATATATATATATATATATATATATATATATATATATATATATATATATATATATATATACAGAAGGAGGATCGTGTAGGAACCCAAAATCCGGTAAGAACCGCGATGACAAATCTGGACCTTTAATCTTGAAAAATGAATGGATTAGATTCAATGTGCAAATAATGAACATGTATTAAAATTCAAAGGTTCTTTTTGTAAATTCCAGAAACTAAGAGGGGGCAAAAGGAGATGTCTAAGGGCATTTGGGTCAAAAAAAGCACGTATTACTCAGGCCAAGGAAGCTCACGTGCCACCAATCTCCACACGCCACGTGTCAGCTTCCCATTGTGTGAAGCTTATTTATTTTCCATCCACTTTATATTTTGGCCATAACTTTTTTTTTCTTTGTAAAAGAAAATCTGAAAAAATCAAAGTTCTTAAAATTTAATTATCTACAAAACAAGCACAATCATGAAAAATTGAAAAAAAATATTTTTATTATTTTTTATATTTAAAAATTCAAAAAAATAAAAAAATCTTTCAAAAATTATGAAAATTTAAGGGATCATTCTAGACATCCTCTAGTTCGCATTTCATTCCGTGGACGTGCGTTGCACGTGAGTGCGTCACATCGAAGGAAGACGTTTTGACGTTATTGCCCTTATGAGAATGATTGGACGAGAAGAGTCCTCGCGGTTTCTACCGGAATTTGGGTTCCTACCGGATCCTAACCATATATATATATATATATATATATATATATATATATATATATATATATATATATATATATATATATATATATATATATATATATATATATATATATATATATATATATATATATATATATATATATATATATATATATATATATATATATATATATATATATATATATATATATATATATATATATATATATATATATATATATATATATATATATATGTATATATGTATGTATGTATGTATGTATCTATGCATATATATATATATATATATATATATATATATATATATATATATATATATATATATATATATATATATATATATATATATATATATATATATATATATATATATATATATATATATATGCATAGATACATACATACATACATATATATATATATATATATATATATATATATATATATATATATATATATATATATATATATATATATATATATATGTATGTATGTATGTATGTATGTATGTATATATATATATATATGTATGTATGTATGTATGTATGTATGTATGTATGTATGTGTATATATATATATATATATATATATATATATATATATATATATATATATGTATGTATGTATGTATGTATGTATGTATGTATGTATATATATATATATATATATATATATATATATATGTATGTATGTATGTATGTATGTATTTATGTATATATATATATATATATATATATATATATATGTATGTATGTATGTATGTATGTATGTATGTATGTATGTGTGTGTATGTATGTATGTATGTATGTATGTATGTATATATATATATATATATATATACATATATGTATATATGTATGTATGTATGTATGTATGTATGTATGTATGTATGTGTGTATATATATATATATATATATATATATATATATATATATATATATATATATATATATATATATATATATATATATATATATATATATATATATATATATATATATATATATATATATATATATATATATATATATATATAGGGGAGGGTTCCATTGAGAATGAAAATAATGTTGAGAACGTGAAAATGAATCTGGCCACTAGATGCGACAGCGCTGACGCGTGCCGTTCCACGACGACGATCTGGGTTTTTTTTTCGTATATGATTTATTCATATATGAATGAGTACATTCATATATGAATAATCATATATGATTATATGAATATTCACATAATCATATACGAATAAACATATATAAATATACATATATGGTGGTGGTGGTCGGAATGATGGTAGAGGGTGACGATGATGATGGTGATGGCGATAGAGGGTGACGATGATGGTGGCGACGGTGTTTGTGGGGTGGTGGTGTTGCTGGAGGTGGGTGGTGACGAAGGTGGTGATGGTGGCGGCGGTGATGGAGGTGGTAGTGGTGGTAGCGATGGTGGAGGTGGTGGTAAAGGTGGTAGCGGCGGTGGTGGGGGAGGTGGCGGTGTTGGCAGTAGCGGTGGTGGTGGTTGGTGGCGGTGTGTTGGGGGAGGTTGCGGCGGCGACAATGGTGGTAGAGATGGAGGCGGTAGCGGTGGCGGTGGCGGCGACGATGGTGGTGGTGGTAACGAAGGTGGGAAGGTGGAAGTGGTAGTGAAAATCATATGTGAATAATAATATATATCTCGTCGTTAGAGCGTCAACGCTCCGACGGCGCCAAAGCATTAGAGCGGGAAGAAAAAAATATGTGGCTGAGATTCATTCTCGCATTCTCAACATAATTTTCATTCTCAATGGAACCTACTTCTATATATATATATATATATATATATATATATATATATATATATATATATATATATATATATATATATATATATATATATATATATATATATATATATATATATATATATTAATTTTTAGCTCGTCTTTCATATATACAACTTTTATAGAGTATATCAAAATTCATAAACTTTTATATTTTACAAATAGATATCAATAATGATATACTTTTGCATATTATACAAACATTTTAATGGTATGGTTATGCTATAGTTAGTTGTTTATTTCAATTGGAGTATATAACTAATACATAAGCTCTGTGTATAATCTAATTGGTAATATAGAACTAATACACCAGCTAATTGTCTTCGAACACTTAATAAATCACATAGTTGTAAATTTGTAGTGGATTAATATACAATTACTACATCATATATTCCTATATACACCAAAATTAAACAATTTACACACACTTCTATCGTTCTCAATAAAAGCACATTCTCTTCTCACTTTCAAAAAAATGCCCAAAAACACCACAATCTATCCAAACCAAAATGTTCCATGACAATTTCCGTCACTCGATTCACTGACGGTTCGTTTATGAGCAAAAAAATTTCCAACAACCTTTTCCGTATCAATAACCGTTCTCATTCCAACCAAACGCATAACATCCACAATTTCAACCTCAATTTCAAGCGTCGCAACAAGAATAAGAAACTCAACAATTGTCACCCGACCCACTACTGGAATCGGTGCCGAAAATACAACCAGAACCACAAGCGGAGCCGCAACGCAAATGCTCAAAAAAGAGAAACAAAAAATAACCACGACACAAAGGGGCCCGAGACTTTGGAACGAAGATGAAGAAGTCGCGTTGGCATGGACTTGACTCGCAATTTACAAGACTCTTTGATCAAACTAACCAAACCGGGGCAACATTATGGAATCGAATTTTAGACCATTTCAATCAAAGCATGGATAGAGGTATATACCGAAATCGGCGGTCTTTCTAGCAAGTGATGAGATTTATGAGCAGCTTGTACCGGTTTCAACGACATCTTCAACAACCTTTTTCAAAAATGTATAAAAGTGGGCGTAGCGATTTCGATGTGTTGAACACGGTACTTCAACAATACCGTCAACAACACGACAACAAAGCGTTTACGCATGTGTCATAAAATGAATAATGAAACCGGATGCTCTTAGCAATCAATGGGATCCAACAAACGCTCAAGAACAACTGAATCAAACAACCAAACCCAAACTTCCGACGGTCGTATTGAATTCGACCTTAACGAGGACTTTGAAGAAACCGAATCTGAACAATTCTTCAACGGCCACAATGGAGAAATAAAGGAAAAAGAGCGGCATCATCTTCGGGAAAAGGCGTATCCGACGGGGAGGAGTTCGCTTATTTTAAATCGACGTTGGACGAACATCTCCAACTACAAAAAGAAAATGTATGCATTAAACAGGAGGCCACTCGCAAACAAGATCTCGTCTATGACATGAACATTTTGAGGATGCCGACATCCTACCTCGAAACGGTACTCGCGATCAAGAAAGAAATTCGCGAAAAACACACATGTAATTCGGAATTTTTAGGTTTCGTAGGAGTCGTAATTTGTATTTTTACTTTTATTAATGTAATTTTATTTTTAGGTTTGTCAATTGTTTTCTAGGTTTGGTAATTTTTATTTTTATTAACGAATTTTTTTTGAAAATTGCAATTCCAGTTTATATATTTTTGCATTAAATTTAATACAAAAAGAAAAATAAAATTAATAATACCCAATATTATTAATGATTTAATAATATTGTTCTTGTAGTACCTTTATTTTAGAAGTCAAATCTCAAGATATGATTTAAAAAATCAAAACATACGTGTTAAATGATCAATGCATAATGTATAATCTTAATTAATCATAACTTAAGTATTTTTGGTGTATACAACAATTGACAAATAATAAATCATATTTGATAAAAAAAATAATAGGTGGTTTTTTGTAAGCAAAATGTGTATTGATTGATTAGCATTTTGTGATATAAATATATTTTTATTCTCTAATAAGTATCTTACTTAAACTTTCAATGGTTCGTTCACTAAGCAAAAACAATATGGGAGATTGCGATTGGATCCAACGGTGTTGCTATCCTTTTAAATAACTTATAAAGTTTAGGGACAAAACATCAACTTTTTTATCATAGACAGTTAAATGGCCATATTAAATCGTGTCAAGCGGACAAAGGCATCTTTTATCATAGATTTACATGACACAAAGAGTAAACCAAAACATGTAACATCCAACTTTTTAGTTTCATACATAATGATCAAAAATACTTGGTTCATCTACCATACTTAGAAGTTTTAATTCTAATTAAGATCGATTCTACTTACATACGGCAACCAGCTATCCTTCGTCTTCAATTGAAGCGTTTCTTCTTGATGTTTTTTTCCCTTTCTGCCTCTTGATAACATGAACGTGAAACAGGTTGTCTTTCACATGACTAAAACGTAAAATGTTTCCTATCTCCAGCTTTTTATCGTTCCAGAAATCGTTCCATCCTCTCGTCAGAAACAGGTATTTCATCCTTCCATACTTGCGTACCTCCACTTTCCATATCTTTCCCTCCTTATCTGTCCTTAGGCGCATGTATTCATACTGATGGAGTCCATTGGCTTTCCAAAAACCCTTGTTCATTGGCTGCATATATATTAATATATACACATTCAATTATTTCTCTAAGAAAACATATTATATACTCGTGTATAATTCAGGCCTAATTGCGAAAAGGCAATATACTTCACAACCTTATTAAGATACATTTGTTAACTTTTTTATATAACAAACTTGCCATTTATTTAAGGTAACGTTTTACAAAAAACAGTTACAAAAATGGTAAGTTAATTAATTTGTCATATTAAAAGGTTAATAAAATATGTTAATTACGTGGATTGGTTAACTTTTGAGACTATATCGCCAGCGCTGTATAATTATTAATTAACCTAATAACCTCATATTTAAGTTAGGGTAAAATGAAAAATGAAAAAAAAAAAAAACTATTTGTACCATTTTATTAATTCTGGCTTACTATTTATTTTTAACAATTTAACGTATGAACTTTTTATTCCTACAAGTTTATGTACGTAAACGTTAAATATATTACGTAAAACGTTAAAATTAATAGTAGAAAGAATGTCTTCAGTTCTATTAAGAATACATTAACATTAATTAATTATTACCAATCGATGAAGGGAGGATTTCCGGAGAACCTTCGTCAACAACTTGTTCGAATCATCATCATCACCGCTAGTTTCTTCTTTCCCGATACGTTTCTTCCCTGTTCCTTCGTATACCACCAATGGCCGGCTGTCTTTCCTATTCAATGAAAAATTACCTGTAGAAGTAACTGGGTGTTTGAGACAGCCATTAGGTGCATAAAAGATGACCTGAAAGATTGACTTCGGAGATGCAGCAAGAAGCCGAAAGACAAGAAAGTCGCCCACTTGAAGACGATTGTCCTTAATGAATTTAATCCATCCATCCATGAAGTAGTATTTGTCTTCGATCTTAAAGTATTTCACACTCCATTTGACAGCAGATTTGGGTTCGAGAACAAGTGTTTGTTTCTTGTTGTTGCCTTTTTCCAGATACTTCTCTGCAAAAGCACTCGGTAATGGCTGCAAAATGTAATGAAAAACTTGATGTCTGTGTAATTACAAGCAACAAAAATGGTGAGAGAGATGTACTCACAAGGTAGTCTACTGAGTCACTAGGTAATTTCTTGAGGAAGGAAACTCCAGCTCTATTGTTGAAATTCATTTTCGACTTAACAAAGAATAAAAAAGCATCGGCGGACGTTATCACCAAAACCCGTAAGACTTTAACAAAAATGACACCGAATTAAGAGTTTAGGCTTACATTTACGGTTGGTTTGAATGTTCTTGACTAGATAAATATAAACGATTAAACCCCATTTCTTTCCTGAATATATACTCTTTTCTTTTCAGTTTTCAGCCTTTAATGTTTAGTTGTCGTTGGATAATTTAAAATAGTTCCATAAGAGCAACTCACCTGATGAGACAGTGGTGGCGGACGAAGCGGCAGCAGTGGCGGAGTCTAATGATTTTTTTTTTCTTTGAGATATGGGAATGTCAATACATGGATCGGGATGTAAATATAAAGAACCTATAGTTTATTAGTTTTTATGATATTTTTCTATAAAATAGATTAAGTAATAATGTGACCGGATCCGGTCCGGACTGAACCGAGAAACTCTGACGAACATATGAACTTCTTTAACCATCACCCTGATGGCCTAGTGGATAAGGCTTAGGACTCTTTCTCTTCCCCCATAAAGAGGTTCCAAGTTCTAATCCCACTCCATCCCTTTCCCCATAGGGAGTGTTAGGTTTCAATCAGGGGATGACCACTGGCCACCTCTCTACCCCCGTAGGTGATTGACCCGGACCACCCTGCTGCCAGGTGTGTGTGGGCCCCGAGATTGCTTCATCAGGGTCATCCAAATGATGGGTCGGGTGGGGTCCTCGGTTAAAAAAAAAAAAAAAAAAACTTCTTTTTGAAAAAATTGTGTAAAATAATATTTTAACATTGTCTTTTGGCATAGATATATATACTTTGTAAGTTATTTTTACTTTTACCCTTTACTCATGACACAAGTGGGGTACGCTTATCATTCCCAAGATGACATTTATGGACTCTGCATTAAGATGGATGAAGGTGTACCACCGGACGTTTAAACAAATGCTTCTCGTGATGGTTGCTTTGAATAGACACTCTCGTTCAATCTTATAGAATTCGGTGATGCTCAGTTTTCCGATTGCCTTCTGATACACGAGTATCGATACTTTATGGACTCTTTCCATGCTATATTCTATGGAGTTTTAATTACTGCTCGATATTGTATTAAACGTTATATCTGGATGTGTATTATGGAGATTGCCTTTTTTTAGACTCAGTATCTTTTAATGCTAACAGCTTACTAGTTTCTTTTAATATAAATGTCACTCCCAAGATGACATTTATCGACTCTGCATTAAGATGGATGAAGGTGTACCACTGGACGTTTAAACAAATGCTTCTCGTGATGGTTGCTCTGAATAGACACTCTCGTTCAGCCTTATGGAATTCGGTGATGCTCAGTTTTCCGATTGCCTTCTGATACACGAGTATCAATACTTTATGGACTCTTTCCATGCTATATTCTATGGAGTTTTAATTATTGCTCGATATTGTATTAAACGTTATATCTGGATGTGTATTATGGAGATTGCCTTTTTTTATACTCTGCATCATTTAATGCTAACAGCTTACTAGTTTTTTTTAATATAATATTTTGTTTGTTATTCAAAAAAAAAAAAAAAAACTCATGACACAAATTTCCAGATTAACTTGTAACGAAATTCGAAAAGGAATAAATAAATTTATGTTTGCAATTTATTTATTTTTTAGATAAGCTTTTCTTTTCATAATATATGTAATTATTTAGAAAAATACATTTATATAAAAATATTTAATTAAATATCGTATTTTGTTTTTAAAAAATGTTATTTTTTATATTCTTTTTTTTCATTCATGTTTATACGGTTTAAACATAAAAACATATTTACGTTTTTATATAATAGTAAAAAAAATAATATTCTTACAATCATTTTATACGGTTTTGGAAGTATAAACATATTTCTATATTTTTAGAAGTATAAATATATTTTTAGAAGCATTACTATGTTTTTAGAAGTAACTGCCTATTTTTAAGTTTTTTTAAAATACATAGATACATTTTTTTGCAAATATAAATGTGTTTTTCAATATAAATACGTATTTATCTGTTTTTAGAATTATAGATACATTTTAGAACTATAAATACGTATCTTTACGTTTTTGGAAGTATAGATACGTTTTTTGTATATAAACATGTATTATACCAACTAAACGCATATTTTATAATTGTAAAATACTGAGAAAGAGGATCAAACTTGTTTTATAATATGTTTTGATTGGTACATGCGTGTTTATATGCAAAAAAAAACGTATTTATATTTCTACAAACGTAAAAATACATATTTATACTTGTAAAAATTATATTTATACTTCTAAAAAACTAAAAATATTTATTTTCTGCATTAATACGTGTAATATGAAAAAAAAAACATACTTAGAATAAAAACATAAAAAAATTACAAACTTAAAGATTTTTTTGGGAATTTAGTTTCAAGATAACCTATGAAAACAAGTAAAAGTAGAAAATAACTTGCAAAGTACAAGTATTCACACAATAAAACGATGTTAAGGTAAAATTCTCATTTTTCAACAACTTTTAAAGCTTTTCTTTCAATATCCCTCATTAATATATTATGAACATTACATATATTTTCATCAATTTAATCCCAATTCACTATTTATAAGCTTTAGATATTTATCTGTTTTGAACAGCAAAAGATTCAATTATAAAAAACTAGCAAGATGTTAGGGATTACAAAAGCTAGCTTTAGATATGGACACCCTTTTTCAATCACATATCTAATCACTTGCCCAACTAACTCCACAAGATCAATTTCAGCCAACTAGGCAAATCTCCCTTAACTGGGATTGGCAAGACGACACAAAAAGTTTCGTAGATGATGTTCAAGATACTTACTTGTTCATGTGCAATACTTAATTACAAGTTTCTAACATTGGTTCTTTTGACTAGGAACAACTACCCCTGTTGACTTTAGTTTCTTGTTGAAGGTTCCCCTTTTCTGCTCTTCTTTATCACATGAATATGAAGCAAGTTGCTTTTCACATGACTGATTTCAAAGATGTCTTGGAGCTTCATCTTATTATCCTTCCTGAAATCTGACCATCCTCTGGCTAGAAGCAGTGGGCTCTTCTGACCATACTTGGTTACCTCCACTTTCCACATCTTTCCATCGTCATTCCTCAGCCACACACTACCGTCCACACCAATACCAGTGGTATTGCAAAAACCATTCGATAATGGCTGCCATAAATCCATTCATTTAAATACTCAAAAGACATTTTACTTGCCATATAATAATCTAATTGCAAAAAGATGCAATATACTTCCAGTACGTACTACCTTATCAATCTATAGAACATATTATTTTGCCATTCTATATTGCCATTTCATATAACAAACTTATCATTTTTATCATTTTAAAATAAGGTTAATATAATATAGTAAAAAAATCGGTAATTTTATTGAATTACTTGATAAATAACGTTGGATAGATTGATAAGATATTGTCTAGGTATATTGCACTCTTTTACATGTACTATAAACAATTAAGGGCTAAATGCAAGAGAAACTCGACATACTTACCGTTTTCTAATTAAGGTAAATATGCTTTTCTAATCGTTTAATATCTTTTTTGAACGACATAAATTTATCAATTAGCGAAACGTTAGAATAAAAATGAATACCTTACAAGATAGAAATAGTAACATAATAATAATTTGTAACAATACTTCAAAACATAATCTAACAACGATTTTGGCAATTGAAAGAACGTCACTCAATTACCATTCGGTTAAGGTAGGAGGTCCTGAGGACCCTCCTCAAAAGCTTCTGCACGGTTCCCAATAAATCATCATCCTCATCATTACTGTTTTCTTCGTTGACGAAGGGTTTGATCACATCACCAGCACCTGCATCACCTCAGTTGTTACTTGGTATACCAATTGCCGGCGGTCTGCATTATTATAGTAAATGGAATTTACCTGAAGAACTAATTGGGTGTTTAAGACAACCACTGGGTGCAAAGAAGAAGACCTGAAAGAGTAGATTTGGAGAAGGAGAACGTAGCCAAAATACAAGAAAGTCCCCCATTTGAAGACGATTGTCGTTCATAAACTTGAGCCATCCGTCCATGAAGTAGTATTTGTCATCTATCTTTACGTATTTGACACTCCATTTGACATCAGATTTTGTTTTGACCAAAAGTGTTTGTTTCTTGTTGTTAGCTTTTCCCAAATACTTCTTGGCAAAAGCAAGCGGCAATGGCTGCAAAATATGATGAATAACTTCTGTGTCATAACAAACAAAACAAAAATGATGTGCATACGTGTGTGTGTGTGTGTGTGAGAGAGAGAGAGAGAGAGAGAGAGAAAGAGAGAGAGAGGACTCACAAGGTAGTCTACGGAGTCACTGAGTAATATCTTGAAAAAGGAAGCTCCATCTCCCTCGTTGAAGTTCATTTTCGATCACTATATAGTAATTAATATGCAATGTCAAAGAATAAAGAAACCTCCACGGACGTTATCTTTCGACAACCTTTATTGTACTGAACAAGATATACTCCAAAACCATCACCCTGATGGCCTAGTGGATAAGGCTTAGGACTCTTTCTCTTCCCCCATAAAGAGGTTCCAAGTTCTAATCCCACTTCTTCCCTTTCCCCATAGGGAGTGTTAGGTTTCAATCAGGGGATGGCCACTGGCCACCTCTCTACCCCCGTAGGTGATTGACCCGGACCACCCTGCTGCCAAGTGTGCGTGGGCCCCGAGGTTGCTTCATCAGGGTCATCCAAAGGATGGGTCGGGTGGGGTCCTCGGTTACCAAAAAAAAAAAAAAAAAAAAAAAAAGATATACTCCAAATTCAGAGTGTTAGGCTTAAATTTACGGTTGGTTTGATGGTCTTGACTGAGTTAATACTCACCTGATGAAGCAGCGGTAGCCGGTGGCAGACGGAGGAGGCAGCGTTGGCGGAGTCTCTTGATGGGAAATCTGGAAACATTGTGTTGTATGCGGGGAGTCTTTAAATGTAATAAGAAGATTTATATTTTATTACTTTATTAGTTTCTTTATGATATTGTAATGTATATATATAATACATATAAAATTAGATCATATTTTTGGTATCCGAGTCTAGCTTATTTTCGTAATTTTGATTACAAAAATATTTTTTCATGCAGTTTTGCTCTCTCTATATAAAGCTACTTAATGATTTGGTCCCAAGATTGTTAAATCTAGTTCATTTTTTCAATTGACCGTTTTATTCTTTTGACCGATATTGAAAAACCCAATGTATCATAAGGACCGAACTTGTTATTTTACCTTGCTGCTTTTTTAATGGCCGAATTTTATTAAACAAAAAAACTAATAAGACGTTAACCATTTTGAAAACAAGTAACGCTATGTTCTTGGGTTAAATTAAATGCTAGAAATGAAAGTACTAGGACCTAATCAAAGATGAAATAGTGTTCTTGAGATCTTTTTTTAGAAAGGAGAAGGGATAGGATGGAAGGGAAGGGAGGTAAAATGAGAAGGAATTTCACCAGCCCACTTTTGGACGGATTGTAAAGGGAAGTGAAGAAGAGTAGCATTCCTTCCATTTTCTTCCATTCTTTTCCTTTCTATTACTCTCTAACTCAAGAACACAGATGTTTTCATCTAT
Source organism: Cichorium intybus (assembly GCA_023525715.1). Classification (NCBI taxonomy): domain Eukaryota; kingdom Viridiplantae; phylum Streptophyta; class Magnoliopsida; order Asterales; family Asteraceae; genus Cichorium; species Cichorium intybus. Next base: position 41,821,064 of record CM042016.1, on the reverse strand, counting down.
TTTCCTTCCATTTACTTCCATTCTCTTCCCTTCTCCCCTATTCCATTCCATTCCATTTACTAAAAAAATCAAGAACACAACGTAAGGCCCTGTTTGTTTACCTCTTAACTGAGTTATTAAGAGGCAAGCTCTGAATCAGACAGATTCAGAGCGTTTGTTTACCTCTTAATTTTTACCACTTAATTAGAAAAAAAGCTCTTATTCTAGATGCTTACATAAGTGCTTACCACATCTTGTGTTAGAATTCTGGAAGTTTGAAGTATTCAAAATCAAATAAATGTTTTTAAATTAGTTGGTAGGTAATAGACTTGACTATAAATAGCCATGCAAGAACTTGAAACATTGTACCACTCCTCAGTTAGTCAATAAACACTCTTCATTCTTCCCAACATTTGGTATCAGAGCAAATCTGGGCAGCCACTTGTTTTTTCGGTCAAATTTTTTTGTCTCTAAATCAATTTCCGAGCACACCATTGGAAAGGTCTCGTTTCCAGGATTCGGAATATATTTTTTTTGTGATTTTTCGACCACCGGAAAATTTGGCCGGAATAGTGACCAAATCCGCCGGAGAAGACGATACTGTATCCACCGGAGAGTGTAGCAGTTCGCCGGAGAAGACGATACTGTAGCAGTCCGATACTGTAGCAGTCTGATACTGTAGCAGTCCGATCCGATACTGTAGCAGTCCGATCCGACACTGTAGCAACCGGTCACTGTAGCAATCCGAAAAAGTTCATTTTAGCCCCTGAACTTCTGAAAAAGTTCATTTTAGACCCAGAACTTCTGTGAAAGTTCATTTTAGCCCCCGGACTTCTGAAAAAGCTCATTTTAGACCCAGAACTTCTAAAAAAAGTTCATTTTAGCCCCAGAACTTCCGAAAAAGTTCAGTTTCAACCTCGAACTTTTGAAAAAGTTCATTTTACCTCCTAAAACTTCAGAAAATTGTCTTTTGGCCCCCATATTTTAAAAAAGGCTATATTCTTGTTTATGCCCAAGTACCAATCTCGAGAAGAGATGGCAGGAAACAATGGTGAAAAGGATGGACATGTCACCCTCCACTATCCGATGTTGTCAAGAACGAATTATGCTGCATAGGCGATCAAGATGAAAGTGTTCATGCAAGCCCAAGGTGTGTGGGATGCTGTTGAGCCACGAACTACAAACACGGCAGTAGATGTGAAGAAAGACAAGATGGCTCTAGCGGCCATCTATCAGAGCATTCCAGAAGATTTGCTACTTGGATTGGCAGAAAAGAAAACATCCAAGGAAGCATGGGAAGCCTTGAAGACACAGTTTATGGGAGAAGAAAGAGTGAGGACCGCTAGAATTCAAACTCTAAAGGCTGAGTTTGAATCACTGAACATGAAGGAATCAGAAGGAGTGGATGAGTTCGTTGTGAAGGTGAACAATATCGTGAGTACCATGCGAGCATTGGGAGACACGGTGGAGGAGTCATATGTGGTAAAGAAGTTGTTAAGGGCAGTACCAAGAAAATTTCTCCAAATCGCCTCAACACTTGAGCAATTTGGAGATCTAGACAAGATGACTGTGGAAGAAGTGATCGGAAGGCTCAAAGCACATGAAGAACGAATGAGAGGCCATGGTGATAATGATGATCGAAAACTTCTCTTGACACACCAAGAGTGGTCAGAGATAAATAAGAAGAAGGGAGAAGGTGACTCCAGATCAAAATCAAATCGTGGCGGATTTGGAGGTTCACGAGGTAGAGGCAGAGGAAGAGGAGGAAACAGCAGTGGTCGTGGTGGTCGTAGTGGTCGTGGCAGAGGTGGATCACACTACCAGAAAGATGGAGGCCGTAGCACTTTAAATAATCAAGATAAAAGTAGGGTCCAGTGCTACAATTGTCAAGAATTCGGCCACTATGCAGCAGAATGTACAAACCCAAGACGTGAAAGAAGACAAGAAAGTAACTTGATTCGCGAACAAGATGTCAATGAGCCAGCACTATTGTTAACTTCGTTTGACAATGATGAAGTTTACTTAAATGAAGAAAATGTATTCCCAGAGTTGAGAAAACGGGATGATGAGGTGAAGCGATCAAGTATCTGGTATCTTGACACAGGGCCAGTAATCACATGACCGGTGATAAAGATAAGTTTCGTGACTTGAATCAAACTGTTCATGGCTATGTGAAGTTTGGAAACGAATCAAAGGTAAAGATCGAAGGCAAAGGTTCAGTCGTATTTCAATGTAAGAATGGTGAACATCGAAAGCTTAATGAAGTCTATTACATTCCAGATTTATGTAGCAACATCATAAGTTTGGGACAGTTAGCAGAGGGTGGTGATGAAATCATGATCAAAGATCCATTCTTATGGGTCCGTGAAGCAACAGGGAAGTTGTTGATGAAGGTTAGAAGATCTCCAAATTGACTGTACAATATAGAGTTGGAAGAAGTCAATTCGATGTATCTAACCGCTCGAATATGTGATCCAACGTGGTTGTGGCATATGAGAATGGGTCATATAAATTTTAATTCAATGAAATACATGGCGGAGAAGAAGCTGGTTGAAGGAATGCCAAAACTAAACATTCCTCAACAACCTTGTGAAGGGTGCCTCGTGGGAAAACAGACAAGGAGTCCATTCCCTACACACACGAATTATAGAGCAAAGAAGAAGCTTGAACTAATTCATGGCGATTTGTGTGGCCCAGTATCACCCCCTACACCATCTGGCAATAGGTACTTTATGTTGTTAGTTGATGACTATAGCAGAGTTATGTGGGTTTATCTGCTAAAGACAAAAGATGAAGCTCTTCAAGTCTTTAAGAACTTCAGGAGTTTAGTAGAAGTTGAAACCGGGGAGAAGATGAAAGTTTTCAGAACTGATCGTGGTGGTGAATTTCTGTCGAAAGAATTCACCACATACTGCAAGGAAACAGGGTTGGAAAGACATTACACATCCTCATATTCTCCACAGCAAAATGGGGTGGTGGAGAGAAGAAATCGAACGGTATTGGAGAGGGTTAGGTGTAATTTGAAAACCATGAAAATGCCAGACACGTTATGGGGTGAAGCTGTGAATCACTCTGTTTATGTTCTAAACAGAGCTCACACGAAAGCATTGAAAGACACAACTCCATACGAAATGTGGACAGGGAGAAAGCCACATGTTGAACATCTTAGGGTGTTTGGTTGTGTTGCACATATGAAAGTCTCCAAAGGTCACCTGACAAAACTAGATGAAAGAAGTAAGCGATTGGTTCATCTGGGAGTTGAGAAGGACTCAAAGGCATATAGATTGGTTGATCCAGACACCGGAAAGATATATGTGAGTAGAGATGTGGTTTTCGAAGAACAAGAAAGTTGGGTGTGGGAGAAGAGTTCAAAAATTAAAGCCACACCAGGTATGAGCTTCACCGTCGAAGGTTTTAACCTAGACGACTTTTACAATGAAGATTCTGAGTCGGAACCACAAACACCGGAACAAAATCTTGGGTCTCCACAAAGTGACAGTGATCAGACCGAAGAAAGTTTCCAGCCCATAAACTCTCCACAAGACTCCCCGATAAACTCACAAAATATACCCATCAACTTATCGGATACACCCAATTCACCGATCACCCAAAATTCCCCAATTCCGTCTCCAAGCTCCGCCTCAAGCTCCACAGGCGGTGGTGCTCCCAAACGATTCCGCTTATTCACAGACTTATACGACCAAACTGAAGAAATTGAAGAATTAATGATGATTCGCAATGATGACAAGCCAGTCTCGTACACGGAAGCAAGCAAGAGAAAAGTGTGGATTGAAGCTATGAATGCTGAATTAGCATCAATTGAGAAGAACAAGACTTGGAGTTTGGTCAATCTCCCTAAGGATCGCAAAGCTATAGGGTTAAAATGGGTGTACAAAGTGAAACGAGATCCAAGCGGAAAGATTGTGAGGTATAAAGCGAGGCTTGTGGCAAAAGGGTACGTCCAAAAACGAGGAGTTGATTATGACGAAGTCTATGCACCAGTGGCCAGGATCGAAACTGTACGCGTCATCCTAGCTCTCGCAGGCTCAAATGGATGGCGTGTACATCATCTTGATGTGAAATCAGCTTTTCTGAATGGCACTCTGGAAGAAGAGGTGTATGTGTCTCAACCTGAAGGGTACACGAAGAAGGATGAAATCAACAAAGTGTACAAACTATCAAAAGCATTGTACGGTCTAAAACAAGCACCAAGGGCATGTAATGCTTGCTTAGATAAGTATTTGAAAAGCTTGGGGTTTTCCAGATGTGCTCAAGAATACTCTGTTTACACGAAGAAGGAAGGTGAAAATGTCTTAATCATCGGAGTTTATGTTGATGATTTATTAGTAACTGGAAGTTGTCACAAGAGTATTCAAGCTTTCAAAACAGATATGAAAGCCAAGTTTGAGATGAGTGATCTTGGACTTCTAACCTATTATTTGGGAATTGAGGTGAGCCAAAAGGAAACAGGTATAACACTGAAGCAAGAAGCTTACGCCAAAAGCATCTTAAAGAAGACTCGAATGATGGACTGCAACCCCACTAAGAGTCCAATGGAGCACAAACTGAAGCTCACCAAAGAAGGAGAAGGAGAATTAGTGAACCCCACCGAGTATAGAAGTATAGTCGGAGGTTTAAGATACTTGACTCATACACGTCCTGATATCTCATTTGCAGTCGGAGTAGTTAGTCGGTTCATGGAGAAGCCAATTGAACATCATCTACAAGCAGTAAAGGGAATATTAAGATATGTGAAAGGCACTCTCGATCATGGTTTGACTTACACGGAAGGAGAAAGTAGAGTAAAAGTCACAGGTTACTCAGATAGCGATCTAGCAAACGATGTGAATGACAGGAAAAGCACAGGAGGAATGGCATTCTATGTGAATGGTAATTTGATCGGTTGGGCATATCAGAAACAAAGAGTTGTGGCATTGTCCTCATGTGAAGTAGAATTTATGGCTGCAACTCAGGCAGCTTGTGAAGGTATCTGGTTGCGCCGACTCCTGACCGAGATAACAAAACAAAAGGTACCACCTGTTACCTTGTTTGTTGACAATCAATCAGCATTAGATCTGATGAATAATCCAGTGTTCCATGGGCGTAGCAAACATATAGATATACGTTATCACTTCATTAGAGAATGTGTTGAAAATGGAGAGATTACAGTACACCATGTTTGTAGTAAGGAGCAAAAAACATATATCCTTACCAAAGCATTAGCGAAGACAAAACACGAAGAGATGAGAATCTTGATTGGAGTCAAGAAGGTTTGAAGATTCTGAATTAAGGGGGAAAATGATAAATAATAATTCAGAAATTTAAATGGTTTCTAGATGCTTACATAAGTGCTTACCACATCTTGTGTTAGGATTCTGGAAGTTTGAAGTATTCAAAGTCAAATAAATGTTTTTAAATTAGTTGGTAGGTAATAGACTTGACTATAAATAGCCATGCAAGAACTTGAAACATTGTACCACTCCTCAGTTAATCAATAAACACTCTTCCTTCTTCCCAACACGGTCTGCATTATTATAGTAAATGGAATTTACATGAAGAACTAATTGGGTGTTTAAGACAACCACTGGGTGCAAAGAAGAAGACCTGTAAGAGTAGATTTGGAGAAGGAGAACGTAGCCAAAATACAAGAAAGTCCCCCATTTGAAGACGATTGTCGTTCATAAACTTGAGCCATCCGTCCATGAAGTAGTATTTATCTTCTATCTTTACGTATTTGACACTCCATTTGACATCAGATTTTGTTTTGACCAAAAGTGTTTGTTTCTTGTTGTTAGCTTTTCCCAAATACTTCTTGGCAAAAGCAAGCGGCAATGGCTGCAATATATGATGAATAACTTCTGTGTTATAACAAACAAAACAAAAATGATGTGCATACGTGTGTGTGTGAGAGAGAGAGAGAGAGAGAGAGAGAGAAAGAGAGAGAGGACTCACAAGGTAGTCTACGAAGTCACTGAGTAATATCTTGAAAAAGGAAGCTCCATCTCCCTCGTTGAAGTTCATTTTCGATCACTATATAGTAATTAATATGCAATGTCAAAGAATAAAGAAACCTCCACGGACGTTATCTTTCGACAACCTTTATTGTACTGAACAATATATACTCCAAATTCAGAGTGTTAGGCTTAAATTTACGGTTGGTTTGATGGTCTTGACTGAGTTAATACTCACCTGATGAAGCAGCGGTAGCCGGTGGCAGACAGAGGAGGCAGCGTTGGCGGAGTCTCTTGATGGGAAATATGGAAACATTGTGTTGTATGCGGGGAGTCTTTAAATGTAATAAGAAGATTTATATTTTATTACTTTCTTAGTTTCTTTATGATATTGTAATGTATATATATAATACATATAAAATTAGATCATATTTTTGGTATCCGAGTCTAGCTTATTTTCGTAATTTTGATTACAAAAATATTTTTTCATGCAGTTTTGCTCTCTCTATATAAAGCTACTTAATGATTTGGTCCCAAGATTGTTAAATCTAGTTCATTTTTTCAATTGACCGTTTTATTCTTTTGACCGATATTGAAAAACCCAATGTATCATAAGGACCGAACTTGTTATTTTACCTTGCTGCTTTTTTAATGGCCGAATTTTATTAAACAAAAAAACTAATAAGACGTTAACCATTTTGAAAACAAGTAACGCTATGTTCTTGGGTTAAATTAAATGCTAGAAATGAAAGTACTAGGACGTAATCAAAGCTGAAATAGTGTTATTGAGATCTTTTTTTAGAAAGGAGAAGGGATAGGATGGAAGGGAAGGGAGGTAAAATGAGAAGGAATTTCACCCGCCCACTTTTGGACGGATTGTAAAGGGAAGTGAAGAAGAGTAGCATTCCTTCCATTTTCTTCCATTCTTTTCCTTTCTATTACTCTCTAACTCAAGAACACAGATGTTTTCATCTATTTTCCTTCCATTTACTTCCATTCTCTTCCCTTCTCCCCTATTCCATTCCATTCCATTTACTAAAAAAATCAAGAACACAACGTAAGGCCCTGTTTGTTTACCTCTTAACTGAGTTATTAAGAGGCAAGCTCTGAATCAGACAGATTCAGAGCGTTTGTTTACCTCTTAATTTTTATCACTTAATTAGAAAAAAAGCTCTTATTCAGTCAGATTTCAAGGGATATCTGAACAAAAAAAAGAGACGTGTGTTCCCTTTTTGCCCTAAGCTTCATCCCGCCTCTTTATTTCCGATGATCGGGAAGCATCGCCTCCGATCTCCTTGCTCTATCCCGATCTCGAGAGACCGTCGGCACCCTCCTCTCGCCTCCATCTCTCGGCTCACGTCAGACATCCCAGACGTCGACGACGCTCTTCTCGTCGGCGCCGCTGCTGCTGCGTTCCTGTTGCTGCTGTTTAAAGACATTGATGTTTAAAGACATCGGACCTTTCTTCTTCAAAAGGTAAACCCTAAACCCCATTTGTTTGTTGCTGCAGAAAAATCGTTGATATTACTGTTGTAATCCTTGTGTGTTTTGGTGAAAAAAAAATCTGATTTACAACCCTTTAGATACACCTTTTCCATTCTCATTAAATGTTTATGTAAAGAAGATAGATTAAAAGAAGCACATTATCCTTTTAAAGAATCTATATATCTTATAATAGAGACATATTTCAAAGTACCACATTCATTTGAAACTCTCATGTCTTTTCATATTTCCATTGATTTTCTAAATTTCCATGTCTTTTTATATTTCCATTGATTTTCTAAATTTCTTTTTAATACTTCTTTTCATATTTTCATTGATTTTCTAAATTTCTTTTAATACTTCAATTTTATTTAATTCAATAGTTTGAATGAAAGTAGTAGAACCATCAAATTGCATAAAACGCTCACGTTTATATCTTATAAAAGAAGCAAAAATACTTCCATAATATTAATTTGAAATTCCCATGATTTTTCATTTTCTTTCTAATAATTATTATAAATTACTTAATTAGTGTTAAATAAGTACAAGAAAATAAACTATAACCTTTAAATAATATTATAACTTTCAAAATTAGTTAACAATAATAATTAATATAATAAATGATTTTATAATAAACATATTAAGTGATATTAAAACTTTCTACACATATAGTCTTTTATAAATTTTTAATAATACTAAGTAATCTTAATATTAATTAATAATAATAACTAATAGTAAAATAAATTTATAAATTACACAACGTTACATCTATTTATTAAGATAATACTAAATTCAGAATTATATTTGAAACTTAATGACTATTCATATTTTTTTAAATTAATAGCATTTACTAAAACCTTTTTGTATTCCTCTCATTTACACATGTTGTTGCTATATAAGTAAATTTTTTCTCATAAAAACATTCATGTCTTTCAAGTGTTTTTGATTGAAGTATGAAGAGTAGAAGAGATGGGAAAGTACATCAAACATATGTTGATTTTATGTATTCTTGAACTGTTTAAAATTTTTTTCTTGAAATTTTTTTTAAATTATTTGTATGATTTATGAGTGTTTGATGTATTTTTAATACAAATATTATCATAGTTATTTTGGTACTTTTTGTCATCAAAAGTTGTATTATTTAATTTTTCTATAGTATTTGTTATTCGTAAGATTGTGATATATAAAATCATGAAATTGCTTCTACAATTGTTTATGATTTTGGAAGGTTTGATGTGGTTTATGAATATAAATGTTATTATAGATGTTTCGATGCTTTTATGTTATTATTTATTTCATACCTTTTGTTATTTGTTAGATTTTGATGTGTAAATTCATGAAATTCTTTCTACAATATTAATTTTTATTATTTGTTATTCGTTAGATTATGATATTTAAAATCACATATATATATATATATATATATATATATATATATATATATATATATATATATATATATATATATATATATATATATATATATATATATATATATATATATATATATATATAATCATTCGACAATCAATAATTAAAGAAAATGCAATGTTTTAACTAAACAACCGCATGAGGTTAATTTTATGGAAGTAATTTTGAATAAAGAAAAAAAAATATCGTGGTTTGATTTGGATAGAAACGACGTTTGCATAACTTAAAACACTCCATAAAATCATAAACTAAATGAGATACATGACCATTGATTTAAAAGTATGAATATTAATAAAACTAATTGGTTAAATAGTTTTTTCGTTTTGTTACCCACGTAGTTTTTTCATGTAGAAATATTAAATAATAATTCGTTGAAATTAACAATTTTTACTCATTTAATGTAGTTTATTAATCTAACAATAATATTTTTTACGTATTTTAATTTATGAATTATTAAATAGAAATATTAACCTAAGTCAACTTCTTAATCTTTAATGTTAATATATATTCTTTCATAAAAACTCATATTGTTTTACAAATCAAATTAACGTTTTTCTCATCTATTAAGACATAATGTTAAAAAATAGCAATAATAACTATTATAAGTGTCAATTGAGTAACATAAATTAACAAAGTCTATTGAGTTTTAATAGTTAATTAACTTTCATATGGAATTTGAGGGGTTTTCACATTAAAAGAAATATTTCAATATAATTAACCAACTTTAAATATTGGTTTAAGTGTTTATTAGTTTTAGCAAAATGTTTAAGAGTTGTAATATTAAATGAAATAATTCAATACAATTAATCAATTTTTTACTTAGGTTTTTTACTTATCATTGATATTTTAAACAATCATCATGATCAATATTAAAATATGGTCAAATAAGTAACTTTTAAATTAATTAATCATTACAATAGAAAATAGTTAAAAATAATACTAAATCAAGAACTATGCTTAATTTAATTAATACATAACCTGCTGATAAAGTTCATTAAGTAATATTAGTCAAAATAGTTGCAATTGTATATATCAACTTAATATTGCAATTATTATTTTATAGTTAAACTTAATGACATAATCATTTTCCACCATATATTTGTTAAAAATTTAACTATATAACTTTCACTTGCGCAACGCACGAGTATTCGCCTAGTTGAATAAAATAGGCGATAATGTTACTAAAGAATTCTTTACAACCCTTTAATTGATGGTTTATGTAAACCCGTAAATGTGGATGATGTCAATTTTAAAGAAATGTGGATGAAGCCAATTTTAAAGAAATATGGATGAAGCCAATGCGATTTTAGATTCATTGGTGTGGATTTTTTGAAGTTGCATATTGGACATATAGGTATCCCTGTGTGCCTAATGTGGCTTGTTTGAAGTTGCATTTTGGACATTTCAGTTGTCCTTGAGGTCATCAGTGCATGCAAGAAGGCTCAAGACTTGGCATTATTGTTGGATTAGGTGTCTAAGCCATGACTTTATATTTATATTTATCTTATTAGTTGAAGCAAAGTCCATTTGGGTTGCCCTCATAGCAGGAGGATTGATATAGAAGTCAGTAGAGAGAAAGGTTGATTTATTAATTGTTTAATAAATCAATAGAAATAAATAAATAGTTTATTAATATATTTAAGTGTTAATATATTAATTAGAAACTATAATAATTAATTAGAAATTAATCTAGAATTAATTGGATTTAATTTGAAGATTAATTTAATTAATTAAAAGTACAGGGACTGGTTTGTATCACTACAAAAAAATTTACATTTAGTGGCACAAACTTTTAGTGACATATTTTTTTTTGTGCCACTATATCAGGTTTTTAGTGGCACATTATTTTTTATGCCACTAAATTCATAAAAAATGGGCGCACTATTGAAAATTTGATTTTGAAGTAATTTCAACAAATTTTCGTTTCCCTCTTTGTTCTCTCCCTCCTTTATTATTTCCCCCTATTTCGTAATTCCTTTCATAATTCCTTTCAATTGCTTAAAAGTAAAAAACTTGGGTCACCAGTGAAGATCGCCCAAATAGAAACCCTTTGACGCTATGTGCTCGTCAAGCTCCAATGTCGTTTCAATTCGAGGTCACCATAGGTCAATCACGTTGCTCAAACTCATTGGTCAGTTTCCCTGTTTCAATTTCAGCATCTCGATCTTGTTTTAATTTCGGTATACTCACAGTTAGGTATAACCTAATGATACTTGTGCGCGTCAAGCTCAATTGTCGTTCTAGTTCGAGTTTGCAACAGGTCAATCGACGTTGTTCAACCTCTCAGGTCGGTTTCAACTGTTTCAATTTCAGCATCTCGATTCTGTTTTAATTTGGTATCAAACTCATAGGTCTGTTTCCCCTGTTTCAATTTCAGCATCTCGATCTTGTTTCAATTAGAGGTCACCACAGGTCAATTGTATATTGAGATTTTGTTTCAAGTCAATTTCCTTAATGCTAGGTTTAATCGATTTCAAGGTTGGTATTTGTTTACATGAATTTTTGTTCTCAGCTCTCTCTTGGTGCATCTTTTATGTGTTTTTGGATTAAGATAGGAGTAAATCAGGTCCCCTCCAAATCACTGATTTTAATTCCAGTAAAAAAATGAATATCTTATGATCCATACAGATCTTTTAGAACTTGTCGTCGACTAACTGTATATTCATTTGTAGGAACTCCAGCCGATTGTACTTCATTAGATACCTGGAAGGCACTATTTATTCTGTCTCCAATATGGTAGATTTTTAAGATTCACCACACTCTATAATTTAATATTTTTCATATATAATGTTTTATAAAGAATAGTATGTTGTTGGTTTTCGTGCTTCTGAACATCAACATCTATTCATTTTTAACCTGCAACAATTTTCATTTATGATCTATGTCTGAAATAATTTTACAAAACTAGGTTCATATTGTATTAAAAAAAATCTTTTGATTTGTTCTAGTTACTGCGTACAAGTCTTAATGGCATAATTATGGGTAGCAATTGTGGTTATCACATGTTAGTTTCTTGTTATTTTTTATTTCTTTATCCTATAAAGAAATCAATAGATATACATGAAGATTGAAATTTAAAACAATATACGTTCTGGTGTGCATTCAAACTTAGTTCTGTAGTACACCTAGACATGAATATTGAAAACGTTAATGGCATTGGCTCACTGCCATCTATCTACCCCCTACGCACCATGAGAAAATTCATCAATATTCATTGTTCAATATAATAATCTTTTTCCATTGACTTTTAGCATTAAACAAACTAGATGTTGATTATACACCCTATAAATATATAACTGCTTTTGCATTCATTATTTGAACCAAAAAGTTGAAACTTGAAACTTGAAGAAAATGGTATCTGTGTGTATATTTATTTTACAGAATAACAATGGTCCGTGTGTCAGTAAACGTTTATAGAAATGGTCCCTGTGGCAGTAAACTTTACAAAAATGGTCACTTGGTTACTATGGCAGGAAATTGGGAACTTCTAATAGCAATGAACTTTCTGTTTTTAACTCCTAATAGAACCTTTTTTTTGTTTTTAACTTTTAATAGCAATGTACTTTGTGTGTCTTATTTGTTGGTGATACTCTTACATATTTTTATGTGATTTATTATGGTTATATGATAGGGCATTATTCTAAGCTTGGATAAACAAGTGGAGCAATCATACAAAGTTCGAGATCAATCAAGTTCTGTGTTTCTTCTCCAACAAATCTTTAGTTTGATAGTTTAATATTTTGAGTACTAGCACATCATTTAGACTTATTGGAAATTTTAGAAGACATTTGTGTTTTAAATATTGCAAATTTGAATTGAAGCAATAATAAAATGTTTCTATTTATTGTCTTAATTGTTTTATTCTTTCTTTATGTTCCATTTAAATTGAAAAAAAATCATACCTAATTTTTTATTATAATTTTTTGTATTATAAAAAAGTGTCACTAAAAGCATTAAAATAATATTAATTTTAGTAAGTAAATAGTGGCATAAAAATAGTGTCATTAAAACCTACAAGTGCTATAGTGGCATAATAAAAGTGCCACTAAAACTCAATAGGGCTGCAGCGACACAACCAAAAAGTGCCACTAAAGGCCTTTAGTGGCAGCGCTTCTAGTGGCACTTTTGTTTTGTGCCGCTGATTGTCTATGAGGCTTTTAGTGGCACTTTTTGGGTTTTTAGTGGCACTTTTTCTATGCCACTAAATGTCATTTTATTTGTAGTGTATTTATTCAATAGTTGAATAACTGATAAGCCAGTAGCCAGGGGCCAAGTTGGCGCCAAATATGGAGGCTACTTCATAGTTGGCGAAAACCCTAATTAGGGTTTAGAAGCCTTGGTCCAAATGTTCAACAGGCTTGCCCATTAAGGAGGCTCCTCTAGGGTTTCAGCTGTAACCCTAGGAGGCTACAAAAGGAACCTCCTGGCTCCCCTTTTCTACGCCACCTCCCTCTCTCTGAAGTTACTCTGCTGTCTTCTTTCTTCCATTGCTTGGGTGTGACTCCATTTGAGGCAGGACACTTATGCTGCTAGCTTCTGGATCAAGAATCAAATGTTGGTTCTTTTGTTTTATACTCTAGAAATAATTGTTGGCCTTTAGGTTTTTATTACATGTTCATTAGAAGAAAACATAGATCTTTCTTAGGGTTGCATGTGAACTTAGGAAATTTATAGTTCATTGTTTGCTAGAAAACCCTTCAATTATCAGGTATGGAATATGCATGTCATAAAATATCAAAGTATACATTTTGCATATATTTGGCTAATTAGTTGTTTTGAAATTCTACTTAGTATAGATTTTTCATATATGTGGCATCCGGGGAGAATATTGATCAAGTACAAGGGGAAGAGAGTGATGATCGACACGTACAGGAAGTTGGTTCGGTTATTTTATAAAACAGTTGGATTTATTTGGATTTTGTATGATGTTTTATAAAACAACATTTATGTTTGATTTGGAGTTGTGTTTAATTCGGATTATGTACGATGTTTTATATTTTTTAAAATTGTTCAAGAAATTGGTTCACTTATTTTTATAAAATAGCAGTATTTATTTAGAAAAAAATCATACAGAAGGGTAAAATGATTATTTTTACCATTCAACACAACAATTAAGAGGTTCCGATCAAACATTATCTTAAAAATCTAGATCTTAAAAATTCGGACCCTCTTAAAAATTCAGACATCTTAACAATCCAGATCTTAAAAACTAAAAGGTTGCCAAACAGTCCCTAAGACGTTAACCGATTACAAATGAAAATTCTGCATCCAAACCAATTATAGGAATTTGCAACAATGGTTTCAAATAAAGTATCTTTTCGAATTCTATTCGTTCCAAAAACAACTAAATCGAAAATCATACTATAAATCATTGTTTGGATGTGCTTATAAAATCAACTTATTGCAAATTCCTATAATGGTTACCAATTATAGGAATTTGCAACAATGGTTTCAAATAAAGTATCTTTTCGAATTCTATTCGTTCCAAAAACAACTAAAACGAAAATCATACTATAAATCAACTTATTGGGTTTTTGGCTTTTTGAAAAAGTCATAAGTCATAAGTAATAAAAAAACTTCTTATTTGCCTTTGCTTATGACTTATGACTTTTCCAAAAAGTCAATAAGCCAATAAGCTGATTTTATAAGCACATCCAAAAGGCTTTTCAAAAGTGGATCACCGAAAATTTAAAATAATGAATTTTGATATCCGAAATTTCAGATATACAATTCAAATATTTGAAATTTCATATACGGATTGAAATATTAATTTGGATGCCCGAAAGTTTATCCCTTTCTGCTTCAATACATTTAAGCAATCTAAAGATAAACAATATTTAACAAAGAAATATACCAAAACAAAAACAATATGACTTTTCGCATTAAAACAACCAAAACTAAAAACAATACGTTAAAAATTAGTTACCATAGTTTTGAAACTATTTGTGCCTTCGATGCCTTCGTAGACTAGGTTTACTTCCACCAAAAGCTTATAAAGCATGAGAATTCAAAATTCACAAAGATACCAAATGATCAATATGGTAATATGATGGGGATCATATCATTAAAATTAAAAAATTAACCAAGTTTAATGTATTAAAACATCAATTTAATTTGATTTTAGATAAATTGATATTTTGAAGAAATTAAGGTGATCACTTCTTTTGTAAGATAGTACATGTATCTTATGTGTCTTCTACTCTTCTCTTATGTTGTTTAAATTAGTAAGTCATTATATTATTAAATTATTAGAATTTTAATGCTTGAAAAATATTATATTTTTGGACTAAATAATAAGTTATCAAGTAGATAACATTTAATTTAACATGTTAAGTTTGTTATCTAATATGGAATAATAAACTTCTATATCTATTAAATATTGTTTACGTAATCAATATTAATTATTTAAATATTCTT
This sequence comes from Cichorium intybus, assembly GCA_023525715.1. Classification (NCBI taxonomy): domain Eukaryota; kingdom Viridiplantae; phylum Streptophyta; class Magnoliopsida; order Asterales; family Asteraceae; genus Cichorium; species Cichorium intybus. The sequence goes on along the minus strand of CM042016.1, from coordinate 41,805,804 downwards.
TTGAGTTGTAATAATTAAAATCTACAAATTAAATAGACTCAAAATTTTCAAATTTTATGGTAATAAAAATTAGAGTAAATTACACGGATGGTCCTGTGGTTTGGGGTAATTTGCGTGCTTAGTCCCTAACTCTTTTTTTTAACTCGGACAGTCCCTATTATTTGTTTTTTGTTGCGCGTTTGGTCACTGGCTGACATCAAAAGACAAGTTTACCCTTATTCATTTTCTTTTTTAATTTTGCTTTTATTGTTTATTATAAAATTTGTTTTATATTATTTATTGTTTACTGATTTAAAAAAGAAAAAGAGAAAAGTCACACTCTCTCTCTTCCTCCCTCTTTTGCCCGGCTCACTTTTTTCTCTCTTTCCCATTTTTCTCCTATCTGTGCTTCTGGTTCTTTTCCTCCGGTGAACCACCACCGGTTCTTCTCCTTCAAGGTTGGCAGGTTTTGCTCAAGAAAACCCTAATCGAAAATCGCATCAGATGGTAGGCGGATGCGAGGTTGTTTCTGATTCAAACTCTCATTCACCGTCTTTTTTCGATTCTCCTCTAATGAACCATCGCACTCTCCTCTAATGAACCACCGCCGGTACTTCTCTTCTCGGTTTGATTTTTTTTCTGGATTGATTTTTGTTTTGGGTTTGTTTTTCGTTTCAATTGAACACATGTTATGGTTTGTTGCGATTAGCGATTGACTCCATCAAGAATCGACAGAGACCGTTCGTCTCTTTCTGAATTTTGTGGATTCTGAACTCCTTGATCATAGACGGGCCATTGTTGAGGGTTTGGGAGATGAAGCGGTGGTCGTCAGTGAGCTGTTTTGATTTTGGATAAGTTTTTTATCTTTGATTTTTGTATACATATGTCGTATTTGAATCCCAACCTTGTAAATTGATTTATTGATTAACCTAATTCCATCCGGTTTGGTTCTTGAGTTGTGTTGATTTTGGTTCGTTTTGGGTTTGGTGTCGATGGTTTTCGAAGGTGAAGGAGGTGTTAGTGGTTACCCTTAGAAAACGGGTTAACGGGTTCTCTCCCCAATCTTTTGGAATCGGGTTTGATTTTTACCAGTGCCCCAATCTCTTGGAATCAGGTTTCAAACAATAATCTCATTAGACCAGTGCCTCAATCTCTTGGAATCGGGTTTGATTTTTTACCTTTGGCTTTCGTTTAATTTCAGATTTGATCTGTTTAATTTCAGCTTTGACTTGTAGTAGGGAAGAGTGTGTTGGTTGTGGTGCAGGTGGTAGAGCTAGCCGGAGAAGACAAGTTGCTAGCCGGAGAAACGGAATGGCTGACATACGTTTATGTGAAATGAATGGGGAAGGGAAAAGGGAAGGGGTGGCGTATAGTATGGTTTAGATTCATTTAATAATTTAAATCTATATAGTTATAAATAATCAATTAATTAAATAAAATAAGTCAAAAATAAATTATTGAGGGCATAACATTCTTTTTATGTCCTCCAAGGACCAAACGTGCAACAAAAACAAATAATAGGGACTGTCCGAGTTAAAAAAAGAGTTAGGGACTAAGCACGCAAATTACCCTAAACCACATGGACCATCCGTGTAATTTACTCTAAAAATTATTTATCTCAAAATTATCAAAATTTTACTATATATGACTATCAAATTAATTACTTTTAATTCTTACATTTTTAATTTTTAACCTATTAAACTTAATTTAGTATTTTAAATATGTTATTCGATGTAAAAAAAACTTTACTTTAATTGTATAAAATTTTGAATTATTAATCTAATATACTCAATTTGTTAATTTAAATAAACGTTAAATGAAAAACTTAAATCAAATAGTCAACTAAACTTAAAAAATGCTAAAACGCTATTTTTAATAGTTAATAAACTAAACTTAATGTTAAATATATACCTAATCCGGAAGGTCAATATAGCTAAAAAATTCATCTAATGATTGTTTTATATAAAATTGAAAATTTTCCGAATAAGTAGTTTTTATATTAATAACAACAATCATAGCTAAAAATAGCATTATATTAAAAAATATCAGTGTTGCAGAAATCGGCCTTGGCGGCCGATTAATCTGTGATTAGTCGCTTGGCGGTCTTCAACTGATTACGATTAGGCCTAATCGGTCAGCATGGCGGTTTGCTACAAAAATCGGTAAAATATCGGCATTGGCGGCTATGCAATCAATCTCGGGAGATAGCGCCGAGATAGCGTTTCTTGGGCTTAGGCTGAGATAAAAATCAAAATCTCGCTCAGTAATCTCGCCAGCGAGAATCTCGCCGAGATTTGCCGAGATTTGCCGAGATTTGCCGAGATTTTGTCCGAGATAGCGCCGAGATTTGCCGAGATTTACTTTTCAGAAGATGTGAATGCATTAAACGATGTTGAATCGGATGCCGAACCCATGGATTGCGATTAGATTTATGTTTGACACGTTGACACTTTTCATATTAGAATATTATCTATGTTTTATGTGATATTTTTATACAACTTTTTGTGATATTAATTCTACGTAGTATTAATAGTTTAAAAGTAACAAAAAAAAACCCCCGCTATACCACCGCTATACCACCGCGATAAACGCTAAATCAAATCTCGCTAGGTGACCGCTATAAGGTTTATGACCGAGATAACTGCATAGATTGGCGGTCCTTGACAGCTAATTAATCGGTCTTGAATGTCCTTTTTTATTTTTTATTTTTTTAATTTATTATTTATTTTTTATTTTTAAATGACGACACAAACACACTTTAATAACTCAAGAAAACTGAAAAAATCAATATCAAAGAATAAAAATAAACAAATATATAATCTTTGATGTGTATCTCGGAATAAATTTCTATTTTATTATATTTATATTTTTTTGTATGAATTTCTTTATAATTTGGAGTCTCCGATTAATCCTCTATTAATCCGATTAATCACTTAACCCCACTCGACCGTCGAGGTACCATCAAACGATTTTTACAACCTTAAAAATATAATACATTAGTGTTGGGATTTGATCACATTAACACATAAACTCATGCAGCGGAAGACAGATAAGATCAAATCACAAAAATTTCATGAACATTGTTCAAGATCATGTATTTCATAGAGATTATTACAACTTAAAACTTAAACAGAATATACCTCAGCAAGTCTCCTTCTTTGTGCTCTAGTCAAGGCCACGATTGCAAGGATGAACCACATCCAAAGTAGAACCCCTCTAGTGATTCACACTTAGAGATCACTAGAAAATTAGACAAATCAGAAGCAAAGAACTCTAACCCTAGAGAAGGAAAATTTTCACAGAAGGGGAGAGGAGGGAGGAGGTTGGCGACTCAATGAGCTTGTGATGTCTTAGGGTTGTACCTCAAGGCCTTTATTTATAGTGTCTGGGCTCCTAGTGTTTCAAACTTAGGAGCCTTTTGGCGGCCGCACCCCCTGGACTTTGATATCTTTGATTAAACATTTAATCAATTACAATTTAGTCCTTTTAATTGATTCTAAACTAATTTATCAATTAATTTATTGATCTAGTTCTCTAATTAATTTATTTCTCAATAAATTAATTAAACTAATCTTCCTTCTTTTACTTCTTTTGACTCTATCTCCTTTTCTGGGTCCTAAGGGCAACCTAAAAGGACTTCTGTCGTCATCAGAAATATTACAACAAGTTGATGACCTTGAACATTATTTCAACAATTAGAATACAAACATCATTTCATATTTGAAATATTTATCATGATCTAAATTCAAAACTTATTAAATAAGTTAACTTTAAATTAATTAACCATAAGAGTACTAATTATATATACCTTACACTTTGTGGAATGCTGATGTAACCTATCACTCATACCGAAAACATCATGCTGCCTTGGATGGGCTCACTGATCAGAGACCGTGTGGTAGCAGACCCAGGCTTCCCTATCTGTTTTCTTTTTCTTTAGTTACATGATACTAACAAACATTACTACTAAAATTAATAAATATATAATATGATCAATTATCTATGTTTTTCGATGATTGTGTTCTTTGACAAAATTTTATGTTAGAGATATTCTTTTAATTCAGTTTGATGATTTTAAAAAGTTTTATTTACATTAATAACTAACAAAATAAATAATAAAAGACACATATAAAATAACTTTAAAACTTAGAAATTTATAAAATTAAATTAAATCAATTAAAATATTTATTTGATATTTATCATTAAATAGATATTATAATTTATAACTCTAATAAACAATTTCTTTAAGAGTAAACTACAGTTTTGGTCCCCATGGTTTGCCACTATTTTCATATGGGAAAATTTCAAAAAAAACACTAAATTTTTTAAAAAAATCGATTTTGACACTGTTATTTTTTTTCAATTAAGTCACTAAGTTTTTAATTCTTTTAATTAAGTCATTATATTTTCAATTTTGTTTAAATATTGACCATTTGACCGATTAACCCAGTTCTAAGCTGACGGGGCATGATAATGTGTCAGTCTTTGATGACGTGGCATGTTGGCGTGGCACTCAGGTGTCAAAATTGGAATAAAATTGAAAACATAATGACTTAATTGGAAATTTTTAAAAACTTAGTGACTTAATTGAAAAAAAACAGAGTATGAAAATCAAAATTTTCTGAAAATTTAATGTCTTTTTTGAAATTTTTTCATAAAGTAATCAGAAGTGTTTCAAAATATTTAATTATATTTATAAAATATTCAACCAACACAAATTAATAATTCAAGATTAAAAGTATATAACACTCATATTTTCGACTAATATTAATAAGGTACGGGTTACGACGTTAATTATATAACTTATTGAGTACTAGATTTTAACATATCGTAAAACTATATCTATTTGAATATTTATATTGATTCAAAATTTCTTTTATATATATTTTATAAGTTACAATTTCAGCTAATTTTTCAATCCTTTATTTATTAAAGAAAATGCTAACCATATTTATTATTTTAAAACAACCGTTTTTATATGTGTATATGTTAGAAAGACTTTCTATGATTATAAATTCAGAAATAAAATTTTTAGAAAGACTTTTAAATTGCACAACAATATTATGCAGGAAAAATGACTGACTCAAAATTACAGGTAAAAGATAATGCATATGTTTATATGTTAAAGCATTGTGAGCAAATCTTCAAGAAAAAGAATATAACAAAACAAGAAATTGCAAATTATAAGGAGATTATACAAAATTTTCGTGAAATGATTTCACGAACTACTTGTTAAACCTTGCTGTAATAATTTCCAATAATAAGATTTATATTTTATGACATGTTTACCTTACACGATTATAAATGATTCCTCGTGATAGAGGAAGAGGAAGAAGCCAATACCCTAATAGGGGACAAGGCAGAGTAATTTTTCCTCCATTACCCTATTATAGCAAGAGTGGCAGTAATACTACATATTCATCATCTTCCTCAATTAAACCGAATGATCCATTATATGAAGAATTCATGGAATTCATAAAATCAAAGAAGGGTGAAACCAATAATACTGGTAATTCATATGCCAATATTGTTATAACAGAAGAACCTGATGATTCAAAGGATTATTATCGAAATCTGCATCAAGAAATAATACTGATTCTTGAAGAAAAAGATATAATGAGGTATTTTGATGCTAATAATGATGATTGGCTACTCATGTCTAGATACTTAGACACTGCTTCATATCCAGTTGGATCATATAAACAGCGATCATACTATGAAAATATTCTCAAGGCCACAGAATCCTGTGAAATATCACAATTCTATCCGGCCAATTCAAACCAAGTTTATAACTTTAGCAAAATTATAATAAAAAAGATTATATATCAGCAGAAGACTGGGGAATAAGTACCCTAAAAGAAAAGGAGTTTATACACCCTGAAAGCTTTTATAAAGTATTTTTATATGAAAATCTAAAAAGAAAACACTCTTGGTTTTTAAAAGTGTGTTCTAAAGTCTATAATAAAGACATTCCTAATTGGTTCTTAAAATGGTGGATATCATATGGTCCATCAATTGAAATACTTCCACAACCCTTTAAAGCATTATATGCTGAATGGGAAAAAATTTCACCCAGATTAATTAATGATATCACCAAATATAATGGTGGTCAACAACAATTACCCTCATACCACTTCTTTACCGAATTCTCAATACCATGGATTTGGAAATGGATTCCAGAAGTTGATTATACAACAAACCAATTCCCCTCAATATAAAGGATTTTCCTTACAAAATTTTGGCCCAAAATGGTTGCAAAAGATCCAGAAACTGTAGAAATGCACTCCAAGGAAGTAATAAACCAGATCAATGAAGCAATTAAGAAGTATACTTTCGAAAAAGAATTCAAACAGAAACAAGCCAAGAAGGATCCTCTACAACAAATTGCTGATCAATTGAAGAACCAGTATCATAAGGATCCTACAAACCAAGAAATTCTTAAAGAATACATTAATCAAATGAAGACTGTCATCATGCAGCAAGCAGAAAAAATCAAAAGTCATTCCGATAATGAATCTATGACTTCCATTGATAGTGAAAACCAATTCCATATGCTAAGTGGAGAGTCTCAGCCAATCGATGAAGAACTCCCAACAATCCCTATTGAAGATCTTTTCACGGAGATGGAAGCCACTCTGTTAAAAGAATGACAGTCAAAGACAAATTTCCTTAATCAAAGCATCTCATAATTGAAGATGGAGGACCCCAATAAGTGACTGATTGTGGAAAACGCGCGAAGAAGGAATCTCTTCTCTTTAATAAAGCTAGATAATTGTATTTTGTCGGCCAATTTGTCAGGCCTCAATAGACCTTAATAATGTCTTATAAAATAGATTTCATAATCGTTTGAAATCCGAGCTTATAAATAGACAAGCTTGGTATCAGCATTAGGCAGACCTAGAAAGGAATTTCCTTGTAATCCCATATCTCTCTCTCAATTCTTGTAAACAACCTTCTGCAATAAAAAGACTGCTTCAATACTTTGTAAGTTTCTTTATTTTATCTTTTATTCCTATTACGCCTTAATGCAAGGCTAAATCGTTATAAGTGTTAATCCATCATGGCTTGAGATTATGGTTAAAAAAAGTCTGGAAAAATAATTTGGTCATGTTTGAAGGTCATAATACTCAGACTATGTCTACGTATGGATTGGCGTATTAGGGCATCGTACTCACTGACTAGGCTAACTGTCCGACTTAGATATACTCTGTTTAATTATGTAAAAGAACCTTTATTATGAACCTTGATTATTTTCAGACCCTTTTATTTTAAATTTTTATTATCAATCCTTAGGCCATGCATTTGGCGCTAATAATGGTTGTAGGAATGATAAAAATTCCGTAAAAAATCAATTAATAGAAGAATATGGAATTCCAAAGAATTTAGATTTACTTAATAAATGGACAATTCCAAAAATACAGCCTAAAGTTATATACGAATTAGGAACATTTGAAGAAATAGGATTTACTCATACGGTAAAAACAATTGAAGAAAATTTAACTTGGAATCAAGAAGAAATGGTCATAAAATTATTAACCACTCATGATATTAATAGATATCAAAATTATTATAATTATTTACATATAGGATTAGTACAAATTGCATTTAAACCTTTAACTTTACGAGGTTTACCTGAAAGTTTTTTAGCTGTTCTAAGGGATGCACGTAATAAGAATTGGAAACAGTCCTTAATGGGTATTATACAATGTAGCTTGGCACATGGCCCAATATATTTTAATGTTTATCCTAATTTACAATTATCATTATCTGATATTAATATATTAGATGCTTTAACTCTAAATGTTAAAACACGTGGATATAATTATATACCATGATCTGAATTAATATGTATATGTTATAGGATTTATTATAGGCCACTAGTAACCATGAATCCTAGGTATAAAAGAATTAATAAATCATTAAATGAAACAATACTTATAGAAATTAATTTTGATATGTCCAAAATTACGAAAAGAAAAGCTATAAAATGGAATGAGATAGAATTTCTAGAAAATTAGGTAATAGAAGGAGCAGTTCCTCCACAACCAATAACCCAGCATAATTTAACAAACATTGTATAAACTTTGGATGGATATATAAAAATTGAATTTGAAAAACCAACAAAGATAGGAGAAATTAGTAATACTTCATTAATAAAAAGATGTCACTTAACTAGGTCTAATTATTCATATATTTCACCTATAGATTATAAAGTTCAGATGCCTTCTAGGGCCTCTACATCTGAAATAGATGAAAAAATTAAGAATCTAAATATAAAAAATAATATAGTTTTTGCAAGATGATGATCCTACTCTTTCGGAAATGGATTTTCCAACAAAAATTTCTGACATATAATGGAAGAAAAAATAGATTTTAGTCCTGGATCACACGCAAGGAAATTAATAAGTGAAGAATTTTATAGTAACAAATGGCAGACATTTAGAAAATGGTTTTTTGAAGAATCTACTTCCGAATAATTAACAATTTTACAAAATCAATTTTATGACTATTTATCCTCAATAAATAAAATTGGACTTTTTACTCCATGGTTTCTAGATAAATATGTTTATGAACAAAAAGGCACAATAAATGCTCTTGAAAGAATTTATCATATAAGCGATTATCAATATATAAAAAGTTTATTTCCGCCACAACAACCACTTTTTATTGAAAAAGATGGTATTAAAATAAAATTTTCATTTTTTCAAAAACTTTTACAAGTAATTCTGTTATAATGGCAGATCATATAAATGCTTTAATCCAACAATTAAATTTTAATAATTTATGCTCTAATATAATGAATAAACAAGTGACTTCTTTACATGAAAAAGTAAATAAAGTAATAACACAAACACAGTCTAAGAACAAAAATGATAATAATAAAAAAGATAGTCAGCTAGCAAACAAAAGCCTAATAGCAGCAACAATACAACCACCCCCACATATTAATAATTTTAAACTAAGAAATTATAAAGAATTAGAAGATATATTATCTAAGAAATTCAAAAATTTAAGTATTAATAGAATTAATAAAAGTAATACAAAAAACAGTGAAACTGAACAAGAAACAGAAGATAATATAGAAATCACTAGAATTGGATCTTATGATAGTAAATTTGCTAGAAAACCAGTCCAAAGGATGTACTATTATCCTAGACCAAGTCCTCAGGATGTCCTGCATGAAGAACAAGAATATGAATTTAGTAATAGTTATAGTGGTAAAAACATATATGAATGGAACATAGATGGGTTTACTGAAAGAAAATTTTATAATGCTGTCCATAGAATGCTAATGTATAGTACAATAGCTAAACAAGCAGGAAATGATGATAAAAATGTAGCACAAATGATAGTTTCAGGGTTTACTGGACAATTAAAAGGTTAGTGGGATAATTATTTAACCACTACACAACAACAATTATTATATAACAATGTTGTAAAATTGGAAGGAGAAAATGAAACCTCCAATGTTGTATATTCTTTAACCTGCACAATTGTAGAACATTTTACTAGCAGATGGACTGATAATTCTGAACATATAAGGGTTTTATTAGATGGATTAAAGTGTAGAACTTTAACATCATTTAGATGGTATAAAGATACTTTTCTTAATAGAGTAATGGAATTACCAGATTGTAACAGTCCCTATTGGAAAGCTAAATTTATATACAGACTACCCAACTTATTTGCAGAAAGAATAAGAAAACAATTAAGGGGAAATCATCCCAATATTTTATATGAAAATCTTATGGAAGATTAATAGGAACATGTATCCAAGAAGGATTAGCACTATGTAATGAAATAAAACTAAACCACCAAATAAAAAGCCAACGTCTTAATGAAAGAAGACAGTTAGGAGAATTTTGTGAACAATTTGGAATGGATATGAATCTTAAAAATTCTGGTAAAAAATCTAAAACAAGAAAATATTCTGAAGAAAGAAAAAATAAAAGAATTTTAGAAAACAAAAAAAAAGAAGAAAATTATAATAATAATGAAAAATTGTTTAAAAAACAAAAGGTCATTAGATGTTATAAATGTGGAAAAACTTGTCACTATGCTAATAGATGTAAAATGAAGGACAAAGAAAAAATAAAAAAGAAAATTAATAAATTAGATTTAGATGAAAATACTAAACAAAAATTCATTAGTCTAATGCAAGACACAGACACTGATAGTTCTGAAATTATTACCAAGAAAATTATTATGAAGAAGATATTACTTCAAGCAATGAGGATGAATGTAATTGTATTACCAAGACATAATTAGAATTAGATAATAATAAGTTTGAGGATGAAATATATCTAATTGAATCACAATTTCAAAATAATTTACAAATTAATATGATCAGTAGTGATATTGCAAAATTACTAAAAGAAGTATCAGATGATAAAATTAGAAACCAAATAATAGATAATTTACAAAAGTCTGATAAAGAAAAACAAGTGGCTAATAAAGAACCATATTCTATGAAAAAATTAGATCAAATGTTAAAAGAAAGAAGAAATATTAAAACTTTTGATTTAATAATAGTCGAAGATTTAAATAGAGAAATCACTAATTTAAAATTAGAAATTAAAAACCTAAAGAAACATTCTATAATCCAAGATAATAATTAAGAACCCGCAAAAAGTTGTAAAAAGGGTAAAATGGTCTTTTGTCATATTATAAGACCATTATGTAAAATATTATGTTGTTTGTGAAATAAGAATGTAAGAAATAAAAGTTTATGTAAAATTGGGAGTTTTACCGCGTGAATAGTGAAATTTGGCCGAAAAGGGCAAAATGGTCATTTGACATGAAAATGACCAAAATGTTAAGAAAATGTTAAGTTGGTAATTAATGGAACTTTGTTTGCAAGATTATGGGCCTTAGGACCATTTTGTAAAGAAGTTAGAAGGCTAGGGACTAAAATGTAACTATTTTATATAAATTAATTATATATATGAGAGTTATCCAACTCTCATTCTCCAGAAGCCAGTAGAAGAATCGGGAGAGAGCAAGAGAACACACGAGAAGAGAAGAAGTTCTAGGAGTTTTACAAGGAATTGGAGCTGGAATTGAAGGTTTTCAAGCATTTGAGGTAAGAAATCAAAGTTTAAACACCTACAATTCATTGTCTTCTCGGGATAAAATCTGGAAATCTGATTTATGAAGCTCATAAAATGTTTCTAGAGAAGTATTCCCATCAAAGTATACTAAAACATCAAGTAAACACACTCCAATTGTGAAGTGTTGTTGAAATTGTGAAATTTTTGCTCAAGAACCCTAATTTACGGGTTTGTAAGATCAAGACCGATTTTCATGCTTTTGTTTAGTCCAAAGGATCACTTAGGATGTATTAAGACACTCCTAAGTGGTTAATTTCAGAAATTTGGATTTTTAGTGAAAATTATCAAAAACGGGTTTATAAGAAATTGGAGTTGGAATCAGTGATTCCATGGGTTAAAACCTGATGTAAACTGAAGGTTTTAGTCATGGAACGATAGTAAAAAGATTAAGTTAAGCATTAAGTGCTTAATAGGCAAAAATAGAGGTCTGCAGCTAAAAAATCGGACTTAAAATCAAGCCTGCAGGTGTGGTACGAGTCGTGCCTTTTTACACTAGCAAGAGCACGAGTCGTGCTCCCCTGTTCAAGCCAGAAATAGCACCCTACTATGTGCACGAGTCGTGCAACCTCAAGCACAAAAAGAGCACGAGTCGTGCTCAAGGCCTGGCAGCAATCTATCCAATTTTGAGATTTTGACTTGTTGCTAAACATGTCCGTTTGGTCTATAATTCATACCATAGGCTTAAAATGGTATGAAATCACGTGGAAAATTGTTAAACTCAGAATACGACCCCTCGGGGGTACTGTAGTAGAATACGTGTATATTGAAGAGTATATAATTCATGGAAAGATGGTTGTTAGTAGTCATATACATGTTATGACTTAAAGTTGTATCATATGAGACCTTAGAACTGTAGAGTCAGTTGTAGTATGTATTTATTAAGTATATATACGTGATACTTGTGTAGGTGGTGCTTCAAATACTGTTGAGCACGGAAAGGGAAAAGGTATGCGAGAGGCTTAGTGATCCATAACTACACCAAGGTGAGTATATGTGGACTTTTTGTACATAGCAAAAATGATATTTTCAGAAAATAAGATTTCCAAATACTTTTAAATATTAAAGTTTGGAAACAGTTTTGAAAAGTAGCTCTACACAAGAGCTAAGTGTTTTTAAGCAGATTTTTAAAGCAGTGTAGTTTGTAAAGTTATTTTGAAAGAGGCTCCATATGAGAGCTAAAGATATTGAAATCAGTTTCAAAGTGATTTTCGAAAGTATGAGTCAAAGAGTTAAAGTTTGAGCTTGTTTTGAAATTTGTGTACATATTTGACCAATTTGAGATGAATTGAAGAAAGTAATGAGATAAGAACTAAAGCAAAGAAAGTAATAAGAGTCAGTTGTCCGGACTAGGATCACCCACATAATTGGGAGATCTGAAGACACTACTGGGGTGGTACCTCCCGTCGCGAAGTAGTTGTCTAGCTTAGTATAACCTTGTGCTTGGATATGTTCCAAGTCACGAAGGGGAGATAGAGATAGCATAACCTTGCGGGTGGATCTGTTCTGTCCCGCGAAGGGGAGTTAGTAGAATGAATTAAATTAAACTAATTCATGAGTTTTAGTTGGTCACAAGAGAATGAGAAAAGAAAGCAGTTTTTGAGAAAGAAAACATTTTGAGGTTTGAAAATAGAGAAGAAAAGAAATTTTGAGATTTGTTATCAAAATAAGTTTTAAGTAGTTTACTTGTTAATATTTCAAGTTTTGAGCAGAAAAGTTTTGGGTCTAAAACCCATATTACTCACGAGGCTTTATGTCTCACGTATTTTTTTTAAAATGCTATGTACTTAGGTAAGATGAGCAGGAGCTGGAGTTGGGACCTATGTATAATACAGATAAGTTTAAATTATGGTTTCTGTATGCAGTCTGTAATACCCCTTATGGATAAGTTTAAAAAAAATAAGTGACTTTTTGATAGTCACGCGTTGTAAAATATTTTGTAATATAAACAGTATTAAATTACGGTTTGAGAAAGGAGTGTTACAGTTTTGGTATCAGAGCCATAGTTTAAGCGAATTAGGTTGAATACCATCCTAAGCTTAAACTAGCAAGCGTAGTAGTAAAGTGCCTTAGTAATGTAGAGGTACACTTAGACCTATAGAAGTTATAGGGTGAGTATGACTGTTACAAAATTACAGTCAAGATAGGGAGATAACATGTTACCGCTTACAAAATACTATATAGAAATGTGTATTAAACAGAGATTTTGTTTATCTATATAGTAATGGAAGGAGGAAGACAGTTACCATCAGCTGACGGGGGTGAGGGTAGTCACACTTCTTCACGAGGAAGTGGACAGGGCAATGTTATTGGAAATGCTAGAGCTGAGCCAAACCCACCACCACAACCTGTCGCAATAGAAGCTATTCAGAATTTGATTAATAATCTACGAACTGAGTTGAAGGAAGATGTGAATAACATCATTGATAGTCGAATGGGTGAACCCAGTTGTAACGCCAAAACATGTTTATTATGTAATTATAATAAAAAGGGTAAAAAGGTCATTTTACCTTAAAAGGGTAATTTGGTCTTTTGGACAGAAAAGGACTTGTTTTGTAATAATATTTTGAGTCTTGGACTTAAAATGTTATAAAAGTTGATTTTTGTCATAAATTGTGTAAATTGTGGCAAAAGTTCAAAATATGCAACTCTATGGACCAAAATGCAATTTCTGGAAGTATAAAAGGTTGGAAGCTTCTCCCATTTTGTGCAGAATTTTGGTGAGCTACGGGAGGGTTTCTTTGTACGGAAGTTGCAGAATTTTGGAAGAATTCTTGAAGATTGAAGCTTGAAAATCGGATTATAGCTTCAAAGGGTAGAATTGGAAACTTGAAAGGTTAGTATTCCAAGTTCTTATTGGTTTGTTCTTGATGAGTTTTGTAGAACTCAAAAACTGCATTTGCAGTTATGATTATGTGTTTAAGATGATGTAATACTTCCATTAAGTCATGCTAATAAAGACTTAATCAAAGATTTTGGAAGTAGATTGCTATTTGTGATGAATTTGAAGTTTTGGGGTTTTTGGAACTAAGAACCATAATCCTTCATATGATAGATTGAGTGGGTTTAGATGGTTGAAAACCTTGTTAAAGTGTAAGGTTTTAGCCTAGGAACAAACCCCAAACGATTAAGAACAGAAATAAGGACTTAATGGACCAAAACTGCAAGCTACGGTGCACAAATCGCGACTGGCCAGGAGATCTGCACTGGCGCCAGGCGTAGTGCGCCCAGGAGCCAGGCGGGGTGCGCCCAGACGCAGTGCGCCCTGTCCTAGGCGCAGTGCGCCTCCAAGCAGGGGCCAGGCAGGGGATCAAAAACGCTAACTTTTGCTTGGCTTGTCCGATTTAGCTCAAACTTGAACCGTAGGCTCGTTATGGTCTGAAAAGTTTGAGAAAATTTTTATATTGAGTTTTCGACCCCTCGGGGGCACTGTAGATCGATTCGAATGCCTCGGTGAATAGTAAAATTCATAAAAAGTTAGTATACAGAAAGTTTATTAACTAGGCATTGTTTATAATGATATTGTATTGAACTCTATTGCATTAGAGTCAATTAGAATGGTATATTAACCTATAATCATTGTGAAATGAATGAAATTATAGGTACGGGACAAAATCTTGCGGAGTTCATTTCAAAGCAAGAAACGACGAAAGCTAGTTGTAGCAATCACCAAGGTGAGTAATCTCGACTATATCTAGCTTGATATATTGGTGCAGCCTTGTTGGCTATGATATTTTGGTGCGGCCTTCGGGCTATGATATTTTGGTGCGGCCTTCGGGCTATGATATTTTGGTGCGGCCTTCGGGCTATGATAAATTGGTGCGGCCTTCGGGCTATGATATTCTGGTGCGGCCTATATGGCTATGACATTTGGTGCGGCCTTTATGGCTATGATATACGGTGCGGTCAGCGATGACTATGACTTTTGGGACAGAGACTGTTTAAGAGTTTAATTGTTGTTATTCTCTTATATATGCATGTTTATTTGTTTGATTACTCATTGGGCTTTATAGCTCACGGTTTTATTGATATGTCCCTGCAGGTGAGCGTGATCCCACCAAGGGAAAAGATAAAATCCGTGACTGAGGACTTAGTATTGAAGTGACTACCCGGCTTAAGAATGTATAATATTTATGTATTGTACTTCGTGATACTCTTGTACTCGTATTGTATTAACTTAAACCCCATACTTATGGTTTGTTGTAAAATATTTGGTTTGAAAAATGAAAAATTTTTGGGGTGTTTTTGTTAATAAGTCGGGTGTTACAAGTTGTTATCAGAGCCGTGGTTTAAGTGAACTAGGTGTCTTAGACTAGATTCCTGGACTTAAACCTTGAGAGAAGAACAGATAAATGGACTGTTAGATATATATAAGTTTGTTATTATATATGTAATCTAACGGTTTGCTGAAATTTTGAAGTATGAGAAATACACGAAGCAATCCCACTGGTGCAAATTCGCGTGGAACTGCAAGAAGTGGACCAGCTCGGTCACGCGGCTCTGTTGGGCGAAGAGCACCAGCATGGGAACCGTTGGGAGAAAATCCACCTGATATTCGGGCGATAGTGGAAGAAGTGGTTAGGCAAATGATGCCTACGTTAACGAATAATCCCAACCCGAGTGGTAATCCCAACCCGAGTGGCAATCCTAACCCGAGTGTAAATCCTAATCCTAGTGAAGAAGCTGCAAAAAGTGTTCATGACACACAGCCGGAAGGTGATAGCCAGGGAGAAAGTCGGGCCCGGGCAGTGAAAGAAACACAAGGAGGGGAAGCCTCTACAAAGAAAGTTGGGTGTACGTATAAAGCCTTCCTTGGTTGTAAACCAAAGGAATTCTCGGGGACAGATGATCCAGACAAAGCTATGGAATGGCTCATGCATATTGAGAAGGTGTTCCGAGTAAGCAAATGTGCGGATGATGATAAAGTAGAATTTGCCACGAACCAACTCACAAGCAGTGCACTACACTGGTGGCAAGTTTACTACAAGTCACTGAATCTTGATCCAACCCAATCTGTGTCTTGGGAGCAGTTCAAGAATAAGTTCAATGAAGAATATTGTTCCGAAGTAGCGATAAAGCAATTAGAGGATGAATTCCTGCATCTGGAACAGGGTTCCCGATCTATTCAGGAATATACTCTTAGCTTTCTGGAGAAAGCTAGGTTTGCGGAACACCATATCTATACTGAAAAGAGAAAGATTGATAAGTATGTCTGGGGGTTGACGACCCGAATTAGAGAAATCTTGCAACCGCTGAAACTGTCCACTTTCCGGCAAGTGGTGGATCGAGCTACAGAAAGAGAAACAGAATTGAAGCGACAAGAAGACGAAAAGAAAGTTTTGGAAACGAAACGAAAGGCGGAAGACCAAGGTTGGACGCCTCAGAAAAAGTCGCAACAAACCGGGTCCAAAGGTAAAGGCCAGAGGGACGAAGGAAAGTGGTGTGAAAAATGCAGAAAAAGGCACTCTGGGAGTTGCCGGGTTAACACTATATCTGCAAATTGCCGAAACTGTGGAAAATCGGGGCATGATGCTAGTAACTGTCTGGCGGAGCGTAAGTGTTTCCAATGCGGAGCTACAGATCATCTTCGTCTGAACTGTCCCGAGTTGAAACCTGGAACAGTCAGTGATAGATCCAGAATTGATCAAGGTGGAAAGAAAGAAGAGTCGAAGAATAGGGGACGACCGGTGGCCTCGCGAGCTTTCCAGATGACCGTGGAAGAACCCGTGAGAAGACGGATGTGGTTACAGGTATCTTTACTCTCAATACCATACATGTATATGTTATATTTGATCCAGGAGCAACACACTGTTTTGTATCGGAGTCTTTGTTGCCTCGCCTGAATGTACCGGTAACCCCAATGGATGAAAGCTTGGAAGTGGCTATAGCGGACGGCCGATATGTTTGGGTTTCTGAACATCTGGAAGGTTGTCAGCTTAAAATCTACGGGACCGTTTTCCCTATAGATTTGAAGCCGATGACTACCAATAAATTTGGTGTGATTCTGGGGATGGATTGGTTAGCAACGAACTATGCTAATATGGATTGCAGAAATAAAAATATCACAGTATTATCGCCGGATGGAGAATGGATAAAGATTCAGGGTGAACGACCTCGGTTGAGAATGCCAGTTATCTCCTTTGCTCAAGCCCGAAGCTGTGTTAGTAAAGGAGGGATTTCTTATTTGGCTTATGTATCGGTGGCTCAACCGATTAAAGTGGGGGTAGCGAATGTGAATGTGGTAAACGAATTCCCAGATGTGTTTCCAGATGAACTTCCAGGGTTGCCACCAGATCGACAGGTTGAGTTCACGATTGAACTGATTCCGGGAGCTGCACCTGTTGCCCGAGCTCTATACCGTTTAGCACCTTCAGAGATGGTGGAACTGCGAAAGCAACTGGAAGAATTGTTAGACAGGGGTTTCATCAGACCGAGTACATCGCCTTGGGGAGCCCCTATCTTGTTTGTTAAGAAGAAAGATGGGTCAATGCGCATGTGTATTGACTATCGGGAATTAAACAAGATCACAGTGAAGAACAAGTATCCGCTACCCAGAATAGATGACCTGTTTGACCAGCTACAGGGAGCGTCATATTTTTCCAAGATTGACCTGAGGTCGGGTTATCACCAGTTGAAGATAAGGGAGTCAGACATCCCGAAGACAGCTTTTCGAACAAGATACGGTCATTATGAGTTTTTGGTGATGCCTTTTGGGTTAACCAATGCTCCAGCCGTATTCATGGATCTTATGAACCGGGTGTGTCGTCCGTTCCTTGATACCTCGGTGATAGTGTTTATTGATGACATCTTGGTGTATTCTCGAAGCCAAGCTGAACATGAGGTACACCTGCGACAGATGTTAAAGTTGCTTCGCCGAGAAAAGCTGTATGCGAAATTCTCCAAGTGTGAATTCTGGCTAAGAGAAGTTCAATTTCTTGGCCATGTAATTAATGCTGAAGGGGTGAAAGTGGATCCAGCAAAAGTTGATGCCGTGATGAAGTGGGAACCGCCTCGAAGTCCAACAGAGGTACGAAGTTTTCTTGGTTTGGCAGGCTATTACAGAAGATTTGTCGAGAATTTCTCCTCAATAGCTGTCCCGTTGACCAAGTTGACCAAGAAAGGTGAAAAGTTCACGTGGGCCGAAAAGCAGCAAGAAACATTTCAGAAGTTGAAACAAGCTTTATGTGAAGCACCGGTGTTAGCCCTACCGCAAAGCGGAGAAGAGTATGTGATCTACAGCGATGCTTCTAGAGTCGGACTTGGGTGTGTTCTAATGCAGAAAGGCCGGGTTATAGCCTATGCGTCCCGCCAATTAAAAGATGCTGAAAAGAAATATCCAGTTCATGATCTGGAATTAGCCGCGGTGGTTCTAGCATTGAAGCTGTGGAGGCACTATTTATACGGTGTAAAATTTGTCATTTACACGGATCATAAGAGCCTGAAATACCTCTTCGACCAGAAAGAGCTTAACATGAGACAGCAAAGGTGGATGGACCTACTTAAAGACTTTGACTGTGAAATTCAGTACCACCCTGGCAAGGCGAACGTGGTGGCAGATGCTCTAAGCAGAAAAGAAGCTCCTTTGAAAGTTACATCCGCGTGTTTGGGTGTAGCAAGTCGATTACCAGAATTGATCCGTTTAGCTCAAGAAGAAGCGTGCAAGCCGGAATCTGTAAAAAGCGAACGAATGGTTGGATATTTGAAGCATCTGGAAGAAAATGCTCAGAAATTGAAAACCTTCAGAGGTCGAATATGGGTCCCAAAACAAGGAGAGGCACGAAATTTGCTTCTAGAAGATGCGCACTTCAGTCGATATGCAGTTCATCCGGGCAGTACCAAGATGTATCGGACGCTAAAACCGATGTATTGGTGGCCTGGAATGAAGAGAGACATTGGAAGATATGTGGAAAGATGTTTGACATGTCTGCAAGTTAAGTCAAACCATCAGAAACCGTACGGGGAAATACAACCATTGCCGATTCCAGAGAAGAAATGGGACCATATCACCATGGATTTTGTAACAAAGTTGCCGCGGACACCGCGAGGTTATGATTCTATATGGGTGATTGTGGATCGATTAACCAAATCGGCATAGTTCATACCATATAAAGAAAAGTACATAGTGGATCAACTGGCGAAAATCTACATAGATGAGGTGTTATGTCGACATGGATTACCAGCATCGATCGTGTCTGATAGAGACAACAGATTTACTTCCCATTTTTGGCAGAGTCTTCAAAAGCAATTAGGTACAAAAGTACTTATGAGTACCGCATATCACCCGCAGACCGATGGTCAGAGTGAAAGAACTATCCAGACTTTGGAAGACATGCTGAGAACTTGTGTCATAGATTTTGGTGGAAGCTGGGAAGATCACTTGCCTCTAGTAGAATTTGCGTACAATAACAGCTATCATTCCAGCATTCAGATGGCCCCGTATGAAGCCTTGTATGGAGCACCGTGTCGTACTCCGACCTGCTGGACTGAAGTTGGGGAAAAGCCGTTGGCTGGACCCGAAATTGTAGCACAGACTGAAGAAAAGATCAAACTAATACGCGAAAATTTGAAGGTAGCTCAGAATAGACAGAAACAATACGCGGATAAGCGGGTGAAACCAATAGAATTCCAAGTAGGGGACATGGTAATGCTCAAAGTATCCCCTTGGAAAGGCCTAATACGTTTTGGGAAGAAAGGGAAGTTGAGTCCTCGCTTCATTGGACCTTTCCGTGTATCCCAAAGAGTTGGAGCCATGGCGTATCGATTGGAGCTACCTGATGAACTTCATGGTATACATGATGTATTCCATGTGTCCCATTTAAGAAAAACCTTGTTTGATAAGTCTCAATATATACCTCTTGCTGAAATTGAGGTGGGTGAAAAGTTATGATATCCGGAACAACCCGAGCGGGTGTTAGACCGCAAGGTAAGACAGTTGCAAAATAAGAAGATCAGCATGGTGAAAGTACTTTGGCGTCATCACAAAGGTTCCGACGTGACGTGGGAGATCGAAAGTGAAATGAGAGAAAAATACCCTCAACTTTTTGTATGATTTCGGGGACGAAATCTCTTAAAGGAGGGGAGAATTTGTAACGCCAAAACATGTTTATTATGTAATTATAATAAAAAGGGTAAAAAGGTCATTTTACCTTAAAAGGGTAATTTGGTCTTTTGGACAGAAAAGGACTTGTTTTGTAATAATATTTTGAGTCTTGGACTTAAAATGTTATAAAAGTTGATTTTTGTCATAAATTGTGTAAATTGTGGCAAAAGTTCAAAATATGCAACTCTATGGACCAAAATGCAATTTCTGGAAGTATAAAAGGTTGGAAGCTTCTCCCATTTTGTGCAGAATTTTGGTGAGCTACGGGAGGGTTTCTTTGTACGGAAGTTGCAGAATTTTGGAAGAATTCTTGAAGATTGAAGCTTGAAAATCGGATTATAGCTTCAAAGGGTAGAATTGGAAACTTGAAAGGTTAGTATTCCAAGTTCTTATTGGTTTGTTCTTGATGAGTTTTGTAGAACTCAAAAACTGCATTTGCAGTTATGATTATGTGTTTAAGATGATGTAATACTTCCATTAAGTCATGCTAATAAAGACTTAATCAAAGATTTTGGAAGTAGATTGCTATTTGTGATGAATTTGAAGTTTTGGGGTTTTTGGAACTAAGAACCATAATCCTTCATATGATAGATTGAGTGGGTTTAGATGGTTGAAAACCTTGTTAAAGTGTAAGGTTTTAGCCTAGGAACAAACCCCAAACGATTAAGAACAGAAATAAGGACTTAATGGACCAAAACTGCAAGCTACGGTGCACAAATCGCGACTGGCCAGGAGATCTGCACTGGCGCCAGGCGTAGTGCGCCCAGGAGCCAGGCGGGGTGCGCCCAGACGCAGTGCGCCCTGTCCTAGGCGCAGTGCGCCTCCAAGCAGGGGCCAGGCAGGGGATCAAAAACGCTAACTTTTGCTTGGCTTGTCCGATTTAGCTCAAACTTGAACCGTAGGCTCGTTATGGTCTGAAAAGTTTGAGAAAATTTTTATATTGAGTTTTCGACCCCTCGGGGGCACTGTAGATCGATTCGAATGCCTCGGTGAATAGTAAAATTCATAAAAAGTTAGTAAACGGAAAGTTTATTAACTAGGCATTGTTTATAATGATATTGTATTGAACTCTATTGCATTAGAGTCAATTAGAATGGTATATTAACCTATAATCATTGTGAAATGAATGAAATTATAGGTACGGGACAAAATCTTGCGGAGTTCATTTCAAGGCAAGAAACGACGAAAGCTAGTTGTAGCAATCACCAAGGTGAGTAATCTCGACTATATCTAGCTTGATATATTGGTGCAGCCTTGTTGGCTATGATATTTTGGTGCGGCCTTCGGGCTATGATATTTTGGTGCGGCCTTCGGGCTATGATATTTTGGTGCGGCCTTCGGGCTATGATATTTTGGTACGGCCTTCGGGCTATGATAAATTGGTGCGGCCTTCGGGCTATGATATTCTGGTACGGCCTATATGGCTATGACATTTGGTGCGGCCTTTATGGCTATGATATACGGTGCGGTCAGCGATGACTATGACTTTTGGGACAGAGACTGTTTAAGAGTTTAATTGTTGTTATTCTCTTATATATGCATGTTTATTTGTTTGATTACTCATTGGGCTTTATAGCTCACGGTTTTATTGATATGTCCCTGCAGGTGAGCGTGATCCCGCCAAGGGAAAAGATAATGTCCGTGACTGAGGACTTAGTATTGAAGTGACTATCCGGCTTAAGAATGTATAATATTTATGTATTGTACTTCGTGATACTCTTGTACTCGTATTGTATTAACTTAAACCCCATACTTATGGTTTGTTGTAAAATATTTGGTTTGAAAAAGGAAAAATTTTTGGGGTGTTTTTTGTTAATAAGTCGGGTGTTACACCAGTGCCCATTCCTCCCAGGAAGTTTTTAAAAAGACAACTGAAGAAGAAGCTAGTGGGGAAAACAAGAAGAAGGAGAAGGGCTGTTCTTTTAAGTCCTTTATGGCTTGTAAACCGTCGGAGTATCATGGCAGTTTTGAGCCAAAGGTGACTATGAGGTGGATTCGGGAAATTGAACAAGTAATGCAAGCCAGTAAGTATGGTGAAGGAGATCAAGTTAACTATGCTTCCCGACAACTAAAGGATGATGCATTGGTATGGTGGAATACCAAGTATGAAAGTTTGGGGAAAGATGTTGTTTATGGCTGGTCATGGGCTGAATTTATCTCATGTCTTAAGGATAGATTCTGTCCCACAAGAGACTTAGAGAAGATAAACGAAGATTTTCTGATGCTGAAGAAAGGAGATTCGTCGGTTGATGAATATACGAAGAAGTTCTGTGATATGTTCCCTTTTATGGGAGAATCTTATCCCACTGAGCGATCCAGAGTTAACCGTTATGTTCGGGGACTACCGTGGAACTATGAGTTGGAGGTGAAGAAAGTCGAGACTTTAGACGGTGCTATCATTGCTTCCCGTAATGTAGAAGATGTGGGAAAGCGCCGGAATGATGAAAGACCTGGTTTCAGAGATAAAAGAAAGTCAGTGGGTAGTAGCGGGAACTTGAAGAAGAAAGGGAAAACAAGCTTGGGTCAGACTAGACAGGGAAGTGTGAAGAAATGTGAGAAATATGGAAGAGAGCACAGTGGAGAATGCCGGGCAGGGTCTAATGCCTGCTTTAATTGTGGCGGATTTGGTCACAAGATGAAAGATTGCAAGGCAAAGAAGGCAAGTGAGGTGGAATGTTTTTCGTGTCACCAGATTGGACATTACAGTTCCAACTGCCCAAACAAAGGAGGAGAGACAGTGGTGTCTATAGCCCAAAAGAAGACGGGGCCACAGAAAGTGAAGACCCGAGCCTTCCAGATCACTCGATAGGAGGCAAAGGAGACGCATGATGTTATCTCAGGTATACTACTGGTTAACTTGATACCTGCGTATGTGTTATTTGATTCTGGTTCTACGTATTCGTTTGTGTCCCATGAATTCGGAGCCAGACTGAGTATACCGTTAGAATTGTTAGACATGATCTTTGAAGTGGAAGTAGCAGATGGGAAGTTTGTTGAAGTTCAGTATATGTATCGGGATTGCGAACTTGATATCAATGGCAAGAAGTTTCGACTTAATCTTCTTCCCATTGGAATTAAGTCTTTTGATGTGATAATTGGTATGGATTGGCTTTGTGCCAAAGACGCGAAGATAGCATGTGGGCAGAAGAGGGTGTCTGTTAAAACCCTAGGAGCTAAAGTGTATGTGTATGGAGAAAGAAGAAAGCATGTGTCGAGTCTTATTAGTGTGGCAAAAGCCCGAAGATGTATCAGGAAAGGGTGTGTATCTTTCCTGGCTTATGTGATGACCGAAGATAAAATAAAGCAGACTTATAAAGATATTGAAGTAGTGAGAGAATTTTCAGAAGTTTTCCCAGATGAGTTACCAGGCTTGCCACCTGAAAGGCAAGTTGAGTTTCGGATAGATCTTGTCCCAGAAGCTTCCCCGATAGCGCGAGCACCGTACCGTTTAGCACCAACAAAAATGCGGGAATTAATGTCCCAGTTGTAGGAATTACTTGATAAAGGCTTTATTAGACCTAGTTCTTCCCCGTGGGGTGCTCCAGTCCTATTTGTAAAGAAGAAAGATGGATCAATGCGTATGTGCATTGATTACCGGGAACTGAACAAAATCACTATCAAGAACCGTTACCTATTGCCTAGAATAGACGACTTATTTGATCAGTTGCAAGGTGCAGATTACTTTTCAAAGATTGATCTAAGATCCGGTTATCACCAAGTCAGGGTGAAAGAGAGTGACGTGGAGAAGACAGTATTCCGTACTCGATACGGGCATTACGAGTTTCTAGTGATGTCATTCGGTCTTACTAATGCGTCAGCGGTTTTTATGGACTTAATGAATCGGGTCTGTAAACCATTCTTAGACGGATTTGTTATAGTATTCATCGATGACATTCTTATATACTCAAAGAACATAGAAGAGCATGCGAGCCACCTGCAGATAGTGCTTGAAACTTTGAAGCGAGAACAGCTGTATGCAAAGTTTTCCAAATGTGAATTTTGGATGCGAGAGGTGCAGTTCCTTGGACATGTCGTTTCTATCCAATGTATAAAGGTTGATCCGTCAAAAGTTGAAGCAGTGATGAAATGGGAACCTCCCAAAACGCCAACTGAAATTAGAAGTTTTCTTGGACTTGTCGGATATTACCGCAGATTTATTCAAGATTTCTCCCGTATAGCTGTGCCACTGACACGATTAACTCGAAAATAAGAGAAATTCAGATGGCAAGAAGAACAAGAAAAAGCTTTTGTTACATTAAAATAGAAGTTGTGTAATGCGCCTGTCCTTACATTACCATATGGAACAGAAGATTTTGAAGTATATAGCGATGCCTCGCATCGGGGGCTTGGCTGTGTGTTGATGCAGAGGGGGAAAGTTATAGCATATGCTTCCAGACAGTTGAAAGATCCAGAAACAAAGTATACTACTCATGATTTAGAGCTTGCAGCGATTGTATTTGCATTGAAAATTTGGAGACATTACCTGTAACACCCCAACTTTTACAAAAAAAAATTTTCAAGCTTATATTACAAACATTTAGTCATACAAACCATTTAAGTTTTTACAAACGGGGTAATCACAAATTTGCATCATAACCACAGTTCAAACCTGTTTATTTTACATTTATACAACGGAGGCTACGGTCCCACACCCGACTCTTCTAACTCCCTTCCTGCTTACCTGAGTACATAGCATTTTAAAAATAATACGTGAGACATAATGTCTCGTGAGCATTATGGGTTTAGACCCAAAACAGTTTTTCCAAATATAACATTATTTTTTAAATTTCCAATATTTCATTTCCTATAAGCGCACCTAGAGGTGGCAAATGGGTCGGATCGTGTCGGGTCATGACACTAAACGGGTTGAGAGGAGTAAACCCGGACACGACCTGTTTAGGTAAACGGGTTGAAAATTGTAACTCGAACTCGACACGATTATATAGTGTCAACCCGACACAACCCGTAGACCCGTTTAAAATATCGGGTCAATCCATGACCCGTATAACTCGTGCCCCGTGTAACCCGGACTTATTCAGCCAACTCAGGTCAAATCGGTTTAATTTGACCCATGTAGGACTTATTCAGCCCAACAAGACCAAATTGGCCTAGTTAAACTTATGCCCAAGTCGTCCCAATGCGGTGCAACCCATGGCTTAGCATTTAGAAGCTTAAACTTGACTCATATTATATAGGGGATGAGATGGGAGAAACTTTCATCCCACCAGCGATGTGGGATGGAAACTTGCGTAGCCAAAATAGAACTAGTTAAGACTTAGACCATTTATTTCTGCTGGCAAAATATTTAGTGCGTTTAAAAGGATTCGAACCCTGTACCTCGAGTTCACATGTCATAAGCCTTAACCATCCAACCAGGCTGCTGCTTGTTGTTCAACTCCCACAAGTAACGTACATAAAGTAAGTTTCGCAGTTATATATATATACACAATATTATAAATAAATAAATAAATAAATATATATATATATATATATATATATATATATATATATATATATATATATATATATATATATATATATATATATATATATATATATAATTAAACGGGTTATTCGGGTCATTTTCGAGTTAGAAGTCTTGATCCTAACCCAACCCGTTTAAGTTTTCGTGTCGTGTCATGTCGACCCATTTACTTAAACGGGTCGAAACCTCTTTCCCAAACCCGCTAATTTCGTGTTGGGTTCGTGTCGGGTTGTCGTGTCGTGTCTGATTTTGCCAGGTCTAAGCGCACCCATAGGTATTCCTTATTTTATGCTGGTACATTCCTACGAGCGCACCCGTAGGTTTTATACGAGACGCACTCGTATAACTACTTCCCCAATACCATGAAACGGATTCATCTATCAGGGTAAGACAACTACTTCGCGACGGGAGGTACCATCCCAGTAGTGTCTTTTTGCCACCCCTACCGCAGCAGGCTGTGGTCTTTATCCGGATACTAACAACTTATCATCATGGGCCAATCACATTATTAGTTCACTGTATTTTCTGATTCTCTTTCTTTACACATTTAATCATATTTTTCATATAATACCTTTGAAACCATAAAACCACTTTGACCCCAAAACATTTTTTTGAATAAAAATTCATTTTGCTATGTACCCGAAAATCCACATAACACTCACCTTAGACTTTGCAAAGAATGTCTAAGTGTTCAACGCCTCTTTTCCCCTCCCTTGTTTCTCTATTGTTTCACCTACACAAATCATTTGGGTTGTGATATGAACTTATATTTTCATGTTTTCATATCATATTAAACTTATAATAATGATGAGGGGATCAAACTACTCAATTAGAGTCATAACGGGAGTGAATTGCATGAATTCGGGTCACACGGGTCGTGTACGGGTCACACGGGTCATACGGGGTCATGTAAGGCTTCCAAGATGTCCAAACCATTTGTCCCAGGTTACACGGGTCGTGTTAAAACAACACGGGTCGTGTAACTCACTGCAGACCCCATTTTCAGCTCTAGATTTTTGTTCGTTTTTTGCAGTTTTAGTCCATTTCTGGATTCAGTTTGTTTCCAAACTTAACGAAACTTTGCCAATAGGTTCTATTAACCTTCTAACATGTTAAGAACATATTTTTAATCCTATTAAGTCTTATTTAGTTCATGACTTAATGGTTAAGACCATAGGATGTCACAAGAGCTCTAAAGAAGCTCATGTGCCATAAATTCTAATACAAGAGTCCATTTCTTTCTATCTTTTATATATATCTTTATATGATCAAGGGGAGATAAATTAGGGGTTTTACAACCCAAAACATACTTCATTAATCACCAATTCATGACTCTCATTATCTATTTCTATGGGTTTCATTCATGGAATCACCAATTCCATTCCACCCTTTCAAATTACCATTTTCCTGCACATTTTAATCTTTGATCTGCTTGGTTCCAACTCAAATCCAATTCAATTAAAGGTTAAAACATGATATTTAGAGTATTACCAAGCCTCCTAAACAACACTTATTACCCCATAAACACTAGAATCAAACCAATATTCACAAACCCAAATTCTAGGGTTCTTGAACAAAATTCTCAATTCCTTTTGCTTCTAATTGTTTCCAAAGGTGGAATTGAGTTCTAATGATGTTTAGAACATGATTCAAAGGTTAGAAACTTAAAACAAAACTCACACAACTTCTGAATTTCGTTTTCACCCATTCAAAATAACTCAAAATGGTTTAACTAGCTTACAAAGGTGAAATTCTCACCTTAGATGACTTGGGAGTCACAATCTTCAAGATTGGTTCTTCAATTCCTGCTCTAATCACCGCTTCAATTTCTCGTGAACCTCCAGAAGTCGTGCTCTCAAGAAATCTCCAGAACTCTCCACATCTTCTGGGAACTATGGGAGATTTTTCTCCTATTTATAGTTCCAAAATTTTCAATTTCACCCCTCAAGTTCCAATTCTTGAATCTTTAACACCATAATCTAATACTTATTACATGAAGTTTCATTTCTTATATTATTGCCCCATAAACACAAAATATTTTACACCAAGGTCCAAATCATGGCAAAAGACTAATTTGCCCTTTTTCGCAATTTTACCATTACACACGCTTATTTTACATTTTATTGAAAATTTTTGCGGATTCTTACATTACATGTATGGTACAAAGTGCAAGCTATTCACTGATCACAAGTGTTTACAGTATGTGTTCTCTCAAAAAGAACTGAACATGAGACAGAGAAGATGGCTAGAGTTGATCAGTGATTATGATTGCGAGATTGTATACCATCCAGGTAAAGCAAATGTAGTAGCAGATGCATTGAGTAGAAAAGTTCCTGAGAAAAGAATCAAGGTAAGATTGATGCGGATAGAACTAGTGGCCAGTATTATATAGCAGATTAAAGCAGCCCAACAAAAAGTTGAAGAGAGCGGAGATTTGAAAGATGAGAAACTAGGAAAAGACATACAGTTTGAAACAAATAGTCAAGGGTTGAAGACTTTTAGAAACCGTATTTGGGTACCGAAAGTAGGGGGCTTGAGAAAGTTGATTTTAGAAGAGTCGCATAAGTCCAAGTATTCCATACATCCAGTGAGTACTAAGACTTATCAAGATCTTAAGAGACAGTATTGGTGGCCTGGAATGAAGAAGAGGATAGCTAAATACATATCCAAATGTGTCATTTGTGCTCAAGTCAAGGCGGAACATCAAGTCCCGCATGGAGATGCTCAGTCATTGCATATTCCAGCAGGAAAATGGGAAGATGTAACCATGGACTTTATTGTCGGGTTACCGAAAACGAGAAGAGGATATGATTGTATATGGGTTATAGTGGACTGGTTGACCAAGAGTGCACTGTTTCTAGCCATAAAAGAGACTACTCCACTGGAAAAGTTAGCCCAATTGTACATAGATGAAGTATTAAGACGATATGGTGCACCGCTGTCCATTGTGTCAGATAGAGATCCAAGATTTACTTCCAACTTTTGGAGAGCTTTACAAGAGAAAATAGGGACGAAAATTCAGCTAAGCACAGCTTATCATCCACAAACAGATGGTCAAAGTGAGCGAACAATTCAGACAGTAGAAGACATGTTACGATCATGTGTGATGGATTTTGGAGGTAGTTGGGACGAACACTTGCCACTAGTGGAGTTTGCATATAACAACAGTTACCATTCTAGCATTAAAATGCCACCTTTTGAGGCATTATATGGTAGAAAATGCAGGACTCCTCTATGTTGGTTGGAGGCAGGTGAGACTAAGCTTACAGGACCAAACATTGTCAGAGTGACCAATGAAAAGATTGGGGTGATTCAAGCCAGTATGAAAGCAGCACAAGATCGACAGAAGAGTTACTCGAATCTAAAGAAAAGACCGTATGATTTACAAGAAGGTGATTTAGTGATGATTAAAGTGTCTCCATGGAAGGGCGTAGTCAGATTTGGCAAAAGAGGAAAGCTAAGTCCAAGATACATCGGACCTTTTAGAATTCTAAAGAAAGTTGGATTGCAGGCGTTCAAGTTAGAATTACCACCAGAACTTAGCGGAATACATGATACCTTTCATGTATGCTACCTGAAGAAGTATTTTGGGAAGGAAGAGTTGGTTATACCGTATACAGACTTGAAAGTGGAGACTCCTAATAAGTTGATCGAAGAACCAGAAGCAATCCTAGAACTGCAGACCAATAAGCTAAGGAATAAGGAAATTGACATTATACTAGTCAAGTGGAAGCATCCGTTAGGGTCAAACCTAACTTGGGAGACATTAGAAGAAATGAAGAGAAGGTATCCAGATTTCATGGATTACGAAAAGATTCCGAGGACGGAATCCGCTTAATGAGGGGTGACTGTAAGAACCCACAAAAAGTTGTAAAAGGATAAAATGGTCTTTTGTCATATTATAAGACCATTATGTAAAATATTATGTTGTTTGTGAAATAAGAATGTAAGAAATAAAAGTTTATGTAAAATTGGGAGTTTTACCGCGTGAATAGTGAAATTTGGCCGAAAATGGCAAAATGGTCATTTGACATGAAAATGACCAAAATGTTAAGAAAATGTTAAGTTGGTAATTAATGGAACTTTGTTTGCAAGATTATGGGCCTTAGGACCATTTTGTAAAGAAGTTGGAAGGCTAGGGACTAAAATGTAACTATTTTATATAAATTAATTATATATATGAGAGTTATCCAACTTTCATTCTCCAGAAGCCAGTAGAAGAATCGGGAGAGAGCAAGAGAACACACGAGAAGAGAAGGAGTTCTAGGAGTTTTACAAGGAATTGGAGCTGGAATTAAAGGTTTTCAAGCATTTGAGGTAAGAAATCAAAGTTTGAACACCTACTATTCATTGTCTTCTCGGGATAAAATCTGGAAATCTGATTTATGAAGCTCATAAAATGTTTCCAGAGAAGTATTCCCATCTAAGTATACTAAAACATCAAGTAAACACACTCCAATTGTGAAGTGTTGTTGAAATTGTGAAATTTTTGCTCAAGAACCCTAATTTACGGGTTTGTAAGATCAAGACCGATTTTCATGCTTTTGTTTAGTCCAAAGGATCACTTAGGATGTATTAAGACACTCCTAAGTGGTTAATTTCAGAAATTTGGATTTTTAGTGAAAATTATCAAAAACGGGTTTATAAGAAATTGGAGTTGGAATAAGTGATTTCATGGGTTAAAACCTGATGTAAACTGAAGGTTTTAGTCATGGAATGATAGTAAAAAAATTAAGTTAAGTATTAAGTGCTTAATAGGCAAAAATAGAGGTCTGCAGCTCAAAAATCAGACTTAAAATCAAGCCTGCAGGTGTGGCACGAGTCGTGCCTTTTTACACTAGCAAGAGCACGAGTCGTGCTCCCCTGTTCAAGCCAGAAATAGCACCCTACTATGTGCACGAGTCGTGCAAGCTCAAGCACAAAAAGAGCACGAGTCGTGCTCAAGGCCTGGCAGCAATCTGTCCAATTTTGAGATTTTGACTTGTTGCTAAACATGTCTGTTTGGTCTATAATTCATACCATAGGCTTAAAATGGTATGAAACCACGTGGAAAATTGTTAAACTCAGAATACGACCCCTCGGGGGTACTGTAGTAGAATACGTGTATATTGAAGAGTATATAATTCATGGAAAGATGGTTGTTAGTAGTCATATACTTGTTATGACTTAAAGTTGTATCATATGAGACCTTAGAACTGTAGAGTCGGTTGTAGTATGTATCTATTAAGTATATATACGTGATACTTGTGTAGGTGCTGCTTCAAATACTGTTGAGCACGGAAAGGGAAAAGGTGTGCGAGAGGCTTAGTGATCCATAACTACACCAAGGTGAGTATATGTGGACTTTTTGTACATAGCAAAAATGATATTTTCAGAAAATAAGATTTCCAAATACTTTTAAATATTAAAGTTTGGAAACAGTTTTGAAAAGTAGCTCTACACAAGAGCTAAGTGTTTTTAAGCAGATTTTAAAGCAGTGTAGTTTGTAAAGTTATTTTGAAAGAGGCTCCATATGAGAGCTAAAGATATTGAAATCAGTTTCAAAGTGATTTTCGAAAGTATGAGTCAAAGAGTTAAAGTTTGAGCTTGTTTTGAAATTTGTGTACACATTTGACCAATTTGAGATGAAATGAAGAAAGTAATGAGATAAGAACTAAAGCAAAGAAAGTAATGAGAGCCAGTTGTCCGGACTAGGATCACCCACATAATCGGGAGATCTGAAGACACTACTGGGGTGGTACCTCCCGTCGCGAAGTAGTTGTCTAGCTTAGTATAACCTTGTGCTTGGATCTGTTCCAAGTCACGAAGGGGAGATAGAGATAGCATAACCTTGCGGGTGGATCTGTTCTGTCCCGCGAAGGGGAGTTAGTAGAATGAATTAAATTAAACTAATTCATGAGTTTCAGTTGGTCACAAGAGAATGAGAAAGAAAGCAGTTTTTGAGAAAGAAAACATTTTTGAGGTTTGAAACTAGAGAAGAAAAGAAATTTTGAGATTTGTTATCAAAATAAGTTTTAAGTAGTTTACTTGTTAATATTTCAAGTTTTAAGCAGAAAAGTTTTGGGTCTAATACCCATATTACTCACGAGGCTTTATGTCTCACGTATTTTTTTTTAAAATGCTATGTACTTAGGTGAAATGAGCAGGAGCTGGAGTTGGGACCTATGTATAATACAGATAAGTTTAAATTATGGTTTCTGTATGCAGTCTGTAATACCCCTTATGGATAAGTTTAAAAAAAAGTGACTTTTTGATAGTCACGCGTTGTAAAATATTTTGTAATATAAACTGTATTAAATTACGGTTTGAGAAAGGGGTGTTACATAATAGAATAACTAAACTTGAAAAAAGACCCATTATAGAATCATACGCTGATATAAAAAAGGATGAAAATCCTGGTAATGAAAATTTGTTTTTACAATCAATTGAAAATGTAATCTTTAGAAAATGGTATGTAAAAATCAGCCTTTTAATAGGTTATAATTATAAAAAAGAATTTACATGACTGGTTGATAGTGGTGCAGACATGAACTGTATTAAAGAGGGGTTAATTCCTACTAAATATTTTTAAAAAACTTCAAATAAATTAAGAGGAGTTTCTGGAGAAAATTTAGACATCACATATAAATTAACAAATGCAAAAATATGTACAAATGGTTTATGTTTACCAGTCCATTTTTTGAAGGTCATAATACTCAGACTATGTCTACGTATGGATCGAGCCATAAGTCGTGTTTTAGCCCATTTCAAGCTGTGGATTGGCGTATTAGGGCATCATACTCGTTGACTCGGCTAACTGTCCGACTTAGATATACTCTGTTTAATTATGTAAAAGAACCTTTATTATGAACCTTGATTATTTTCAGACCCTTTTATTTTAAACTTTTATTATCGATCCTTAGGCCATGTATTTAGCGCTAATAATGGTGTTCATTTAGAATATTGTTGTTTTATGTAAAATATTTTCATTCTTTCCAGAATTGTTACAATTTTTGTAGATTCTTATTGTTGTAATGTAAATTTTCCAGTAATTTTGTCATAATTGAAACAATTCATTACATTCTTGTTGTTTTGATGTACAAAATTTAGTTCATTCTTTTAAGAATGAAATTTTTTTAGTTTTTTTATTCTTACGAGAATGAAATCTGATGGCCAGGATTTGGTTACAAGGTAACACAATAACTGTCTTTCTTATTATCACATACACACACACACACACACACACATATATATATATATATATATATATATATATATATATATATATATATATATATATATATATATATATATATATATATATATATATATATATATATATATATATATATATATATATATATATATATACACACATATATCCTTACAAAATGAAAAATAAGCATAAAAATTTAACAAATCTAAGTGTTTAAATATGTAAGTGATCAACCATCATAATGTTTAGACTAATTAATAACATTTTTGACAATTTTAATCATTAATAATCGTAACTTAGCCATCGATTATCAAAATTTATATACATAATAAAAAATTGAAATTTCTAATAAAATAAATATATATTATTAATATAATAAAATATATAAAATATATTATTATTTTGAAAGTTTGAAATTTTCTAAATTTAAATTTTAAAAATCAAAAATTTTGATCTTTTTGAGAATTTGATAATATTTAAAAATTTTGAAAATTTGAAAATTTTTGGAAATTTTGAAATTTTGAAAATTTGGAATTTTGAAAAATTGAAAATTTTGCCGCCTAGACCCGCCTAAACCAGATTTTGACCGCCGTTGACCAAACCCGCCTAACTTGACCGCCTACCACTTATCGTAGGCGGAATCCGTCCGCCTAGCGCCTAGGCGGCCGCCTAGGCCGACTATTACAGCACTGGTATATATATATATATATATATATATATATATATATATATATATATATATATATATATATATATATATATTACTTTGGAGTATTGTTACAAATCATTTTATTACTTTAACAATTGACATAAAAAATGATAAAAACGGCGAGCTTTTTTTGCATAAAATGCCAAAAAAAAAAAAAAAAAAAAATGGAGTGTTTAAAGTGGTGGAAGTATATCGCCTTCTTTTGCAATTGGGTTGATTAAACGATGAGTAATTCTTTTGGAGTGTTTAAAGTAATGGATTTATTGCAGCCACTAACGAATGCTTTTTGGAATACCGCCGGTATTGATGGGTACGGTAGTGTGTCGCTGAGGAACGACGAGGGAAAGATGTGGAAAGTGGAGTTATCCAACTACCAACGCAAAGGCCTGCCGCTGCTGGGAAGAGGATGGTCGGATTTCAGGAAAGCCAATAAGATACATTTGTATTATCAGTCATGTAAAACGCAACTTGCTTCATGTTCATGTGATCAAGAAGCAAAAAGGGGAACCTTCAACAAAAAACGATCGAACTAAAGTCAAGGCGGGGGTAGTTGGTTCCTGATCAAAAGAACCAACGTTAGAATATAACTTATAATTAAGTATGGCACATGCACAGGTCTTTTGAACATCATTTGTGAAACTTTTTGTGTCGTCAAGCCAATGTCCGCTAAGGGAGATTTACTTGGTTGACTGAATTGATTTTATGGAGTTAGTCGGACAATTATGAGATATATAACTAGAAAAAAGTTGTGTTTTAACTATCTAAAAGCATTTGTTCTTAGACCACCTCCATCGGTGATCGGCAAACTAAAAAACAAAGATTTGAAAGGAAAAGAAAAAAAAGGGGTAAAACACGAGGCTACTATTCATCTCCCCCTCTACAAAGGGGAGTAGCTTACAAATTGATATGAATCGACTCAACACGAACCACCAACACCACATCTTCCAATGTTCATGTCGGTTTCGACCTCAACAATGACAATGCGAGTGACATTCCATCACCACGACGAATGGGATGCGACTGAGCCAAAGCGTAGGGAAAAGGCATCTCTTCGAGTTCGGATGAACTAAAAGAATTTAGGACGAACATCTTGAATCTAAACCAAAGCATTCAAAGTTCTTATCCTTTAAAAAGGGAACATTACTAGAGAAAATTTGGACTCACGAAATGAAGATGCTTTATAAGGCGTGAACTGCTACACCGGCGAACAACGTGATACGGTTGCGAAACTCCAAGATAAAATTAGGAAAATATATGATCTCTAGGCTTATATATGTTTTATTTTTAATTAAGTAACTTTTAGTTATTTTTAATTAAGTACTTCTAGTTTTTTTTTTAATTAAGTAATTTTCACTTTGTTAGTGAGGCAATATCGTCCTTCAGGTCCGGGTTGAGACTTTGGTGTGAATGTAAACATATAGTGAAAACACAAACTTGCAGCCACCACCAACCACACCTAACTTTGTTGAATTTCTCATATGAACTCATTTTTAGGTTGCAGCTATTGTAGAAATTAGGCACACTACCATCACTATAAATAGATGTTCTAACATCCATTGTAATGCACCACAAAAACATAGAAGAGAGTGTTTAGATAGTTAGCGAGAGTTGTTCTTTTCTTGTATTTCAGTTTGAGTATTGAATAAAAGAACATTTGAGTTTCAACAAGTGGTATCAGAGCTTGGTTAAGCTCCCGGGGCAACTTTCTAAACACCCTCGGGTTTTTTGGTCAAAAATGTTCTGTCTCAAAATCGATTTTCGAGAGCACCATTGGAAAGGTCTCGTTCTCAGGATTCCGAATATATATTTTTCGGAATTTTTCGACACCCGGATCATCCTCAAACGGCCGGTCAAAGTTCGCCGGAACAGTTCGCCGGAGATCTCGCCGGAGAAGACGACACTGTAGCAGTTCACTGTAGCGACACTGTAGCAGCACAGTAGCAGGTTTCAGAAAACTGCAATTTGGTCCCTAAAGTTTTAGTAAATTGCACTTTGGCCCCTGGATTTCAAAAAAGTTGAAGGTTGGTCCCAATTTTTCAGAAAAATTTCGAACCAGCCCCTAAAATTCTGAAAATTGCATTTTGGCCCTTGTAATTTTCATAAATTACTCGTACCCCATTATTTTTGAAAAATCTCAAGATAATATATGCCAAGAATGACTACACCAAGCTCGTCGTTTTCTCAACCCGAAATTGAAAGTGCTCAAAGGACCGGGAGGGATAGTAGTGTTACGTTACACTATCCGTTGCTTACGAAAACAAACTACGCGGAGTGGGCTATAAAAATGTGAGTGAATTTGCAAGCACAAGGAGTGTGGGATGCAATTCAAAATGCAAGAGTAGATGAACGAACAGATAGGATGGCGCTTGCGGCCATTTACCAAGCGATTCCAGAGGATGTACTTCTTATGTTGGCCGAGAAGGACACGGCTAAAGAAGCCTGGGAAACGCTTAAGATGATGCATATGGGAGCTGATCGGTTAAAGGAGGCTAAAGTACAAACGTTGAGAAGTGAATTCGAGGTGATCCGAATGAACAATGGTGAGTCGATAGATGATTTCGCCATGAGATTGAACACTATTATGACCGGTATTCGATCTCTCGGTGAAAAAATCGAGGAGATAGCCTCCCCCTGTTCCAGGGTTTTCTTTTGTGGTCCTTCTCTCTTGGTGGATTAGTTTTAGGGACATAGTGCCCTGGGAATCCCATGGTCGACTAATCGTTGGGCCAGTCGTTTGGCACTGTCGAAAGTGGCGGGGCTTGCCGCTTCTACATTCCCCTGAATCAGAGGAGATAGCCCCCAGATGTAACGTTCCACTTTCACAGATTCTGGTGTGACCATAGTAGGGCAAAGGGTTGCCAAATCGTTGAATCGGTTCGTGTAGGAGGTCAGATCTGAACCTTTCATGGTAAGGTTCCACAGCTCTTATTCTAGCTTTTAGATCTCCCCTCTGGGACAGTACTCTTTCATCAGCATGGTCTTCAGTTCTTCCCAACTCATCGAGTTGGCCACGGGAAGTGTCAGAGCCTTAACGTGGCCCTTCCACCAGGACATGGCCGTCTCGGCAAAGGTACAAGCGGCGTATTTGACTTTAAATTCCTCGGGACAGGCGGAGATATCAAAGATTGATTCTGTTTTCTCAATCCATCTCGTGAGGGCAAGGACACCTCCGGTACCATGGAAAGTTACTGGTTTGCAATTCGCGAAGTCCTTGTAAGAACATACTCGCGATTGGTTTGATGTTTCTCCATTTGTGGAGTCGTTGGTACCATTTCTGCTTCCGTTTCCATTCGTCCCATTCGGGTTTATCTGAGCGATAGCAGCTGCTACCGCAGCAGTAATAGCTGCTTGGAAAGTAGCTGAGTCCATCATGGGTGGCTCTGGAGTTGCGATCGGTGCGCGCCTAGCGTTTCTTCGACGGGGTGGCATATTTCTGCCACAAGGATTCAAGATTTGACGTTGGTTAGTTCTTGGTAAGGGTTATCAAAGTACGGCGTTTCTATTATACGTTTATGTCGACTATGTAGTGATAGGGGTATAATAGGTGCATAAAGAATCTAGATGTATGGTTCTATAGTATCACAAAATACTCGTATAGTATTTTTGTTGTATGTTTTGTTCTAGTGTTTTTCTTTGTACATGGTTCTTGGTAAGTCATCAGAAGTTGTTATAAGTAAGGTGATTTCTAAGGGGCATGAGATTTATGTAAGAGAAAATTCTAAGTGTACGACTTCGAGGGTATGAAGAACGGGAAGAAGGACATTCTCTATTGCTTACACATGCCAAGTGGGCATCTCAATCTAAGCAAACCGACGAGGGAGACTCGTCAAACACTAGGGAAAGTGGAAACCAAGGCCAAGGACGCGGTCGAGGTCGTGGGCATGGCCGAGGAGATGGTCATGAGTATGATGCAAACTGGAATGACTACAATCGTCCTCGAAAGGACAAAAGTAAAATAAAATGTTTTACTTGCGAGGAATATGGTCATTATGCATCAGAGTGTCCAAACAAGAAACGAGGTGAGGAGGTGAACCTCACCCAAACCAATGAAGATGAACAACCCATTTTAATGATGGCGATCTCGCAAGAAGATACACCAGGTATGGTGCCGCTAAAAGAGAAGAACGGCGTTGATATCCCTGCATCCGAAGAAAGTCAAGTTGATTCCGAGGAATGGCACCTTGACAACGGTGCTAGCAATCATATGACCGGAGATCGTTCAAAGTTCCATGAGTTAGACGAGAACGTGACGGGTTATACACGGTTCGGAGACGGGTCAAAGATCGACATCAAAGGAAAAGGTACGATCTTGTTTGATTACGGAAACGGAGATCAAAGACTACTTAACGAGGTATATTACATTCCTAGACTTAAAAAGAATATTATAAGTCTTTGACAACTAACTGAAGACGGGAATCGAGTCGACATGGATGGTGATATTTTACGGGTATTTGACA
Organism: Cichorium intybus; assembly: GCA_023525715.1. NCBI lineage: Eukaryota > Viridiplantae > Streptophyta > Magnoliopsida > Asterales > Asteraceae > Cichorium > Cichorium intybus. The sequence goes on along the minus strand of CM042016.1, from coordinate 41,767,771 downwards.
ATAGTAATACTTTACTTTTTAAAGTAAAAAGAACCCGTAACCGACTCTATAAGACACTTTTAAAGACGAGACAAAAAATGTGTCTTTTATCATCCCAAGATGATCCAGGTTGGTTGTGGCATCAACGACGTCCGTATGCCAATTATTATACCATGAAAGTTAATGGTTATTTGGAGCATGATAAAATTCTAGGTTCACATCTAAAGAAATTAGATGATCCGAGTGAGGAAGAATTTTATGTTGAAGTTGAAAAATGTGAAAAAGGACACCAGTTTTTCGACGCACGGAAAAGGAAGCCACAGATAAGACGAGAATGGTTCTTTGGTAAGCGAAAAAGATGGACTTGGACCGAAAAAGCAGCTGCTAGTTTTCTCCAACGTTCCAAAAATCGAGGTATCGACTTTCGTAAAGTGATGCAAAAGAAGGAAGACGTGTCACTAAAGAAAACGGCTTATGCTAAAAGGATTTCGGGGGAGTTCAGTGTGAGAGATTGCATTCCAACAACTTGTTCCAAGGATGCAAAATTGAAACTCGAGAAAGATAAAGACAAAGCACTTGCCGGTTATTCTGTAGTCGGGGATGGCATGAAATACTCAACATGATCGGCGTAACGAATCTCGAGCCAAGTTTGGTTTAAGGGGGAGAATGTGAATGTAAACACATAGTGTAAACACAAACTTGCAGCCACCACCAACCACACCTACACCACCAACCACACCTAACTTTGTTGAATTTCTCATATGAACTCATTTTTAGGTTGCAGCTATTGTAGAAATTAGACACACTACCATCACTATAAATAGATGTTCTAACATCCATTGTAATGCACCACAAAAACATAGAAGAGAGTGTTTAGATAGTTAGCGAGAGTTGTTCTTTTCTTGTATTTCAGTTTGAGTATTGAATAAAAGAACATTTGAGTTCCAACATTTGGAACTGTAAATGTGTCACACCCTCAAACCGTATTGGCGGAATAGTTTAAGGGTGGATGACTTCATGAACAATATCATAACAAAGTTACACAATAGTGGAATCCAAGTACACAACCATCATTAAATAATTGCAAATGTTACATCGTTTAAAAGTTGCGTGTTTCAATCACAATTACAAATGATTTCAAAATGAACAAAAACGACGTCGTAACGTCTCTTCGAATCGCGCTGAGGCTTACCTTATCAATTTCCTGAGAATACAAGTAGTTGAAAAAGTGTCAACAATTAAGTTGGTGAGTTCATAAGATTTTTGCGTAAGAAATGTCCTTTGTTTGTAAGCAATAGTGTTGAAAACCAAGAAAATCCAATATTTTCTCATAAAAATGTCCAAGTCTTTAAATCCCAAATACTAAATTGTAATATGTAAACTGTATTATACTTTCTTTGAAATGTGTATTTCCACGTAAACAATTTATAAAAATATTAAGTTGATTATTTTCCCATGTGAGATACCATATAACCATACTGTGACTAGTTGGCCTGCTGCGACGTTCTTCAGGCGTCAGAATGTTAGACATTTGGACACCGCAGACCTTCCGGTCAAGCTGTAGCTAGCAGCTCAGGTGCGGGGTTGTCAAGCCCCGTATAGATCTATACTCAAATATAGCGCTCTCTTACCGAGACTCTGGTTATAAATGTTCAGGACTTATAGTAGGTACTTATAAAATTACTGTGAAGATTCATCTCACAAAAAAATGTATGTATTCCAATCAACTTGTTTACGTACGATTTGTATATAAAAACTCTTATAATCATCCATTATCATTTTTCCCATGATAATATAGTATTGTTTAATAATTATATAATTTTATATAATTATTTTTGTCATGTTCAAACGTCATAATAACATTATGTTCATAAACTATTCCAATAATAGTCTATTTTTAGTATTGCGTCGTAATAATCATATTTTTGTGAATAATAGCGAAGTAACTTATTCAAATGATTATAAATATCATCTTTTGAGATATTTCTCACAAAAATAGTGTAATATCTTGATTATAACCATTTTTGCTAGAAAATAGTGCTTTTATTTATAAAAACGTAGTTTTTACTAGTTTTCGTTTTTATAACGTTTTTATCCAAGATCTAGTATTTTTGTACACTCTATTTGTAATTTTGTAACTTTTACACATCTTAATATGTCAAAATGTTCATAATACATGGATCTATTCATATTTCATGACAAAATTCATCTTTATAACATTTTTGTCCAAGATCTAACATTTTACACATTTTATTTATAGTTTAGAGACTTTTACACTTAACATTATATATCATTATGAACATCTTTCCAAGAGTTATCCATATTTCATGTCCAAGGCATTTTTACACAAATATTAACTTTATAAACTTGTGTAAATCAACATATATATCATTTAAACACATATAAACTTGAATAAAACAACATTTATAGTTAAAGAACTTGTATTCTCCCCCAAAAAGGTTTGAAAAGATGAAAATGAGGGGTATGAACTCACCTTGAGTGTGGATCTTAAGGTTTCTTGGTAGAAGGTTGAAGAGTTTGGTTCTAGGACTCGGAGGACCCTTGGACAAAGCTATTATCCAATGGATTTTCGTGAGTATGTGTGTGTAAAAGAGTATATGAAGGTATTTAGAACTTAAATCACTAGATGATCATAACTTACCAAGAGAGCTTGAAAGATCTTTGAAGATGATGAAGATTTGAGCTCAAAGACCCTTGGACAAAGCTAATATTCAATGGGTATTGATGGATGTTAGTGTGTGTAAAATGTGTAAAACTTGTGTTATGTATGTTAGAATCAAGAGATGAGTGAAGATTACCTCTTGAACTTGTGAAAGAAGCTTGGAATTTAAGCTTGAAGATGGTGATGGTGTTGTGAGGCCGAGAGCAAGAGAAGGAGGAGAGGAGAAGAGAGTTTGAGTTGGTGTCTTGGTTCAAATGAGATGGTAACTTGATTATAGTTTAGTTGATTAGATTTATTATTAGTTTTAGGTTAGGTTTCTTTACATTATAATATTCATAGGATAGATTGCATGAATAGTTTCTAGGGATTGCCTTGGGACTTACTTCAGCCGATGGGGGGTAGGGGGTGGGGTAGGTTAGTTTTTATAAAATAGCAATATACTTATAAAAATGAGTGATTTTTATAAAATAGTATGACGTTTTAGTGAAATTTTATGCGTTTTTGACGAAACGAAGTTCTAAATAATTAGTTTGTATAAAAACATTGCCAAACATTTATTTTGATTGAATTATAACTCGTTGGATGTCGAAATACGCGTTTAAGCGCAGTATTCTTCCGTTTTCGCGATTTTCGGCATTTTACCGGAAATTGCATTTAGCTTTGAAATTAAATACTAGATATTATTACGTTACTTATCATATGAATTTTTATTTCATATTTGATGTTTAAGGCACCTCATTTTGTATTTTGAGTCCAAACCCTGTGTACATTTATCCGTTCACAACGGTTTAATCGTTATAACTTTCACATACGAACTCCGTTTTCAACGTTCTATATATCCACAGGTTCGTATTTACGAGTAGATCGTTTTATGAATATTATTATTCTCAAAATAATAATTGTACGATTATCGAATTTTTACGCTACAGTAGTCTGCTGTCCGTATTTTCGACTTTTAACCGATAATTGTTTTGATTTAGCATACGTAATACTATAATATTAATAATTCATCGCAAAAGTTATGGAAAATAACTTTTCAACATATAAATTAACGTACGCTTCGTTTTGACTACAGTTGACTTTTGTTGACCAAAATTTACAATTGTCACAAAATGCAATCAAGAATAAACAATCAGCCGTAGCCGTAGCCGTTCACCAGGAGGAGGTCCCGAGAAAATGCTCCTCCAGTCAACCTAGTATGGTCGAAAGGAGTGTAAAGTGTAGTTTTGGGGAGAACGTGTCCTTTATCGGTCAACTTGGTAGCGCTCCTCGTTGGCGTGCCAACTTTTCTTTTTCTAGTCTAGGCGTTGATTGGTCTGAGGACTGTTGCGTGGTAATAGAATAGTCACTACCTCGGTCGCCTATGCACAGTCCGCCCCAAGTATCTTGTCCACTAGGGTGTGGTATGGCGGCTATGTCGCGGCTATGCAGTGTATCTGGTTAGCTGGGCTGATCGCCACGACGGGGCTTGCGCCTAGACAATTTGGGTAGTGTTGGGGCCATTATGGCATGGTCTTTATAAGGGAGGTATTGTCGCATCCGGGGATACATCACCAGTTAACTTTTATGTAATTTCTCTTTTAAGTAATAAATGTTGTTTTTTTATATATTTTAAAAATATCGTGGTAAAAATGCTAAACCATACTCACTCCTTGGTATGAAATCAGAAGAGTGGTAAAATTGAGGTGAAGCTAATGTGGCATGAAAAAATGAGCGGTAAAAATTACTATCATTACCTCCAGCCTTAGGTTGGAGGGTATGGATGTCGAGCTCTAGCCCTCCCACAGCCATCTCCATCTCATCATTTTCCTTTGTCGAAGAGAGAAACACTAAACTCATACGGTTCCAAGGTTTTTTTTTTTTTTTTTTTTTTCTCGAAATCGAGCTTGAAGAACGGTGTTTATTAGTCGGCATGCCATGGTCATATCGGTCTTGTCGTGCCTTTACCCAGACTAATCCCTCGAGTCTTACAAACCAGCAAAACGAAGACCGAGACTATTCCATTTTAGGGAATGTGGAAGCAAATGGGTTAAAGCTATTCATAAGTTGGGTTTTCAACTCATTGTAAAAGAAAAAGAAAAGGTAATAAAATTTCTATTTAATAAACTTTAATTTCATAGAAATTGAACCATACATAAGCAAGGTATTGAAGTGAACCAAAAAATAATCCTCTGATGTGAAAATCTTCTAAAAAAGTTTATTTATTTTGATGGAATAACGATTAAGTTTTATTTCATTTTCATAGAAATTGAACAAAACATCCACCACCGCTGTCAAAGACCAGCCGGAAATGGCGATTTCCTCTATCGCAACAACCCTCACCTTAGCCTGCACACCATCCATAATAAATCGCACATCAGTATCAACAAGAACCTTGTACTTTTCTTCTTCCAATTCATCTTTCTTCACCAATAAATATCTTGTACATTTCTTTATCAATGTTTCCTAGAATTAAATATATTCATACCAAAATAACTTATAGTTGAGCACAATATGTTTTACCCAGATATCCGATTAATTGGTCGACTAAGTCCATAAAATTCGAGTCAACCGAGCAAAGCTCTTACTTACTAATGAACAAGCTAGAGATTAACGACCATTTGAACTTCTAATTAGTTTCATTAATAATATGCAAAATAGCCATTCATCGGACATACTTAGAAGTCAAAATTACAAGATCGATTCTTTTTGCAAGCAACCGGCTATACCCTTCGACTTCGATTCAATCAATTCTTTTTCCATGGTCTTCCTTTCGGCTTCTTCTTCTTCTTCAGGACACGAACATGAAGCATGTTGTCTTTCACGTGATTAATCTCGAGCATGTTTCCAACATTCATCTTATTACCCTTCCAGAAATCCAACCATCCTGTTGTGAGGTACGGCATTTTATTCAATCTGTACTGGCTTACCTTCACTTCCCACGTCTTTCTCTCGTCATTCCTCAGCCACACACAATTGTACCGATCCATTTCGGTGGCTTTCCAGAAATCTATCGACAATGGCTACCATAATAGTTTGTTACATTGGTAGTTCAAAAAAAATATTTTATTAGTAAAACAATACGAGAGTACAAGACATATTGGATCCAAACACTGTTTTTTTCACCAAAAAAAGGGTATAAACAATAATACAAAGAGTGATTTATCTCCAACTCTTCATTATTTTTTACACCATAACTTATTTAGAGTTTCAAAAATACCCCTTTTTATTTATATGTCCTTTAATAATATATCGTATATCTTTTTGCTGTAAAAACTTTACAAATTATAAAATTAAAGAAATATAACCAAATAAATAATCCATATAAAATAAAATTGAAAAAATTGTCAGGGTATAAGAACAAACATTTTATTCAATAAACTCAAACTTCACAATTAAACTAACTAGAAATGTAAAATAATTAAATTTGAAAAAGCACCATCGACATAAAATCATATGAAAATTCAATTCTGAATTTGGTGTTAATTGATTCGTAACACCAAATCCGAAATCAGTGGAAATAGTGTTGGGTTTGCATATTCTTTTAGATTTTTTGCACTTAAAAGTTTATTAATTAATTACCAAACAACGAACGTGGGATTTCTTGAAAACCCTCATGAAGGACTTGCGCACATCTACCAAGGAACCATCAACATCAGCATCATCATCACTGGTTTCTTCTTTAACGGGTTTCTTCTTCTTCCCATCACCTCCACTGGCGGCGTGGCTTATCGAACGGACATTTCCTGAAGGACTAACGACGGCGTGTTTGAGACATCCATTGGGTGCATAGAAGAAGACCTGAAAGATTGACTTCGGAGAAGTAGAGAGAAGCCAAAAGACAAGAAAGTCTCCCACTTGAAGACCGTTGTCCTTGATGAATTTGAGCCATCCATTCGTGAAGTAGTATTTGTCTTCGATGTTTAAGTATCTGACACTCCATCTGATAGCAGATTTGGGTTTGAGAACAAGTGTATGTTTCTTGTTGTTGCCTTTTTCTAAAAACGTCTTGGCAAAAGCAGTGGGCAATGGCTGCACATTAAAGTACGAGGAAAATCTGAAGGTCTGTAATTACAAGCAATAGAAATGGTGTGTGAGAGATGGACTTACAAGGTAGTCGACAGATGCACATAGTAATATCTTGAAGAAGGAAACTTCATCTCCCTTGTTGAAGTTCATTTTTTACTAAACAAGAAGATAGAAGTATTCGCGGAAGTTATCACCAGTGAACAAAAATTACTCCGTAACGTATTCAGAGTTTTAGGCTTAAATTATGGTTGCGTTTGATGTTCTTGACTGGATAAATATACAAACCGTTATTCTTCCTGAATAGATAAATACTCTTTTCATTTCATTCTTTTACGTCTAATCATGTAATAAAGTTTCTTGATAAAATTAGTTATTTACAACTTCAAGAGTATACACCAAAATGTGTATCACAAATCAATATTTCCATTAAGTTTCTACAACTTTTTTACTTGCTCTAAATCGATACTAAATTACTATGGTTATGTTATCGGTTGCATAACCTAAAACATTTGAAATAAGGCAACTCACCTGATAAAGCAGCGCTAGCGGTGGCGGACGGAGAAGGCAGGTAGGCGGCGGTGTCGGAGTTTCAATGATGAACCTTTTTAGACATGGGGCTTTATATGGGAGTTGTATAGGTATATTGTAATATAAGAATCCATATTATATTTGTTTTTTATATTTTTCAATAAAATAGATCATATAATATTCGTTTAGAAGGAATTTGACCCGTCACCTTTGATCTTCGTTTTAGCGGTCTATTTGTATTATTTTAGAAAAATATAGAAATAGACTGGTTTATAAGATTTTATTAAAATGAGACAAATTATTAAATTAGTTATTGATATAAGAGGTGGGTTAGGCTTTCTGCGAAAATGACGACGTAACATGCGAAAATGACGACGTCGTCTATGAAACTTCGTTTTCTATAAAATGAATTCCATTTTTTCCAAAAAAAATCGACCTGTAATTCTCCACCTGTAAAAATGGTTTTTTTATTTTTTTTAAAAAATTAAAAAAAAAGATAAAAAATTGACTAGAAATATAGTAAAAGGTTTGACCACAAAAGCTTCAACTTTATACTGCGAAAATTTGAATTTTGACCGGATAATATACTATCCCAATTGACGTTTGTAACGGTTGTTTGTTTTTAAACGTTGTATGCACACAAATACAACTTTTTACTACAAATGTAACACTGCAAACGTTTAAAAACAAACAAAGCGTTACAAACGTCATGTGTGCATAATATATTATCCAATCAAACATTAACTTTTTGCAGTAAAAAGTTGAAGTCTTTGGGGTCAAACTTCCACTATTCCTAGTCAATCATTTACCTTTTTTAATTTTAAAAAAATAATAATAAATAGTAAAATAAAAATAAAAGTTCCTTTTTCGCAGATGGCCAGTGGTATCACAGGTACCTGCGAAAATTATAAAAACAAAATTATAGAAACAAAATTTTCGCAGGCACATCATAATTTTTGCAGGCCATATCATCATTTTCGCTGGCCACATTATCATTTTTGTAGGTGGCCTAGCTCACCTACTAAATCAGTGGCTAATTTGGTCATTTAGTTAATTTTTTACTATTTTTTATACAAAACTTTATGGGATTAGATTATTTTTGTTTTTTTTTTCCTCTTTTTTTTATGGTAAATAATAATCTAATTCATATTCTAAACCATCTAATCTTCTAGCGAAGACATACAATTGTGTCGTTGGATAAGAAGGCCTTTTGGCTGTCTATTTTTATTCATGTAATTTATATTCAATCTCTATGTAATTATATTTATGATTAATATTTGCATTTGCAAGGCCACCACTGATACACTTATTCTAAATGAGACAATAGAGTAAATGTTAATGTATATTGAAGGCTGATGACAATATGAGTTGTGGTTATTGGTTTCCAATGTGGGTTTAGGGATGTAATACCAACACAACTTCATCGAGATGTCAGCTCCCTTAAACAACGTCTCTGAAGAAGTATCTTAGGTCCATTTCGTAAATGGGCTCATGAAGGATATTCAAGTCGAAACAAGGGTTTTGGATCCAAGAAAATTAGACCCAATCTAGCGGTCAGTTGGAGGAAAAACTAAGTTTGTGTCCACCAAAATTAGAAGATATTAAAAACCCACAAATGACAACTCAAATTGAGTTCTCCATTCTTCGATGGAAAACAATCTAGTGATACTAAACCGAAGGAAGATCACCGACGATGGAATAACGGCAAAGGTGATGGAATAACAACGAAGGCAATGGGGGGAACAAGAAGCACTACTCTGATGAAAGAAACCATGTGTTTTCAGAATATGTATTGTAAGAAAAGAATGAAAAAGAGCTTTTTTTCATTATGATGAAAACTGGCAGGCTGGCCAACATTGTCGGCAAAAGGAACATAACGTTATTGTCACCTTGGATGACGATGATGAAAAAGAAGAAAACGATTCCAAAGACACAAACATAGAAAGAGGAGATGTTTGTCTTAATTATGTCATGTGGATTATTAAATCTATGACTATGAAACTTGAGGGTTATTGCAAAACAATGACGTTGTGGTTATGGTGGACCCTGGGGCGACCCATAACTTTATATCGCTCGACAACATGAAAAGGTTACAAATTTCAGTGACTACAACGGGAGGATTTGGGGTGGAATTAAGGAAAGGGGGAGTGCCAAGGAGGAATTCGACCAAGGATTTTCTTCCCTTAACCTTAGGAAATTCAAACCTTATTCTCGGAGTGACATCGCAGCGGTCGTCATGCGGTCAAAAATAATAAAACCTAACACACACACACTTAGCACAGTGGAAGTCAGGGTCGATCCGCGGGAGTTACGTGGTCAAGTCAGGTGATAGATTACCAACTATAGTGTCACGCTATAGTCAGAGGGCTTAGTTCCTACACTTTTGACTACTGATCCCGAAAAGCATAAACTAAATAAACTCAAAACAAGCATAGACCAAGCTAAGCTTCAACTCAAACCTAGTTACTTTCTGAAATCAGAAGTACATCTCTGCTTCAGAAGCAACAAAGGCAAACAAAGAAACCAAACAATCACAAGGCATGAACTGAACCAATAACTACAAGTCCAAATGACAGTCACTGGCTAAAGTCCAAACCTAAAAGCTACCCTAGTTGGCTACTGAAATCAGCAAAGGAAAACAGTCCCAAACAAGGTCATAAACACATCCAAACACAATTCATGCATTCAAAACCAATATCAAGCATCAAAACACCGAAAAACCAAGATTACTTGTAACCGAATGATTATTATTAACCAAAACATGTTCCAAACATCCAATACAGTAACTAGAACTGAAAAACAGTAACTCAAGTGCTCAAAGTCAGTGGTTGTCACTCCCACAAACCCTAGCCACTAATACTAACTATTAAACTAAAAAGAAATTAAACAGAAAAACCTGAAATACCAAAAGGTAGTTGCTGGAAACGAGTTCTTGGAGTCAAAGAGCCTCTACGGTCGATTTTTCACCAGGGTTTTGCTCGGGTTTTCGGCTGAAAACACCTCTATTTATAGTTGCAAAATTTACGCAACCGCGCCGCGCATATATGGTTTCTGCGGCGATGTAGGATTTTATCCCCGTTTCTTCGGACTTTGAATTTGTTCCACCGCCTTGTATCCGCGTCGCGCCCTCTTGATTTTCGCGGCGCGCGTTCGTATTTTCATGATTTTTCTTTCTTCTCCAAACTTTCTCCAATTTGTACGCCTTTGGTCCCTGTTTTCATTATTTTCTTCCAAACAAGTACTGGCACGAAAAGTGAGAATACCACGATATATATGGTATAATTTCACTAAGAATAGGGCTCAACAACGACTAAAATATGTAATATCACTAGGCGTTGTCACAGAGTGCGATGACTAGAAAATCTAGGCTCGATAACCACAAATTGGAAAATCATACTTATGCAATTCACTCTTAATGGAGTGACAACCATAGTGAAAGAATATATGTTTTTAGAGTGTTTAAAGGTGATGTTGAAAACAATGTTTAACCCATACCAAGAGCTTCTAGTGAGTTCCTGCTTTAGTTAAATCAGGTGGAAGGAGAACCAAAGGAAAAAGGAGTTTATCGATCGATGTGCCTCCCTTACTCAGTCCTATTGTACACCAATATTAGGAGCTTTTCAAAACGCCCACCGACCTTTCTCCAACTTGTAACCATGAAATGTCATCACGTTACAACACGGAATAGACTTGATTAGCATTTGTCCCTACCGATATCGTTAATTACAAAAAAGGAGATTGAGAAGCTCACATAAGACATGCTTCAAGCACGGATTATCTGGCATTTAACCAGCCTTGTGCGCTTAGTGAGGAAGAAAAATGGATATTGACGATTTTGTGTTGACTATGTGGGCATTCAATAAGGTAACCCTACCAGAAAATACCTCATTCCTATGACAAGCTCTCATCCCAATTTTTACCTCATTCCTACAATGAGTTCACAACCTAAATTTTTTCCACAAAGCTCAATCCACTAGTACAAAATTGTACAATGGTCACACTTGATGGAAAATCGTCTGCCACAGTTTTTTTTAAAAGTGTGGCCACAGGGCACTGATGAAATCTGGAGAACGTTTATGGATACATGTAAATTAGTTTGTGTGACCATTTTATGGAGAAACAAAACAATGACCACACTTATTTACAAAAATGTGACAATCATTCGTGACACTCGACTTCTATGTGACCAAATGATACAATCACCCACGTTTACCGTTTTAAGATAGTGATATTTATTTTATTAGAGATTATAGATACATAATGGTCACATGAGAAAATTGTACATGTGACTGTGTGATTGTGTCATCTTGGTCACATCAAATCTAATGTGTCCAAAAGATAACAAATATAGTCACATAAAATAGTCGTGTGTCCATAGGATGGTGTTTATTGGTTTCATAGTAAAAGTAAGAAAAGAAGTCTTTTTAAGTGGTTTATTGTCATATGCATTTTTATTACATGTGTCAAAATATGATCAATCGTATTGGAAAATTTAAATATGTCTGACTGTATGTAGGATTTGGTGAGCGTAGAATTAAAAAGCATATCCATATGTAAATAAAGTTGAATAAGAAAACCATTGTTTGGGTAGTCTACATATTTTATGCTCATTGAAAGTGTGACCATCGATATGTAATTGCCATGTGTTTTGTGTTATGTTATGTCCAAAGGTAAAAATGATCGTCATAAAAATTAAAAATGTTTATGTAGGTATGCAATGGTGATTAATGGGTAGTCTACATATTTTATGTTCATTGAAAGTGTGACCATTGATATGTAATTGTCATGTGTTTTGTGTTATGTTATGTCCAAAGATAAAAAATGTTCATCATAAAAAGTAAAAATGTGTATGTAGGTATGCAATGGTGACTAATGGGTAGTATACATATTTTATGTTCATTGAAAGTATGACTATCAATATGTAATTGTCATGTGTTTTGTGTTATGTTATGTCCAAAGGTAAAAAATTGTCATCATAAAAATTAAAAATGTTTATGTAGGTATGCAATGGTGACTAAGTAACATATTTTTCCTACTACAATCCGTTAGAAAAAACCCCAACTTATGTATTACATGTAATTAAAAAGAACTGTAATGAGTGAACAAGCATTCGAATGTAGTATATGTAATTTACATTAGGTTATATGTTTAGTATGTTTTTGCAATTATACAATGGTGAGTTGTTCGCATAACTTCGAATTGGTTAAATTGTATATATATAATTAAAAGTCCAGATTTAATAAATGTTTACTTGTCTAGATGGTTAGGAGGAAAACTATACTCCAATGCATGTACAGAGATCCAGGTTTGAGCCCTGGCAAGGGCAGTTAATGCTATTTTTTTATACAAAACCACAAACAGTGGCACAGTCATTTGAACATACGCCTTTAAATTTGATTCTCTTTTTATTGGAATGGAACAAAATGAAAAAACAATTACAAGAATAGATAGAGAACATTAAATGTCATTACTTAGAATGAAAGTTAACTTGCCAAACACAATATTCTCAATATTTAAAATAAAATGTATTAATAAGTACACATGTTGTACAAGTAGCACTTGAAACCAAACACCCTAGTCTCTGTATCCTCAAAACTAAATGAAATTTAAATAATCTTTCATCCCTATTACAAAACCGAATAAGAAAGTATGTTTCATGTTGTCGCCTTGCATAATCTTTCATCCCTGATTAAAAAATCCATCTTAGTATGTTTCACATTGAAAGTGCTTAAAGTTGTGTCTCCAAACATCTGTCCATAATCTTCACTGCACAAACGACAATTGTAACAAACTGTAAACTATATATTAGTGGCAATTTAACAAACTATAATCAAATAACAAAACAACAAACTATAATCAGAAATTTGTACAAGCTTGCCAACACAAAAGCGCCATCTAGTGCAGCTCTTAAGGGTTTTAGTGGCACTTTTTATTATGCCACTATAGGTGAAATAAATATTATTTCATTATTTAATTGCTAAAATAAATATCAATAATTAATTTCAAATCATCAAACGAACCAATAAAATCTTCAAATACACTTATGAACATCAATGAAGAACCTTCAAATCTTCAACTATATAGATTTCTAGAAAATTAGCATTTGATCTTAACCGATTCCAGGATTCAGACCGATTTCACATCCTTAATCTCACTAACGTCACATTATTGAACCACAAGTCTAATCGAGAAAAGAATATAAAACCAATATTTAATTTACAAAACAAAAAGCATTAAATAAACCACCTGAACAAATAGCAAAAGCAAACAACCAACGAATAAAAGCACTAGACATGTACCTAGAGACCTCAAATCACCGCCTTCATTCTCAATATCACTGAAGCCATCTTGTTCAATATCTGCTCCGTTCATATTTAAGATCATGGAAAAGTAAATTGATAGAAAAATTAAACTGGGTCGATTACCCATAAGTTCTAATAAATTAAAAAAACACTAAATGAACTACATGAAACATCAGGGTTTAATATAATGTTACATCTTAAGGAATTTTTTAAAGTCTGACATTGTATTATGTCTCATTCAACACTTTTGAAAGTTCATTATTGTCTAAGTGAAAGCATAAAAAAAAAGTATCATTTCTCATGGAAGGACCGACTGTTAAGAGACGAGTTGAAATGACTAAAGAGGTATTACAACAATACTGTAATTATGATGGCTAAATTCAGAAATTGAAAAATTATAACAGTTCAATACAGTTTTGACACATGAGCAGAGGTGTTAAAGGTTCAAATACTAATGCTAACAAGGTGAATGGTATGAAAATTCAAGCAATTAGGGGCAACTTTGGAATATTGAAGAGATATTGCATCAGGGGTAATTTTGGAAAAATAGGGATATATACTACAGAGGAATTTATAATGATATGTTGAGTACAAGAAACTCGATTGAAAAGATAAACAGACAAGTGTTGACATTTAGAGCTCAAGTGGTGTCACTCAAGGGCAAATTCGAAGTTCTCATGGAAAATTTTCTACTATGTATCATTCAGTACAATCAAATGTGGAAGGTACTCTTGAGCAATTGCAAATTTCAATACCGATAATAATGATACACAGACATGATACATACACATATGTACTTATGAGCAATAGCAAAAAATAAAATTCAATACCGAAACTGTGAAAAAGTTCAAGAAACTTATTTTTTGGTTTCAATTCCCACTTCCAAGAAAGAAGAAAAAAGAAAACAGATGATTACGAACCTGTTGAAGATCGATTTACAGCAAAAGATTAAAGCTCCAGGTTTCAATTCGAGCGTGGCAACTGGGAAAGCCAGAAGAGTGAACTGAATATACGAAATTAGGTAAAAAGTCAGAATAAGAGTTTTAGAGTTTTAGAGTTTTAGAGATGAGGAAGATCAGAGACATAAATTCAGCGAAGGAAAGAGGGGCGAAAAGAAATCGGCGACCAGACTAGCGGGAAGGACGATTGTTCTGTGGCTTACGATGAAGATACGTATCAGCATATCTATGCTAAGTGATAGATTGAATTGGAAATTACTCGATTAGATCGAAACTAATTCTGGATGTAGATTATGCGGGGGTGGGTAAGGAGGGAAATTAAACTAGGTTAAATTAAATGGAGAGAAACAAATTTTAGATGTAGAGAACTAAAATATATCATTTATTATATTAGTGTGTATAAAATGAAATTTATTGTATATTTTCAATTATAGTTTTGATAAGTTGATAATACAAAACTATAATTTTTTTACAAATTTTATATTTCCATAAAATACATTAAGTGATGTAAGGATGATAATCGGTCCGGACCCGGACCGGACCAGACCGGACCGAGAACCGAAGAACTGAGAACCGGTTTTATAGGAAACGAATAACCGGGAACCGAACCGAATACCCCGGTTCCGGTTCCTACCGGTTCGGTTCCGGTCTGGTTCGGTTATACAAGGTAGTGTGCTATTAAGAAATGTGTTCGGTTCCAGACTCGAGCCGAATCGAACCGAGAACCGATTTTGTAGAAAATGGAGAATCGAGAACCGAACAGAATACACGGTTCCGGTTCCTATTCGGTTTCGGTTCCGGTCCGGTTCTCCGGGTCAACAGCTTATCCCTAATGTGATGTAAGTTTAATTAACCCATCACAACCTTTCCTGGTTGACCATAACCCATCACAACCTTTCCTGGTTGACCATAACACATCACAACCCTTACTGGTTGACCATAACCCATCACAACCCTACCTGGTTGACCATAACCCATCACAGCCCTTCCTGGTTGACCATAACCCACCACAACCCTTATTGGTTGACCATAACCCATCACAACCCTACATGGTTGACCATAACCCACCACAACCCTTCCTAGTTGACCATAACCCATCACAACCCTTACTGGTTGACCATAACCCATCACAACCCTTCCTGGTTGACCATAACCCATCACAACCCTTCTTGGTTGACCATAACCCATCACAACCCTTCCTGGTTGATCATAAACCATCACAACCCTTACTGGTTGACCATAACCCATCACAACCCTTCCTGATTGACCATAACCCATCACAACCCTACCTGGTTGACCATAACCCACCACAACCCTTCCTGGTTGACCATAACCCATCACAACCCTTCCTGGTTGACCATAACCCATCACAACCCTTCTTGTTGACCATAACCCATCACAACCCTTCCTGGTTAACCATAACCCATCACAACCCTACCTGGTTGACCATAACCCACCACAACCCTTCCTGGTTGACCATAACCCATCACAACCCTTCCTGGTTGACCATAACCCATCACAACCCTTCTTGGTTGACCATAACCCATCACAACCCTTCCTGGTTGACAATAACCCATCACAACCCTACCTGGTTGACCATAACCCATCACAACCCTTATTGGTTGACCATAACCCATCACAACTTTACCTGGTTGACCATAACCCACCACAACCCTTCCTGGTTGACCATAACCCATCACAACCCTACATGGTTGACCATAAATGTGCGTCAAGGGTTATGTGTTATAGGTTATGGTTAAGTGTTAAGGAATATGGGTTAAGGGTTAAGGGTTATGGGTCAATGATTAAGGTATATATGTCATGATTAAGTGTTAAGGGTTATGGGTTATGGTTAAATGTTAAGGATTATGGCTTAAGGGTTATGGATTATGGTTAAGTGTTATGGCTTATAATTAAGTGTTAAGGATGATGGCTTAAGATTTATGTGGTATGGTTAAGTGTTAAGGATTATAGGTTAAGGATTATGGGTAAAGGGTTAAGGTATATGGGTTATGATTAAGTGTTAAGGGCAATGTGTTATATGTTAAGGACTATGGCTTAAGGGTTATGTATTTGTACGAGTATGTATATACATATGTCAATGTGTATGTGTATGTGCATTAGCCATAAGACCCATAACCCATAACCCATAACCCATAAGCTATAAACCCTACGACTTAATGCTCATACCTCATAAACCTTAAGCCCTATGTCAGGTATTAGGGCGTAGGGCTTGGGAATTAGGGATTAAGGTGTAAAGCTTGAGGCTATGGGATTACGACTTTGAGCTTATGCTTGGGGCTTGAGGCTTTGTGCTTTGGGTATCGGGATTAGGTATTATGACATATGTATAATGGCTTAGGCCTTGTGGTCTTAGAAATCAGGGCTTATGAGTTATATTTGAAGGCTTAGGGCTAAATGCTTAGAGCTTAGGGCTCAAGGGTCATCTAGCATATGCAGATTTTTGTAGTAGACATGCATATACATACATAAACATTCACATACACGCATATGTAAATTGCATGCATACATGTATATACACATACATCATACATATACCTACAAATATTTTTTTATTTATAAATTATAATGCACATGAACATACAATACATACACCTATCTCCTAAGACCTAAACCCCAACTCATAACCCATAACCCATAATCCATAAGACATAAGAAATACATCTTAAGCCTTAAGTCCTAAATGTCGAGCTCCAAGCCTTAGGCCCTAAGACCACATACCCTAAGCCATATATAATATACATATGTCATAATTCAAACGACATGCCCTAATCCATAAGTTATAGCATACACGTCTTAAGCCATAAGTTATAAGCCTTAATCACTAAGTCATGACCCATAAGCCACACACACACACACGCCACACACACACACACACACACATATATATATATATATATATATATATATATATATATATATATATATATATATATATATATATATATATATATATATATATATATATATATATATATATATATATATATATATATATATATATATATATATATATATATATATATATATATATATATATATATATATATATACTAGCTGCGTACCCGCGCGATGTGGCGGCGGCAAATAGTTTTGTTTTGGCAATTACTTTTTAGGTTTTAGGTTGCAGATGGGAGGGAGAGTTGGCGAATACGAGAGTGATTAAATTCTTTTCGGACGATTGATTACCTTTCCAACAATATAGGGGACGGTAAATACCCGAGAGTGTGGGACCAAAAATGGAAAAAAAAAACTTTTAAAATCGGTTTGGAACTATAGGGATTTTTTGTAATGAAATGATAAATAGAAGTAGAATGCTATAATATGATCAAAAGACAAAGTAAACAAAGGGGCAAGGGGCAAAACAATTTTTCGGACCAAAACTGTAAAAATTCTTAAATCTAAAAAATTTTGTAAAATCAAAAAGTACAAGGCTATAATCCGCAAAAAATAAAAATAAGTAAATGCTTAGTTTGGGCAGAACTCGCATTTAAGGAAAGTACAATGTTATAATAACAACAATTATAGAAGTGCAATGCTATAATCCAAAAAAATAGACAAAGTAAACATTTCGTTTGTGAAGAACTCGCATTTAAGTAAAATACAATGCCATGCAACGAACGGGTGACGATAGTTCGTTTTGACAATATGTTTTCGAGCAGCGATTAATTTCCTTTCAGCGGACGTCAAATTTTCAAATTTTGAAAATTTTAAATTATTCAAACTTTTCAAAATAATTCAAATTTTTAGACTTTTCAAATTTTGAAATTATTCAAATTTTTGAAATTCAAAGTATTCAAAATTTCAAACATAACATAATTTAAAATTTCGAAAATTTTCAAATTTTCAAATTTCGAAAATTTTAAATTATTCAAAAATTGATAAAAATTTTAAAAGATAAAATACATTGCAAAAATTGATAAAAATAATAAAGTAGGTTGCTATTCTTTGCAATTTACATTAAGAATTTTATTACAATTTACAATGGTCTTCTCCAACTTGTCCAATACTAAGCAAAAATATACAAATCAAATCTTTTCTAAAATCAGTTTTTGCTTACTACTTCCTACTTGAAAACATGAATTTTTGAAAATTTCATTCATCTTGTTTCAGGCTTGCTCTTATGTCTTTACCTCCAGAGAGAGAGACTGGTCACTGGTAACCATCACTACGTGAGCAACTCCCACTCTAATTAATCTGCATTAAACAAATAATACGCATTGGCATGTAACTGTTTTAACTTTTTGTATATTTAACAAAGAACCCCGTTGGTATTTCTAAATTTAAGAGCAAGTTGACCAATTTAAGAGCAAGTTGACCAGTTCTGGTTTAATGTGAAAGAGGAGTTACTCCAAAGCAATTGTACACAGTGTGTCTTACATTTACCCACATGAGAAATGATGTTTTAGTGTATATATTTAAACCTGCGTACAACCGATTTTTGCAATTTTGGTCCCAAATACCTCAAGGACCAGAATTGCAAGAGAAACCCTTTTGTGAATAAAACTGAAAAATGTGTTATACACAAGGACCAAAATTGTAATTTACTCTATAAACTTATGAAATTACCTGCGACATGCCACGAACAGAAGGACATGAGTATAGCTGATATTTTCATTTTTCGTCCCAAAAGTTCCGTTGCAGTTTTGGTCCTTATTCAGGTTATTGTAAACGTTTTTGGTCCCTGCGTACAACCGATTTTTGCAATTTTGGTCCCAAATACCTCAAGGACCAGAAATGCAAGAGAAACCCTTTTGTGAATAAAACTGAAAAATGTGTTATACACAAGGACCAAAATTATAATTTACTCTATAAACTTATGAAATTACCTGCCACATGCCACGAACAGAAGGACCAAAGATGTGAGGTCAGTTTTGTCATTTCACTGCTCAAACACATTAGGTATGTGGGGTGCCTGTCACATTTGGCTATATTATGCCTAGCATGACCTTTTGACCTGGAAAAACAAAAATATGTGGTCATTATTTGAACCATATAAAACTTTCCAAGACTGTTATAAATTAGCCACTTTTAACATTTACAGGTTTTTTTGGTTAAAACTGCATAAAGATAATAAATTTTCATTTTCCAAATCAAGAGGGAAAGTGCATGATTCCAGTATTCCATGATTCCAGTATTCCAGCTTCTATGTACATTTCAAGGATGAATGCAACACAAGAAGTTGATTTTCCATCCACGTATGTCCAGTCATCATGTTCCGGTGCATAAAAGCCTGAGATGATTATAGAGAGTGTGAGAGAGTACAGGTGAGTATATTTTCCATCCACGTATGTCCAGTCACAAGAAGTTGATTTTCCATCCAAGATTCAAGAGAGTGTGAGAGAGTACAGGTGAGTATATTCTTAAAATTCCTTTCTGCATAAAAACCTGAGATGATTACAGAGGGTTCATGTTCATCACACCCGGTACTAATAACAAACATAAATAGTAAAATGCTATAATTTAGGCCCTGTTTGGCAAGAACTTAATTTTTAAGATCTGAATTTTTAAGAGGTCTGGACTTTTAAGAGGGTCTGAATTTTTAAGATCTGAATTTATAAGATGTGTTTGGCTGGAACCTCTTAATTATTATACAGAATGATAAATATGACCATTTTACCCCTGTAAACTATTTTCTTCAATAACATCCAAATTCACCACACGTAACAGCAAGAACAATCACAAAAGTCTCGAGAATTACAAAATCCAGCCACAGTAAAGTCACAGGAAAGAATTACAATCACTCGTTTTGCCTCTTCACATTTTTTATCGGAATCAATAGCTGGGAATAGCAGCAATTGCTGCAACCTCATCGACCTGTCCCTCTGTTTCTTTCCCGGACGCTAAAAACAATCACACACACACACACAATCGAAGATGTGTCCTTGTTTCTCCTAACACAAGAATTTAAGAAACAACCGGAAGCTTTAATCGGATGCAATAAATCAACATATCAAGGTATTAAGCTTTAATCGGATGCAATAAATGAACATTGCTCACACCAGAATTTAGGGCATCGGCAGAAGAGGAACCGGCGACAGAATAGAACCGGCGGCAGAAGAGGAACGGTGGAGGAAGGCCATCGGCAGAAGAGGAACGGTGCAGGTGGCTTCTTCCCGTCGCTGTGCAGAGAGGGGGAGAGTGTTGATTTCCGATCGTGAGAAGAAAGGGAAAGGGAAAAAGAAAGGGTAAGGGAAAGGGAAGGAAGGCGGGTCGAATGTTAGGGCAAATGAGGAATACGTGACTCTCTTTTTTGTTCAGACTTGTCTTCAAATCTGATCCAATAAGAGCCTCTTTTCTAATTAAGAGGCAAAATTTAATATGTAAACAAACGGACTTAAATTTTTTATTCAGAGATTGCCTCTTAAAAACTTAATTAAGTGCCAAACAAACACACCCTTAGTATATTTTTCTAATTGAAATGAAAGTAGGATGCTATAAAAGATTTAAAAACGGGACATGTGTCTGCTGTATAGAATCATTAAATCTGACTTGTGTAAACAGCCCTTGTGACCCATGATCCATGTAGTCCTGTACAACCACTTTTAAAACTGTTAAAAATCACGTAATCTAGAAACTTTCCTTTTTTAGAAATATTCCAAGTTTAATTCACTTTATCCAAAAATCTTCATGGAAGTCCAACTTGGGTGGCTGGAGTTACATAGTCAACCCCATATCCACCTTGAGAACCCTAAAATATTAACAATTAATCACAACACAAATTTTTAATAAGTTTTTGTTCATCAAATTTGTAAAAGATGTTAGTTAACCATGCTTACCTGTGTGGAAAGATCAGCAACATTATATGCAACATGTAATCCCTGGCTTTTATAATCATGCTTCATTTTTTTATTTTGAAAAGTTCTATAATAGAATATCAGATATCTATAAGTCATATTTTACTTATAAGTTTATATACTTGAGTAAATTACACTTTTGGTCCATGAGTATAGCTGATATTTTCATTTTTCGTCCCAAAAGTTCTGTTGCAGTTTTGGTCCTTATTGAGGTTATTGTAAACGTTTTTGGTCCCTGCGTACAACCGATTTTTGCAATTTTGGTCCCAAATACCTCAAGGACCAGAAATGCAAGAGAAACCCTTTTGTGAATAAAACTGAAAAACGTGTTATACACAAGGACCAAAATTGTAATTTACTCTATAAACTTACGAAATTACCTGCGACATACCACGAACAGAAGGACCAAAGATGTGAGGTCAGTTTTGTCATTTCACTGCTCAAACACATTAGGTATGTGGGGTGCCTGTCACATTTGGCTATATTATTGACCTGGAAAAACAAAAATATGTGGTCATTATTTGAACCATATAAAACTTTCCAAGACTGTTATAAATTATCCACTTTTAACATTTACAGGTTTCTTGGTTAATACTGCATAAAGATAATAAATTTTCATTTTTTAAATCAAGAGGGAAAGTGCATGATTCCAGTATTCCAAGATTATTCAAACTTTTCAAATTATTTTCAAAATTTTTTGAAATTTGAAACTTTTCAAATTATTCAAATTTTGAAAATTTTGAAAATTTTCAAATTTAGTAAATTTGAATATTTTCAAAATTTTTAAATTTTTCAAAATTTTCAAATTTTCAAATTTTCGAAATTTGAAAATATTCAAATTATTCAAAATTTCACTACATATATTCACTATATATTCACTACTTTTCAAATTATTTTCAAAAATTTTTGAAATTTGAAACTTTTCAAATTATTCAAATTTTGAAAATTTTCAAATTTAGTAAATTTGAATATTTTCAAAATTTTTAAATTTTTCAAAATTTTCAAATTTTCAAATTTTCGAAATTTGAAAATATTCAAATTATTCAAAATTTTCAAATTTAGTAAATTTGAATATTTTCAAATTTCGAAAATTCGAAAATTTGAAAATTTTGAAAAATTTTGAAAATTTCGGAAAAGTTTGAAAATAATCATTCAAGTTGACCATTTTACCCTCGCATAGGTTTTAGTTACATTTGATTGTCCCAATCCCAAAAACATTCATAAGCATTTTTTTTCTTTAAATAGAAACAAAAACTTTTTTTAGTTACTATGAAACTTTAAAGAGCAGATTACGAATTTAGTCCCTGACTTTAGCATATTTTTTCTTTTTTGGTCCCACACATCAAATATATGCAAATTGACCTGGAAAACAAAATTATGTGGTCATTAATTGAACCATATAAAACTTTTCAAGAATGTTATAAATTTGCAGTTTTGGAGTTGTTTGACACACACACACTCACACACTGCAGTCACTATACACACACTCACATATACAAGGACTAAAAATGGAGAAAAAAAAATGGAAGTACACAAGCGGCACACACACACAGACCAACACACGGTCAATCATATTCCTTGTAGAAAGGTGATTAGTGAAATGAAAATTCAACAAAAACCAAATTGAATCTAGATATCACGAATATCATGAAATGAAAATTCAACAAAAACCAAATTGAATTACCATTAAGGCTTATTTTTTCTTCTGGTTTTGCTAGCTAGGTGATTAGTGAAGATCATGAAGAAGGTGTAAGGTCTAACTATGTACCTGTGGCCAGTGAGCCGTATCCATGGCTGAAGGAAGCAACTCGAGAGAGAAAGAAAAAGAGAGAGAGAGAGAGATATAGATTTTCCTGTGGCTTTACTCCTTATTAGGACATTATATTTTGCAGAAACACGTAGGGTGGTACCTTCATTTTCCTGTAAAATTTAAGATTAAATAATCTAATGATGCGATTAAAGTATAAATTTAGAAACAGATAGCATACGTGATAAATTGAAAAAGATAAACCATATATACCTCTAACAATCTAGGAATGCTCCAACGAACAACATTGCGGATGTAGCTTCCATCATCTCAACCCTTACAAGAAGAAAAAGGGAATCTGCAATTCACGTATGTTAGCTGTCCAGGGAATCTGCAATATTTGTAAAAAATGAAAAAGGGGAAAAGAGGTAAGGATCATTGAAGCTACCGATAACCTAAAAAAAGGGAAGTCTGGAGGAAGAATCAAGGAGAACAAGAACATCGGAAGCAGAGGTACACTGCAATCGTCATGTCCCATTCAATTTCCCCAAATCAATTACTTCATTACCCACTCCATAACTCTCCAAATCCACCTACAAAACCCCATTCCTTTCCACCATCATATTAAAGCAAAGAGGCCTACCGAAGCCTCCTCAATTTCCGAGCGTTGATTAGGGGTAGTGACAACTCGTTGTTGAGTATCTTGAACATCTTTCTAAGACTGTTTCGTTCATCTGAATCAACGGAGAGAAAGAGAATGCAATAATTACATATGAAAATGGAGGTAGAGAGAAGGGAAATCGAGAAGGAAGAGAATCGACTACCTGTTGGGGGTGATGTAAAGGTTGTCGAGGAGCATTGTAACCCATTTCTTGAATATGAGAGGGGGAAAGCGAAGCTTGATGAAGAAGGCGGTTCTTCTTCCAGGAGCATAGATCGAGAGAGAACCAGGAGAGGAAGAAGCGGCTGGTGGAGTAAAACGCGATGACGGCTAATTAGTTCTAGGGTTTTTAATTGGCTTTATAGTGTCAAATTAGGTCATTTTTTTGTAACCCTACGCGTGTTCAGCAAAGAGGAAGATGCATTAGGTGATTGTACTGTCTTAAAAATTAAGACTTTGTGCTTTAAAGTGTTGTAAATTATATATGCTTTATATATATATATCCTATCCTAATAAATAAGTAACTCAAAGCCACATGTCACCACCATATTCATTTGGCCACATGTCATTTTCTCATGATTTTGAATTTCCCTAAAAATTAAAAAGTTCATTAATGTTCCTTCTAAAAAATAAAAGTTCATTAATGTGCTTTTATGAAGGTATTTCCAAAATCCTTTCCAAAAAGTCATTAATATTCTTTTATGAAGGTATTTTATTAAATGTACTAACATTTGTAGCGTAATTATGTTGACATAATGCGATTACTAATTTTGATAATCTTAATAATCTCTTTAAGATTGTTAATTTTATTTTTTGGTTATTTCGATTACGATGACAAATTATATATCCTACTAAAAACGAGGAAAACAACAAAATGGCCTTAAAGTTCTCAATAATTACATAATTGCCATTAATGAATTAAAATGAGTTAATTACATATTTGGTCCTTATATTTTTTATTTTCAAAAACTACACTTTTAGTCCTTAGAGTTTATCGTTTAGATTAGTTACATTTTTAGTCCTCATAGTTTTTAATTTAAGGTAATTACAATTTTGATCCCTATAGTTTTAATTTGCATAATTACAACTTTGGTCCTTATATATGCTTAATAAATACAATTTCAGTCCTTATAGTGTATAGTTTGTGATAGTTACAGTTTTGGTCTTTATAGTTTTTATTTTAGGATAATTACAATTTTGATCCCTATAGTTTTTAATTTGCATAATTACAACTTTGGTCCTTATGCTTTTTATGTTTAATAAATACAATTTCCGTCCTTATAGTTTATAGTTTGTAATAATTGCAGTTTTGGTCGTTATAGTTTTTATTTTAAGATAATTACGATTTTGATCCCTATAGTGTTTAATTCGCATAATTATAGTTTTGGTCCCTGAGAATAGCGATATTATAAAAATTGTCCATATGTAATAGCAACATTACATATATATTCACTATGTAAAGAGAAATCTGTAGTATTTGTCGTTGTTTAATAACTAATTTTTTGTATTTAGGATTATATTTTTTCTTAAGAAATAGAATTATATTTTCTGGTAACTTAAATAATTTGGTGGTTATATATCACTACAAAATGTATTAATTTTAATAAAAAAACAATATATTATATTCTAATACTTAGTTGAAAATATCTTTCTTATTTATATTTTTCCTAGCCTAACTTATCTGCCACAATTATTCAATTCTTTTTTTATTGCAAATATAAGAAACCCGGAGAAATTTGGAAATATAGAAGAGAACTCACAGAAATCAGAAAATTCTAAGCATTAAATTGCTTTGTTTTGCTTGATGTATTGGCTTGTAATTTTCTCTCTACTTTAGTTATTAACACTTGAACCTGATCGATTTTTTGTTCTATTTTTCAATTTCTTGACCTAAATCGTTTTGTTTTGCTTGAACCAGGTTTGTTTGTTTTGGTTGATGTATTGGCTAGATGACTTTTAGCCCTAAATCATATTGTTTGCTTCACTAGGTTTAATATCTTTGTGTTTTAGGTTCAATTTTTTTGATAAAATTATCGATGCTTGTGTTCTTCAATCCTTATTTCTTTCTTTCTTTTGCTTAGTTTATTTTTAGGTTTTGTATTGGGTTGTATCTAACTTCCTTTCACTCTGTTTACATAGTTGTTGATAATTATACAAAATGACCACGATAGTATTGTTTTTTTAAATATGAATGTTTACATATTCATAATTTATATATTTTTATATCATCCCGTGTAATACACGGGTCTTACAACTAGTATATATATATATATATATATATATATATATATATATATATATATATATATATATATATATATATATATATATATACGCGTATAAGCCTTAATCCCTTATCCATAAGCCGTAAACCATAAACATAAGCCCTGAGTTTTAATTATCAAATAAATATGATATTTCATAATTAAATATATAACATATTTATTTTAATTTTATTAAAATCATAAAATAAATAATATAATAAATAATTTATAGTATGTTAAAAGCTTATATTTTTGGTTTTTTACCATTTAATTTTAACTTTTAAAAATAAAATAATTTTCCTAATTAATTTTACTGAAAATATGAAAAAAGTTGAAATTTCCCTCTCAAATTGACAAAATTTTTAAAGTAAATCGAATTTCCCTCTTGAATTACCCTTTTTTTTTCGACTGCCCCCTTTTTTTCGACTACCCCTCATTTTTTTTTGACCTAAGGCTGAAGGGTGTGCAAGACACCCATGACAACCCAAGACTACCGCCATGTCATCGCCATGTCACAAAGACTTCCAAGACACCTACTAGGGGTGTGCAAGACTCCCATGACTACCATTTTAATTTCCACGTCACATTTTTATTTTACGTTTTTTTAATTTAAACCAAACATTATAAATTAATTAAAACCAAATACTTAAAATTAAATAAAAGACATTACATAACAATAAAAATAAAAAAACGACATTGCACGAAATAAAAAAACATAAAAACGACAACTCCTACATTTTAAAAAAAACTACTTATTAAAATATTTCTTGCGTCGTTGTTCCGTCATCAATCGGATCGCCTCGAGATCCTCTTCGGTCCCGGACCGGCTAAACAAAACATAATCCAACCGCGATTCCGCAAGATCGTTGTGGCGGTGGAATTGTTCAACGAGCCGGTCGACCTTTTCCTCGACATCGTCTTTCGAAGACGAGCCGGAGGCATCTCGGCTTGCTCTTTTCGCTCGGTCGCGGCCGATGGGGCGTCGAGGCGGAGGCATCTCGGTTTGTGGTTCGGTGTCGTCGTCGAGGTCGATCGGGTCTCGAGCATCCGAAATATCGTCATGGGTCCTCCCACGTTTGGAACCCGTGCTCGAGTGAGGCGAATCGGGAGTTAGTAGCCATTTAGGACCGGTACGCATCAACTCCCAACTTCGCGTATGCTTAAACGGTTTCCCGACAACTCGCCCATATTGTTCCATAGCCGTTGTGAAAATCCCGAATTCGTTTTCGCCACTTCGCCGCATGTTCACCATGTTGTTGTAAATGCCGTTGAACTTGGTGCACTCGATACGAAGTTTCCGCCACTTCCCGTTAATACCGTCGTTGTTTCGGTACACCCCACGACCCATCGCCGCGTGGTAGGCGTTCCCACAACGTTGTGGAACTTTGGCTATTTCCTTTTTGCGAATCCATGGAAATAGCGAGCCACGATCGAACCACTTGAACCTCTTCGTCGGTCGTCCACGGAACCTTCGCCTCTTGCGCGTTTCGCGTTTTGTTCTTTTGTCTATTATTTTTCTTTTTCTTTTTAGAGGAAGACGCAGGGGCTTGTGTTTCCATCATGACCTCTTCGGGTGATGCTTGTGGCGGTGGTGATGGAAGCGGTGGCGATTGTGATAGAAACGGTTGTTGGAAGGGTGCGTACGGGTAAGGTTGTGGCGGGTATTGATATTGGTTCAGTGGTGGATATGGATACGGGTATTGCGGTTGTTGCGACGAACCCGTAAGCATACTCGTAAATGTGCAATTCGTGGAAAAGTTGTAGTTGAATTCGCCGTGGGGCGTGTTCCGATTTGACGGGGGGGGGGGGGGTGTTCGGATCGTTCTCCATCTTGAAATGTTAGTAAAATTGAGAGGAAAATGTGTGTTTGTATGTGTGTAAAATATAAGATGTGTGTGGTATGTATTTATAATATGTAAAAAAAATAATTTTTTTTTAATGTTCAATGGTTGTCAACGGCTATTTTTTTCAAAATCTTCCGTCTTCAAACGTTCACAGGACGACGACGAGGGGACGCAAGACGTCGAGAGGGGGGGGGGGCGGTGTTTGTCACGTCTTTCCTGCTGAGGTGGAGGACGCATGGGGGGCCTCGTGCGGAATATCGGATGGCCTAATCTCCTATACGAGTTCTCTTACGCCCTGTTCCCGAGTTTCATTAAAGAAAAGAAAGGAAATGAAAGGAAAATATGAAGAGAAAAGAAAGGGGTGGAAAAGAAAGGATTAATCACTTTCGTGTTCCCGAGTTCAGAGGAAAAGAAAGGAAAATAAAATAATTTTTTTGTTCCCGAGTTGAAAGGAAGAGAAAGGAACACGACAAATTGACAAATTTACCCCTAATATGTATTTCGTCATTTCCTTGTTGTATTATATAATATCCGACTGAAATTCATTAATTTCCAATCTATACACGGTGTGGGCAAGCTATTATCCATTGTAAATCTAATAAAACATAAAGTATTTGTCATATTTAACCATACACATGACACCATAAAGTAAGCACTAAAAAGTCACAAAAAGTCAAAAAAACAAAAAAAAGATACATGAAGGATCTGCCCCTTTATTTTATAGGCACAAAAAGTAAGGTTTTATAATTATGTTTTTCCATACTACATCCCTCTTTATTTTATAGTTTATAACTTCACGTGATATTACAAGAAAGACATCATATATGGAGACTGTCATTGATGCACACCCAGCATACAAAAGTTAAATTTTTCATAATCAATGCAAGCTCATGCAATCCAATACAGGAAGAAAACGACTTACAAAACGAATGCAAAACCCAAAGATACATAGCCAAACTTCACGTGAGAGAAAGAAATAGAAAAGAAAGTATGGGGTAGATCCTTCACGTATCCTCTTGCAGAAAAACCCAACCAATTATACAAGCAGAAAAAAGAGAGCAAGCAGAAGGATAAAGAAGAAGATGAAAAAAACCTGGAGTGATCAAACTTCAAACGCAGCAGCAATCAAAGGAGAAGACGTAGCAGCAATTCACGCAGGAGCAATAGTCGATCAGGGTAGGGAATTGTAGGCGATTGTTTATATAATAAGCTTGAGGGCAAATCCGTCCATACTGTGGATATATTCAAAGACGTGTTATCTTTCTCTCCAAATCAGTCCGATTTGGGAGGAAAGATTGGAGAGATAATCATCCTCCCGTATCCTTTCCATTCCTTCCCAATCACTCCAAAAAAAAAGTCGGGAACACCCAAAATTTACGATTTCTTTCTTGATCCGTTCTAATCCCTCCCATTCCCTCGTTAAGTGACTCTCTGGAACAGGGCGTTAATCTTTCTCTCCCTCCCATTTTCCACGATAGTCTGAAAACACCGGTTGCCGCCTCCAGCTGTCCCCCGACTTCCGCCTCCGGCTTCCTACGTCTTCTTCATCTGATTTTTCCGGTAAGAATCTTCCATGCTCTGCATTTAGAAGTTTTGAATTCAATCTTTTTCGGATCTAATCCTTAATCTTACTATTCATGCAGTTACAAATACATCGCAATTGTGGCTGCAATTGAAATGGCTTCTACCCATGTCGTCATCGACCAAAATTACATTACCGTCTTCCATTGGCTTTCTCCTTCCTACAACCTCCTAAACTCAGTTTTTTCCTAAACAAAGATGAACTGCTACAAATGGTGAGTTTTGGTGTTGAAATGGATTTTAGTTCAAAGGATAGTACAATCAGAAATCAAATCGGGGTCGGAGGAATTCTCACTCGGTCTCGTTGTCGGTGGCCTTGTGGACGGCAATATCGGTATCTGGAGTCCACGAATACTTATCAGGTAAACTACTATTGATTGTAGAAATGGTGGTAGTTAATTGAAATTGGGCTCTGTTAATCAATTGATCGAATCCTGAATTAACGGTTTTTTTCTTCTTCTTATTTTGTCTTTGAATCTAAGAGATTTGATTGGATCGTTATAGGATATCCATGATTGAATCGAAATTTTTCCTTGCAACAGGCAATGTGGAAAGATATGGTTGCTCGTAGAGCTCAATAGAAATATTTTTTAACGTTTTCTGTAGGATCATACTCCCTCATTTTTCCGATAAGTGTAACTGCACTATTTGGCTGTTGCCTGTCCCTTTAGATGAAGCCGTATGAAAATTGTCATTCTAAAAGCCTTATTTATCTTTAACAATTGCAGTCCCCAAGAGAATGAAGTTGCTCTTGTTCAACAACTAACGAGGCACAAAGGGCCGGTAAGTTCCATTTTCTGCTTCTATGATGTTCCACTTGATATTCTCTTGGCATGTAATGATAAACCATTAACCGTCATGGATGTACAGTACTCTGTATCAATATTCAATATCTTCTCTTTTTTCATCAGGTTCGTGGTCTTGAGTTTAGTTGTCTTTCACCAAACCATCTTGCTTCTGGTGCTGAAGAAGGGGAAATCTGTATATGGGATATTTTTAAACCATCAGAACCTACACATTTTCCTCCTCTCAAGGTAAGAATATTCTGATTTCTGACATCACCAATCTATCTTCTACATCAACTAGACCGCTAAATTTTTAGACATCTAATAGATCTCTATATACAGGGAAGTGCATCAGCCAAACAGGGTGAGATATCTTTTTTATCATGGAACAGAAAAGTTCAGCCTATCTTGGCATCCTGTTCCTTTAATGGGACTACATGTATGGATTAAAACCACCATTTTTTGCTGATATTTTCTATGTTAAGAAAAACTAATGTTATACGTTGTCTTGTTTCAGTGGTTTGGGACCTTAGTTCACCTTCTTTGAGGGTAATAATTAATACTTTCGTTTATGTTTCCACAAATAAATATAAAAAATGCTATTCTTGTACTTACATTTGTAGATATGGGATATGCGGAACACAATGTCACCATTGAGAGAGGTGGTAGGTCACAATAAAGGTATGTTGTTTCTCATTTTGTATTTATAGGTCATTATGATTTTGATACACAGTTATGTATCATTTTTCAAGAAATAAACATAAATTGTTTTTTGCTACCAAACAAAATGGTGTACCAGGTGTTGTTGCAATGTCATGGTGCCCTAGTGACAGCTCCTATTTGCTTACCTGTGCTAAAGATAATCGCACCATTTGTCTGTAAATCTTTCTGTTAACTTCAATAATTTCACTTCATGAAAATCTTATGCTTTTTTTTACTTGATGAAGATTGTCTCTGAACTTCCAGCTGGAACCAATTGGAATTTTGATGTCTACTGGTACCCAAAGATACCAGGAATCATTTCAGCATCTTCATTCGATGGCAAAGTTGGCATTTATAATATTGATAGAATCATTGCTAAAGGAGAGGAGGCAACTGCTGAACTTGATGACAAGATGAAAAAATTCACAGAAGACACAATGTAGCTGAATCTCAAGTAACTGCTGACATCAACATATCTCAAGAACCAAAACATGAAGCATTAACAATCGGAAGTTCTGAAAGTAAATAGTCAACTTCTCAAACAGTAATTCGATATACTAATCACAATAGAGTCTTAAGTATTTATTACACTGGTTTTTACAAACACTTATGTTTACCTACTTTATTTGGGTATTTAATGTACAGAATGTCATTTGAATTATTTATAATATCGTTTTCTTTTTTATTATCCTTGTCTTTTGGTTTATGGTTACTTTTAGTTGTATTGTATATGTGTATCTCTATAAACTAGTATTGGTCACATTAAATATATTGTCTGTATGATTAGATGCTACCAAATTTTCACTTTTGAAATTACATATATGTCACCATTTAGTAAACATGGTCATGTTCATCGTAATTAATTGTCTGCAAAC
The DNA here is from genome assembly GCA_023525715.1 of Cichorium intybus. Taxonomy (NCBI): domain Eukaryota; kingdom Viridiplantae; phylum Streptophyta; class Magnoliopsida; order Asterales; family Asteraceae; genus Cichorium; species Cichorium intybus. Next base: position 41,736,035 of record CM042016.1, on the reverse strand, counting down.
ATACCCAATAGTCTTAACAATCTTCTAATTGTGTGACAAATTACTAGTATAACTCTTCATTGAATATACTTGTATGTCACCATTCATTATATACAGTCACTACAATATTGAAATTGTGTATCTCTATAAACTAGTATTGGTCACATTAAATATATTGTTTGTATGACTAGATGCTACCAAATTATCACTTTTGAAATTACATACATGTCACCATTTAGTAAACATGGTCATGTTCATCGTAATTAATTGTCTGCAAACATACCCAATAGTCTTAACAATCTTCTAATTGTGTGACAAATTACTAGTATAACGCTTCATTGAATGTACTTGTATGTCACCATTCATTATATACAGTCACTACAATATTGAAATTGTGTGTCTACTTACGCCTTAACGCCACAATCTTGGAAAAAACTAAGTGATTTTGGAACAAATTTCTCTACTCAATGGCCACATTTTTATGATACTGCCACATTTTTTCATGACATACGGACACAATATTATAAAGTGACCATATGACACCTAATATCGCAAAGCCTATGGCAACACTTTTAGTGGAAAAAAAAATTGTCACCAAACGCATATGGTCATATTTTTTTGGTGTGACCAATGTGCGATTTTGTACTAGTGATCTTAGGTCGGGATACCATCAAATCTGAGTAAAATGGAAGATATTGCGAAAAGACCCTTTCGAATATACGAAGGGAACTATGAATTTCTCGTCATGCCCTTCGGACTTACCAACGCTCTGACCAGCTTCCGACCATTGATGAACGACATGTTTTGGCCTTTTTTAAGGAAGTTTGTACTTGTACTTTTTGATGGAATTTTGGTTTATAGCCAATCAGAAATCAACCTAAGCTCCATATTAGCAAAGTCTAGGAAACCGTACCTAACCATCATCTCTATGCCAACCATGAAAAATGCACGTTTGTATAGCGCTTGGTTGCTAATTTGAGACATGTGGTGTGAAAATCTAATGGGCCAACATAAATTCAAGATATGTTAGAGTGACCAGTTCCGAAAAACATTACGGAATTAAAAGGTTTGGACTCACCGGATATGGGCGGTCCTCTTAAATTTTCTTAACTTTATTGCTTTTTATAGCAAACTACTGGGAATAAAGAACCGACTCAAACCTATATATGAAAAGGAGTTTGTGGAAATCATCATGGCGGTTTTCAAGTGGCTACATTACTTGTTGGGGTTTCAAAGAAGATTGAAAATCATCTTGGATCAAAGAGAGGTAGGAAATGAATATAAAAAATGGCTATATACATTGATGGGCTTTGATTTTGAAATGCACCAAAAATTTGGAAATTCCTATAATCTGTCACGAAAAGTAGTTGCGACAATTGAATTGAGCTCGATAAACGCCACTATGAGGCTGTCCATGGCACCAGAGAGAAAGAAATTGACCCTTTTATAAAGAAAACCATTTGTCAATTTGATTCACAGCAAGAAATTCTAGTAGGTTTTTCAATTGAAAATGAGAAACTTTTATATGAAGGAAGATTTTTAATACCGAAGAATTAACTTATATTTCCAAACTCTTACATGTTATCAGGATTTTGCAATTGGGGGCCACTCTAAAGTGTTTAAAACATATTAGTTTTTGAATATTGAATGGTTATGGATGGGAATGTCGAAGACCATTAAAACGTACATACAAGGATGTGGGATTTGTCAGCAATACAAACATTTAGCAACTAACCGTTGACTTTACCCAACGAAGTTGAGTAGGATTTGACCATGGTGAATCTATGCTCAAATATTGAAGGGTGTTTACAGTGCTTCTGGTTGTCAGAAATTGTGTTGAGAATTGGATACAAAAGCATGCAAACAAATACAAAAACTGGAAGCAGTAACTACTTAAAATTTTCTATCAATCCCAAAGTTATAGATCTAGTTAGAACACATAAAGCAATAATAATCAACTCAAAAACTGTTTAGATGTATACCTTGGATTTGGAAGTATATTATCATCACAAATCCTCAATGGTCGATCCATTTTGGAAAAGAATAGTAGTTGCTAGACGTCCAACTTGAAACACCTTCGTTTCTTCCTACCTTGCTTGAAGGTGCCACCAAAGAGTGAGGTGTGTGTGTGTGTGTGTATATATATATATATATATATATATATATATATATATATATATATATATATATATATATATATATATATATATATATATATATATATATATATATATATATATATATACACACACACACATATATCGGCTAGGGTATGCCCCAAAAAGTTGTTAAGACTTTGGATGACGAAGGTGCCACCAAAGAGTGAGAATGTTTCATTTGATATATGCGAGTATTGTTTACATGAAAAGATGACTATAGCTCCTATATCTAGTTATAGTGAAAGAGCAAAGGTTTTGTTGAGTATCATACATGTCTTTGTATGCATTCCTTTCAAACCAATGTCTAAGATATGGTGAAAATATATGTCATGACCATCATAGTTGACTTTAGTAGCCATAGTTATGTTTATGAATCATAAGCATGAAGCATTTGAAATGTTCAAGGTGTTTCAAAGTGATTTAAAAATCAACTTAATAGGACGATTAAAACCCTTCAGGAGGAATCGAACCTTATTAGATATGTTTTGTTTATTAGATATGTTTTGTTCTATGATAAGTAGAAGTACGCTTCTTTATCCTTTTGGAGTTATGCTTTACTCACTTCTGCTATATTTTGAATATGACACCAACCAAAAGGTAAATAAGACACCTTATGGGATTTGCCATGAAATGGTTCCATCATTATCTTACTTAAAGGTTTGTAGGATATCCTAAAGATTGTTTAGGAAATTGCTTCTACAATCCCACCAAGAAAGAGATAATTGTTTCTCCAAAAGGCTGAGTTCTTAGAAAATAAGTTTCTACTAGATGAAGCTAGGGGGAGGAAAGTGGGACATGAAGAAATTCAAGTACCACAACCTGATATACTAACGGTTTGCAGTGGCTCTCAACAAGAAGTTGTTGAACCAGAACAAACAGTTGATCAAGAACCTAATGAGACACAAAGTGTTCACAAATATGGTAGAGTTCGTCATCAGCCCAAGAGATATGGATTTCTCGTGACTAATGATGAAAGTTTTATGACGAATTCAGATGAACCTACCATAATATTATGCCAGATTCCTAATCTGATAAATGGCTTGAAGCTATGAACACCGAGATGCAATCTATGCATGACAATCAAGTAATGTATATATGTTAATGTGTGTTTATATAACATATATGCGAGTTTAATTCATTAATTTTGCGTGATATATAAATACCGATATCCCACCGCGATAACCTATAACTCACATATCGGTCCTTGACCGATATTTGATTTTAGACCGTTCTAACTACTTAGTTACTGATGCGTTATCAGAATCTGGGAATCTTCCTGGGAGGATATTTGAGGTCCAGTAGGTGTGAGTCTGCGAACACAATCACAAGAAAAGGAGTCGTCAGCCGGTTTCTGGGAGGAGGTCCCGAGAAAACGCTCTGATGGCTAAGTCAGTCTCCGGTGAGGTGGTAAATACGTGTGAGAGATGAGAGGAAGCGATCCCCTTACCATTAGCCCCTGAGGGATTTTATACGTGAAGCAGGTTTCGCTTTAGGCGACAGGGCGCCTGCGATGGCAGGAGGGAATAAGGGCGTCGATTGGGTGATTAGTCCTTTGTCTCCTGCCACGTCCTTGATTGGTTCAGTAGTAATACTGAAAGCTTTTCTGCAACCATGAACTAAATAACCTAAGTTCACATGCAATCTATAAGTATCTATGTTTTCTACTATTGAACATATAACAAAACCTAACAGCCAATAAAGACATCTAAAGAATAAAACCAGAAAACTAACCTTTAGATTTCTTGGAAGCAAAGCAGCAAAAATATCCTGCCTGAAATGAAGTCACACCCTTAGCCGGGAGGTTTATGGATCAAAATTCCAGAGAGAAAATAATAGAATGAGCAATTGATAATGAGGTCTAGGGGTCCCTATTTATAGGGAACTAATTGGCAAGGCTAAACCCTAGCCGCAGCCCATTTTTCCGGATTATTTGTACGCACGCTGCGGCCAAAACATTTGCGCACCGCGCGCCGCAATTCAACTATTGAATTTGTACGACTTTAATCCCTGGCCTCCTGATTAATCTAATTAATGCCACAGAAATTAATCCAATTAATTTCTGATTAATTATTAATCAAATAATATTATTTCTAATTAATATATTATCTCCATAATATATTAACAAACAATATCTTGATTTATTAGTCATATAATAAATCAACCCTTTCTCTCTACTTAACTTTCCACAAAACCTCCAGCTATGAGGGCAACCCAAATGGACTATGCTACTATTAATTAGGTAAATATAATTATTAGTCATGGCTTAGACACCTAATCCAACAGTCTCCCACTTGGATAAGTCTATGACTATAATTACCAATTTAACCTCTAATTAACCAGCACTTTTAGCTTCCTAGAAACCGCTGCCAAATTCTGATCTAATCAGTTTTGTCCATAGATAAGTGATCAGATGATCCTCCGTCCAACAAGATATTTTCAGACACAAGACATGGATTAAAGTCAATCCTGGTCTGATTCACTGTTCCTCGATTTCCGATTTGCATATGACTCTTAGACTACCAATTTAGTCCCGGATGGCCAACCATCTTAGTCAACTTCAAATTCATCGAGAGGCCTACAGATATATGTTCCCCGTTAGGGTCAAGGGACGAATAAGCTTCGACTCATATACTTATTGTTGGATTAGGTGTCTAAGCCATGACTAATAATTTGTATTTACCTTATTAATAGAAGCAAAGTCCATTTGGGTTGCCCTCATAGCTGGAGGTTTGGTAGAAAGTTCGGTAGAGAGAAATGTTGGTTTATTATGGGATTAATAAATCAATAGAAATAAAAGATATGGTTTGTTAATATATTAAAGTGATAATATATTAATTAGAAACTATATTGATTGATTAATAATTAATCAGGAATTAATTGGATTAATTTCTGTGGCATTAATTAGATTAATCAGGAAGTCAATGATTAAAGTCGTACAAATTCAATAGTTGAATTGCGGAGCGCGGCGTGCCAATATAAAGGCCGCGACGCGCGTACATATTCGTACGAATTCAATAGTTGAATTGCGGCGCGCGGCGCGCCAATGTAAAGGCCGCGACGCGCATACGTATAATCCGGAAAATGGCTGACGGCTAGGGTTTCTTGTTTCCCTATAAATAGGGAACCCTAGGCCTCATTATTAGTGCTCATTCTATTATTCTCTCTGGAATTTTCGTCCACCCTCTGGCTCCCTGGGTGTGATCTCATTTGAGGCATGACACTTGTGCTGCTTAGCTTCAAGATTAAAACTAAAGGTTAGTTTTTCTGATTTATTCTTTTAGTTATTTTTGTTTGGCCTTTAGGAATTAGTTACATGTTCAAAGTAAGAAAACATAGATCTTTTCTACGTTGCATGTGAACTTAGGTTATTTAGTTCATGGTTGCGGAAAATCTTTTACTTATGTCTTTTACCAGACAAATCACTCACAACAATACGTTTTATAACACCGAGTTACTGATGCGTTTTCGTATTATCAATGAACAACCGCTTAGTAAATCATAACTCATATGTCTTAGCTTAAAGATCAAAAGATATTATCGTCTCAACATTGCTCGTGATGAAATCCATGAAGCAATCCATTAAGCGCGGGTTTATCCAATACTCAAATCTCCATTTCCAAGTACTCACGAATGGTGCAGCAATCTAATTGCAATATCTAACTCCTTAGACAATCTATTACTAATTCATGACAGTCTTACTTCACACTTACTCCCAAAAGTGTAATCGACTGTGGATATTTGAATAATCCAATTATTCAGGAAGTAAAACATGCAAAATGAAACACAATGATAAAGTATTGACAAAAGTAGTAAACCATTACTCATTAATAAATCTCTATTATTAAATCACAAGAGTCAAATACAATACATTGTTACAAGTTTCGAAAACTATCTAATTTACATAAACTTTATATCATCTCTTAATCCAATGTTCCTAGCATGCTGATTATGCTTAATCCTACTCAGAGCCTTTGTCAAGGGATCTGCAAGATTATCTTCCGATGATACCGTCTTTACCACGAGGTGACCTTCTTCTACCTTATGCCTTATGTAGTGGTACTTTCTGTCGATATGCCTGGACTTTCCATGATCTCGCGGTTCCTTTGTCAAGGCGACCGCACCTTCGTTATCGCAGAACAGTTCCACGGGCTCCTAAATACTCGGGACTACTCCAAGGTCACCGATGAAGTTCTTCAGCCAAGCCGCTTCCTTTGACGCTTCACTTGCTGCTATATACTCTGATTCACAAGTAGAATCAGCCACCGTATCTTGCTTGGAACTTTTCCAAGTTACCGCTCCTCCGTTCAGAAGGAATACCCAGCCAGACTGAGACAGACCACTGTCTCTATCCGTCTGAAAAATGGCATCCGTATATCCTTCAATTTTCAAGGTATCACTGTCTCCAAGGACTAACACCATGTCCTTTGTCCTTCGCAGATACTTGAGTATATTCTTTACGACTATCCAATGCGCCCTTCCAGGGTTTCCCTGGTACCGACTGACCATGCTCAGAGCAAAAGCCACGTCAGGGCGAGTACACGTCATAGCGTACATGATCGACCCCACAGCCGAGGCGTAAGGTACCCGACTCATCTCAGCTATTTCCATGTCTGTACTCGGACTTTGAGTCTTACTCAATTTTGCATTACTTTGGATAGGCAGCTCTCCCTTCTTGGAATTTTCCATACTAAACCTCTTTAGTACCTTTTCCAAGTATGTACCCTGATTAAGTCCAATTAGTCTCTTCTTCCTATCTCTCAATATTCTTATCCCAAGAATATAGGCAGCCTCTCCTAGGTCCTCTATGGCGAAACATTTCCCAAGCCAAGCCTTGACATCTTGCAGGGTTGGAATATTGTTTCCCATGAGCAGTATGTCATCGACATACAGCACCAGAAAGGTGACTACACTCCCACTAGCCTTGACATATACGCAGGACTCATCCTCGTTCCTAGAGAAGCCAAACTCTTTGACTTTCTCATGGAAACAAAGATTCCAGTTGCGAGAAGCTTGCTTCAATCCGTAGATTGATCTCTCAAGCTTACACACCTTATTGGGATACTTTGCATCGACAAAACCCTCTGGTTGACTCATGTAAACATCCTCAGTCAACTTCCCATTAAGGAAAGCGGTTTTGACGTCCATCTGCCAAATTTCATAGTCATGAAATGCAGCTATGGCCAGCATTATCCTAATAGACTTTATCTTGGCTACTGGTGAGAAGGTCTCATCATAATCAACCCCCGGGGTTTGAGTGAAACCCTTCACAACCAGTCTTGCCTTGAAGGTGTGTACCTTTCCGTCCATGTCGGTCTTCTTCTTGAAGATCCATTTGCACTCGACTGTCTTTCGACCCGGTACATTGTCAACCAAGTTCCAAACTTGATTGTCATACATGGACTTGATCTCGCTATCCATGGCCTCTTTCCACTTGGCAGACTCAGGGCCCGCCAATGCTTCCTGGTAGTTAGCTGGTTCATCCAAATTTATCAGTGTCCTATCACTGACAAACGTGTCCCCATCCGAAGTTATATGGAAACCATAAAACTCGGGTGGCATGCTAACCCTACAGGAGCGCCTAAGAGGTAAGGATACATCAGTCGGACCAACAGGAACTTCTTCCTCATGTTGGTTGCTAGTTTCTCCTAAGGTTATGTCATCTGATGGCTCTTGAATTTCTTCAAGATCAATGGTACTCCCACTGTCCTCTTTGAATATGAGCTCTCTCTCTCGAAAGACTACTCGTCTAGCTACAAAGACCACGTCCTCGCTCGGTCTGTAGAATAGATATCCAAAGGAATGTTTAGGATAACCAAGGAAGAAACACCTTTCGCTTCTGTCTGCGAGTTTGTCTTGAGTCTCTCGTCTAACGAAAGCCTCACAACCCCAGACCTTGATATGTGCCAACGAGGGAACTTTCCCTGTCCACATCTCATGAGGTGTGTTAGCAACCTTCTTAGTTGGGACAAGATTGAGGATATGGGCGGCAGTCTCTAAGGCATACCCCCAGAAGTGAATGGGAAGTGAAGCTCGACTCATCATGGAACGAACCATGTCCAACAGGGTTCGGTTACGCCTCTCTGCAACACCGTTCAATTGTGGTGTCCTGGGAGGTGTCAACTGCGAAACTATTCCGCATTCCTTTAGATAGTCTAGGAACACGATACTTAGATACTCTTCGCGCTCTGTCGGACCTAAGCATCTTTATCTTCCTGCCTAATTGATTCTCTACCTCGTTTTTAAACTCTTTGAACTTTTCAAAGGTGTTTGACTTGTGCTTGATCAAGTAGATGTAACCGTATCTACTAAAATCGTCGGTAAAAATTACGTAGAACCGCGTGCCATCCTTTGTGGTTGATCTGAATGGACCACACACATCCGTGTGAATGATGTCCAGCAGACCCTCACCTCTTTCAAAAGACCATTTGAAAGGTGATTTAGTCATTTTGCCCAACAGACAAGATTCGCATACATCATCCGACCTGAGGTCGAATGATTCCAACACTCCATCCTTTTGGAGTTGGGCGATGCGTTTCTTGCTGATGTACCCAAGCCGACTATGCCACAGGCATGCCTTTTCTACACCACTAGTAGAATCAATATAATTTACACTATGTCCTAAATTGTCAACATATTCAACAGTTTCATACACACCATCACAAGGATAAGCAGTAAAAATCAAAATACCATTTTTGAAAACAGAAATCGAACCAATTTTATTATCAAAAGAAAATTGAAATCCTTGTCTGAACAACGCGTGAAATGAAATAATGTATCTTGCGATTTCTGGCGAATAGCAACAATTAAATAACTCTAAGCTAACATCACTACTGAGCACTAAACTATAAACGCCGATCTCGGTAACAGGGGACGATCTCCTATTGCCCATGATCAGGTTCAGTCTACCGTGCTCCACCTCCCTGCTTTCCTTTAGGCCCTGCAGATCAGAACAAATGTGAAAACCACATCCTGTATCAAGGACCCAAGAATTAAAAGATGGTGAGTTTTTAGAGATAGTGTATATACCTGCTGTCGATGGCTTTACTTTCCCATCCTTGACATCCTGCAAGTATTTGGGGCAGCTTCTCTTCCAATGGCCCTTCTCTTTGCAATAAAAACAGTTGGCTTCATCGGGGTTGGCCACACAAGGAATGTGGGAAGACTTGGTTCTCGAGCCATTGCTGGATGACCCGACCTGAACCTTTTCCCTCCAATTTTGCTTAGGAGGGCCCTTCCTTTTCTTTCCTTTGCCACTTCCAATGGCTAAGACGGGCTGATTAACCGAGGGTACACTTTTACCCTTCATCTCGTCCTCAGCAGTCTGAAGCATACAATGCAATTCAGTCAGGTTAGCCTGATTGTTGTTCAAATGGTAAGCCAGTCTGAACTGGTCATAAGAACTTGGCAAAGAGTTAAGCACAATGTCAACGGCCAACTCCTCGTTCACAGGCATCGCAAGCTTCCTGAGCCGCTCCACGTAACCCTGCATTCTTTACACATGAGCGCAGATGGACTCTCCCCATCTTTAGGTTTGCTGTTCGTGAAGTCTTTAACCACCTCGCACCTCTCGATGCGCTTTTGCTTGCGGAACTTTTCCGCAAGCTCCTTGTGCATCTCAAAGGGCCAGTAGTCTTCGTATATCCTTTGCAATTCGGGGTTCATTGTGGCGATCATGATGCAAGCCACTTTGGTCGCATCATCAGAATGTTTTTCGTACGAGGTAATTTCATCGGGAGTAGCAGTTTCAGGGTCAATATCGACAAGCTCGGTCTCGAGAACATACTCTTTGTTCTCGTACCTCAGAGCTATCTTGATATTTCTAATCCAGTCATTGTAGTTTGTCCCGTTCAGTTGAACCTTGGAACATAATGAGAGGATTGAGGTAACACTGGAGTTTGAGTGGGGAGCGGATTGATCAGCAGAAGACATCTATAAAAGAAGGTAAGTTTAATTAGATACTTGTCGGTCCTTATAATAACCCAATATAAAATAAGGCTAGGATCCAACTATAACAATTTACAAACTAGAAGAGGGATGCCGTAATCTATTTGCAAATTTTATAAAGGTAACGATTCAGCCAATTCCACCGCAGAAAATATAATCTTATTATAAATGGAATTCCTAGTTTCTTTTGAGATTTATTGAACTGTTCAATAGCATGCTTAATCTCAGATATGCCCCACCGTTTGTGATTGGGATGTCGAGGATCACAAACCGGGTGTGAATAACCATGCAAATTAGCTTGGTACTCTCGGGGTCCATTACCATCTCAAATTGATGTGCCGGTAAACCACACACGCTCCATCAACAATGATAACACCCGAGACACCCATTGCCACTCTTTGTGAACCCCCATTGGTGTGCCGGTAAACCACACACGCTCCACCAACGTTTCATAAAGTGCAATGTGCAATTTCATGGGTTAGCATCAAATTCACATTTTTTTCTAAAGTAACTAGATTGAGATATTTTTAAATGGTTCTAGTACTTTGATCATTATACTTTTAATGATTAAGCGGTCCTATCAAAACTGTTCGGCTAACGACCCTCCACTGATCAGGCGAGCGGTGAGCGAAAGTGTTCACCCATTAGACCACCATTTTATAGGTAGCCTCCTTATACCCACTTTACAGATCAGCTTCGTGAATGAGGCCTACTATTGAATTGACTGACCATTTTTATCTTATACATATAGTATTAACAATTAATAACATATATAATATGTATTTTAAAAACTCTTTAAAATATTCCAGGTTTATCTTTTAATTTTACCAATTTAACTATTAAATTTAAAATTAAATTAAACCTTTAAAATTCGATTTAATTATCCTTTAATTAACAATTAATTAAAATAATTAAATCTTAATATTTTAAACATTTAAAATATTTTTCTCGGATTTAATCCTTAATTTTCGCAAATTCTAAAATTAATTAAATCCTTTGAATTATCTTTTAATTAACAATTAATTAAATTAATTCAAATGTAGATAGGTTTATCCAAATTAATCAAATTAATTAAAACCTATCCTAAAACCCCCCAGATTTCGATTTCAAGAAATGGGTTTAAGGTTATCCATTTAATTAACCAATTAAAGTTACCAAAAATAGAAAACCTCCTAAAACCCTAATAGGCCAAATCGAAAATCACTAAGGGAGGAATTAGGGTTTCCAAAACCCTAATCCAAAAAGTCGATCCACATGAAATTAGGGTTTATAAGCTTTAAACCCCAATTTAAGGAAAAACAGTTATAACCATTCAACAAGAAAACAAACAAAAGCTCTGATACCACTGAAAGCTTTTCTGCAACCATGAACTAAATAACCTAAGTTCACATGCAATCTATAAGTATCTATGTTTTCTACTATTGAACATATAACAAAACCTAACAGCCAATAAAGACATCTAAAGAATAAAACCAGAAAACTAACCTTTAGATTTCTTGGAAGGAAAGCAGCAAAAATATCCTGCCTCAAATGAAGTCACACCCTTAGCCAGGAGGTTTATGGATCGAAATTCCAGAGAGAAAATAATAGAATGAGCAACTGATAATGAGGTCTAGGGGTCCCTATTTATAGGGAACCAATTGGCAAGGCTAAACCCTAGCCGCAGCCCATTTTTCCGGATTATCTGTACGCGCGCCGCGGCCAAAACGTTTGCACGCCGCGTGCCGCAATTCAACTATTGAATTTGTACGACTTTAATCCCTGACCTCCTGATTAATCTAATTAATGCCACAAAAATTAATCCAATTAATTTCTGATTAATTATTAATCAAATAATATTATTTCTAATTAATATATTATCTCCATAATATATTAACAAACAATATCTTGATTTATTAGTCATATAATAAATCAACCCTTTCTCTCTACTTAACTTTCCACAAAACCTCCAGCTATGAGGGCAACCCAAATGGACTATGCTACTATTAATTAGGTAAATACTAATTATTAGTCATGGCTTAGACACCTAATCCAACAAATACGTGGTGTGCACACGATCTCTGTCGGGTACGGATATCGTATGGCTAGACTGGCACGCTGCAAGGTGCCTTCCGAGCTAGACTGTCTGGCGTACGCGTTATCTCTTCGGGCCAGGCTGGAAATCCCACGAGAGGTTGGGATGTTCCATCCTGGAAAGGGTATCGCATATTGGTCTTCAGAGATCTTCTCCAAGGGCAAGCTAGAATGGTTGGCATATGGCACGCTATCGGTTACCAAGAACATTTGGCTTGCAAAAGTCCACTATCACACTTTTTAATTATGGAATTATACCTTTAGAATCCAAAGTCTTCATTCCTTTTTCCTTATATGCCCCAAGTCTTTAGTGTCGTAGAGTAGAAGCCCTTAAATCTTCAATTGCTGAGTTAACCCTATACTCAAACCTGAGGAAACTATGAGATTCCCTTTCGTTACCTTACATTATTGATTACCAAAATCAACATGGTATCGTCCGTCATCCACTACCCTACAGATATCAACATCCTATTTAGGCCTGAAATATACTTTACATTTTCTAATGGCTAATTAATAATGTGGTATTGAGAAGAACCTCCCCAACTCCGGTGGTATCTAGACTCTTGTTATCACTAGTCTTTCCTTCCTATTATAATGCCTAAAATTTTGCATTACATCTCTGTAATGGTTGGCATGAAATAAAGAACTCAAATCCACAATATGTGATTCTATCAGATTCTCTACATAGAAAATAAGGGAAACATCAAAAGCTACAACCATACTTACTTCCTTATTACCATTCTCGGTCGAAGGCTTGGTGCAATGATATTGAAGTGTCTATTTTCTTTACAATTCTAGCGAGTCATGTCCTTCCTTCTTTTGGGCTACCCTCTTTTCATTGACTTTGATCTTCCTCTACGGTTACCCCTATTTCGGACCATTTGCATTTTCTTCGATACTTAATAAGCTGCTTGAGCACTCCCCAACATTCCTCTTGCAGATGTCCTCTTCGAGGATCATATTGTGAATGCCTTCGAACATAAGCTTAGTGGTTCCAGATCAACTACTAATTGTTGTAATCGTTGCAGACCAAGTCTCTGATATCGAAGATGGTAATAGTAGCGCATGGACTTCATCATCGAGTTTAATGTTAACTGATACTAGTCAATAGTATCGAATTCAACTCATTCACGTGATATATCCCCCAACATGCCTTCATTCATCTTTGTGTTAACCAGTTGTATGATCAGGAAAAACCTTGTTCGTCGTTGATGGCTTTTTATACATGTTAGACAACTTCTTAATCAACCCAAACATTGTTTTCTCGTTGTCAATATTGTACGCAACATTCTTTGCCAATAAGAACCACCAAAGAGTATGTTGATCTAACAAATCTCAATCATCGTGCTTTATAGATGTTAGATAAAATTATGGGATTAAAAGTATTTTATTAGTTTATCTAAAAGTTTTTAGTATCTTATACGAATAAATAGGACTTTAACCGAATTCTCTATTTTGGTGATATTTGTATTGAGGTAAACTACTAAGCAACTATCGTTGAACTCGGGATTGATGATGAATACAATAGTGTAATGGAAAATGACATATTTTAAATGCCAACTTAAGAAAAATTTATGCATATATGTGGATAAAAACGAGACGGTCACCATGATATATTCATTTTTATACCGAGTATTACATAATAAAAGTTAGATTAAATTATAGTTTTGGTCCCTGTGGTTGACCATAAATTTCAGTGGGAGTCCATATTTTCAAATCCTAGATCCAGGGTCCGTGTGGTGACCAAAAACTTGCAGAGACGGTCCCTCATGGGGTTACCGTATGTTTTGCTCTGTTAAATGCTAGTAAAAAGACTAAAATGCCCCTCCTTTTTTATTCCTTTGTTATATTTGTTATTTTCTAAAATTCAGGGACTAAAACTGCAATTTAAACAAACCCCTAACCTAAATCAACGTTGATCACGTAGCCGGAACTGGAGGCATAATTTTTTCCTGAGATGCGAATTCTCCTCCGGTAAAAACACAAACACGCACCCAAAATCATAAATGAAAGAAGAGAAATTGAGCCCTGTAATGGGTCTCCTTGGTTCGCGATTTGCAACAGAGAGACATGAAAGAGAGATTCAACTAAGGAGAGAGAGTTGTTGCTGTGGAGAAGACAGGCGGCGACGACCACTACCGGAACCACAATGGCCGGCCGGAGATGATTTACGGCGATGCTAGTCAACCTCATATTCAAGCTAATCGATGCAGCGTTGTATTGATTGTATAAATATCAACGAAAATTCATAACGCTATTTGAACTTTAAGAGATCTCGAAATATTGTAAATTTTGGCATGTTTTTCTGTATTTTAATAGTCGATGATAACAAATCTCTTGTGATAGTGAGTTCTTCATTTCAATTCAATCGGTTTCCACTTTCTGCATCTGTGCATTGTGTTTGCACTGAGAGATGCATTCGATTTCAATCTGTTTCGTTATGCCTTGTTTATATTTCCCAACTCTGAAGAACATGTATTATTTAGTAATGATTTCACCATGAATTTTTTCTACAACTAAATACATATAAAATTCTGTTGTATTGATCTAGAAACCAGTTGTTTCTTGCTATACATAATCAGGTGGAAGGAATTGAAGAGTTTTTGAATCCTTAAAGTTGTAGGACTTCTGTGAGGCAAAAGGCGAAAAAACTGAAACAGACGGGTCTAGAACGAGAAATCGATTTCATAGTGTTCAAACTCACATGGGCCGAGAAGGAGAAAACGAGCTTCAGTCGTCTGTCTTCACCGAATCGATGATCAATGCTTCAATATTAGAAATCGATTTCACAGTGTCAATTTTAAGTTTGGTATTGGTGTAGTTTCTTAATGAAGTCGATGAAAATAACAAATATAATAAAGAAACAAAAAAGAGGGGCAATTTAGACGTTTTACTGACATTTAACGAAGCAAAACAGACGGTAACCCCAAGAGGGACCGTCTCTGCAAGTTTTTGATCACCACAAGGACCATGGATGTAGGATTTGAAAAGATAGACTCTCACTGTAATTTCTAGTCAATCATAGGGACCAAAACTGTAATTTACTCTAAAAGTTATAATAAAGAACTAGAGTATACAACTTGAATTAATTAAAAAAATTTAAATATTAAAAATAAAAAATATATATATTAAAGTTTTTTAACACATGATATAAATTGTTGCTAGTTATAATACTTACAACTATTTAGTTTATTTTAACAAAATTACACAATTATTTTTAATAATAACAAATAGATAAATATATTAGAAATTTTGACTTTTTATTAAAAAAAAATAAGAGTAAAAAAGAAAAAAAAAAAAAAAAAACAAAGCTGAATCAACCCCATAACACTGATAACAACCATATTACTAGTGCTTGCTTCATCAAGCAATCCAATTAATAAGACCACTTGATTACCACCCTACAATTCTCCCAAAAACAGTCATACTGCAACAAATTAAAACCCAATAAAGAAAAAAGAAAAACATCTACTACACTTGTTTCTTAAATCATTATATTGATTTTAGCAAAGCCCTAAAGATGGTGACTTTCAGCACTTTGTTCGTCTCATTCATGAGCTCCAACACACAAACATCACCCACATCCAAATGATTCTCATCACGAAATTTCTTCCAATTACCACCAAATAATTTTCCACAAGTCTTGCAATCCCTGCACTTAATTGGACCCCATTTTCCCCCATTTGACACCTCAAGAACACAATTCACAAACTTCTCACCATCACTCAACAAATATCTTCTCAAGAATTCTTTTGGTACATACTGTAACAAAAATACCCAAATCAAAATAAACTATAAGATTATCAAAACAAATAAAGATCAAAATCCCAAATGTAGAATAATTACCAATCCCCATTCTCGAAGGTACGAAACTTTAATTGTGACCGAGTAAAAAGGGTTGTCCGATTTGAAAGATTTAGCCGATTCAAGAGCTTTGTTTCTTGTTCTTTCTTCTTTCACTTTTCCTGATGTAAAATCAGTTGAGAAAATCGAAAAAGAAACAGAAAGATTTTGCGGGGTAAATCGAATTGTGGATTTGTGAATTACCTGAAGAGTTGATTGGTGGTTTGAAACAGCCATTGGGTGCATAAAAGATGACCTGAAAGATTGAATTTTGAGGAGGAGAGAGAAGCGAAAAGACGAGAAAGTCCCCAGTTTGAAGACGATTGTCCTTCATGAACTTGAGCCATCCATCCTTGAAGTAGTATTCGTCATTGATCTTTTCGTATCTGACACTCCATTTTTTGCCAGCAAATTTGGTTTTGAGATAAAACTTTTGTTTCTTGTTGTTTCCTTTTTCTAAATACTTTATGGCAAAAACAGACGGCAATTGCTGCAAAAATGTTGTGAATAATTGAAGGTGAGTTTAATAATTGGGAGAGAGAGAGAGAGAGAGAGAGAGAGAGAGAGAGAGAGAGAGAGAGATTGGCTCACAAGGTAGTCTCTTGAGTCATAGCGTAATATCTTGAAGAAGGAAGCTTCATCTCCATCATCGAATTTCATTTTTGGTTGCTAGGGCTTTTGATTTACACAAACTTATAGTCAAGTTATCAATTCAAGTACACAAATAAATGATAAATGGTCTCCATTCGGTAATTCAATAATTAAACAAATCACTCACGTCGATCCAAAGAAACAGAACCAAACCCTAGAAAATGCACCTAAAACCCCAGATTATTACATTTTAAGATGGTTTTAAGAAATAGTTTACCTGATTGAAACCGAGGAGTGAAGAAATTGAGTGTGGTTTCTCTTTGAGAGCTAAGGGAAACCCGTAAGATGATTTCTATCCATTGGTGTTTAACCCGTTGCTTCCATAGGAACGATTTGGTTTCCGATTTGAGATGATTTCATTGGTTTTTTAGAACGTCGGATATGATTTCGTTGCTGTTTCCTCTCCCGCCCCTTTTAGTTTTAAGAACATGGGTTAGATTTTTGGTTTTGTCCATGTTTAGATAAACATGTTTATTTTGTACAATTGCATTCTTGTAGTAACCGTTTTAAAAAAGATAATATGACCCATAATTATAGATTGCAGCTGATTTTGGCATTAACGTATATTACGTGGCATTACTGAGAAATAATGTGGCATTAACTTATATTACGTGGCATTATTCTTATACTACGTCACATTAACATCATTTTAAGGGATATAGGGTTTGATTAAAAGCTCCATTACACCACCCCCAACCGATTATGGCTTCGTACGTTTACACATCAAAATCCCGTCTCACAAACAATCGACTTAACTCTTAGCTAATTGACTTCATCGGTAATGTCGGAGGGTTCATCCATCCGTGTAGATGTCCACTATATGGTGTCTTCTCTCCTAAACCGTTCATTTATTTCAACGCAGACAGAACCTCGGTACGGGATGTCGACTTCAGTGGGATGGTTTTTGCATAGTTCTTATGTTTCCTTCAAAAGCTTACAAAGACTAAATGTAGGAATGTTTACTACTGTCTACCACATGAAACGTTGAGTGAAGGGTTAGGGATAATCCAAAATGAAGGAGATTACAGGGAGTTTATTGAGGTCGGTAATGGAAGTCGGGTAAAAAGAATCAGTATCTACCTTGATCACCACAATGAAGAATGCAAGACCCCAATGAGGTTGAAGAAGATGATGATGCGAACCTTGAAGAAGAGGATGATCAATCAAGGTTTTCAGATGCAATTACACGATGCTTTTGACCGGGAATTCAGCGTGTTCATAGCCATTTGGTATCTCGACTTCTTGTTATTCACTCAATTGTTTATAATATAATCTAATATCTAATTTTTTTTTTATATGTTGCATGGTATGGTTCTCTTGAGTCTTGACTGCCAATTGTATTTGAAAACCTTCATATACACTATTTCAACTTTCTAAACCATTCGACACACTCTTGTCAAAATTCGGCAAATTAATAGTTGTTTTCCTATAATATAATGCAAAGGGGCCTCTGTTTGTTAAAGGATCGGCGACATATGTATAAAAGAAATGAAAACGGGAATTAGTTGTTGCGGATATTGAGTTTGATTATTTGCACATTATAATGACGTTATTATAAGAAAAAAATGTTGTGTGAAAATGAATAAACATGATAAAAGAAATCAATTTCCATTTCATTGCTTATTATAACCAAACAAGAGAAATGATTTTCAAGAACATTTCTCTGGTAATAATATCTGTGTTAATGAATTCTCTTTCGAGTTATTGTCATAAAAGCCCTTACGTTTATAAGAAATGTTTGGGTTTACCATTTTATGTATTTTTTTTCATAAAAGCCGTTAAATTTATGTATGTTTTATTAAAACCCTTAAGTTTAGCATGAACGTTTAGTTTTACCCTTGTGTCCTGTTAGAGAACATATCAAACTTAAATATAAAACCGAACATTCCTATCAAACTTAACGGTTTTAATGAAACATACATAAATTTAAAGGCTTTTATCAACAAAAAATACATAAAATGGTAAACTGAAACATTTCTTACAAACTTAAAGGCTTTTATGACAATAACTTTTCTCTTTCCTCATTTTAATTTTATTTCTCTGTATTTTCATTCTGTGTTGCAAATTCCATTTTCTTATACCAAACGTGCTTAAATTCTATCAGAAAAAGTTATATCAAATTCACGAGGCTTTTTCAACGAGATTGATGGTTATTTTGTGATAGTTTTGAAAAACATGATACTTTCGTACACACGGATTCCATACATATACCCATGTTCGAATCCACACTCCCTAATAGAAACAAGAGCAACAATGTAACATGTACCAAAATGACACCAAACCCCATATGCTACTACACCAAAAACTTCTCAAATCAAAAGCAAGATTTCATAAATTACAAAGACCTCAAATGGGCATCTTCTATCTTGATATATAAACGCAAAAACCTTCACCAAAATGCATTAAACCTTACAATTTTTCACTCCCACTACCTTCATATTCTCCAACAAAAGATGGATCAAGAAATTTCGCCACAAAAACCCACAATTTATACACATCTTCAAAGTTAGTCAAAAACCCAAGTGAAGCCGTCACCACCTCCGCCCTAACAAACCCACCACCACCGCCGCCGCCGCTGCCGCCACCATTCATCGGTTTGCAAACCGTGGTGTCAGCCACAAGATTCTGTTTATTGCTCTGAATAACCCTCGCATGACACAAAATCCCAACACCAAGAGAAATCCCATTTAATTCCGCTAACTTTTGAACAATTTCAGGACTAATTAGTCCTCGATTTCTGTCCCTAATAACATTAAATGCCACCGACCCACCTCTTTCATACTTAATTTTAGGTCCATAAATATGAACAAGTGGAACAGAAACAGATTTATCTTCACTATCAGACAATCTCAATTGAAGTAGCGAAGTCACGAGCCAATTCACCAAAAATCGAAGCCTGAATGTCGTCTTGTTTAAACCCGACATGTTTACATGATCAAGATGCCTGCAACTAATTTCGGGTTCCCTTCTTTCAGATTCTTGATCTTCGAAATATTCTTCGAAATCTTTATTGAACACGTTGTTGTTGTCTTCGAATCCGAACGATACTCTTTTACTCCCTTCGATTCTTCCTAATAATCTGAACTCGCCTTCTGTTTCTCTACTTATGATCGCACTTTCTTTCGGTTTTTTGGTTTCGGGTTCTTCTTGGATCTCCCCGCAATCGGATTTTCTTCCAATTTCATGAATTTTGTCCTTGAAATTGTCGGATTTTTTGACGTTGTGAACGGCGGCATCGAATGATAAAACGGGAGGAGGTAAAGGGGAATTAATGATTTCCGATTGTGAACCCAATGGGCTATGGCCCAAATCGATCCACATTGAATTTTCAGACGATTCATCTTCGCTAAAAACAGGGCTTTTCATAACTTCACCGACGGGAAAGCTTTCAAAAATTGGGCTGTTACCGTGATCCATTTCGGTTTCGAATACATCTCTCACCTGAGAAGGAGTGTACGCGCCGGAAAACGCAGGTAAGAGAGCTCCGGCGTGACTTTCTGAAACCCCTTCACTTTTTCCGGGGACTTCATCTTCTCCGATGATTCCAGACAACCCCGTAGTTCCATCCATGGAATCACTTAGGTACAAAGGGAACACCGGACTGATCTTGACTATCCCCGATCCGGCGTGTCCTGCCGGATTCTGAAGACTCCCGATCACTGATTTTTTAATGAGAAGACACCCGAATCCGGTCGGGTCGTACCCGAAAACTCTGTAAAAAGACGTGATAATGAAATCGGGTCGAAATAGTGATAACCCTAATGAATCCATATCTTTCGGACCCAAAGCTCCGGCATCGAGTAACACATGCCAGTTGTTTTGCTGAGCTAACGCCATCCATTGATACGAATATTTTGCTCCGGTGACTCGAGATTGAACAGGGAAAACGAAAAGACCAGTCGACGAATCTTTTTTTCTTCTTTTCTTGTTCACGATTTGTTTCCTGAGATGGGTCGAACATGGTTTTAATGTCGGCCATTTGAACCATGCGCTATGAACCTTTGCACCTTTCTCTTTCGCACTTTGAGCCATCCAATTCACAGATTGGCTTTCATGATCGAACATCGTTAAAAGCTTTTTGTTAGTATGAAATGGGTATGATTCCGCTAGAAGTTTAAACGCGGAACCTCTGCTAACGGTGAACACAAGGCCATATTCGTTCTCCGGGATGTTTAAATAATCCATGATCCTGGTTTTGATA
This sequence comes from Cichorium intybus, assembly GCA_023525715.1. NCBI lineage: Eukaryota > Viridiplantae > Streptophyta > Magnoliopsida > Asterales > Asteraceae > Cichorium > Cichorium intybus. The sequence goes on along the minus strand of CM042016.1, from coordinate 41,715,185 downwards.
TCGTATTCAACAGTTCCTTTTTCTCCACCACCGTACAGAGCATGATTGCTCAAATGTGCAGTGATTTCAGATAACGTGATTGTAGAAGATTCCCAGTAGTTTACAGTTTGTAGAAACGAAAACAACCCAAATCCACAATAATCGAGACATACCTTTGAGATTGTTTCTGCCAAATGCGAATACTCATTCACCCTCAATTGATCGATTTTCTCAGACGATTTGTACTTTGGGTACATCGTGAGAAATTTGGCGAAAGCTTCATCGAATTCAGGAATGGAAGCTGCATCTTCAAATGTTCTATCGGCAGCTAACGAAGTTGCTTTTAGAAATTCCTTTTGAGCTTGCAGCCTAGCGAGTGATCTTGATCTTCCCAAACCTTTATCTTCTTTATCGATTGGCTCTGAAAAATCCATATTTTGGGATTTGACAAGGGACCCATCTTCAGAAGCTTGTTCGAGTGCTTCTCTAAGCTTATTCTCTTGCAATTTTCTAAGAACAGATGGGTTTCTTCTAACTTCTTCATCCGTGTGATCCGACCCATACTTCCTTCTGCTCTTTTTGTCGGAAATTAGAGAAGCACAATGAGATATAATGGGTTTCCACAGTGAAATATGCATCGATAGGACACAATTTTGGAAAAAAATGGTCGTGAATAACAGAAGAAGAATGCGTTTCGAGTGATTTTGTTTGATTGGGAGCTTATGAGTTTATCCCATCTAATTTCTCCCCCAAAAGCACAGAAAAGCGGTCGGAACCCTAGATTCAATAAAGCAAAAGCACTCAATTTTGAAGCATTTTCAGAATCAAAACCTTTGATTCAAACCACCAAACGCAAAGTTGGAAGAGAATCAAATCCCACGCAAAAGGGTTTCTTAACACATACGGATACAAAATTCAAAACAACACATACACACACACAATGAGGACTCAAAATCGTTGGAGAAAGTTACAGAGCGAAAAGAGATTACTGAAAGCAATGATTCGTTGGATAGAAACCCTAAAAGATACCCAAAGGCGCTCCGTCTAGGTGGGTCAATTACTTAATGGGATTCCTCTGAATCTTATTAAATGCAAACCAATCGCAATAAATGGAAGCAACGGGTAGCGAGAAGTGAGGGGTGGAATTGATTACACTCTGTGTTCTTGAGCTTCTCTATACTGGCAACGTGGTAACCAGCGTAAGGAAAGGAATCTTTTTTATAAATAAAAGGTTTAGTTCAACTAATTATAATTAGTTTCCTTTTTCAAGTAAATATTAAATTCATTTGTCATTTTTTTAGAAATTTTGGAAATCTTTTAGTTTAATTAAAACTAATGGGATGGTCCGCGCGTTACGGCGGGTTATTGAGTCTATATTTATTTTAAATCATTTTTGTAATTTCTATGAAACACAATGATTATTTTTGTTAGTTTGTTATAGAGAGAGATTATTTCTATAAATTTACAAAACATAGGGATCATTATTGTTTTTTCAGTATTAGAAACGCACCATATTTGTAATTATATAAAAAACATAGACCACTTATGAAATTTTGCAATTGGATGTGGACTTTTGTAGTTTTCTCAAAATCAATGACAATTTTGGTAGTTTTTTAAATAAAATGACAAATTCTATAAATTTGCTATTAGAAAAGAACCATTACTATAACTTTGTGAAACGTATGGACCATTTCTGTAAAATTACTATTAGGTAAGGACCATTGTTATAATTCTATAAAACAATAACCAAATCTGTAATTATTATATAAATTATGGACCAATTATGCAAATCAGACACATTTTTCTAAATGTGCATGATAATATACTTATAATGAAAGAAATTAAATTCTTTCTTTTCGAATATTAAAGATAAACAAAATAATAAAGGAAGAAATTTAGGTTTTTCTAGAATGATGAGTTTAAGCTACTAACAAGGAGAAAACACAATTACATATAAAAAGCTAGAAAAGGAGAACATCAAGCATTCCAATCTAAACAAGGTTTTTGCATTTACATTTAATCCAAAATACTGCGGTGGTTTTTAACTACTTGATAATTACCGAAATAGGTTATGTGAAGGGGCCTAGTGATTGATGTACGAAATTCTATATAGGATGTCCAATGTTTAAATCCTGACACACTTAAAATATTGTTAATGCTCCACGGGACCACGATTGAATTTTTCACGTAATGGGCACTAGGGTGGTTCTGCATGGGCCACTCAAAAACATGGTTTACCATTTTGATAAATGTCAAAACACAAGCATTGGTGTTGTTGAAAATGAAAGCATTCATCGGCTTCCATAAAATTTGAAGACAAATATAAGAAATGGCATCGTGTAGTTTGACTAAAGAGGCATCAATTTCTCAGAAGAAATGATATAAAAAATTCCATTTATTGACTGAAATATTAACACCTTCAAGCCACACAAGGATTGGAGTGACTCTTACACCAAAGTTGAGAAAGTGCATGACACAAAGAAGATGGTCAACTTCTTCATATGATGTATTGCATAGTGGACGTAGTGTAAAGATCGTCTGTATGGACAGGGAAGCAAGAGTTGTAGGAGTTGGTATTCTATTATAATATGTGTGCCAGTTGAAACAATTTTCCAGTAAAAGGCTGCAACTGTTCTAATTAAACTTAGTAGATGTGGAGTTTTATGTCTTATTGCGATTAAGCTCTCATTGTATGAATCAGGAGCGAGGAGAAGTAGCCAACTGATAAAAGTCAACAATAGGGACTGGAAGACAGTATGGAGTTAGTGGGTAGTGATATAAATTTGACGGATCATGTAATTCATTGCATTGATAAATAGGTCGGTATCAAGTCCAGCCCCATATTTAAACATCATCGGACAAATCCAATTTTGGAGCAACAATATCTATTTTATCACTACCAATATTGTATGACCGATGAAGCAAAAATACATTCCAAATGGCTAATAGTTGTGGAATAGTAAATAATAGAATTCAAACAGTTATATAAACAATGAGAATGGAATATAGAAGTGACTAATATTAATAGTATAGAAGTTTTTTATATATCACTTCAGAATGGCACAAAATTCACAGATCCTAAGTTGGCTATCTATAAGGGAAATCAGACACCCCTTTCTAATATAATATTACACAAAGTACGGTATATGAAGATATGTTGGGATATGTCCCCTTATACCCAACCAACTAAGTCTAACATAAAGAAGTACCCTAAGATACATAAGCATCATTCAAAACTATTTTAGACAATTCTCTTCGCCTCGGTTTGGAACTTCGGTTCCATACACCTCTTTGCTTTGGTACAATCACACACCATATCCTTTAGCTTCTTAACACCTCGTAAAAAACTTAACCATTTCTGAAGACTCATTAGGAGCAGCAAAATTACTTCAAGGTTCAACAATCTCCCCCTAAGTGATCGTGCAGAGTCTTTAGGCACTGAGGTTGTGCAAAAAATCAAACACCTTCCAGAAGAATTTTCTTTTAATGAGTGTCCATTGGATCTACTCAACTACTTCTTTCGTTAATTCAGTAAGAGCTTTAGGAGATCTTCAGGCTATCTTCTCAAGATCCTTGATGAAGGAGTTCTCACATTGGTTCTTCTGGCTGAGTCGTTAGAAAAGTTTTGCATTGCTGTCAACCAAGCTATATATGATCCCTAATTATGGATCATTAGTTAAACTGAAATCTCTATCCTCGATACCCTAAAGACTGATATCGTGATCGGGTTTGATTGGAACATGAAATAATTGGTCAATTCGGCATCTATTTCAACAGTGTACGTACGCTTGATAACGCGTTAATTTTGCACATATTTTAGGTGATATCATAGTGTTTTTATGAATAAAATTATGTTAAAAAGGGCTAAAATACTCAATACACTTGGAAAATGACTTTGTACAGGATTTTTGGACATTTGGGCGAAAACTGGGGGCAAAAATAACAAGATAGCAAAAGTTTGAAGGTTAGCGCCTCTAACATCAAAGTTAGCGACGCTAATGTGTCTGTTCCTGAAAATTCGGAGCGTCGCGATTTACAGGCTGACCAAGACCAAATCCTCTGGAAATTCATATTTAGCGACGCTAACCCTAATGTTAGCGCCGCTAATGCTCCTGAGGCCTATAAATAGCATATCATTTCAGCCAGAAAGAGGGGCAGAAACCCTGATCAATTCCCACGACTTGGAGAGCTTCCGAGGCTACTTTCTGAAGGTTTAGAAGGCCGATACGTCTTTCAAGATTCGGTTTACATATATTTGGTTGTAAGCAACATTTATATTTTTATTTCTTGAATTTCTTGTTTTGATCTAGCCATGTCTGGCTATAAACCACACTCTAGTTCCGAGTTCGGATATGTTTATTGTTTAGTTTGAAACATTCGGCTTGAAGTTTGGTTACGAATAATTCTAATGATCATTTTCTCGTTTCAATTTAAGTTTTGAATTTTGATTTGTTTTTGACTGGCCATCTTAAATAGATCTTATTCACGCACTGTTAATCAACTGTGTTAGGCAGCTAATAGTTTTGCACAGTTGATGTTTGGTAACAAAAACAAGCGTCCTTGTTTAGAATTTGGACATATGGTCACACACTTCCAAGCGTACAAGAAGAATTGGACATTGTTTCGTATTTGCATACCTCATGCAGTTTCTGCATTCGGCCTATAAGTGTACCTTAGGTCGGATAAAATGGAACTAGGTTTAGGTAATAAGCAGACCTTTATCTAAATAATTTAGCAAGTTATTCTCATAAAGACTGCATTTTATGATTATCTAAAGCCAACTTAGAATTACGTTCTTAAACACATCAAAGTGAATTCATTCTAATTCGATAAACATTGAAGACTCGAGACTAAGTTTTTATCTATTGATTTCCTCTAAAGTTTATTATTTGCATGTTTTTGTTGATTATTGTTAATTTTTATTATAAACCCCCCAATTACATTTCACCAAGGAATAAGCTTTGAACTCTGTGTCCTTGTGGATCGATCTTGTACTCTAATACAGTGCAGTCGAGCAGTGTTTGATTGGAATTTATTTCCGATCTTATTTGTTAGGGATTGACACCCTTAACAACGATGGAAGAATGTCCCTATCCATCAACTTTTGAAGGGGATCAGTCCAAGCATTGGTCAACAATGGAGTTCCTTTCAGTGTATCATTAGATTTGGGAGGAGGAGGATGTGGAGGTATCATCAGAGCCTTTTTTTAGCATCTTCTTCAGCTTGAAGTTGAATAGCTTCCAAATGATCGCCGTGTTCTTCATTTTCTTTGGCAGTAATCGTAGAAGCATTGTCTTCATCGGAAGAAGTGTTGAAATAAATGGTTGAAGATGTGATTTTTGGCTCTTCTATAATAACCTTCTCATTTCCTTTATCTTTGAATGGAGTGCTAGGAGTGTTTTTGGTGGTGATTGATCGTGAGGCGAAGTTTCTATACATTGATCATGTGGGGGGATTGACTTGATCTTCCTCTTTGGCTTGTTCGTAAAATATTGAATCAATTGAGGAGGGGGGATAGGAATAATGATATTTGTGATTTCCGGTTGATCATCACCCTTCTGTTCTTCGTTATTCTCTCCCCCTTTTGGAGTTGAGGTCCCATCATCGCCCATAAACTTTCGACCTTGAAGTAAAGAGTCAAGCTTGGAATATACCTTTAAAAACCATTAATGGATGTCGTTGGACAAATAATCAGCCCTAAGATCAAGAACTGGGTTGCCCAGAAAATCACCAACTTTCTGGATAGAACAACGTAAAAAATTAACAGCTTCAACCAACAGTTCCATGATGGTGGCAGTATCTCTGACAATCTTGGAATTCACCTCCATTATCACCGTGGTAGCAGTCTTGTAATAGACAAGTTTATCACGAAGGGCTTTGTAGTCTTCACCATCTTGAGTTCCAAGAGCTTGCATGACCACCTCAAAGGATGAGGCGATCTTTGTGGTAATTTTCATTGAAGGACTTGATAGGTTTTTTGTACCCTAGACTAATCATGATAGCGGAAACATATTAAAATTTAATCTAAGGCTAGAACATTTCTATTATGTAGGGTATATGATGTTAAGCTAAGTCTAGAACATCTATATCCTACATGGTACATGCTTGATAATATTAACAACTAGAAGAAAGACTGAGAAAACTAACCTTCAATAAAACCACTTTGCTTTGAAGAAGTTGAGCCAAGGAAGCAAGTGCCCAAAGTAGAACACCTCTGATGGTTCACACCCAAAGCCAAATCAAATATTTAACTAAGGAAGGCTTGCCTTAAAACCCTAGAAGGAATTACGGAGTAGCCAGGGGGAGAGGAGAAAACTCAGGTCTGAAGAGAAGCTCTGAGTGGGACAAAAATTATGAGTACCTAGAGGGGGTATTTATACTTGAAGGGATGTGAGAAATAAGGCAGTTTTGATAGGAGATAATCAAGGAAACATTCCAATCATATCAGGAATCAAAACCCCCTCCTTAATCCCACCCCTGTGGGACAAAATCTTCTGGATACTCCATCCAGATTTCGTCCCCCCTCTCCAAGGTTCTTGAACATCCCAATGTTCTACTTTGGAACAATTACATTTCAGCCCCTGCACTTTAATTAATTGCCAAAATAATTCCAATTAATTACATATCAATTATAATTAATTCTGAATGAATTATAATTAAGAACAAACTAGTTTCTAATTAATTTATCATCCCATGACAAGTTAATAAATTATTTTTTCTCTTTCTCTTTCTTTCATTAACCATATTACCATTTGACTATTGAGGGCAACCCAAAAAAGACCTTGCTATTAATGGAAATTCCTTACCAATTAGTTATGACATTGGACACTACTCCAACATGACTTTTGTCAGATATTCAAGGGCTTAAACGATCTATTGACCCTGTTGATGAATGGTTGCAGTCCGTTTCGCGTCGTCGTCTATGGGTTTCTTTAGGATAGAAGCCAGTGTAGTCTGTAAATCTCCATCCATGATGTAGTTTAGTTTGGCTGATTTGGATTTAGATAGCTTGACCATGATTTGATCTGATTTCTTTTCAAGTACCTGCAAATTTTCAATAGACAGACTTAAAGTCTTGGATAGTTTCACAATGGAAGCTGGCGAGGATTCATTTGGCTTCTTAGATTGAGATAATTGGGAGGGAGGCTTAAGTTGTTAAGGGATAATAATATGATAAGTAGCTTCAATGGATTGACTCATGGGAGGATTGCTACCCATCAAGTTTTCTGCAGTGAAGAACTAAACACCACCAATTGTGTTCTCATTAGAGCCTTCTTCAAGTTCCTTGACTCTCTTTTCTTCTTCATATCTAACTTTAGACTCAGCTTCGGCTCGTGCTTTGACTTTGGCTTTAATGTGTAAGATGCATTAGATGACCATTATGCACAATAATTAGTTTCCATAACCATTAGGATTAATTGCCCAATTAAATCTACATGATATGAACTTAATGACTGGTAATAAAGATTACTAATTAGCATTGCCATTATGATAAGGAATATTTAGAATCATTAGGATTAGTGAACGGATCAAGGGACCTAATCAGTTTAGGAATCACTAAACATAATTTTAATAACACATTGCACTTAATAGAAATACATCTTAATTGAAGAGTGAAGTCTAGTCCAAATAAGAATACCTTCAACAGTGTTTTACAAATCATTTTTCCATCCCAGTTTTCCTTTCGATTGCATTTTACATCTTATCTTAAACTTCCATTTTTATTTTATGTTTTATTATTAACCGATATTCGAATAAGCTAACTCTGTTTCATACTCGTTCCCTAAGAGTTCAACACCCTTTCTTACCACACTATACTGCTACACAATTAGCTGCACTGCCTAGTGTGTGACAGACCTTAGTTTGATGAGATCGGTTTATAAATGTTTTGGTCTTACACATTAGTTTTTTGGCATCTACCAGGGAATGGTCACACACGAACAAACGAGTCACTAAATAATATCCACAATATGCATGTTTCTCATAACTATCAAATGTCACTAACATGCGTACTCCATTACCAAGACAACATCATAATCTATTCGCGGTTCATGCTTTGATAATAGTCTCAACGATAGGGGCTCGTTGAAAACTTACTAGAAACCTCTAGTAACAAGAATTGTACCCTTTCCAAAAAAAAGGATCAATCTCATGTTTATTGGAGCAATCGGAAAAAAAAAGTTATCAGCACTTTATGAGGTCACCATATGCATATTCCTTGCTTTTTACATTCAAAACACATTAGAATCCCACTCACTCTTGCTTCTTTTGGTTGGCAAAGACACAATCTCCATTCCAAAACCTAGACGATGTTAATTCTCTTTCTTTGGATCCTGATTATATATTTTATTGTTCCTTATATATTTTAATAAATTTCATAATAAATGGTGCTACTAATTATTAATTTAATTAGGTTTGCAACTTTGACAATACCCCCATTGAATTTTCATTAAAGTCTCAAAATAACCATATTATGGATCAGAACCACTCTATATATTTTTAATGCAAGTTTTACATCATGCCTTGTAAGCATTGTATTGTCTTTGTCTTAATTCCCAAATCAATACACCATGTGGTTCATAATATTCAATCGAAATAAATCTTACTCATTACTTACTAAATAAAATTCAATATTAATAATATTCTGAAATAATTAACTCACCAAATGTCACAGGTGTTACACCCTCTCCATCTCTTCAACTTTACCAACCGGGAGATCTCTCTATGCTATATATCTTTTATGGTTCTCATGACTGGACATGCACACACGTGCATGGTGTGAGAATGTGTGTATATGTTTGTTTCCCTTTCTCCCGATCATAGACCACGATAGATAAAGTCTCTATTTCTTTTTTCTTAGTTATACATCTGATGTTCTAATATAATGAACCCAATTATCCTTATTTTTTAGAATGTTACAACTTCCCCTTCCTAGAAGAGATCCCATCCTCGAATTCTATAAGACAATATTCAGTTTATCTTAGAAAGGTCTATGCTTAATCGTAGAATGCTTATGCTAGTCATTCTGAAGTTATACTACCTCTAGTTATAAGTGGTTTGACTCTTTAAAAGTCAATATTTTTCCATTTACCTTTCTAATTTCACAACCACATTGTACCTTTTTACTCTTTACCATATTACTTTCATTGATTTCCATTATTTGTATATTATTTCCTATACGATCAATCCTCAAGTCAATGTTTGAAATCACTATTTCCATTATTTTTAACAATGTTGCATAATACCTTGAAATTTCAAATTTGCAAATCTTATTTAGTTTTTGATCATTGGATTTTAGTCACATACATCATTTATTTCTTTGCATTACTATACCTTTCTTTGCTTGAGTGATTGGACTAGTCTTTTTGAAATAGCAATCCACTTTGGTAGAAATGTCACTTTGCATTTCTTAGATGTTACCACCACTTATCTATTTGATCATTAAACTTTAACAAGTTTCATAATTCTTTGATTGTTCTAATTAGTCATCTTCTTCCTATCGTCATCATCTTTACGTCACAATACACTTCGTAACCTTAGAGCTACTTAGTATTTGTTTCTCAACTTTCCTCAATTGACTACACATGTTATTTCTTATAATTGTAGATTTCCATATGCGTTATTCATAATTAATGAGTTGAAACAATTATTATCAAGCTTACAACCTTGATGCCCTTAGAATGAACAATTAACATAATAAGGAGGCTGGTTAAAAAGTGAACAATGGTCAACCCTTAGATAACAGTCGAGTCAACTAGCCGTGCTTGGGCCCAACACCTTCCCTTCTTGGGCATACACATGCCACACTCAACCTACTGCAAACTTTTCTGATGACACATTTTGTGTGTTTTGATTGTTTACCAATTCCTACTCCTGTCTTAATTTCCAAGTCATCATTGGCCCATAACTTCGTATGTATCAAGACTTATACGTTGTCCTTCATTACTTGCACTTTTCATAACATACATGTTTAACACCCACATATCATATATATACATTATCTTCTTCTTGAATGTTATCAATCGAAATAAAAGCAATGTAGTGTAGATTGGTTCTATGGTTTAAGATTTCATCCTCACTCATGTGAGAATTTCCTTTTTTGACATATCCATCATGAAGACATGTGAGCTTGCGAGGAGAGCTGACATATGTTTATTCTAATTAAGCACTGCACTCTACCAACTTAGTATATTAAAGTAATATACTTCCACTAACTTTATCCCTCCCCCTTTTTTTTACCTGGCACATCCTTATCATTTTTCTATGTCATTAGATGCATGTTTAATGGTTAACATCTTCTTTGTCATTGTTTCTTTGAATAACAACATACATACATACATACATACATACATACATAAATGCATGCATGCATGCATGCATACATACATACATACATACATATATACATACATACATACATACATACATACATACATACATACATACATACATACATACATACATACATACATATATATATATATATATATATATATATATATATATATATATATATATATATATATATAGAGAGAGAGAGAGAGAGAGAGAGAGAGAGAACCCAAAGAAGAAAGAATAATTCATCAAATATTAACATTAGTCTCTTAGTTAGGAATGAGATTTTGGACCTTGAACCCGACCCGAACCAGGTCTTGGACCTGGACCCGACCTAGATTATGTCTCATGGCCTCATGGGTACGGTTCTCGGTTCTCTATTTCTCACAAAATTGGTTCTTGGTTCGGTTCGGGCCGGCTGCGGAACTAAACACGCACATTTCCTTGTATAACCGAACCGAAACCGAACCGCTAGGAATCGGAACCTGGGTATTCAGTCCGGTTCCCGATTCTTTGTTTCCTACGAGATCGGTTCTTGGTCCAGTTCGGTCCGGTTCAGGACCTGATCTCATCAAGAGTCTTAGTATCAAGGTTATTATGTGTGTGCTTCTTTTTTTTACTATTTATCCGATACATCAACTATATACATAGCCCCTGCGATGGAGTTTTGTGGTTGAGGTGTGGAATTCCACGCAGGAGGTTCATCATTCAAACATTGGCACGTATAAAATGTCGTTAGTATTCCGCGATGATCTCCCGCGTGAGCTTTGAATCTCAGATGATGTACTTTACCATTTTTTTTATATATATTGCTAAGAAAATTGTCTCAAATTATGTCGTCATTTGTAAAAGCACGCTTTTCATGAGGGTTGTGCCGGTGGTTTACCCGTGGCAAGGTATCATTTTATGGTCTTGGTATCACTATCGAGAGACCCAAAAATGATTTGTCGGATCGAAGAGTACACGTCCAGAAATTCGCATTTTAATGTTGTCCTATATAGAAATGCATGCATGCTACGGGTTACTTTTTGCATTGTTTAAACCGATAATGACATTATATGTTATTATGTTTTACTAGTTTTCGTATCTCGCTGGTTAATCAAAACAACAAAATATGACAAATATGATGGAAATAAACTAATTTCTAGAATCTTAGAATGCAAGTAATGTATTTTATTTCTCTGTAACAATGTGAGATAAATTTGATCCGTTATACGGGTCTCTATAAAATGTTTTGCATCAAAGAATAATTCCATGATGTTTTTATGATTTTTATAACATTTTTGGAGAAAAAAAAATTCTGTCTTGCAAGGATGTCACAAAAAAGCTTGAAAAAACTCTTAACCAAAAAGCTTACGGATATTTTAAGTCAACCTACGAATTTTTACTTTTGATATCAAATACGTTGAATTTTTTTCACGTTATCAGAGATACGCCCGTTTGTTTTAGTAAAAGGGTCACTAAATTTTGATAATATGCAACAATGCATACAAACCTCATGAGTTTAATAATTTAATTGACGAAAGATAAGATATTACGAATAAAAGGATTAAAGGCTTTGGTGCTAAGCGTCATGATTCTTTCTTGAGAGATGTAACCATTATCTTCCTTCTTTGCTCCAATTAAAGTTCAAAGAAGTGGCAATCCTTTTTCTTTTTCGAACTATTGGCTATTTACCACTCACCTCAATTTTACCTTTTCCTATTTTGCAAATTCAAATTTCATATACAAATTAATACTTTTTATTTAAATATATCTCACTCAAAATGCATAAATTTATCGTATGCTCTCAAGCATATAAAACAACTATGAGCGTTATCAAAATTATAATCTATAATTTGATATATAACTCATTTGATAAAAAAGCATAACTCTCAAGTTGAATGATGACAACGACTATGCATGCATATTTTTGGTTAAAATATATTTGGTAATCTACTAATCCTATAAAAATTTTCTTCGGCCAATAAGTTTATGGTTAAAAGATGTTAAATAAATGTTTTAACTTCATATAGGTCTAACTTTTAATCTGTAAAAAGTTATGAAGCCCATGAATGTAATTAAAAGGTCTTGCAGGCTCGACGTTAAGATACACCGTCTATACTCAACCAATGTGCTTAACTCTTTCACTTAAGCTCTGTTTTTAACACTTTTTTTTTTTTTTTTTTTATAACCGAGGACCCCACCCGACCCATCCTTTGGATGACCCTGATGAAGCAACCTCGGGGCCCACGCACACCTGGCAGCAGGGTGGTCCGGGTCAATCACCTACGGGGGTAGAGAGGTGACAACGCTATCGTCACACGCGTCAAAAACAATTTATAACCCACTTTAACTATGTAGATAGGGCAAGCGGGGTCGAGTCCAAGGATTTAGTGGTTAACTTTTAATGAGTTGTAAAGTAAATTTTACGGTGATGGTAAAAATATTGAGATTGTAACTTGAGATTAAAGAAAGAATTACTTCCGGTTTAGTTATCAACAATTAGTTTCACATGTTTTATTACAATGATTCCGATATAATTACTTTGACATAATTACAGTTTACTGACAATTACCATTACTCAGGTAAATACATAACATGTTGAATCAATTATTTGTCTTTGTCTAACAATTAAGTAGATTAGGCACAAACAATGGTATAGCAATATTATGTTTTATCTAGGCGATAGTAACGTTACAACTTATTAGCATATTAATTTGGCACAAAGTATATTAACTGATTATCCGTCTTAGCTCGTTATTTAGGTGAGATAGGCACGAATAATATGTTGGTAATACTATGTCTTGAGAAGATGATAATAAGTAGAAGTAAACACAAATGATTCACTAGTTGTATTCAAAGAGATAAGAGTTTAAGAATTACAATAGTAAAACACTTGTCGGAATCAAAGTAAAAACATGCTATACTAAGAGTTGGATAACATTACCGGAAGTAATCTGAAGAGATTAGCCTTCCATTCGTGTGATGATCGTAGAGATGGTCTTCGTGTTCCTTGACATGTGCCTTGATGCGGTTATCTTCCAAATTATCTTGAATTACAACAAGAATTACCACCGAGAGAGATGATATTCTGATTCTAAACAACTAGTTAAGAGATGTTTCAAGCTATTCTAACTGATAGAGAGTGTTTGAGTATCCTTATTACAAATAGAGTGAATTGGTGTCTAAATCCGTGCATAATAGGTCTCTATTTATACTAACTGAGCACAGTGCTCGCGTCGCGACCAAGGGTCCCGTCGCGACGCGAGGGTTGGAGCTGGTGCTACTTTTGTCGGCCACTGGTCTGGCTAGTGCGTTTGTTGGTAGTCTCGCGACTGAGAAGTAGGTGTGGTCGCGTCCACAGGTCTTCGCGTCCAAGCTCTTCGCGTCGCGACCTGGGTATCCGTCGCGGCGCGATTGCTGTAACATTTTGTGTCTTCTGCCTTGTTTTTCTTCACGTCGCGACACAGACTCTTCAAGTCGCGAGGGCTGTATATTATACGCATTTTTGGTATTTTTGGTCTTTAATTTGAGCTTCACTTCCTCTGGTTTGATTGTTTCGTTACCGTTCTTGGGTCTTGTTCCTGAAAATAAGCCATAAATGTTAGCTCACAAATCCCTCTTGTTTTCCTCACACCAGCAGCTCCGGAGAACTCTGTTCAAGTTAAACATGAATCGTAATTCATGTTTAGCCACCTGTTAATATAAGCCTGTTTTGATGTTGAGCTTATCAGGATTTCCTATGGTGAAAACCATAGTTCTGGCAGATTTGTATCTGCAACACAGCAGTGGGCTGTGATGTGCAGTGTATGAAGAATGAGATATTCTCTCGTTTTAGCTTGCAATTGTTGTGAGGATGTCTGGGGACTGTAGACAAATTAATCATAATTCTATTGAGAGAATTAATGATATCTTAATAGGATTTCCCCGTGATTTGTGAGATGTTTTCTGTGTGAAAACAAATGGCTGGCATGGGTTAGTATTGACCCGACAGTAGATCTATTATCACCGCCAGACTGTTGGGAGTCTGTGGTGTGCATCAGGAGCTGCCGTTGGAATGTGAGCTTTTGCCTATTTGTTTATGAAAACATGCATTCTTATAAAATGTGATTGTTTGGTTTTAACAGATGAGGTAGGTTAGACGGGTCTGTCTGAACCATATCTGTTATGAAGAAGCATTTTGCATGTTTTAAGGCGGTTTTTGGGTTCTTTTATTTTGCACAAAAAGATAGTTTTTGTGTGCCTCTGAGCGTATTAATGCGATAAAACAGTCTTTAAATGATAGTGTTTTATTGTAAAAATAAAACACTATCAAAATACTACACACTTGAGGTTTGCTTGTCCTCAAGCAAAATTGAGTTTTTCGCAAAAATAATTTTTTTTTTTTTTTTTTTTTTTTTTTTTTTTTTTTTTATATATATATATTACGGTCGATCTTTTGATTCATTGGGCGCTGAACTGACTGCCAGCATGTTAGATCGCTTTCTGTAATATAATCAACAAACAAACAAACGTCATTCTGAACAATCACAAAATAAACAAAAATAAATTCACACCACACAATAATTAAATTCAAACCAAACAATAATTAAAACACACAACTGTATTTAAAAGTTCACACTTAAATTGGAAATAAAAAGATAAATACTCACTCATCATCCTCGTCATCATAATGGGTCCCTGATGGTCCCGCCCCGTCTCCTGTAGGATGGCTACCTGTGTACCAGTCAGGTACCGGTGGAACGGTACTCGGGTATGGATACTGTGGCTGGAATCCCTGCTGGTGGAAGAAGTCGGTCATGGAATCCGCCACCCACTGCTGCTGTACCTGGCGAGCTAAATGCCACTCCTGATGGGTCTGATGCCAGTCCTGCATCTGTCGGTACTGGGTCTGGCTCTCTAGACGCCATGACTGCATCTGCTGGTAGATAGTCCCGAGGTTAATCTCGGGCTCCGGGTCCTGTGGTGGAATGGGAGACCTCTGGCGCTGGCGCTGGCGGCGTCTGGGAGGTGGAGGTGGTGCTTGAGCAGCCTCGGGGGCCTGCTCCTCCTGTGCTGGCTCGGCGAGTACGAATACGCCTGGTGGTCCTGCTGGTCTGATCACATGCATCGACTCCAGGTACTGACGTCCGATGGCTCTCGGCTCTCTCGGGGTCATGGACCGCATCGCTCGCAATGTGGTAACACCATATGAATGCGCCAGTCGGGTGATCAGATGACCACCACAAAGGGGGCTAGAACCTCGGGCCCCTGTGGCCTTGCGTGCCAAGAAGAACGCCAATGAATACGGGAGGTTACAGTGCCTCCCTGGTGTCAAAAGACACCACAGATAGAAGAGATCTGCTGCAGGAACCTTCTCGCAGCCCCTCCGTTGATTAACGGAGGTAGCAACAAGTCGGTGTAATAGTCGATGAATAGGAGAGCGGATCGCACTCTCTACAGCAGTCTCAGGGAGGTATAAAGTGTTAGCAATTCCTCCCCAGAATTCTTCATTGACCAACTCCTCGGGTGGGCTGGTGATGCATCGGGCCATGTATGCTCTGAACTCTGCTGAACGGGCGTCACCATGCGGATAGAGACCCAGTCTCCATCCAAGCTCTACAACGCTACACTGCCTCGGCTCTCCTCCAAGTCGGAAAGAGAGACCGGTACGCATAAACATGTCCTCCTCGGTTGGATCAAAAGTGACCGTGGAGAAGAACTCGAGCATCAGCTCTTTGTAGCTGTGCTCACGAATCTGAAATAAGTTCCTCCATGCGTAACTGGTGTAGGCACCATCGGTCTTGACCAAATATTGGTCAAGCACTGCTGTAATCCCCAGAGTATTAGCAAAGTTCCAATCTAATACCAGGGCAGGCTCCACATCCCGTTGTCTATATCTTTCTAGGTGTGCCGTGTACACATTTAGCCTTGCTGCCGGAAGAGTGTTTGGGAATTGTAACCACTCGTGTGAAGCAATATTGTTCCTTTCAACCGGTTGTTGGCGTTGTTCCCTTCTGCGGGCCATATCTGTAAATTTCCAATTCATACAAATCATTAATCTAGTTAAACACGCAAGAAAAATAGCAAAAACGAGCAAAAATTTTGGCCCCTGCCCAGCTTTCGCGGCCTGGTCGCGTCCAGGTCGCGTTTGGCTTCAAGTCGCGAGGACCCCCACCGTCGCGATCGCGAGCGGTAATCGGACCGACGGGAAGCTTGATTTCTCACATTTGGCTCGGTTTTGACTCAATGCATTCAGCCATAAGGGTTTCTAAGTGCTATAGCTAGGTTGTACAAGCATCAATTTCAAAGAATAACCACATATATAACAATCCGATCGGGAACTTAGGGCTCGGACCGATTCCGTGCGATTTTACTCGATTTAAACATGTAATAATCTTAATCGAGAGTAGAGAGAAGATATACATACCTTAATTGATGATCTACACAAGAAAAAACTACGGAAATCGGTGATTTTTGCTCGGATTTCGGCTACCGTGAGAGAGAGTCGCGAGAGAGGTGAGAGAGTGAAAATGACGGCGGGCTGTTAGGGTTTAAGTTATATACCTGTTTATGCTCCTTCGCGACAGAGGGCATGGTCGCGACAGAGGTGGTGGTCGCGGCGCGAAGACTGGAAGTCTGCATTCTCTTGATCGCGATTTTACCTGCTTCGCGGTCGCGAAGAATTGTTGTCCCGTCGCGAGGGGTCTCCAGAGGGCTATTTTTTTCATCTTTCAACTTTGTTTTTATACCCTCTTTTTACCTGTATGTCCGTACATTTAATACATACAAATTTTTATGTTTTTTATGTTTTTATAAAATAAACACACTAAAAATAAATAATCAAACATAAAACAACTAATTAAACACACTACACACTTATGCTTTGCATAAGTGTAAATGAGGGTTTGCAGTGAACACTCCCACAAAGTTCTCGGGTTGCCTCCCGAAAAGCGCTAAGTTTAACGTCTTCAGCCGGACGCAGTGCCTTATGTCTTTTTATCTTCAAACAACTCACATTCCCGAGTTTCACCCGGGTCAAATGGTATGTCAATTTTGACTTTATCGAATCTCAATTTTTTAACTTTGAGTCTTTTGGAAGAGCACTTAAACCTTGTTTTGAAAGGACATGTATTTCTCCTTCGAGTAAAGTTCTGTAACCGAGTCTTGATACTACCGACCACTTTCATCTTTGATTTGTAGGATCGTGTGGTGTAATGTTTCTTTTTCTGTATTCTTTTCTTCACATGTTTATTTCCAATGTTACCCACATGTTTTGACCTGTCACAAGAGAAAAGTATCTCCGGATCGTGGGTAGTGTCAGCGAGCATATTTGCGGTATGCTCATAGAAGTATTCATCCATAGTATTGATTACAAACAAGTCCCCACCAATCAGAGGATCATTAGTACGTCCAAATAGTTGATGTTCAAATTTTTGGTCTCCAAATATCACATCAATCACACCTTCTTGACAACTAATATGGGCATAGATAGTTGCTGAAATGGGACGATTAATGATGTCATGTGGTTTTTTGAATTTGTCTAGTTTTTTAGAATCTAGCACAAAAATGTCAACAAGAATGTTGTTTTCGGGTTCTTTGAAATTCGCTAGGTCGGGGGTGGTATTAGACTCCACTGACCCCTCCCCAACTTTGGGTGTTTCCAGTTCTTGGAAAATTATTTGAGATGTTTCCAATTCAATTTCAGAATTTTCTTTGTTAATTGTTTCTAATTTAGTATTTTCCTCATCAATTGATACATAATCCTCCACCACAACCTCATAATCGGGTGATGTAGGTTTATGTACATTAATGTCAAAAGATTCATCACTACACAAAGTAGTTACCTCATCCGTTTGCATCGTATCTGAATAATCGTCTAATGGTTGTTGTTTTAGTTGCTCCACCATTTGTTCCAATTGATTTTCAAGCATTGAAATTGCTTTGGAGTTGTTTTCCTCTTGTTTGAAACCTTCCTTCAATAATTCCATCATTAGATCCAACTTCTTGTCAAATGATGACTCGTGTGTTCCTTGATCTGCTAGAAAATAGGATGACTCGTCATCTTGATTTTGGTCCAAATTGTTGCTCCCCCACCAATCATCTTCATATGGATCTCGTTGTGGTGGTTGATTATAAAAGTCATAATAACCCATGTCCATGGCGAAATAATCACCAATTGTTCTTCCGTCATTCATGGTATAAATCCAGTGTTGACAACACTATGTCTTGTATGCATAAACAAGTGAATTTGCACAAACAACAATAATAAAATAAAAACTTTAAAACAACTCTTTAGAAATTAAGCGCACATAATCCCCGGCAACGGCGCCATTTTGACAACGCTATCGTCACACGCGTCAAAAACAATTTATAACCCACTTTAACTATGTAGATAGGGCAAGCGGGGTCGAGTCCAAGGATTTAGTGGTTAACTTTTAATGAGTTGTAAAGTAAATTTTACGGTGATGGTAAAAATATTGAGATTGTAACTTGAGATTAAAGAAAGAATTACTTCCGGTTTAGTTATCAACAATTAGTTTCACATGTTTTATTACAATGATTCCGATATAATTACTTTGACATAATTACAGTTTACTGACAATTACCATTACTCAGGTAAATACATAACATGTTGAATCAATTATTTGTCTTTGTCTAACAATTAAGTAGATTAGGCACAAACAATGGTATAGCAATATTATGTTTTATCTAGGCGATAGTAACGTTACAACTTATTAGCATATTAATTTGGCACAAAGTATATTAACTGATTATCCGTCTTAGCTCGTTATTTAGGTGAGATAGGCACGAATAATATGTTGGTAATACTATGTCTTGAGAAGATGATAATAAGTAGAAGTAAACACAAATGATTCACTAGTTGTATTCAAAGAGATAAGAGTTTAAGAATTACAATAGTAAAACACTTGTCGGAATCAAAGTAAAAACATGCTATACTAAGAGTTGGATAACATTACCGGAAGTAATCTGAAGAGATTAGCCTTCCATTCGTGTGATGATCGTAGAGATGGTCTTCGTGTTCCTTGACATGTGCCTTGATGCGGTTATCTTCCAAATTATCTTGAATTACAACAAGAATTACCACCGAGAGAGATGATATTCTGATTCTAAACAACTAGTTAAGAGATGTTTCAAGCTATTCTAACTGATAGAGAGTGTTTGAGTATCCTTATTACAAATAGAGTGAATTGGTGTCTAAATCCGTGCATAATAGGTCTCTATTTATACTAACTGAGCACAGTGCTCGCGTCGCGACCAAGGGTCCCGTCGCGACGCGAGGGTTGGAGCTGGTGCTACTTTTGTCGGCCACTGGTCTGGCTAGTGCGTTTGTTGGTAGTCTCGCGACTGAGAAGTAGGTGTGGTCGCGTCCACAGGTCTTCGCGTCCAAGCTCTTCGCGTCGCGACCTGGGTATCCGTCGCGGCGCGATTGCTGTAACATTTTGTGTCTTCTGCCTTGTTTTTCTTCACGTCGCGACACAGACTCTTCAAGTCGCGAGGGCTGTATATTATACGCATTTTTGGTATTTTTGGTCTTTAATTTGAGCTTCACTTCCTCTGGTTTGATTGTTTCGTTACCGTTCTTGGGTCTTGTTCCTGAAAATAAGCCATAAATGTTAGCTCACAAATCCCTCTTGTTTTCCTCACACCAGCAGCTCCGGAGAACTCTGTTCAAGTTAAACATGAATCGTAATTCATGTTTAGCCACCTGTTAATATAAGCCTGTTTTGATGTTGAGCTTATCAGGATTTCCTATGGTGAAAACCATAGTTCTGGCAGATTTGTATCTGCAACACAGCAGTGGGCTGTGATGTGCAGTGTATGAAGAATGAGATATTCTCTCGTTTTAGCTTGCAATTGTTGTGAGGATGTCTGGGGACTGTAGACAAATTAATCATAATTCTATTGAGAGAATTAATGATATCTTAATAGGATTTCCCCGTGATTTGTGAGATGTTTTCTGTGTGAAAACAAATGGCTGGCATGGGTTAGTATTGACCCGACAGTAGATCTATTATCACCGCCAGACTGTTGGGAGTCTGTGGTGTGCATCAGGAGCTGCCGTTGGAATGTGAGCTTTTGCCTATTTGTTTATGAAAACATGCATTCTTATAAAATGTGATTGTTTGGTTTTAACAGATGAGGTAGGTTAGACGGGTCTGTCTGAACCATATCTGTTATGAAGAAGCATTTTGCATGTTTTAAGGCGGTTTTTGGGTTCTTTTATTTTGCACAAAAAGATAGTTTTTGTGTGCCTCTGAGCGTATTAATGCGATAAAACAGTCTTTAAATGATAGTGTTTTATTGTAAAAATAAAACACTATCAAGAGGTGACCAGTGGTCATCCCCTGATTGAAACCTAACACTCCCTATGGAGAAAGGGAGGGAGTGGGATTAGAACTTGAAACTTCTTTATAGGGGAAGAGAAAGAGTCACTTGTTAGGTAAATCATTTTTCTGTTAGATACATGATATTGTAGGTAATTATTATCAACTTTATTAATTTGATTCTGAAAATGGAACTTTTAGCAGCATGTTATTAAAAATAAAACGTCATTGTTAAGACAATTATCTGTAATCTGTATAGTGTATCTCACTAAACGTGAAAGTTGTCCAATTACATACACATGGTAAATTAATGATGTACTAAAAACATAGAATATAATTAAAAGAAAAGATATTGTAAATAGATTAGTCAACCAGTGCATGCTTTTAGTAATTGATTACACATGAGCCATGCAAAGTGATTAATGCCAACCAAGAAGACAAGGACAAGTCCATTCTTGGTAAAGGTTGATGTTACCAACTCATATTATTATCTAGTTTTGACCTTTTCTTTGGAAGCATGTTAATGTCTCCATTCGCTTTTCTTTTTTCTTACTTTAGAATTAATGATTTTTTGGATTAATGATTTTTAGAGTAATTTATTAAAATGACTACTAGTTTATTTAAATCAATAGAGATTAGAGCACGAATGGAAGTGGTTGAAGCCGTGAGCTAGTGTATTAGTGTAGTTAGACATACCTAGCTACCGAGGTGAGTACATGATGAATTTTACTGGGTACATAGCAACAAGTTTTAAATGTTAAATGTTTTATGTTAAGTGTTTATAGTAAAAGTTTTATGTTAAATGATTTGACAAATGATTTCTAAAGCTTGAGCTAAAGTGTATTGAATTATGTTGAAAGTTGAAATGGTTTTATATGTTAGAATGATATATGAAGTAAATACCAATATGCTATCAGATGAGTTATGAAAGTTGAAATTGATAACTAAAGATGAAAAAATGATGATTTTGTCCGGACTAGGCCCTTACCCGCGAGAAGGAGGGTCAAACAGACACTACTGGGATGGTGTCTCCCATCACAAAGTAGTTGTCTTGAGCACACCCTTATGGATAGATGTGTTCTATTCCATGAAGGGGATGAGTAAGTTACGCAAGAACACCCTTACGGATGGATATGCTCTAGTCCGGGAAGGGGATGGTATAAGGGGCGCCCGTAACAACATGAAGTTAATAAAATAAACTATGAAAGCAATTGGAATATGATTTGGTAAGGAGGTAATGGCTTTATGTTTTGATGATAAAGTGAAGAATCTAATGTTTTATGATGAAATAATGATGTCTGTTTTAATGTTATAATACGGAACTTATGTTGATGATAAAGAATGACTTATGTTTTTTTATGATAAAGAGTGACTTATGTCTTAAATGAGAAAGTAATGATCTTATGTTTTGAAGAAGAAGTCTTTCATTTTATGATGAATATTGTCATTAAGGTTTGTTATAACTTGTTGGGTCTAAAACCCATATAACTCACAAGACTTTCATCTCATGTATTGTTTGTTTTTAAAATGTTATGTATTCAGGAACAGGATGATTAGCATTGGATCAAAGTAATGAAGAACTTAAAAGATAATTGGGGATTTGTAGATAGAATCGAGGTCTGGAAGATAGTTTATACTATAGACGGTATAGTAGTGGTTATTGTACTGAGAGACTTTGTTTATGGTATAGTAATACCCTTGTAGATTTATCATGATGTTTTGGCTATGTCCCGAGTTTATAATGGGCTATTTTACTTGAGTTTGGTCAGTATGGTTTTTTTTTTGTAGATAGCTCAAAGGCCATGCCGAATTTTCGGTAGAAATGTTGAATGATTGCGGGACATTAGCTTTGAAATGTCTTATTGCTTTACTATGGTTGTTTTATATGGGTTTCTAACCCCCAATGTTTTTTAAATATTTTGAAACTCAATTGTTTTTATTGGGACCAAAAGTCTTAAATGATGACTCAATGAGTAAAAGAAAAGCTTTTAAATGAATGAAATTTTCACTACATGATGTTTTATAAATTATTACACCAATTAAGGTGTTTGAAAGATGTGGTGTGACAACAGTGATGGATGGGACGGAGCTAGCCAGCTTGTTGCACTTACAAGTTTATTACTTGATCTATATTATCACACCATTGATGTATTTACTTGTCAATTGTCATACATTTAATTGTAGTTCCATGATATGTTTGCTTTTATTTAAACATGTTTTTCTTTTAATTATTTGAGGGATATCATTATCAGCGAGTCATCTTATCATCATTATTCTTATATGTTGGTTATAGTCTTACATATTTTTATGTGATTATCATGGTTAGATAATAGGTAATCGTTCATAAGTTGGATAAAGAATAGGAGAAATTATACAAAGTTCGAGATCAATCAAGTTTCATGGTTATTCTTCAACAAGTATTTAGTTTGATAGTTTTATTTTTTGAGTAATAGTGCACCATTTAGATTATTAAACTTTTTAGTAGACATTTGTGTTTTAAATATTGCAAATATTGTTTTTAGACAAGTTTGATTAAAGTAATGATAGTGTGTCTCCATTTATTATCTTAATTGTCTTATTATTACTTTATATTCCAATTAATTGAAAATAAAATCATACCTGATTTATTAAATATGATTTTTTTTCGTATTAAAAAAAGTGTCACTAAAAGCATGAAAATAATATTAATTTTAGCAATTAAATAATGTCATAAAAATAAGTTCACTAAAACCTCTAAGTGCTTTAGTGGCATATTAAAAAAAAGTGTCTCTAAAACTCGATAAGGCTGTAGCGACACAACCAAAAATTGTCATTAAAGGTCTTCAGTGACACTTTTTAGTGGCACTTTTTTGTCGCTGGTTGCCTAATAGACATGTAGTGGCATTTCTTTAGTTTTTAGTGACACTTTTTCTATGCACTAAATGTCATTTTATTTGTAGTGTTAGTTGAAGTTGCTTAAAATAGATTATCAATTTTATGGGTTTTGGATCCAAGTGGTTGAGTTGGATTCGCGCTTCTCTTTATTTTGTCAAATCTTCTATTTTGGTGAATGTTAGTCCGACATATGAGTTTATAACTCTGAGAGGGTTGCGCCATTTCTCCTTTATTATTTATTTTGGCCATTGATGGGTTTACACATCGCCATTGAAGATGTTTATGGAGCTGATCTTTATAAGGGTGTTATGGCAGGGATGACAGTTGATCTTTATAAGGGTGTTATGGCGGGGATGACAGATGAAAGGTTTCATCTGTCACATATTTTCTATGATGATGATGTATTGCTTATGGGAGAATGGTTAAAAAATAATATTTCAAATGTTATTTAGTTTTAAACTGCTGGATTGAAGATAAATCATCAAAAGTTCAACTAGGATACGATTGTGTGATTGGGTGGGTTGGGTTGCCAACTTCAGTAGTTTCTGTTATCTTATGGGTTGCCAACTTCAGTAGTTTCTGTTATCTTATCTTGGTCTTCGAACTTGTTGTTTTCTGTTGCATGTTCGAGGAAATAAGATTATTTGTGATGGATTTGAGAAAAAGTAATCTTCTTGAAAAGTAAATTCCGTAGGTTGAAGATGAAGATCCCAAACCTACTTCCGATTAACTTGTATGAAACCATATCCAAGTCTCATCGATTGCAAATGTTAAACACTTCGATTTTGGTACAAGAAAATACGATGGTGAAACTTTTTTTTTAGTCAACCCTGATTATGTATATTTAGGAAATCAATGCTTCTCTACTTGACTTGTAGGTGGTTGTTGAGGGGTTGAGGGATACAAGGATTCTAACACATCTTAAACTCCTTAAACGATAACATTGATAGCACTTAGGGATCCTGTAGATGAAAGAAGATAGGAGGGGGACTTGAGATAGAGATTATCGATGATAATAGGAGCTTCAACAAGTTGGGGCTAGCCCACTTGGCTAACAATGTGATTATTAACAAGGAGGTCATGGATTCAAACCCTGGCACTAACATAACAAGGAGTAGTTTAGGAGTAGGAGTAGGATAGATTTGCCGTTCAAAAAAAAAAAGGAGCTTCAAGGGGCGTTGGTAGTGGGTAGAGAGAGAGATAGAGAGAAAGAGGGGGGAGGAGAGAGAGAGAGAGAGATAAAGAGAAAAAGTTTGATGGTGATCAAATCCATAATGAAAAGACCAGTATGATGGTGCAAGTGGTCGCAAGAGAAAGTGGAATTGCACGTGGTCGCCAGAGAGAGAATTGATGGGGGATTTGCCAAAAATCTACCCCTATTTCACTAAAAATACAATCCTATTCAAAGTCAATGGTTTTCTATTTGTTGATATTGCATTGTTTTCTGGAAAAATCAAATATGATTGGTTGAAAATGCTTTGACTTTTATTAAAAGTGTATCTAATGTGTATCATTAGTAGCACCATTGATGGTGGTCAACGTTGTCTCCAATGAACTAATTATAGTGCGAAAAGAAAGATAGATTATGGGAGGGGTGGAGGTTCCGTTTTGGTTTTTTTATTTAATATATGATAAAAAAACATTAAGATAGAATATTAAAATGAAAAAAAAAAGCAATTAGAAGGGTAAAACGGAATTTTCAAGTTCGACAAGACCAAATCCACAACGAAAATAGTTCAAAAATTCCATATTTATAGTTTTAAAAGTCAATATACCGTAAAAAAATAAACAAACCATGATGATCAGTTTTCTCTCTTTTTTCAAACCTTTCAAGATTTTTTGTGATGTCAAAAAGCCACCCGCAGCATACAAAGCTTTCATAGTGAGCCATTGTGAAATATGTCGTATTTTTGGCGTAAAAAGACAAAATAACATGATACTTTTGTTTAAAACCTCCACCCTAGGTTATTTTGTGATTCTCTTTTTTAAAACATGTTAAAAACATCATTTAAATAACCAGAGTCTTATAAAAGAAAACATCATGGCAAATTAATAATACCAAATTCCTTAAAAAGACCATGGTATAAAACCAAAACCAACATTTGACCAATAGCAATCAAACTCTCGGTATTTAAAAAAAGAAGATGCCAGCAAACGGAGTCTTAGGCTCCGTGGCATCTTAATCATTCATATCGGAATGATTTAGAGATATGAATCATTTAGAGGCTCTAAATGAAATAGATCTGAATGAAATATATTAAAAAATTTAACAAATTCATCCAAAGTGTAATAAAACATGTTATTACACTGAACGATAAACACAAAAATTATACACATGATGATAAATATTTATACCTAAATCAAACCAATGTGATTTTGCAATAAATTTCCTCCGTTTTCTTTATTCATTGATTCGTACATTTACAGTTTTTTTTTTGACTTCCAAACGACCTAATCAACTGCATAAGATGGGTTTGATCGTAGAATACTCCGGTGACATCCCAGAGTTTCCCAAGCGGCTGTCGGAGGACGTGAGCAAGCATCAACGGAAGGCAAAGGAGACGTGAAGCCACAAATCTCAGAACCAAACACCAAAATCATAACAGAATGAAACCATTTCAGCAAAAATTGGTAGCATTGCATACCTGATCGAGAAGAGGCCGGCGACCGGAAGTGACGACAACGACTAGAAAGAAGACGGCTGCAGATCGATTAGGAAGACGGCGACTGCAGATCGAGAAGACGAGTTCTGTCGAGTTCGGAAAAAGAGAGGGGAAGACGACCTTGCCGGCTACCGGAGCCGTCGTCGGGATGGTTGCTGCCGGCAATGTGTTCTCTTGATCGGGATAGAACTGATAGAGAGGGATGGAGAGTCATGGAGAGTGACGGCTGGTGAAGAAAGGAGAGAAAGAGGATTATTTAGGTCAAGGGCATTTTTGGAAGATTCATCTTAAAAAGCCCATTCAGACTTGTTCTCATCTCTTAATGGTTCAGAGCCCATTAAGATTCTCTGTTTCATTCAGATGTGGTATTTTTGCATCTTAACCATCCATAACCTCTTAATCATTCAGATTAATAGGCTATCAAACACAGTCTATCTATCAACATTGTAGAAAGAACATCATGACATGTAAATCATACTTAATTTCTCCAAAAAAACCAATCATATGTTATAAATTACATCAAAAGGGCTACAAAAAAGAACAAAAATGCTGCCAAAAACACCTTGCAGCATAAAACCCCTTTTGGCATGATATTACATGAGAAAGTTTGTGATTCAGTTTTCTAAAACATAACATAAACAAAAACCACCAAAAAAAAAAAAAAAAAAATACAGAAGTGATTTTCAAGTGCATTTGCGTCTAGACCTAAGTCTTCCAGCAATACTGTTCTCTAATAACCCGTGTTCTATGACCGCACTTCGTTTCTTTCGAGACCGCGGCTTGGTTTCAGATGTAATGACGCTTTTGACCTCATCATCTTCTTTGTTGTCTTCAGACACGTTAATCGTATTCTTGTTTCCATCTTCTTCGCCTTCATCAACCTCCATCTTCAGAATCTTGCATTCCGATCCCAGATTCGTTTTCTTCTTTTCGTCTTCACCTTCATCAACCTTCGTTTCCAGAATCTTGGATTCCAATTCCGGATTCGTGTTCTTGTTTTCGTCTTCACCTTCGTCAACCTCCGTCTCTGGAATCTTGGATTCCGATTCCGGATTCGTGTTCTTGTTTTCGTCTTCACCTTCGTCAACCTCCGTCCCCGGAATCCTGGATTCCGATTCCAGATTCGTGTTCTTCTTTTCCTCTACACATTCCAGATTCGTGTTCTTGTTTTCGTTTTCACCTTTGTCAACCTCCATCTCCGGAATCCTGGATTCCGATTCCAGATTCGTGTTCTTCTTTTCGTCTACACCTTCATCAACACCCGTCTCCGGAATCTTGTGTTCCGATTCCAGATCCGACGATTCTGGATTCTTACTATTTTCTAGTTTGACATTTATACCCCTAGATTCATCTGATGATTGTATTTCAATCACATTCCCGTCCTCGTTATCTTCCTTTGAAAAGGGTAGTGACCTTTTAACAAGGTTTTCGGTCTTCTCATTCTTCTCGGAATTGGAATCAGCCCGACGGGTTTGAATCAGATAATGTGCAACAGATTTATACCCCAGACTTGAAATCTACAAAAACACCCACAATCCAAAAAGCTCGATTAAATTCAAGAAATAGCAACGTACTTTCATTTATTTGTTTATTATTATATAGCATCCCACCTTTATTTCTTCAAGGTACAATGCGTTAAGAAGGAAAAAAAAAAAAAAAAAAAAAAAAAGAAGCACAATGATAGCTAAAAAGATCATACAAAATAAAAGTAAGATGTTGTGATAAACAAAAAAAAAAAAAAAATGAAAGTACGTTGTTAAGTCTAAAGAGAACACATAAAGATTGCTAAAAAGATCAACAAACCTTCCTATAAAGAATGCCCGTGGGGGCCCACCCTTTTGCCTGGCGGCATAAACTACAATTACAAATCCCACGACAAGCCGGACAAATCCAATCGGGATTTTGCATTGCTTCAAGTACATTCTCACCATATCTGTATTTATACATACTAAAACCATCAAATTTCTTAAAAAAGACATTGTTATTTATTTATACATTCTATTTCTGCAAAAAAAAGGTTTTACTTTAGCATATGTAAATCAAGTACATAATGGTCCAATATCAGGTACACAGCAACCCACCATATGACTGACATGATAGCTCATTATTCAGATTGAAATTGAAACTTCCATACCGGTGAGAGTCAACCCTATGACCATTTTTTCAAGTATACCACCATCCTACATACTAAAAGCATCAAACTTTGACCAAGAAAGTTATCAAGATCCATTTCTTACACTATTATGGGTATTTTCTTGAATTTATCATGAAACATATAAAGAAAGAAGAATCATGGTATACCTCATATACAAACAATCTCCACAAAATTGTCCTTGAACCAGGTTACATTTAATGCAATGGGTACGATGGCCAAGTGTTTTTTGTCTGCAATGAATTTAAGCAATCGAAAACATTAAAAAAATCAAAAACAAGAAACAAGAAAGATGACAATGATTGAAATTTTGATTTGATGATACCTGCATTGATGACAAGTCTTTCCTCTAACTTGATCATAGATTTTTTTGCCATCTTTTCCATATCCATCAACAAAGAGAACCCACTCTGTTTTAGTGTCACCCAGAAGTTTTTCATGTTCTTCTGTGTAAATTTCCGGCCTAGCATTCTCTCCCATCCACGTGTCATTATTATCTTTACCTTTTTTAGATACATCGACCTCGGTGTAGCTAACCGCCGGTGTATTCTGTAACCTACAAAACACGTCATAAATCAAAGTGATTATTAAAATTATTATTACTGGAGCTTCAAATCTCAGTTTTAGTTTAATCAATCCAAAATTGCGATGAAATAACACTAAAAAAAGAAAGTAAACTGAAATTTAATCGAGTTCTATTGGAAGGATAAACATGCAACTTCGATCCATTAACGCGCCACATCTAATTAAAGCATAAAAGATATTACATTGTGGACCAAACTCATAAACCCTAAAAATACATCAGAAACTTCACTTCAAAATGCAGATCCAACTAGTAAAGTAGGAAAATCTGAAGAAGAACGAAGAAAACCTGGAAGAGCGGCGAGAGGGGACAGACGAGGGCAAAGGGGAAATACAGCGATTAGGGGTTTTATAGGGTTTGTTATTCTTTCTGTGGGTATTGGGCTTCATAGACTTCAGCTTAAGTGATAGATCATAAATTCCGAGCTTTTGCATTCTTTCGAGATTTTCTTTGATTCGTTGCTCTCTGCATTTCTCGTAATCGGAAGAGACATTAGGAGTAGACTCGTTGGAGTTCATTTTTTGATTGTTAGGGTTTACTGTAACTGGGGTAGCGATTTCTATAGGTTGTGCAGCTGTGTTGCTCATCGCCACCATTGTTGGTACTTGTCCGGCGTGCACCCTGTATCAATTGCGAGCTTCCAACGGTCGGATTTCTTTTGTAGTCGTTGGTACAATCTCGTTCTGCGTGACTGCGTGAGAATGGGCGAATATGAAAAGACTTCTATTTTAAGGTTGAATATTGGGCTTTTGACGGCATTTTTGAACATAAAAAGCCAAATGGACCCAAAATAGAGAAATAACAACTTAAGCCCAAATTTTTATTTGGGGTTGGTCCGGTTGGATGACATTTTTCAATTGCTAAAAGTTCATTAGTTATGTTTGGGTACATGAGTACATCACGGATAGTTTATAAATTAATGTAGTTCTTTTTTAGTTTCTTAAGTAGGTATGTTTGGGAAAATAAAAATGGTTGTAAATTACTTTATAAACCATCTTTTTAAATTGTTATATAGACTAATATTTCAAAAAAGTTACATAATTAATTTTGTGCCAAATATACATTCTAATATATATATATATATATATATATATATATATATATATATATATATATATATATATATATATATATATATATATATAGAGAGAGAGAGAGAGAGAGAGAGAGATAGTTAGTATCAAATGTGGAATACAAATATTGTGTGATTGTGTGAGACAATATCAGCCATTAGATGAAAAGAATGAATGGTTAAGATGATGATGGCATGATCGTAATTAATTGAAAAAAAATTATTATTTTAATTAAATTAAATCAAAAAGGGTAAATTAGACATTTTGTTGAAAAATATATAAGGAAATTTCGGATTTTAGAATATATACCAAATTTCAGGGAAATTTTGAAATCATAATTTAAAATTTAAAATTAACATTTTTGAAAATCCATATTTAATGTCGATTTCCTGGAGATTAATTTGAATTCTTTTCATGGATAAAAGTTCCTTTACTACCATTTACATTCTTGAAGAATTAGACATGAATTTGAACTCTTTTTAGGGATAAAATTCAAGTTTCATTATTACCATTTTAATTCTCGAAGAATTATACATGAATTACAAGTGCAAAACTGATATTCTTGAATAATAATTCTTTAAGAATAAGAAAATACACAACATTCTATACTATATAACATTCTTTACTAAAAACACAATATATATCCAAAATTCTTGAAGAATATACATAACATTCTTAAAGAATGTGTGAAGAATAAAATATATCAGAATGTCTGCAAATATTCTTAAAGAATATGTACGTATGACTGCAAAGAAAACCGAACACCAATCCATAATTCTGGTTCTTCATACTAACTGTATCTGGCTTCTTATCGTTCTCCCCTGCATAATACAAAACAACATCCATAAAAGGGAAATTCATCTATATTATCCAAAAGCAATAAAAATAAAAAAAAACTAAAGAATTAACAAATATTGTTGTATCACCACATCTATTCTGAAAGAATATTGCCGTTTTTGTTACCTCAATTTTTGAAATTCTAATAGAATATTGCTTCTTGCAAATCAACCACGATAGCCTGAAAAATAGTCGAAATTCAAAACCCCAGATATAGAACCAAAATGGATGGTTTGATTACCGTCTTTCTTCCAAACATTGGTGTAGCCATAAAATTCTAGATTGATGACTCTTGTAAAAGAAAGAGCATAAAAAGACATACCAAGAATAATTAATTCATTGGTCTGGAACTTACATGAGTTTATCAATTACGTGATTTAGAAAATGAAATTTGTGACTGAAAATTGGGCTTCGCTCATGTATTGCTTCACCAGCATCGCCATTAACAAAATGAAATTTGGTTTAGCCATAAAATTCTAGATTATGGTCTCATTCACCAGCATTGCCATTAACAAAGCTGCTCACATTCACCAGCATCGTGATCTCCATTAAACTAAATAATAACATAATTATAATGAAAAGAAAGTTAAACATCATTTTTTGTATCAAATTCTAAACACGAAAAACTACTGTAGAAAAAAATGAATAAGACATTAAAACAAAATCAAGAAAGTGAAAAGGGAATGAACCAGGTGTGTGACCTCCTTTTGTACGTGTCTATCCTTAAGTCTGTATCTCCCCTTTGCTTCTCTGCGTGTAAACTTTCCTCAATAAAATTGAAGAACCGAGCCCCCTCCCTTTTCCTAATCGATCAGCAGATCTGCTGATCCTAATCTGAACCCACAGATGTAGATAATTACACACATATATACACAACATTTGTAGATTATTCATACCTTTAACGTTAACAGAACCAACCATGTGGATTAGGGTTGTAGTCATCGAATCGACAATCTTTTTTCAATAGTTGCAATTGACGACACCTGTGTAGACTAATTTGAACCCGCAACGAGATGACTGGAATCACAAACGCCATTCTGCAAAAGGAATTTTGATCACATTTTCTCATCTATGGAATTCAGAAATCAGTTTGCATATTTGGAATCCAAAAGATCAGTTTCGGAAAGCACAAATCGATTCTAAACAAATAGATTCAGATTCTTCGTCGTCACCATCTTCCATTGTTGTCGCCCTCATGCATTTGAAGAATGTCAGAATACGTATATGATGAAGAACGCGTATTGACAAACGGGAAGACTCTCATAATCGACTGGTTGAGGGAGCGTATAAAAAGAGAGAGTGTGTGTGTGTGAGATGAGATAATTATGGAAGAATTAGTCAATTTACCTAAATTAGTGGACACAATTAAATATGATTAATTGATAATTATGTCAATTATATAATCAGTAAAATGAAATTGTCTAAAATGCCCTTTAAAAATGATTGGCTGATATTGTCTCACACATTAACACAATATTTAGCCTCCACATATGAACCTATATATATATATATATATATATATATATATATATATATATATATATATATATATATATATATATATATATATATATATATATATATATATATATATATATATATATATATATCCTATCCTAATAAATAAGTAACTCAAAGCCACATGTCATCACCATATTCATTTTGCCACATGTCATTTTCTCATAATTTTAAATTTCTTAAAAAAACTAATTGGGTTGAAACATTTCTAACTCCTTAATGATCGGTTTAATTATCATTCAATTTCAAAATTAATTGTTATCATTTAATTTCAAAATTATTTGTTTTTTAATATCAAATTATTTTTTAATGTGTAGAATGAATAGGGAGACAATAGAGAGACAATTGACGTCATAATATTTTGAAGAACAATTCCAATCATAATAGTGAATTTGATTTTAATATCGGTGACATTCTCATAATCAATTAAATTTATCAAAATACAAAGTCGTAATAGTAAAAATAAAAAACAAGATGTCACGATACACAAACAAATTTCTTATGTAAAATTATTAATGTTTAGATATTCTTAATTAATAATGTTTTTGTATCATCCCGTGTAATACACGTGTTTTACAACTAGTACACACACACACACACACACACACACACATATATATATATATATATATATATATATATATATATATATATATATATATATATATATATATATATATGTATATATATATATATATATATATATATATATATATATATATATATATATATATATATATATATATATATATATATATATATATAGAGAGAGAGAGAGAGAGATTTAGGTTATAATAAGACCAACAATTATTGTGTGGTTGTAAGAACCAATCAGAGACGAGAATCAGTCAAGGGTAATTTTGTCAAATGATTTATATATCACTTAATTAAATTAAATCAATTCATATAATTATGCTATAATTATGGTAAACTAGACCTATAATTATGGAATTCTCCTAACCAATTCAATTACCCTGGCTGCCATCGACACCCTCCTAGAACCTCCGCCACGTTCATCATCTCACGCCTCCGGTAAATA
Organism: Cichorium intybus; assembly: GCA_023525715.1. Taxonomy (NCBI): domain Eukaryota; kingdom Viridiplantae; phylum Streptophyta; class Magnoliopsida; order Asterales; family Asteraceae; genus Cichorium; species Cichorium intybus. The sequence continues at coordinate 41,681,822 of CM042016.1, read as the reverse complement.
CCACCGGCCGATCTTTGCCGCCAGCCTCCCATCGCCAATAGTGGAAAAGTCTAGAACAACTAGTAATATTATAAGATATTGGGTTGCGAAGTTTTACGTTATGCACAGCCTCGAAATCAGCTACAAGGTCTGTCGGTTTATCATATACATCTCACTGTTTAATTCGTGTCGTGTCTCTTTATTCTCAAATTCTTCCTTTACTCAATCTATTGCTACCATAGTATTGTAATTTTAGGGTTTTCTAAATTTTATCATTTATTTGAAACTCACAGGAGAAGTGGGATCAACGATTGAGGAATTACGAGGAATGGCTGAACAAAAAGAAACAAAAATCAGAAGAACTTGAAGAAACCCTATGAATAACTTCATCTCTTCCTTTAATTTTTGTTGAATTTGCGAAACGCTTATAGGTTTATGATACTGGTAGCAGTGATGTATAATTATCCTCTAGTCTTTAAATTCCATAAATACATCCAACATAAGATCTGATGCGATTTTGTGCGTGAATTTAATTGAATGATAAATGTTGTTTAATTCTACTTATTGTGTTGTGAATTTTGTGTTTAACTTTATTGTAAACGAAGATACACACGAGTATTATGTGCTCAAGGTGTTTAAATGTTGAATTTGAATTTTTATGTGAAAGCAAACGAGTTATGTAAGAAATGGTCAACGTGATCGCACATTGCAACGAACAACATCAATCTTCCCCATTTTGAGGGTAATTCATAAGGCCTTAGTTAAATTAGTGAATGCAATTATGATTTATTGATGCATAATTATGCTTGGAGTGTAAATCTTATTTTTTAATTCATATAAGTATGACTAAATAATCCAATTGGTTGTTCATTGTAGATAGTTTTTAATACATCCTTAAAGGACTAAAAAAACACTGGCATGCGTTCTAATTTTTTTAGTTTCTTTATTTCAAGAGGATGACATCTGGAGGCTTATTCAACCTCAAAAAGCTCTATTTAGAGGTTCAAAAAGGTTAGCTCACGACATTGTAAGTCCTTTTTTTTGACCTTTTTAGAAATATTTTTAGGTAATGTCATGGTACATGTTTTTCTTCTAAATTCACTTTAAAGCTCACGAACCCCTTCTTCGATTTCTTCTAGGGCTGGAAACACATACATGGGGATCAATTTTATGGAGAGATAAGTCGAGATTCTTGTAGATTTTGGGTAATTTTTGTGTAATTAGAATATGTACCATTTTAATAGAATGTGTTTGTATGATTTTGTGATTCTCGGATCAATGTTGTGGATCATTCTAACAGGTGAGAAGATCATTCTGATGTTGCAGGGTAATTCTTTGTGCATTCAAAACATACAAGAAATAGAGAAGAAGCCCTAAAGTTTGATTTCAAGGTAGTCATTCTGACAGAATATCATTCTTGCATAATGTAATTCTCATAGAATGTCATTATGTTTTGTATATTAGATTCTAGTATATTGTTTTAGTCATTTTGATGTTACACAATACAATGCAAATCTGATTTTTTTTAATTCATATAAGTATGATTTTGTAATTGATTCTTCCAGCATGTTTAACTTACTTTCAAAATTTGCGGTAACATTATTTAAGAATACTAGTCATTCTGATGTATGTTTTTGTAATTCATTCTAATAGAATGTAACTGATTAAGAACTTAGAATAAGAACCGAAATTAATTATACAACTTTACTAGAATTGTAACAGAATTAAAGTTTGAATTAGAAAATAAATTTGAATTTGAATTTGAAATTAAATTTAAATTCAGAATTTAATCCCATGAAAATCTCATATTCCATAACTGAAAAACATAAAAGGTTTATATTACCCTTTAGAATGATATAATTAGAAACTTGATATTTTTTTATTTAAAAAAATCAATATTTTGTTATTAATCACAACCATTGATAATTATAATCCTACACACCAGATTTGTCCTTACGACCACACAATAATTGTGGTTCTTAATATAACCCAGCCCTATATATATATATATATATATATATATATATATATATATATATATATATATATATATATATATATATATATATATATATATATATATATATATTGAAAGGCAACAATTCCATAAAACGGAAAAAGCAGGGAAACACCAGCCAGGAGCTGGGGCAACCCAAGAACAAACAGTCCGTTACATAGTAAAGCCTAGTCTAGGGGATAACAGCCATCTACTCCTATCTATGTTACACTTGGACGCTCTACTGTCAATCCAAAGAAACGACTCGAGTTGGATGAGAGCAAAGACGTCTTCCACCCTTCTTTTCTTGTCCGTAAAGGTTACTTCATTTCTAAGCTGCCACAGGAGGACTCGAGTTGGATGAGAGCAAAGACGTCTTCCACCCTTCTTATATATATATATATATATATATATATATATATATATATATATATATATATATATATATATATATATATATATATATATATATATATATATATATATATATATATATATATATATATACACACACACACACACACACACACACACACACACACACACACACACACACAAATACACTAGGGTTTGCATCTTCGTACGTTGCAATAGATACGCTATATTTGTTTGAAAAACACAATCTACCAAGTACATACGAAGCTATATATACACACACAGTAGGGTTTGCATATTTGTACGTTGCAATGTATACCCTATGTTTGTTTGAAAAACACAATCTACCAAGTACATACGAAGCTTTGAGAAAAAACATTAAAAATTAATTTATAAAATTAAATAACTCTTCAAAAACATGTAAACAGATATGTAAAACAAAATATGAATTTTATAGAAGTGGATTCTTAAAAACTACATTGTAAAAAAATTGAAAAGAAAGTAATATAAAAAAATTAAGTTAAAAAAGTTACAAGATGAACAAATTAAAAATATTACTAAAGTTTGGTGGATAATAGAAAAAATAAATTTTTCCAAAATTGAAAGAAAAAATATTAAAGTTTATAAAACAATAAATTTTAGACTAAAATTGTAAGAAAGAAAAAACCATGGGGTGAAAAAATAAAATATTATTAAAGTTGAAGGAAATAATGTAAAATTTTTAATGAATCCACCGATAAGAACCATACTTTGTAAAACGTATGATTTATATAATAGGTGTGCCAATTACTACAAATTAGATTTTAAATGTTAATTCTTCTAGTTTTACATTATATAATTTAATATATGATTTGAGTTCAATAAAAATTAAACTACATGTAACTGTGACATATATAAAGCCTCGACTAACCTCGAGTAAGACTACTATTATTGGAAGCCTTCAATCTTTAGCTCATCAAATAAATATTTATAAAAATCAAAAGGCTTGTGTTACCTAGGTGGCCACAACAACCTACCACACCAAATTAGATTTCCTTGTCTTTTTCTTCTTTCTTTTTAAATTTTCCTTTTTATTTTTTTTTCTTAAACATCATTTTATTAGAAATCAGTTATAATATTTATTAAAAAATAAATAATAGACATTAGAACACATAATTTTTTCTCTACAAAATGATATCAATATTGAGAGAATTTTTGTGGTTTTTTATATAAAATATGTGATACAAAAGCCTACCACCGGGCAACATACACAATTTCGGCCAATTACGGGAGGAATTCGTGGGGTACTTCATGCAAAAAAGAAAATACACAGTAGACGCCCAAGCCATTCTACGATGTAGACAAAGAGAAGAAGAATCGCTCCCAGTTTACGTTACCAAGTTTAATGATGCAAGATACCTTAGTTGACTGTGTGAGATAGAATCATACTCATTCTTTTCAGCTATATGTGTATTAGTTAGAGGGGCTTCAGGGAGAGGTTCCTCAATGGCTCCACTTTTCTTATCGTTTTGACTACAATTCCCAAATAATGATACAATCAGGATAAATGGAGTTATTCAGTTTATCATTCAAGAGGATAGTTAGCAGTGAAAAGTTTGAATCAAAAAGAGTTTAAGTTTGTAGACATCTATAGGACAAGAATCTTTATTAGTGATTTGATAAATATCCTTTATAAAACTAATTACCCAAAAAATTGTTTTATCAAAGGCTACACTGTGGATATTTATCACGAGTCACAAGAGCTTCATCTTATATATATCTTTACGAATGAAAAAAAATCACAGTCACAATGGAACATCTAATTTTTATCGTGAAATAAAAACATAAATACAATTGAATCTCCACATTCTCCATCAAGAACACAATAACCAACAAAAATGTGATGTTTTTCCGAAAAAGAAAAGTTAGGGCCCACACGAAAAGGTTTGTCAAATGTGATGTTTTAAAATGGAAAAAAAATCTTAAGGTCTTTTTCAGGAAAAACAATTGAGGGTCTTTTATGGAAAATGTATTACCAGAAGATTACCTGCAAAATTAGGTAATTAGGCTGAATTAATAAGTTTCTCCACATTTAGGTCTGTTAAAAAAATTCGGTCTAAATCGGAAAGACGAGAAAATATAAGGTTATTTATGGAATAGATGTGATGTTTTTCTAAGTAAGAAATTACAAGGCACATACAAAAAGTTTTGTCAAATGTGAGGTTTTTTCTAGAAAAATTTTTAGGGTCTTTAATGAAAAAAAAATATTACCAAAAGATGATTTGCAAAACCGGGTAATTGGATTAACTAAATAGTTTTTCCAAAATTCAGATTTTTTTTAAATTTCATTCTATACTGAAAACCGGGAAAATATAGTCTTTTATAGAATAAACTCTAAAAAGTTAAAAAAAAAAAAAAAAAAGTATGAAACGTATGACCACGAAAAAAACGGGTGTGGAGAAATTAATATGAGGTTGAAGTGATGCTAAGAGGTGCAGGGGTATATAATTGGTACGCCTTATAGTCCAAAGAAGAGTTTGAAATGTTACATTGATAAATATATATCAAGATGCTTTGATGGTTAACCGAAAGAAGTGACCATATTGTGTATATGACATAAAATAATAATAATAAATCCGTGGCGGAAGAGGGAAGCGCCTCACCCTCAGTCACCAATTGTGCTTGACAAATGCTTCACATAAAATCGAGAAGATGAACAATCGAGAAGCGGTGGAGCGGCGACGCGATGGTCGATGATCGCAACTGGAAAAACGGTGTTGTGAGATACCGGTGGAGAAGACGGAAAATCACCACAGTAACAAACCTGACCTCCGAAACGAACGTTGACGAAAGAAACGACCAAAACACCCACATGCAAAGAAGAGAAGACCAAGCGATGGAAGAAACCACTGAGAACGGGAATTCATCACAGTCGCGTCAAAGAGAAGCAACCGACAAACAAAGGGAGAGGAATCGGCAGAGATGAAAATAAAACCCTCACACAGACAACACGTGTCACAACGAAATGTAAAGCGAGAACGGTAATTCCGAAATCCTTAATAACATAAAGAAAATGTAAAGCGAGAACGTGTTATAACAGGGTCCAAACATACGTTTTTTAAATAATAGAATAATAATAAGCGTTCTCATATACAACTCTATATTTTATATGCATGAGACATACAAAATTTTCCTATTAAAGATTGTTCCCATCACAACAATTGACATCTAACGACAATTAAACTCGACATAAAAACAAGTGAACATCATTTCATTCATCACTCAAGATTAAAAAAATTGACTTTTGCGCACCTCTATCAAACAACAAAAATAAAATGATTCTTCTTTAAAGTTGATGGAAACAAATCAATAAATGATTTCACAAAGTTACAATTGTGTTAAAATAGAAAATTACGTGATTGGTGGTATGATATGAGTGAGCGAGATATCCGGCAAGGGAAATATACAGTCGAGTACGGAGTGAGAATCTTGAATAGAGAGTGAGGGAGCAATTCAATAATTGCCGCCCCACGCTAAGCCGACAATTATAATCCTGCTTCCCTCCTCCTATTTTCCGTCCGTCTACATGCAAAAATTACCATATTGTCCTTCTATGTTGGGAAGTCATCGTAGACCCTGAACGTGATTCCCTTTGCCTGTCATCTGTGAACTTTTCTTCGCCTATGAACTGACGGACATATACGAATGGGTTTAAACTTTTTGTCCTTATGCGTAGATCCTCAAGTTATAAATCTTAGCATACATATTTAGCTATTTAGGGGAGAAATGATACATACTTGTAACTTTTCTTCCTATACCTATCCATGTTAAATCCTGAAGTTAAAACATTTGTCATCATTTAACATGAGTATGAGGAAATATAATTTCTCATTCAGGAATGTGCATATCAACCCACATAACAAACACACAGTAAAAGGTTTATTTAAGATTATTATATATTTATTAGGCTAAAAGGGGATGGTGTCTATTAAGAGTAGGACGTATGTCTGTCATATAGGTGCCACGTAAGATTACTGAAAATGTTGTCATATGTTTTCATCAAGGATTGATGCTTCCAAAAGCCCTTTGTGTAATACGGAAAAAGAATCAACGGATCATTTATTGATAAAATGTCGTATTGCTTCGGAGGCTAGGGACTGGATCTTCAAATGGTGCGGTATACCGAGTGTACGTTTTGATGGAGTGGTAAACTTTCTTGATTTTGCAGCACATTGGGGAAATTGTCCAAAAAAGAAGGAAAGGTTTAACGCAATCGCATATGGTCTACTATGGTTCACGTGGCTAGCGAGGAATGATAAGGTGTTCAAGCAAGTACGTACCACGCCTGCGAAGATCGCTGATGAAGTAATCTCACAAGTGTATTCATGGTTTAAGTATATAACTAAAGGTGTCATAGGTAGGTGGATTGATTGGAGTTTATCTCCATTTTGTTGAATGGTTGTTATTTCTACTATTGTTTCCTGTAACTTGTCAAAGCTTTAGCTTCTTGCTTTGCTTGTGGTTCTTTATATATATATATATATATATATATATATATATATATATATATATATATATATATATATATATATATATATATATATATATATATATATATATATATATATATATATATATATATATATATATATATATATATATATATATATATATATATATATTTGCTGTTTCCAAAAAATTGATGCTTCCAAAACATTGTGAAATATCTAGAATTTAAAATAAAATTAAAATTAAAACATTACACTAAAAAGACATTACATTAAATTAAAAAAAATACATTAAATTAAAAAGAACATTACATAAAAAAACATAACATGACATAATAAGATAAAAATGACAATCCTAAATAAAATGAATACTTTCAATCCGAAAAATCTCCGTAATCATCAGCCAGATGCGTATGGAGGTCGATGTGGTGAAGTTGATATATATGTTCCGCTAAATCAGCATGAAGTTCATGATGTTAGTGCTTTGTTTCTTCCTTCTTTTTGCAACATATCATGGACTACCCGACTCTATTGGTACACATGAAGAGACGTTTTAGTTTTCCACTTGACATATCGCTTTCCCCACGTCTTCTAAAACCATATTATGTAAAATGATACACGTATACATAATAGATGTGAGTCTTTCCACCGTTCGTGGATGTGCCGAATTTTGTAGAATTTGTCAATGCTTCTTGAGAGCTCCAAACGCTCACTCGACATCCTTTCTAGCCCTTTATTGAGCTGCTTTATACTTTATGTGTTTTGGATCACCTGAACATCTCAACAATTTCACAAGCACAACATATTTTGGATATATACCATCAACAAGATAATACCCATATTTGTAAATGGAGAATCTGGTGCGGGCCCATTACAAAAACCGTCAAATAGAGGTGACATGCTGAGAACGTTCATATCATTCATTGAGCCGGGGGACCAAAGAAGGAATGTCAATAGAAAGATCCTATGATGCAACTGCTTTAAGTATGACCGTTGGGTGATTTTATCACCCCGTGTATATTGCCCCTGCCATGCATTAGGGCAACTACCCCACTCCCAATAAAGACAATCCAGATGTTGGGGAATCAGCGGAAGCACCAACGAACACGGCCAAGTACTTCGACAAACGATCAAAGAACTATCAAGACTAGTGAGAAATACGAAGAATTGAAACTGAGAAACACAAGGATATAAAACAGTTCACTCGAAAATAAGCCAAGCTAAATTCATTATGAGAAACGATAGAAACTTCATTGATAAACGTCAATGATTTACAAGAGAGAATCTATGACTACGCTTTGTTTTTGACATATTTGGAATATTACAATGCATAGATATGGAGATATATAAATAGCGTGACATGGAAGGCTGAACACGCAAGTATTGAGTAGGAAATAGCAAAAGGACAAACTAGCCCTGCACCTAGTCACTTTACATGTGGTGAAGTGACTACTTCTTGCTCCCCAAGCTGCCCCTGACACAGAGCAATGTAATTCACGTGTTCCTAAGATATTTTTGACAGCAATGTGACAATACCAACAGGGTCTGACCAATACTTTATCTCGATCTGATATCACCCAGTTGGTCTTCGGTATGAGTGCTTCCCTTCGAACGAGACTGTGACTGTCCGACTATGCCTCTTCAACTTCTGTCGAACTACACTTCGTACAAGGGCTGAATCTTCCTCCATGAAAGAACTCTTATGTCTGAAATTCGTATTGGCTGGAAGATACTGTTGATACAGCTTCTTCTGCTGATGACAAGTTCACGACTATGATCGTATCCCTAGCTACAGCTGTCACTGTGAACATCGGTCCGTATAAGATATTGATGAACTGCTTCCTCAGACACAACTCTTCGGTCCGGACTTAGTACTTGCTTTGTCACACACCTTTAGTCAGGTAACCAGTCTGTCACCAACTGAATTTTGTTGTTTGTCTTGGATATTGCTTTTGTTGTATGCCTCAACCAAGAACATGACCCCTAATCCTGACGAAACAATGACTTCGGTCCTGTTGATCTTCATGTCTTTGGTTTCAACCTTCTGCTAATATTCTGAAGGAACACTTCCTTCTGTGCTGATCTGCCATGGTTGATCTGACCGAAGCGAAGGACTCCCACTTGACCAAAAGTATGGGGACTTGTCTGAGATGCACACCTCAACAACACTGGCTAGTCTCGCCTTTGTTTCTGGTTGCTTCAGACAATTATTCCACTTCAATTGTTATGGATAGCTCCAGTTTAGATTAGGCTCCACACTTGCTCAATACTAGACTTCCAACATCCCATACAAATCATAAACATTTGCGTGATGCACGTACAATGCTTGAACATCATTGAATGTAAGCTTACGCAAATATCTTGGACCGTAAAGTGTAACAATACATCTGCAAAACTCCTCTAGGCTTCCCGTGTGACCCGCTCGGACATTTAGAAATACTCATCCCATGAATCTCCTACGGAACCGTAAGCTAATTAACATACTATAACTGTACATTTCTATATTGGAGAAAACCCTTCTGCACCTCTTGCATTGGGACATTGCCTAATATACTCATACATGTTTGTCAAATCGTTGGCTATACGTAGCAATAAATATTTATCCATTTGAAACATTCGCTAGATTACTGTTGCATAAATAGTATTATCATTAAAGTAGTATGCCATAAGAAGGTTGTTTGTAACCCAACGTTCCCTCAGCAAAATTTTTTCGAGTCATCCGTTGTGAACTTTCAGCCTCATCTTCAACATCATCTTCTAAAATATCTAGAAAAATTTACATTGATTTGAAAACAGCCTCACGAGCGTTAAACAACGATTAATATCTTTGAATTGGTGTGAGCATTTTGAAAAATATTTAAAAGAGGATATATGTTGGTGTGGTGAAAAATGATAGTGTGTATGGGTATTTATATTGATATTTTATGGTGAAAATTTAAATAAATACTATATATATTTCAAAATTTATTCAAAGTTTAAAGAAATAAAGAGGAGAACAAGATGAAATAGGTGTGTCATTGAAGAGCACCACCCATCCAATGCGCCATCACGACGCGATGTTCCTCAGCGGTATCGAGGGACACATCGGATGCCGTCGACACTTTTCCTCTCCACTCATTTCAGCCTTAGGCTAAGAGATATGGATGTCTTATCTAGATATCATCCAAGTTATGTCTTTGTATTCCATCAATGTGGCTATGGATGCCTATGTAGTTACCATTTTTTAAATTTAAATTTAAATAAAAACAACCATTTTATTAACTTAAATTAAAAATTACATTACTATGAAGAAAAAAATACATAACTAGAAAATAAAAAATTACATAATTAGAAAATATAAAACATACAAATTATAATTTTCTTTTATTTTTCGTTTAACTTTCATTACGCAAAAAGGTTGAAGTTTTGTGAGACCATTTGTTGTGAAAATAGTTGTTGTGGTGACATTGAGAATTGGTTGTATATTGACGGAATTTGGAAAAATAGATTTTGAGAATTGAATTGTGGGCGATAAAATGGTGGTGATGAACGATTGTAGTAAAAAAAATTAGTTGATGAAGTATTAAATGAAATTGGGATGTTAGAAGTCATTGTGAAAAATAAAGAATATATATATATATATATATATATATATATATATATATATATATATATATATATATATATATATATATATATATATATATATATATATATATATATATATATAAAAGAAATGGTGTGAAAAAAGTCTTAGAGATGTGGTATTATTTACAGTGGATAGTTTAATTGGTTATATATATATATATATATATATATATATATATATATATGTATGTATGTATGTATGTATGTATGTATGTATGTATGTATGTATGTATGTATGTATGTATGTAGTCCCCACCCCTTGCAGACTTAAACAATTAAACTTAAGAAAAAAAAATTGTGATAATTTTATTTATCACAATTTTCAACCAATATTTAAAAATTAATTAAACATTTGAAATTGTCATTAATTTCATAAATGACATCAATAAAATTACATGTCATTTTCAAAACGGTGACTTGACAACCAAAACAATAGCATCTGCAAAAAAATTAGAGTATTTTGTAATAATATCTGTAAAAATAAATTTTTTTTTGTTAGAAATATTCAAAAATTATTTCTAAATCAACATATTTCTTTATATTGTCGTTTTGACTTGTAAAAATGAAAAAAACCAAAAAAAACATTTGTTAGATGATTTCTCGGATGGGGCTGCGGATTTTGCAAAATGTGTATGCAAAATCCTAAAATCAATCTGAAAAATGATGACAATTTTTTTAAAATTGTTTTTATAGTATAAACTTTAAAGACCATTTTCATAGGAATAAAAAACTTAATATTGTAGTCTTGACACACGAAAATATTAGAGTTTTCTTCATTGTTCAGAGGATTATATGGTTTCGAAGATTTTGTAGATGTGAAATCTTCTGAAAATGGTTTTTGAATATTTATAATAAAAAATAATAATAAAATCGGGGTTTTAATAATTTTTACAAATAAAACTTGGATTTTTGTGGAATGCAATTGAGATCTTTTTTTTTGAAATTCTTTTTGAATACAATGTAGTTTTGGTTGCCACATATCATTTCTTAAATGATGTTATCATTTCATAGATGGTTTGTAATTTCGCAGCTTTTATATGACAACTTGATGGTTATTTTGAAGATTTAATTAATTTTTGATTATTTTTAGAAAATGGTAAATAAGTTTAACCTTGTTTACTTTTTTTTTTTTAAAGTTGAATGTCTCTTCAAAGGATATGGGACGCATACAAATTCTTTAATAGGTTTATTTAAGTCATATACTTTGCAAACCTCTATCACAATATAACAATTTTTGTTAAAAAATCTAAATGAGTATCGAGTTAAAAAAATAGAGACATTAGACATTTCTTTCATTTTGAAGCTAAATTATTGTGGTATCCTATTTGAAGTGACGTCATTTCCAAAAACAAGAATATCTTGAAAAGTCTTCTTTAACTTTTTCTAAACCAACTTCCAAAATACAAAATGATGTTCAATAATTTAAAATAGAAAAAACTGCAAAATTAGTTGACGTGGTTTGTCAAAAACTATGGTTTGGGTCCAAATAATTTTCAACCTAGATAGGAGGTCCAAAATCAGGAATTTTCCGTGATTTTGGTCCCTAACTCACTTGAACAAGGTTATCAAACTCGAGATCCTACCTAGGATCGTTTTTTGTTTTGCAAAATCGGGATCGCAGGATCGGATCGGATCGTAAGATTCTACCAAAAGCACAAAAAATGAAGAAATACATATTATACCATAAGTTCACAAGTTACAAAAAGAAGTTTCAAATATTCAAAATAGCTAATAGACATATCCAATCTAATTTAATCTCAAATAACAAACGAATCATCCAGGCATGCGACGAAGAGGGTGAGTGAGAGCCTGAGGGCTGAGCGAGACTGTGAGAGAGGGAGGACACGAGGAGTCGAGGAGTCTGGACTCTGAAGTATAATGAAAGACGGAAGGAAATTTAGGGTTACAAGTCTTATAAGTTAGAATTTATTTTTTCTCAAAATGTCAAATAAAGTCAAAAATCAGATTTTTATTAAACTTAGTAGAATCGGATCGTATACGAGTATACGATCCCCGATCCAAGTCTACGAGTTTACGTACGAGTTTAGTCAAAAATCAGATTTGTATTAAATTTAGTAGACTCGGATCGTATACGAGTATACGATCCCCGATCCGAGTCTACGAGTTTACGTCCGAGTTTGCTAAAAAACGAGTTTAGTAGAATCGGGATCGTTTTTGAAATCTAGGATCGTAAACTCGTAAGAGTTTACGAGTAAACTCGGGAGTTTGATAACCTTGCACTTGAAAATTACTAAAACACCCTTTTAATTTTTTTTTCTTTTGTAACTTATTTTAATAATTTTTTATTAAAAACTAAAAAAAACCACCCACCATTTTTTTTTCTCTCTCTCTCTCCTCATCTAAATGATCGGCGACCTCTTTTTTTTCCTCGGGCATTGCAACCATCTTCTCCTCAATCTCCTCTAGTTATCTCCGGCGACCTCCATTGGCACTGGCCTTCATCACCATCGTTTGCTCTCTTTTTTCTTCTTGCCATCTCAACCCTAGCCGCCACCAGTGACTGCAGCCACCGTAGAATAAGCCTTTCGTCGATAACCTCCATTTCGTCGGTGACTGATCCGATCCGTAGTTATCTTCGGTGACCTCCATTTCGTTGGTGACCGATCCGTAGAATAAGCCTTCTCTTTGTGTTAATTTGATTGATTTTGTTAACCACCTTCTCCTCTTTTCTGTGTTTCAACCACCGTTTTTCTCTCTGATGAAATAACCCACCAACAACAAATCTCACCCTCAAAATTACCTTATCCTTTCATGTCTCAATAACTATTGTTAGTTAGGTTAGCTTCACGCACTACACACCACCAAGAAAGGAGACAAACACAGGCTTATAAAGAGACAAAGTGGAAGTCTTAGAGTGAGAAGAAATCAAGGCATATATTAACTTGTTTTCAAGGTTATGTAATGGTGTTTTCACCTGGCTCCCGCAGCGGAAGTGGGAATATTGTTGGCCGCCGACCAGGAGGTCACCGACCTGGTTCCAAAAACAAGCCAAAAGATTGTTATCGTTCAATGAAATTATTGTTTGATACATCAAGAAAAGATGTTAATTCTTTAGGAATGGGCCCACAAGATTGTTATCATTCAATGGAATTCTCCGTAAAGAAGTTAATTTCGCAAAGGCGGGAGAAATGGTTCTGGAGAATTTCTGTTTTTCGAAGCTTATAAATGTCACGTTCTTCCAGAAAGAATCACAGGCGATGAAAGTCCATCCTTGGCAAGCGTCGTTGTTTTTCCAGGTAATTGACCTTGTAATTTGTTGTTAGACAGAAAGAATTTGTATCGGTTCCTAATTCGGATTAAACACGAGGTTGGAATACAATTAATTAACATTGTAATTTGTTGTTTTGTATCGCAATCTTTGCTAGTTTAGGGAGAGACCTCAACGATTGAGAAACTAAATTGGTTAGTTGATTGTCCTGGAGTTGTAAATCGACTAGAATATTTGTAACACCCAATTTCTTATCTCTAGATTACACCAATAACCACTCAAAATAACCACAAGGGTTTATGGTGTAATCAAAGTTAAGCAACAGAAGTACAAGTACATATCAAAAAAACAAGTATGTAACAAACATGTCCCAAGAACTGGGTTACAAAAGACTGTTTACAAAACTATACAAAAGTGTATTATGGTCTACAACTAGTTCAAAAGTCAAGTCCCATGTCCAGATGAATCATCCCTCAGCAATCTTCTTACCTCTGTCACCTATAACACAACATATAATTATTTACATGAGCTAATTAAGCTCAGTGAGAAAAATTATCAGAGTTTAGAAATCAATTTAATAATTATCATAATTTCCACAATTCAAATTACTGATATCTATTTCAATGACTATCTCAGTCATTTGGTATACTCAATCAAGCTCAGCAATCACATTAACAAGAAATTCTCAATCTTGTTTAATTCATGTTAATTGGTTATCTCAACTAATTAAGATGTGCAATAAGTCAATTTAGTTATAACCAAACTATTTATATTGAATTATAACTACTCACCTGATGTATGTTCAGTCAGTGGTCCACCCGTGCCTCGTGTATCTCTTTTCCTTCTCTGTGTATCTGCTCAAAACAACACCTCATGTCATACTTCAATATTCTCAAAACAATTTAACCACATCTAACTCATTAGATCAAAAATTTATAACTAACAAGATCACAATCTATGAACATCATACACTATTTACTCATGACTCTCAATTTATGCGGTTTCTTACCAAATCAACCGTTAAAACTCCACAACAATCACATCAAAGACTCCATATAACTTACAATAACAACCTACTAACAACACATGAGCTAATTTAGAGCATATTTTCGAGTTCAAGAATCTAGGGTTTAAGAATCTAGGGTTTAAAACCCTAAAACCACAAATCACTAACCTCAAAGCTTACATTTAGACTCTTATAGACTTGCTACACTACTAATTGAACTCTAACTTCATCAATTTCGCAGGTGGTCATCGAGACCACAAAGAAATCACTCCAACACAAGGTATTTCAAGGTTGAAACAAAGCCAAACTCAAGGAGGATTACCTTTTTAAGCTCCAAGTACAATCCCTAGCTTCAATTTGCGAATATAAAGGTTTAATCTCGACTTAGATGAGTAGAATTCGAGTTCTAGGGTTTGAGAGGAGTTTTGGGTCGGAATAGCTTTTTACCAAATGAAAGGAAATGTTGAAATTTAAGAGGCTGTTTGGATGTGTGTTTCCAAAGTGCTTTTTAGCTTTTTGGCTTTTCAAAAAGTCAATAAGCTGAAAAAAGTGTTTGGGTAACAATAAGCACTTTTTATTTTAGCTTTTCAGCAAAGGTGGAAAAGTTGTTTTCCAAAAGCTCCATAATCTTGGCTTTTCAAAAGGAAAATGGCTTTTTACTTGCAAAATGACGATAATGCCCTCCAACAATATATAAAAATGTCTTTTTCAGTCATTTTACATATATAAAAGCTTATCCAAATACTTTTTAAACCAATATTAATTTTTCCTACCACATAAGCTTAACCAAACACTTTTTTAAAAACTCATTTTTAAAAAGCCATAAGCTCATAAGCACTTTTGCCTAAAAGTGCTTATTAGCTAAATAAGCTTATCCAAACAGCCCCTAATTTAAAGTACCCTGCACCCGTAACCCGCCCCGAGCTGTGAAACCCGCCCCGGGTTTTGCTCAGACCCGACCCGGGCTGTGAAACCCGCCCCGGGTTTTGTTACGCAACTCCTCGTTTTGGTTTTTGGTGCAGCACGACCCGGCCTGCCTGACCCGACCCGGGTTCCCTTCGAACACGACCCGGGCTCAAAAACTAGACCCGGGTTTAATTGTTTTCCATTTTCGTTTGTTTCTTTTATTTCTTTTAGCATCCTACTTTTATTAGATTCGTTTCTAAACATCTTAACTCATGTTTTAACTCATCTAATCTCATATATATATATATATATATATATATA
The DNA here is from genome assembly GCA_023525715.1 of Cichorium intybus. Classification (NCBI taxonomy): domain Eukaryota; kingdom Viridiplantae; phylum Streptophyta; class Magnoliopsida; order Asterales; family Asteraceae; genus Cichorium; species Cichorium intybus. The sequence goes on along the minus strand of CM042016.1, from coordinate 41,665,896 downwards.
TATATATATATATATATATATATATATATATATATATATATATATATATATATATATATATATATATATATATAACACAACTCTACTATAAATTTAAAGTTAAGGTATTACAATATTGAACAAAATCATTTACTATGCATGGGTTTTTGGGGTTTTATATATATATGTTCGGATTGCAGGTGGGTTTTTTTATAAATACATGTTGGGTTTTAGTGAACAAAATCGTTTGAATGAACTTTTGGGTTTTACAAATATATGTTTGGATTTGCATATTGCATTCATGTTTTTGAGGAACTGTGGTTCTCGGAGTTCATGGCGGTGAAGTGGTGGCTTGAGGGGTGAAAGATTGCAGGAGAGTCCTCATAGAATCTATGCAATTCGGGGACCATAGTTGTGACCATGATGCACGCCACTTTGGTAGCATCGTCATAGTGTTTCTTGAATGATGCACATTCCTCAGGAGTAGCAGTTTCTTGATCGACCTCAATGAGCTCCTTTTCGAGAACATACTCTTTGTCCTCGAACCTAAGTGTCATCTTGATACTTCGCATCCAGTTGTTATAGTTCGTGCCATCTAATTTCACATTTGAACAGAGCGAAAGGATCGATGTGAAGTTGGTGTTATGGTTGGAGTGGGGAGCGGACGGAGTAGCAGAAGCATCAGGAGTAGACATCTTTAAAAGAAGATAGTTTTGATTAGACAAGGACAATCCTTAATATATGTCACACCCCGATCCTTGGCGGAATTGATCAAGGCGTGATATATTGTTCAAAGTCTCATGACAACTATGTTATAATATGATTAGATTCAATTAAGTACTAAGTAGGCAAACGAGATCCACAACATACAAATACAAATTCAAATACAAACAACATTTATTACATCAAATTTAAATAGTCTGGTGGGTTTCTAAGGTACACCCTACTTTTCATCAACTTCATTCTTCAAATCTGCATCATGGGTAAAAACAGGTCAACTACGAGAGTTGGTGAGTAATCAAGTTTTATTAAAGAAAATTGTGAGTTTGAAATATTGATAATTTGAAACTTGTTTTCTTTTGAAGTCGACAAGCAAGTGTTATTGAGATAACGGTTTATAAATCAAAAATATTGATTAACAAATGATAACAACAACAATAAGTCCTCACCCTATATGTACATATACATGTATATATATATAGGATGGAGCATCTAATCATCATACACACTCAACCACGTGCAATCAATCACCTTAGCGTCCCAAGGCGGGGTGGTCAACCCAATAGCGCTATTATTGTCCATAACGTACCTCAAGAATACGGGCATAGTCATGGAGATTAGACTAAAATGATAATGCACTACAAGTACATGTAGCGTAAACAAACAATAATTATACAAATAATGATTCAAGTATAATTGTCTCAATTGTGATAAAATAATAAAATGAAGTTGAAAACATATTAGAACCACATGATACACCCCAAAAGTATTGAAAATTATAAAATATGGGGTAGATTACTCACATTAGTCCAAACGGAATACGCGTGTCGTACGAAAGACGGCTCGGGTCAAAATGACGTAGAACCTAATATAATTAATAGTTTTGGCTTAGGAATCGATAAACGAGAATATAGTATTAATAAAAATAATTAGACATATATTCTTATATTAGATAAATTAACAATAATCCAAATTTTGTTTTGAATATTAATGTATTCATATGTTAAATGAATTTTAAATTGAATTAATTACTTTGCTTAATTAATTTATATTTTCACTTTAGGTAAGATTTTAATAATTTCTTATTAAAATAATAACTAGTCAAATTATAAGTATTTACAGATTTTATATATTATAAACAATTATTTATATGAAATAATCATTAAAAATGCATTTTTACATGCTTAGATATTTAGGAAAATGGTTTTAAATACTAAACAGTAATGAAACATTCTGAAATTATCAGAAAATCATTATTTCATAAAATAGTAATTACTGTAAAATTTTCATATTTTTCTTAACTGCTTTAGTATTTATTTAGTATTTTAATAATTAAACCACAACAAATTTCGGGAAAAATAATAAATGATTCCCAAAAATTCTGGAAAATTAACCATAGTTTTCTAACATTATATTGAGCCTACTGTAAATAGTTTGGATATTTTGTACAATGGGAAGTATTTATTATGTTTTTCATTATTAACTAATCAATAAAATCATAAATAATAGTAAACTATTAAGGAAAATTCATTAAACTTTTTATCTATGATTAATATGTCATATATGATATTGTGACAAGGGTTTATAATTTTCGGAATTGTATAGCTATTTATTAACAATTTAACCCATTAAACAATCATTAAATTTGGAAAAATAAGAAAACATTCTTACAAAAATCTGTAAATTTTTGCATGGGGTCTTTACAATGTTATTAAGGTGTGAAAAATATAAAATCGTGTTGTTGACATACATAACTATATTTTTCTATTTATTTAGCTTCAACAAAATATAATACAAAATAACCATAAAACTGTAATATAAATGCATGAAACTTCATAAATTATGTTTTCTCAGTTTATGGGTCATCCCATAATTTTCTCAGAATTTATTGAATACAAAAAGTATTTTATATGAATTATTGCCCTATTTTAGTGCAATAATTATAATAATTCGATAACAATGAGTTAATTTCTGAAAATTTCCAGAACTTCTTATTTTATTAATGGGATTCTGAGAAAAATCAGGTTTATACATAAAATGAGTTTTAGATATTTTGGTGGATTTAATTTGTTTCATGTATGAATTTGAAACTTTTAACAACATACCTTGAGGAATGCTTCAAGAGGGATGAAGATTTGAGTATGAGGGATTGTTCTTGGCTGGAAAATGAAGCTTTCTTGGAGAAATTTCGAGATTGAGAGTGAGAGAAAGAATAGAGAGGGTTTGAGTGGTGATGAAAATAATGTGGTGAGAGGAAAAGGAAAGGAAAGATGATGGGAGGTGTGAGTGGGAGACCATGGGAATATCTTTTGGCTTTTGGTGGTCTTCATAATTTTCCACTAGCACAAGCATCTTAAGATTTTTATAAAATTTAATGTAGTGTTTATAAAAATAGAGTTTTATAAAAAATAGGTTATTATTTGATTATAACAATCTACTTTGATTTGAAATTTAATTATAGCATTCAAGTTTGATTCTTTTAATTTAATTAGAGAATTATACTTTTATTTGATTATAATATGGTATCATAATTTAATTTGATTATAGTTATAACGTTATACTATGCTATATTGCTATTAACATCAATTTATAACGTAGTGTATGAGTTTTGATCCTATTAGCGTCAAGTAATCTCGATTAGGGTTTATTAGATTTCCAATTGGGTTGGATTGACCCGAATCCATTTTAGGCGGATGTCACAGTCTCCCCTACTTTAGGAAATTTCGTCCCGAAATTTCATAAGAAAGTACCTTAAGAGAAAAGATGCGGGTATTTGGTACGCATATGATCCTCACGCTCCCAGGTATACTCGGGTCCACGTGCCGACTGCCACCTGACCTTGACCAGGGGAATGCGACTTCTTTTGAGTTGCTTTTCCTTCCGGTCGGCAATTTCCAAGGGTTTCTCGATAAATTGCATTGTCTCGTCAATTTGGATATCCTCGAGAGGAACATGAAGGTTCTCGTCTGCTAAACACTTTTTGAGGTTAGCTATATGAAATAGTGGGTGAACTTTCTGAAGCTCTGTTGGTAGATCCAACTCATAGGCTACTGGTCCGATCCTTTTCAGGATCTTAAACGGGCCTACGTAGCGTGGTGCCAATTTACCCTTGCGTCCAAATCGAACCACACCTTTCCATGGGGACACTTTTAACATGACCATGTCACCCACGATAAATTCAAGCGGTTTGCGTCGCTTGTCGGCATAACTCTTTTGTCGGCTACGAGCTGTGAGAAGGTTATTGCGAATCTGAGTGATTTTGTCGGTTGTTTCCTGGATAAGCTCAGGACCAACGATTGGAGAATCCACTGTTGCACGAATTACGTGAGACTCCCCAATTTCATGCCAGCAAATAGGAGATCGGCATTTACAGCCATACAATGCTTCAAATGGTGGCATCCCGATGCTAGAATGATAACTGTTATTATAGGAGAATTCCACCAACGGTAAATGAGAGTCCCAGTTTCCTCCGAAATCTAAGACACACGCCCTCAACATATCTTCGAGTGTTTGAATTGTCCTCTCAGATTGACCATCGGTCTGAGGATGATAGGCGGTACTGTATGTATGTATATATGTATGTATATGTATGTATGTATGTGTATGTATGTATGTATGTAAGTATGTCTGTGTATGTATGTATGTATATGTATGTATGTTTGTAATGTCATTTTATAGCTGATACGCATAATAGGAATAAAATATGCAAGATACAGGTGGACCACGAGCTGTATATACGCCAGGTGAGTAGGTTCTAATCCATTATTATGATATTATTTAATTAAATGTTCTTTGAATTATTTCCACTTTCAGGAGATAAAAAAAAAATTATAAAGAGTCTTTTTTGTTTTCCCTGTCCTTATCGGAGTTAAGCAGTGAATGTTGAAAAAATAGCACTTTGGGTAGTCGAAAGGTCGCATCTACTGTAGATGGTTGAATTTTTTTTTTTTTTTTAGATCCACTTATAGATAGTTTAACGGATTACAATCCATTCATGGACGAGCACTTAACGAATAGTGAGATTATCCCCATGAATCAAGGATTCATGGCTAGCATACAGAATGACAATCAACTACAGGTGATTCATAACGACAGTGTTGGAATGAATCCCGAGTTTGAGGGAGGTTTTCAATACCAGAATCACCTTCAGATGATTCAAAGAAATCTAGAGGGATTTCAAAACCCTGGGTTCATAGCTGAAAATCAACAGTTACTGTTGACGTCAGATACTAATGTTATTGCACCAAAGTTTATCTTTGGTCAGGATCATGCTCAATTGATCCTGAATGACAATAGCACAACCGTATTTGATTCTTTGAGTCCAAGAACCACAGTAGTTGGCAGTGGAAGTGGTTCTAGACAGCCATTAAGTAAGGAAGCAATAACTCAGCACTTTAATAAGCCTCTTTTGGAAGCTGCAAAGGAACTCAACGTTGGATCAACCCAGTTGAAGAATCGTTGTAGGGAGTTAGGCATACCAAAATGGCCTCGAAGACAGCTTAAGAGTCTAGAAACTCTTATTAACAATACTCAGGTTAAAAATTGCATTTTTTTTTCAAAATTTTAGTACCATGAGATTGTATTGACTGAAGGTATTTATGTAACAGGAATTGAATAATATTGCTAATGAAGCAGACGTAATACTTGGTATAGAAAATGAGAAAAAAGCAATATTCGAGGGTTCCAGTTCGAAGATGACTGATACCACAAAGAAATTTAGGCAAGCTGTCTTTAGAGATGTTTACAGGAAACGAAAGGCCGAGGAGATGGAGGAAACTTCATCAGGGACCCATGCACAACAGCAATTTTTGCCATCCGGTTCTGCTATAGATGTTGATTTACTTGGGCATGTAAATGATGAAGGCTCACATCCTATAATAGAAAGTATGGTTATTCCTATTCTTCAGGAAGGTCCAAGTCAAGTACTTTTTGATGAAGATTGGAGTTTCTTAGATCAGGAAGATATGAATCTTGATTTACTTGAGAATGTAAATGATGAAATTTCACATCCTATGATAGAAGGTATGACCATTCCTATTCTTCAGGAAGGTCCAAGTCAAGTACCTTCTAATTCTGATATGAGTGGTTTTAACCCTGACTTTCTCAAGATCATAAGTGAAGAGAAAACAGAAGACTTAACAGGTGAGATAGCCTGCTTTCGGCGTTCAGATTGAATTCCAACATTAGTCTAATGAAACCGTTGGTACCGTTCCTGTTTCCGTTTATGCCATTAATGCTAATGTTTGTCATGGCGGCTGCCACAACGACATGAAATATAACGGTGTCCACCAGTGGAGTCATCGGTCGATCTGTTGAAGGTGTGATGGTATGTTGGTTACTTTGACAAGGTGGCATTCTTGTGCTATTGAGATTAAAGATGGAATGATTGTAGGTTTTCGATAATAGTTATTGGTCAGATATTATCGACCGTGTAAGGGTAGGGGTATAACATGTACATAAAATGTCTAGATGTATGGTTCTATAGTATTATAAAATACTCCTATAGTATTTTAGATTTGTATTCTGTTTTAGAGTTTATTTGTATATGGTTATTGATAAGTTTTTAGACTTGTTGTTCACTACAATTATTCCTAAACACATGTTAGTCATACCTTGGACCAATAGAGTTGATCAGGCTCTATTTATCCTAGATATGATTACATAACTATCTAGGCCTACTCGTAGTGTTCAACTCATCTTATTACTCTTGTATTGTTTTGGTTATGACACTGTTCTAGTATGTATGTACTTGTACTTATACTTTATAAAAATATCATTGTATTGGGCACCTTCTGGGCTTTCCATGGGTATTAAATGTGAATCATGTAGCATTTGCGTGGGCCCCCATAATACTAAGTTTTCACATGTTTTTCACACTTCTAGGACCATTAGGGAACTTAATAGTCCAATGAGTTGGCCATTTTAGAGTGTATCCTTTCCGATACGTTTGATAAGGTCGGGTATTTTGATGGCTCAAAAGTAATGTGAATGACGCGCTTTGGCCTATAGGTTTGGGAACTCTCGCCTTTGGTCCCCAGGTAAGCAAACTGGTCCCTCGGTTGATTGGGATGTATACGAATGCTTACCTAGTCAGGACTTTCGGGCTACCGGCACCTCCCCCTTCCAGTTACTACGCGTCCATTACTATGATCCTACCCAACTAGAGTGGATGACTTGGAATTTCCTATGAGTTCTAAGGATTATATATGTATAAATTTTTTTTTTTTGAAACCACTTGAGTATGTGTGTGATTTTCAGAGAAAGAAGAGAAAATTTACAAGTGTATGCACACATATAAGTGTCATGAGTAATACGTAAGCACATAAGGGAGCAATTAGCACACAAAGGTATTCCTAGAATTTTCTAAGTGCGAATTGCATGCAGTTGTGTGTGCATTTTATAAACTAGCATACGAGAGGACCCTAGAGGCTATAGACTAGGTCAAGGCAATTAACCTAATTCCCTATAGTCAAGGGCTCTGATACCAATCTGTCACACCCCGATCCTTGGCGGAATTGATCAAGGCGTGATATATTGTTCAAAGTCTCATGACAACTATGTTATAATATGATTATATTCAATTAAGTACTAAGTAGGCAAACGAGATCCACAACATACAAATACAAATTCAAATACAAACAACATTTATTACATCAAATTTAAATAGTCTGGTGGGTTTCTAAGGTACACCCTACTTTTCATCAACTTCATTCTTCAAATCTGCATCATGGGTAAAAACAGGTCAACTACGAGAGTTGGTGAGTAATCAAGTTTTATTAAAGAAAAATTGTGAGTTTGAAATATTGATAATTTGAAACTTGTTTTCTTTTGAAGTCGACAAGCAAGTGTTATTGAGATAACGGTTTATAAATCAAAAATATTGATTAACAAATGATAACAACAACAATAAGTCCTCACCCTATATGTACATATACATGTATATATATATGATGGAGCATCTAATCATCATACACACTCAACCACGTGCAATCAATCACCTTAGCGTCCCAAGGCGGGGTGGTCAACCCAATAGCGCTATTATTGTCCATAACGTACCTCAAGAATACGGGCATAGTCATGGAGATTAGACTAAAATGATAATGCACTACAAGTACATGTAGCGTAAACAAACAATAATTATACAAATAATGATTCAAGTATAATTGTCTCAATTGTGATAAAATAATAAAATGAAGTTGAAAACATATTAGAACCACATGATACACCCCAAAAGTATTGAAAATTATAAAATATGGGGTAGATTACTCACATTAGTCCAAACGGAATACGCGTGTCGTACGAAAGACGGCTCGGGTCAAAATGACGTAGAACCTAATATAATTAATAGTTTTGGCTTAGGAATCGATAAACGGGAATATAGTATTAATAAAAATAATTAGACATATATTCTTATATTAGATAAATTAACAATAATCCAAATTTTGTTTTGAATATTAATGTATTCATATGTTAAATGAATTTTAAATTGAATTAATTACTTTGCTTAATTAATTTATATTTTCACTTTAGGCAAGATTTTAATAATTTCTTATTAAAATAATAACTAGTCAAATTATAAGTATTTACAGATTTTATATATTATAAACAATTATTTATATGAAATAATCATTAAAAATGCATTTTTACATGCTTAGATATTTAGGAAAATGGTTTTAAATACTAAACAGTAATGAAACATTCTGAAATTATCAGAAAATCATTATTTCATAAAATAGTAATTACTGTAAAATTTTCATATTTTTCTTAACTGCTTTAGTATTTATTTAGTATTTTAATAATTAAACCACAACAAATTTCGGGAAAAATAATAAATGATTCCCAAAAATTCTGGAAAATTAACCATAGTTTTCTAACATTATATTGAGCCTACTGTAAATAGTTTGGATATTTTGTACAATGGGAAGTATTTATTATGTTTTTCATTATTAACTAATCAATAAAATCATAAATAATAGTAAACTATTAAGGAAAATTCATTAAACTTTTTATCTATGATTAATATGTCATATATGATATTGTGACAAGGGTTTATAATTTTCGGACTTGTATAGCTATTTACTAACAATTTAACCCATTAAACAATCATTAAATTTGGAAAAATAAGAAAACATTCTTACAAAAATCTGTAAATTTTTGCATGGGGTCTTTATAATGTTATTAAGGTGTGAAAAATATAAAATCGTGTTGTTGACATACATAACTATATTTTTCTATTTATTTAGCTTCAACAAAATATAATACAAAATAACCATAAAACTGTAATATAAATGCATGAAACTTCATAAATTATGTTTTCTCAGTTTATGGGTCATCCCATAATTTTCTCAGAATTTATTGAATACAAAAAGTATTTTATATGAATTATTGCCCTATTTTAGTGCAATAATTATAATAATTCGATAACAATGAGTTAATTTCTGAAAATTTCCAGAACTTCTTATTTTATTAATGGGATTCTGAGAAAAATCAGATTTATATATAAAATGAGTTTTAGATATTTTGGTGGATTTAATTTGTTTCATGTATGAATTTGAAACTTTTAACAACATACCTTGAGGAATGCTTCAAGAGGGATGAAGATTTGAGTATGAGGGATTGTTCTTGGCTGGAAAATGAAGCTTTCTTGGAGAAATTTCTAGATTGAGAGTGAGAGAAAGAATAGAGAGGGTTTGAGTGGTGATGAAAATAATGTGGTGAGAGGAAAAGGAAAGGAAAGATGATGGGAGGTGTGAGTGGGAGACCATGGGAATATCTTTTGGCTTTTGGTGGTCTTCATAATTTTCCACTAGCACAAGCATCTTAAGATTTTTATAAAATTTAATGTAGTGTTTATAAAAATAGAGTTTTATAAAAAATAGGTTATTATTTGATTATAACAATCTACTTTGATTTGAAATTTAATTATAGCATTCAAGTTTGATTCTTTTAATTTAATTAGAGAATTATACTTTTATTTGATTATAATATGGTATCATAATTTAATTTGATTATAGTTATAACGTTATACTATGCTATATTGCTATTAACATCAATTTATAACGTAGTGTATGAGTTTTGATCCTATTAGCGTCAAGTAATCTCGATTAGGGTTTATTAGATTTCCAATTGGGTTGGGTTGACCCGAATCCATTTTAGGCGGATGTCACAATATATAACCCAATAATAAATATTAAGGCTAGTATCCAACTACGTGATTAACAACTAATAAGAGGGATGCCGTAATCTAATTGTTACTCACATAAAGGTAGGTAAATGACGATTTACCAATTCCACAGCGGAAGATAATCATATTAAGTGAAATTCCTAGATATTTTGAGATTCATTGAACTGTTCAATGACATGTTTAATCTCAGATTATGCTCTTTTATTTGTGACTGGGATGCCGAGGATCACAAACAAGATGTGAATAACCATGCAAATTGCTTGGTAACCTCAATGTCGTTTATCATCTTGATTGATGTGCCGGTAAACCACACGCACTCCATCAATAATGATAATTTATGAGATACCCATTACCACTCTTTATGAATCTCTATTAGTGTGTCGGTTAACCACACACGCTCCACTAATAATTCCTAAAGTGTAATGTGTAATTTCATGGAATAGCATACTGTTCACATTTTCCTAAAGTAACTAGATTGAGATTTGATTAAATGTTCTAGTACTTTGTCTAATATCAGTATACGTTTAATGAGGTTAGATTCGTCCTATCAAATCCGTTCTGCTAACGAGACTCCACTGATCAAGGAAGCGGTGGGTGAGAGTGGAGACCCATTCAACCGTCATTTTATAGACATTTTCCTTATACCCCCCCTTATAGACCAGTCTCGTGAATGAGGCATACTAGCGATTTGACTAACTTAATCTTATATATATATATATATATATATATATATATATATATATATATATATATATATATATATATATATATATATATATATATATATATATATTAAAATTTTATAATATATATAAGATGTATTTTAAACAATTTAAAATATTTGGTTTTATTCTTTTTAGATATTCGAATTAAATCTAAAATTAAAACCATATTGATTTATCCTTTAATTAACAATTAAATAAATTAAATCAATTTAGGATTAACAAATTAAATCAATTAATTTAATCCTATCCTTGCCCACTAAGTTTTCTAAAAATAAAGGCCAAGGGTTTCCATTTATTAGATAATCATATTTACCAAAAATAGAAAAACCCTAAGGAGGCACAGACGATTTTCAAAAAACACAGGGTGGAGGCTAGGGTCTCAGAAACCCTAGCCCAAGTCGACATCCTTCTAGAGGCTAGGTTTTAATTTCTATAAACCCTAAATAACAGTTATAGCTATTCAACAGAAAAACAAGCATATCTCTGATACCACTGATGGGTTCTATGCAAACAATGAGCTTAAATCTTAAGTTTACATGCAACCTAATAAGGATCTATGTTTTTCTGTTTGAATCTATAACTAAGGCCAAATCAAAATTCATGAGGATGTATTCATACCTTTATTGGCCTTGGAAGCAAGCACCACAAGTGTCTTGCCTCCAATGGCTCACACCCAAAACTTAGCAAGCAAGAAGAACTAGCAAGAGGAGAGGAACTCTATTGAGTTTGACGTGAATATGAGGGTGCCAAGGGGTCTACTTATAGTCTTCAGATGATAAGCAATAAGGCATATAACTGTCTTATTTGAATTCCTGATATGATAAGCCTTTTATCATATCATTCAACTGGCTTATCATTACCATAATTAGACCTTGTATCCATATATGGATTTCGAAACCCATAAGCACAAGCCCTAATTGTCTATTACTCAACTATTAAACAATTACAATTTAGCCCTGCACTTTAATTAATCTAATTAATCCTAAAATTAATACCAATTAATTTTTGATTAATTATTAATTAAATATAATGATTTCTAATTAATATATTATCCTCATAATATATTAATCTCTCACTCTCTCTCTTTATAAATTATCTTGTCCTTTGCCAGTTATGAGGGCAACCCAAAAGGACTGTGTTGTCATCAATTCAAGTATATTCCTAAATTATAGTTATGGTTTAGACACCTAATCCAACAGATGCTCATAACCAAATCTTCTTATCATGATGTTGTAAACGCGTAAATATGGTGGTGGTTTGGGTTAGGAAGCGATTGCAAGTGGCGATAATATGGTTGTGAGGATGATTCTTGACCGTATAGTGTGGTTTAATATGGCTATGAGGATGATTCTTAATCGTATAGTGTGGTTTTTGCTGAATCAAAACGAGTATGTGAAGAGAGGTTGAAGATGATAATGGCGAGAAGGTTGAAGATGATGGTTTCCTGCTGTTTTGCGATGAATGAGGTAGTAGTTAAGATGATGAAGGCGGTAATGGCCGGCCGTAGTGTTTTGTGGTGGCGTAGGAGGTCGGATGGTAGAAATTGATGCACAACAAGAAGGATGATGAAGACATGATAAAGGAAAGAGAGAGTTAGTTACCTAAATTAGTAGGATCAGTAACCTAATTTAAAAAGATTAATTTAGAATATAAATAATTGTTAATTATTCAATTATTATAATGCCTTTATCCATATTTTTAAATTGATTGGTCCATATTGAGTTTCAAGGTTACACAATAATTAGTCATATATAAATGATCATATATATATGACTAATATATATATATATATATATATATATATATATATATATATATATATATATATATATATATATATATATATATATATATATATATATATATATATATATATATATATATCCTTTTTCATTTTTCTTGGTTTTTTTAAAAACATTGTATTTTGTGTTTAATTTATTTAATAATTAATGTTTGTGATTAAATATGTTATATATTTATTACTTTACTTAATTAGCTTCTAAGTCACCCATTAAGAGCTTAAAAAGTGACTTAAAGGACTAAAATATAAAGATTTGTCAAAACTGCCAAAATTTCAGTTTAGCCCTTGAACTTTGTTCACTTGCTGAAACATCCCTAATTCTTGTTTTTCCATTAATTATTTGGTACTTTTAGGAATGCCAAACAGGCCCCTCGTGTTTTTTACATATTTGATCATTGAACTAATTTTTTTTGAATACTGTTTAATTTAATTAATTATTAATATTAATTAAATTATTATAACATTTTCTAAATATTATTGAGAGTTCAATAATATTAATATATTATTAGAGCCTTGTAATATTTAAAAAAAAGTATTTATACTATATTTAATATTAATTTAATATCATTTATATTCATATATCGTTAATATGAATATTATTATAACACACATAAAATTTATTCATATATTAGATGTGTTCGTTTTGTCACATTGTTATTTCTAATAATCGTGTATCAAATTTTAAAGAATTTAAAGTGCTTACCAAAACACATGAGTATTACATGATGTTGATCGACGACGCTGCCACCATTGTTGGAGGTGGCGTAGGGGTTGTCGACAAGCAGGGGATGATGTTGGAAGCGAAAGAGACAACAATAAGATAGTGGAGCAAAAGGCATCAACGATTGTAGCTGTTATCCATTTGGATTTGGGTGATGGAATCGCTGCTGTTGGCGGCTACAGCTGCGGCTGGTGTTGGCGGTAGTTGTCATCTCCGGTGAGTTACCAATAGAAAAGCCTAAACTTCGGTGAGGAGTTTCCATACAGAAAGCGATAGGGACTGTTGGTACGATTTGTAAAATGAACTTGTCATCATTTATTCCAACAATTAAATAGACATGGTCTCATTCTCATGGTATCTAAGGATCAATGTGTATCCGGCGAGGTGAAGTCATAACTTATAAAAGAGAAATAGGGAGGAAGGAGATGGTTAGACGGTGGGGTTTGGTAGATGAGTGCTTCGTTTTAGAAAGTTTATCCGGTAACAAGGGTTGGTGTTTAGTTGTCTAGCGAGATGGTTGAGAGGCAGGGCTGCTGGCCAACCCTCTTAATTTGGAGTTGCTTTCCAACTACAATTCCAATTACGAGTCGTGATGGTGATATTCAAAAGCAGGGACCTAATAATTAAATTTCTAAATCAAGACAAGTAAAAGGAAAAAAAAATGAAAACAATGACATTTAAGTCATTTCATACTAACCTAACAACAAGGTATGGAGACGGAGATAGAGACCAAATGTCAAATTCAGTCCTCTAATAAAGCACAATTGTGAAAAAATTGGAGACAGAGACCAAATGTGAAATTCGATCCTCTAAGGCTATGAGGAGTGCACCCAACGCAACCGGCGTGGGTCTATATGGCACCTGGCCACGACATGGCACACCGCCCCCTGGCGTGGGTGGCGTGGCCGTGGCTCGGCGTGGAGAAGGCAACGGCGGGCAACGCAAGTATCTCTCTTCTTCTCTCTCTGTCTCTCTCTTATTCTCTCGCTCTCTCTCTTCTTGGGCACAACAACATCCGGTGGAGACCATCTCCTCCACGGCATGGAGGAGGGCGTGGCTGACGTGTCGGCGTGGGAAACGTGAGGCACTCCTCACAGCCTAATAAAGCACAATTCTGAAAAAATTGGAAAACTAGCAACGAAACTCTAAAAACATGCCAACCATAGGGACAAAACTGTAATTTACTCTAAAATTAAGATAATTCACACCAAAACAAAATTAAAAATAAGATTAAAAGTAGAGTTATTAATATGGTAAGCTCAACCATATATTCCTCTTTATTGTTTGCTATAATGTACTTTAAACTTTTTAAACTACTTCCAAATATTGTTTTTGCCATACCTAGTTTTACTCAACCATGGGAAATGTATAAAACAAAAACCATACAAAAACCAACATGTATTACTATCCATGAACCGATGCTCTGTTTTCAATAGCCTGAATGGTGGCTGTGTGCTATCATTAATCACAGCCCACAATTCTCTCTCTTTGTCCCTCTTAACCTCCATTGCAGCCGTCTGAAAACGTGTCTCCCTGAACACCCATTCTGATAAAGCCTGCTCCTTCCTTCCTCCTACAACGAATATAAGCTTCAGATGCTCTCTATTTCTCTCTCTTCATCCCTCAATAAAAACCCATTTTAATGCTCCCCAAATTCACTTCAAAGACATATTAAAATGCCATCAGATTCCGGCGACCTCCGTCCAACCACCACCGCAAAGAACCACCATGTGGGAATCGGTGCGCCGCCGCCGGAGCCGGAACACATACCTTGCCCACGATGCGATTCCACCAATACCAAGTTCTGTTACTATAACAACTATAACTTTTCGCAGCCGCGTCACTTCTGCAAGTCCTGTCGCCGGTACTGGACTCACGGCGGCACTCTCCGTGACATCCCTGTGGGTGGTGGTACTCGTAAGAGCGCTAAACGTGCACGTCTCTCAACCGCCACTTCTCATAACAACTCCGCCGCTTCCTCTGGTCTAGAGTACCACCATATTTCTCCCTCTGCCACCGCCACCACCACCACAAGCCCCCTCTTGATGACATTCGCCGGAGATCACGGAGGTTCCGGGCAGTGCGGGAGCTTCACGTCGCTTTTGAGTCATACCCAAAGCCCGGGGCTTTTCGGGCTTGATCAAGATTTGAGCTTTGGACTTGGACGATCGATTTGGCCGTTTTCAAGTATCGGAGATGGCGTTGTTGCTGGTCACGGCGCCGGTAGCGGCGGCGGAAATACGTGGCAGCTGGAGAGTGGTGACGAGAGTGGGGATTGTTTTGTTCTACCGGATCTTGCGATTTCTACACCAGGCAATGGCATGAAGTAGAACACTGCTAGTGATTACAATAGGATATTGTGTCGTGTATTTCGTAAATTATTAACAATCGGAGCATGTGTTCTTCAAATGCAAATGTTGTGCAATTTTAGCTTGAAGGACCATTTCTAGTGGATTATTTTTTCTTTTTTCTTGATCTATATGTAATTTTAAGATCATCTCGAACTGGACCGGTATCGATTTTCCGATCCGGTTATCGGTTCTACTACATAGTGTTTTTGGATATCCGGTTAAACCGGGTTCGGTGCTGCAGCAAAACGAGTTTTCCGGTTCTTGGTCACCGCTATGTTCCTTTTTTCCCATTTACACCTGCTTACACGTCCAAATGGTGTTTCTGAATCGGTATTTATTTCACAGACCAGTGCATCGTATAAGACTCGGTGAGTTGTATCTACTATGACAATACCGGAGGAAGCTTCATATTTTCTATTGAGTGTGTGATGTTTGTGAATTATTTTCCGGACAATACTCGATGCTTTGGTGCCTTTTGTTTATGTTTTTAATGACCATCGACGACAACTATGTTTGATCTTGGATATTGAGTAATTTGATCTTCGGTGTGCGGTGGCGGTTCTGGGATGTACGGGTGGTGTGGTGGTATGATGCTTCCAATTGTAAGGGGTCTTAGAATGAAATTTTTCTTTGATATAACTAAAGAATCATAAAATAAAAGAATAATACATTAATTAAAGTATAATTATATGCTACTAATCTCCTTAATGTTTTATTAAGAATAAAAATTAGGTTTGTTAAATATATTATCAATATATGAATGAAAACTAACTTCTCATTGTTTTCGTGGTCTCCCTTGTTTTTGCTTCATCCCAATATCCAATAGTTTAAGGTGCTTCTTCGACATACAAATGATCTGAGAGTTTTCGACTTGTTCAGCACTGTTAGTGTTGTTAGGAGTGGGTGTATGGACGAGTGTATGCGAGATGTATGACGGTGGATGTTGGGTTTAGAGGATGTGGGGGACTAGGAAGGAGCAAGGCTAAGGCAGGCGTGAGTAAGTTTGTTTACGACTACACCGACCGATTTTGGGGACAACAACATCGTTACATACAGTTGAGATCGATAAGGAATTAAACCATATGGAGAGGGAAAATAGTTATGATTAATAGAGCTGACGAAGATCGATGACGGGGATAGAGTCTAGTGGGAGAGGCGAAGATCGGTCATAATCGACGGTGGCGCTGGCGTCAGTGGTGGTGGCCATTTAGGGTATTTTACGGCTAATAGGGTTGTTTTGTGTGTGATAAAAGGCACAAATTTAACCCAAAGAGAAGAAGAAGATGCAGAAATCTTGCATCCCCATCTAAACATTCCATTGTTGGATTTATAGGTATATGACATGATCAATTTAACATAAACATGATGAATTTTAAACCAAATAAAGAACACTTACTTGAAGTTGAGAACAATGATAACTTTATGGTTGTTGATGTTCAAGTGATTCTTCTTTACTTCCCGTAATTGTGTCTTATTGATCAATCTGATTGATGGATAAAACACACAAGCTTATGGTGTTTATATATAGAGAGAAGTTAGAGGAGATGAAACTTTAGATATTCCAATCATTTATTTCTCTCATAATTGTGTGTTTAATTCATCATTTATACCTTATGGGTAAGTTATAGAACCACATATGTTTAGCCCTTCAAGTTATAGACAAATGTCATATCCATCATACTACATATTTTTAAGTCTAGGGACCTGATATGTCATTATGGCAAACATCATGGTACAAAATATAATCGTACCTAACATGCAGTTAATATAATAAAATAGTCCTAATGTCATACTAATGAGTTATTTTCTAACATCCATGAGCTCCCAGGTGTTAATCACGGACCGAAGACGAAGTAAGGTATTCTTCTAGGTCTTTGTTTTTGTTGGTGGTTGTGAGGGAGACGTATGCATGCAATCGTGAGCAACTGCAAGTTTGCAACGCTGCACATTAGGAGAGCTTGGAGAGACTGACCGCCGGAGGCATTACAAAGTGGAAAACGAAAATCACTTGCCATCACAAAGTGGGAAATGATATACAAATATAATTATTGATGAAATCACGCCCAAGTTTTTAAACAACGCTAAGTTATGTTCTTCACTTCCATCACGAGACATAACAAAGCTCGATTAGTTCTTGAATCTTTAACCACGTATAAATTCCTCACTTCAATCAAGTAAATTAGTTACGTTAGATAGAGATTTTTGTGTTGATGAATCGTATTAGTTTGTTAGATTTTCTATGGTTTGTTTGAACTTGTTAATTTAGTTGTATGAAACTGATTATCTAGGGCTTGTTTGACTTCGTATCTTGGTTATATGAAACCGATTAACATCGTTTTTGTACTTTAGTAGAATGGTCAAGTCAAAAATTGTAAAATGGTCCTTGGTGTAAATTGACAATTCTGCCCTCGTGAGCAATGCACATGAAGGGGTTAACAACCATAAAGTAACAACTGTTAAGTCGAGGGACCGTTTCTACATAGGAACCGTGCAAAAATGACCATCCATACAAAAAATGCAAATGTTTGGATCAGAACCACAAAAAACACAATTAAAGAAAGAAAATAGCTTAGCTTGTTTGGAGGACCACAAACTTCTGTGTAAAACTCAAGCTAATCTCCCCATAAAGTATGATAACATCGGCCAAGCCTCTCTCTCTCTCTCTCTCTCTCTCTCTCTCTCTCTCTCTCTCTCTCTCTCTCCTTTTACTATTCGAATGTAGTCTAATTTAACTGCTAGAACGGTCTCCTATGTAACCACCCGAGGTTTGTCTTAACGGCTCGTTTTGTTGTTGCGAGGTACCTTTCAAGGCCAACCAACTACTCTTGTTCTTGAGCCAATCACACTCTAGTGACATCAACCACCAAATATGTTCCAACCGAATACTAAAAAAAATAAAACTAGGTGTTTAATATTTCACCAAACACCAAAAAAAGTACGAAAACTATGTCGACTTGATACATTTACACTCATATCCATGCAACAAATAAGCTTTGGTATTCGATAGTAGATGTTCCAACAATACAAAACATTAGAAATTTAGAATTACAATTTACAATTCAAGTTTCTAAACGTATAAACAAACACCATAATCTTCTTGTTCCACCAAATTCATCTTCAACGACATCAACTCCCTTCTCAATTCACCACCTTCCAAATGACTCTCATCTCCCGAACAAAACACACGTGTACTCTTCCACAACTCAATCCAACTCAACCCCACATCTTTCTCCCGGAAATCTCTCATCTTCCTTCTCATACTTGCCACGTCATCCCACCGACCCATTAACGCATAAAAACTCGTCAACAACACAAACGACGCAACATCTTCTTCACCGATCTTCACAATCCTATCAGCAACACGATTTCCCACTTCAATGTTCCTCCGATCAACACACGACTTCAATAAACTCCGCCACATTTCAAGATTATGTTCATCGATCTCCATAATCATGTCCTCAGCTTCTTCTAGTAACCCCGCACGACTTAACAAACCGACGAAACAAGAATAGTGTTTACTTCCAGGATTTAAACCGTTTTTGTTCATTGAACTCCATAAGAATTTTGCTTTGTCGATTAAACCAGAATGATTACACGCGGAAAGCATCGAAAGGTACGTTACTTCGTCTGGGATTAACCCTCGTTTCACTATCTCGTCGAATGTCGTAAACGCTTTACTTACTTTCCCATGGTGGCCGTATCCTGATAGAATCGAATTCCAGCATTTCAAATCCGGGGTTTCGATCTCCGAAATCACCGATTCGGATGATTTTAGGTCGCCGGATTTCGCGTACATGTCGATCAAGCTACCGGAAACGGTAATTTCTGTGTTTAATCCGAGTTTAATCGCTTTGGAATGAATCATTTGTCCTTGATTTTTTGCAGCAAGATCCGCGCACGCACTTAACGCGATACTGAGTGAAAAACTATCGATTTTGTGTTCTTGTGACATTTCATGGAAGCATTTAATCGCTTGAGAACAATCACCTGTTCGAGCGTGACCCGTGATCATTTCTGTCCAGAAAACAATGTCTTTAATCGGGATTAAAAGTTGAAGCTTTTGAGCAGATTCGGTATCTGAATTATCAAAATACATGGATGCCAATGTGCTTCCAATGTACACGTTTGAGTCAAACCCTAATTTGATGACTTGACCATGGAGCGGTTTTCCATAACTACAAGCTGGTAACGATCGTGTTGCAGAGATGATAATGGCGAAAGTATAATCATCGGGTTTAACAAAAGAAACTTTATAAAATTGGACAAATATTTCGATCAATTTCCCCACATTTCCCGAAAACCCAGATAATATCGAGTTCCATGAGACTAAATCTGGATTTTCGATGTTTTGAAAAACTGTGAGTGCCTTTTCAATGTCCCCAAAAGTGGAATACATGTTTAGCAACGCATTTAGCAACGGTATGTCCGTTGGTAATCCGGAAGTAATTACTTTGGCATGCGTGAGTTGTCCGATATGAAGGTTTTGTAGTTTACTACAAGCGTTGAGTATCATCGAATATGTAAATTGAGTAGGGAAAGCTCTAGAAGTTATCATTTCTTTAAAGAAATAAAGTCCTTCAATGATTTTTTCGTTTTTCATATGCCCAACTATGATAGAGTTCCAAGCCATGGCGTCTTTTTTTAACATAGAATTGAAAACCTTTTTTGAGCTGTCTAAATCACCGCAATCGGAGTACATACCGAGAAGAGAGGTTTGAACTAATGTATCACTCAAAAACTCGAATTTTACAATTTGTGTATGTAAAGAAGATCCTAGAAGAATATCTTTAAGGCAAGAAGATGCTTGTAATAGGCTAGTGAAAGTGGGTCCATTTGGGGCGAATCCTTCGATGTTTAGCTGTTTTAGTATGTCAAATGCTATATGGGTGTTGTTGCGACTGCGGGAATAGGCAGCGATGAGCGCGTTATAAGAGACGATGGTTCTTTGAGGCATTTCGTCGAACACAAGGTGTGCGTCTAGGAGGGAGCCACATCTTGAGTACATCGAGAGGAGATTGTTGTTTAGGTATGGTGATTTTCGGATTGGGGGTGTGGCAGTGATGACTCGAGCATGGAGTTGACGCGCTTTTAGGAGAGAGTTGATGGAACTGCATTTTTGGATTAGAAGTGTCGCTAGTGAAATCGCTTCTTGAGATGATGACATAAAAATGGAGTCTGTTGCCTGTTGGCCTTTTGTATCTCGCTTACCAAAAGAAGAAATTAACTTTCTTGCTGTATCAATCGTATCTAATCATGGTTATTTAGGGTTTCGTTTTTGTAACCCACATGAGTTTTTATCTGTTATATTAAAGAAAAAATGGCATAAAGAGTATAAGATAACCGAACCCCTGTTTTCTCAGTTATCTTTCGAGCTTTTTCCCTCGCAAATTTTAAAATAACCGAAAATCGAACAATCGTCTCCGGCGACGGCGAGATGATCCGACATCAATACTCACGGCTTTGTTGTCTTATACACAACTCTCTCCATTCATATAAGGTAAGTTATTGTCCTTTCACTCCGTTATATACTATTATCTCTCTCCTCTTTCCCCTTTTCATCGTATTCTTCTGTGAATTTTCTCTGGCGAAATCAATGGTATCAATAACCAAAGAACAAGAAAAATCGCTCTTGATTACACTCTCTCAGGTCGTTAATCACTAACTTACACTTACCATTACTTGAATTCGTAGTTCCATGAGTGAATCCTCCGTTTACGCAAAACCCTAGTTTCAATTTTAGGTTTTAAATCAGATAAAGCTTTGGATTAGCGAGTTCGATTCTGAATCCGACAATCATGTAAGTGCTTCTTCCGTTGTTGTATTCAAGTTGAATACCGTTCATCACCATTGTTGAACACTCAATCTCGCATCTCATAAACAGGGCAATCCATTGATCGCAATATCTAATAATACCAAATCCACCACCCACGTCTCAATCTGCCATTCATCCCCTTCTGAATGTATACTCAAGATTACAAACGATCTGGTACGATTTCATCCTTTTCTGTAATCAAGAGTATGAACGCAAACCACTAAACCTCTCAATTTCATATTTTACAGGTGTTCATGCTAGCATTCCAAAATCCATATGCTCAACATTTAGCAGGAAATGTGCTTGTAGCCATATCCGAAATTATTACATCATCTGTACGTATAAATAACCTCTCACCATTCATCTTCCACTTCATTTCTTCCATTTTTTTCTGATTCACACATATCTTACAGGAAAATTACTGGGAAGAATTCATCCAATCCCTATGTTCTCACTTAAACCTAATAATTCATAAAGCAATTTCACCATCTTCAAACCCACCGAAAACCAAACATCTGGATCTTGATTCATCAACTCTCAAGTTACATTTGCAGTCAGCAAGTGCAATCATATTAGTATTACGCAATGTTCTAAAACAACTTAAACATGAAGAAGATGATGAAATTTTGGAAGTTTATTTAAACACTCTCGGTTCTTGCATTCGAGATATACCATGGGAGTCATGTAACGGGATTTCCATGGAATTTTGTGGTCATCTTCTTCAGCTGTTCTGTTCGGTGGTTTCACAGAGTAGTTTACTGGAAAGTATGGCTGATTTTGAAGAAAAAAATTCGGTTTTTTATGAAATATTTAACATTTTTCCAAAACTTTTAACATTGGGCATTGTTAAAGATGGCGATAACTGCATCACAGAATACATTCAGCACAAGATTCTGGTATGGTTTTTGTTTAGATAAATCAAGATTGAAAACAACTCCTTAATTATTATTTTTTTGTTATTTTCTACTGGGAATGATATAATATCAAATTACTAGTTTCTTTTATTTATATAAATTCTGATAACGGTAAGCTTTTTTAGAAAAAATTCAAGACTTGAATTAAATATTTTGTTGTTTTCTAAAAATAACTAAAAATATTTTTTGATTATAATTTTACATGGTTTAAATTTTCTATTTTTGTTAACAATTTTTTTTAAAGATAAATAATTTTCTTTACTATCTGAAATAACATATTCTATATATTTCAACGACATGAAATATATAACATGTAATATATTTTAGCAATACATCTTTATTTGATCGAAATTTATTTTTATAAAATATAAGTTTCTACTTATTGATTTAATTTAATTCAGTATTCTAGTTGTCCATAACAAACATGTTTGCACGACTCTTTCCTTTCTCCAAGTTTACCAAACATGATAATGGAATGTAATCACTCATTCCATTCCATTACCTTGTAATCTAATTCCATCATAAATAACTAAATGCAGGTATTGATGATCCGGCTTAGTTCTCTTATCAATCTAGACTGTCAAATGATTATTTCATGGTTACATCTCATCAATCAACACTTCCAACATCTATTACATGAATCTTTAACTCAAAACAACACCAATCAAGACGATTCCCTCAAAGATTCTCCATTCCTAATGTTTCTTGATGACAAAGAAAAAAAAACATCTCATCAACATTTACAAAGACGGGTTGTTTTCCTTTACTTGTTATGTACTTTTCATTTAATCAAACCAAAAGAAAAATCCATAAACCAATGTGTTTGTGGGGATGTGAAAAAATCTTGCTCAAAGAAAGGATTTTTAGCAATTCATGATTGGCTCAAAAAACATATCGAATTCGACTTCAATAAATCCAAGCAATTTGCAAAATCTTTTGTCCAACTTTATATCCATGAAGATGATATGCTATTTAAAGTTCTCTTGTTGGTGACAAACATGCCAAATGGAATTAATGAAGATTGGAGAATTGAAGTGGTTGAAAAGGATATATTCGTCCTAATGTTGGATATCTTTAATCCTATTAACCTTTTCCATATATTTCTTTCGGAGGTGGGTTTTTGTTATTACATGATAAAATCATGTTTTGGGTTATAAAGTTACAATCTTGCCCTTGATTGTATACAGATACATTATGATCATGAGGTGATTCTTGATTATCTTATCTCTAAAGACACCGGAGCTAGTTGTGCTGAATATCTATTAAGGCAAGTATCGCCATTTATTAATTTCACATGATTTGTTCATGGTTTTTCTAGGGGTATGTTCGGTAGTGAGTTTTTTAGCTTTTGAAAAAAAAGCTCGAATTAAAGAAAAAAAAGCTTTGTTTGGTAGTACGAGGTTATAACATTTAGGGGCTGTTTGATTTGCCTCTTACTGGTCCAGTAAGAGGTTACGTCTGACTCGGTCCAAGTCAATCCGTTAAGATTTGCCTTTGACTCAGTCCCAAGCCTTAAATTTTACCTCTTACCTGGTTAGCTTCAGGATAAGTCTGACTCTGACTGGGTCAGACACTGACATAGACACAGTCAGCTCTTACTCAATCAGCAAGTATCAAACAACCCATTATTTTAAACAAATCTCTTAATCGAAAAGCTATTGAAAGTATTTTTTAGCTTTTAGTTTTAATGTAATTTTACATTTTTAAAAGCTTACAACTATTTTTGCGAAACACTTCTACACAAATAAACGCTACAGCTTCCAGCTTCCAGCTTCCAGCTACCAGCTACATTGGATATGTTGGTTATTGTTAATGCAAGAAAATTTTCAGGTGTTTGCGAATCATATGCGATAAATGGAACACATTTTTGAAATTTACGTTTCACGAAGAAGTTGGAAGCCAATATTATTACAAACGAAGAAAAGTTATGAAGCCAAAGTTGTCTTTAGAAAATACTAAGAACGAGAAAACTTCTAAACAGCCATTTGATGATGCGCGGGAATGTTTGCTTTCACTAAAGAGATCGGTTGAGAGTTTACACCAGAAAGATTTGTTTCCGTATAATCCAAAAGTGCTTCTGAGACGGTAATCCATTCGTGTACCCTTTTTTTTTTTTTTTTTGGAGCATTGATATTTCTTTTTCGTTTATAATCTCACTTCCATATTGATAGTAGATTTGGTGTCTTGGTGTGTTACTTTTGTAGGTTGACAAGATTTCAGGAACTATGTGCAAGTCCATAAGGTGTTAGATTGTTAGATCGCATTTAGGATACCCGAAAGGGCACTTGTTAATGAGATTTTTGGGCTTAATGTTAATTTTGTAAATATATCGAAAATACAAGGACTTTTTTGTCATAAGGAATGGTAGGTAATTATTTGTCCTAAGGAATGGTAGGTAATTTATTTGCGAGGGCCGTTTTAATTAGCCAATTCAATAATAGAAGTTAAAATTTAAAATGTTTTAGTTGCGGAAATTAGGTCTCAAAAACTTAATCTGTCTAAGTGAAAACCCCAAAACTAGATTTCAAAAAATCACAAAGATCATTGGATAAAAGCCTCGAAAAAACATCTCCAGACCAATAAAAGATAATCAAACTCCAAAATTTGATGAGAAGGAATTTAACGTTAAGCATTTGCATAATAACATCAAAATCTCGATAACAATCATCTCTTAATGAATGTCTCATAAGTCAAATCTCTCAAAGTAAGCTTGTGTTTAGTTGGCAAACAAAACAACTTTTGCTCATAGTAATGCCTACAAATCGAGCTCATGTATAATTAGCAAACTACACAACTTTTGCCCTTAATGATGGATACAACTCGAAAACATGTATAGTTGGCAAACTACATAACTATTTTCCATTCTAACAAACTATGTACTAGGAAGCCATCATCATAGACCACATGCGGGTTAGCAAAACCACACATGTACGTGTCTGCATTCTAGAATGCCACTCATAACCCTCTATTCAGGTATTCTAACAAATTATTAGGGTCTAAAGTCCAAGTGGCCACACAAGTCAACCCATCTTATATTGATGCACATATAAAAATCAAAACTCTTTCCAAAAAGTCAAATCGAATCCCCATTTATATAAGTTTGGTATGAAAATCCATTTTACGAATGCACAAGTATACTTTTAGTGTTTGCATTGCAAACATATGATGAATCACAAAAAATATAGCATTCGAAATCAACTAAATAAAGTAGGGACATATATCATTGGGTAATTGTAACCACCCAAATTATACATCCTTAAAATACATAAACATGAGATCAGCGGAATACTGTCCCATTTACTTTTAATATATACATAGTTCAATGTACAATTGAGTGTTACAATAGATATACGAGAGTCACAACAGCATCCTTTTAGGTACAATGTCCCTTGAATGTCTTCTAGTCCAAACCTTATTCCCCTTACACATGGTTTACAGTACCTGTATACACGTCACAAACAATTCATACAAACGGAAGGTCAGACATAAGTCTGGTGAGTACATAACACAGTGTCAGTATACTTCTACTACGGGAAGCATATTCCCTACATCAATCACATATTAATACTTTTGCATTTTTGGGAAACATTTTCCCTTATCTTACCATTCGTTCATATTTTTCCGGTGTGAGGTGCACATTCCTCAATTCAGTTTCACTATTAGTATTATTTGATGGTGGAGTACATATTTCTACAAACAATTTAGATTCTCCATTTCCGTACTAAGTATCGGACATGAGAATTCGTTATTCCCAAATTACAGCCCAACACACTTGCCATCTATTCACCGAGGTAATCCCTCATAAGGATTCCAAACCCATGTCCGTCGATGCAGTTCCTCGTTAAGATTTCACATCTTTATTCTTCGAGACGATTCCTCGTTAAAAGTTCACATATCTATACTTCGAGGCGTTTCCTCATTAAGATTTCACATTTCTATCATTCGAGGCACTTCCCTGTCATGATTTAATTTCTCTATCCTTAGAGGCAGTTTCTCGTTACGTTTCCATGTCTTTATCCTTCGAGACAGTCCTGTTGGGATACAGTAACAAAACAAACATACAAAGCAAAAGTGAAAAATAAGACCGTATCTCACTAAAGATCACAAGAACATGTGAACTTGCAACTGTTTCCTAAACTAGGAGATAAAAAATCACCTCTATAGCAGATATGATGTATGATATCTAGGATAAAAAGGGTCCAAACCAGAACCCCTCTAATGTAGTCGCACCCAAGACAATAATTCAGCACCCGTTTTATAGAACAACTCGTTGCTTGCAGAACAAGTAACATTTCTTTAGGATTTATGAATAATATCGACCAGGGAGAGACAGAGGAGAGGAGGCCACGAAATTTTAGGGGTTTCAGTTCCTAAATCGATAATCATGATGGGTATTCATAATATCTATCATGCTTATCTTTTCCCCTTTTTATAAAGGCTTCTAAAATTCAAAGTTTTGATATTTTCACTTAAGCCATTTATCCACATTTAGTTTTTAATGAATATACATTTACTTTGATATATTAATAAACTTAGTCCCTTATGTTTACTTTAGATTTTTTTTTCTAAATCATCTATTGCGTGTAACCAAAAAGGACACTGCTATATATAGTAATATCACAAACTTGTTGTGACCATGTACATATAACCAACACCTCACACTTGCACTTGTCAACAACAACTTTATGGTCTCATATTCCTTAACCTAGCAAGGTGTATGTCATCTCGTATAAGTACCGTACTCATATTATATGAAACAACCCTTATTCAAGTGATCAAATATTTCTGTTCTACAAGATATCCAGATGAACGTCAAACATGGAAAATTTTTCAATCTCAGTCATTCAAGATTATATTTCTTAATATAGATTTGTGATTACGAAAACAGACTGCATTATTGATCCTATATCAATTCAGTCCGAGTATGGCCATACATTTGTTGTTAGCACCAAATCATCGAGGGTCCCTGAGATATTGCTTCTCTTGTTAGGGTAGAAGGAACAAATAAATTTTGACTACATGAACCCCACGAACTCATCATGTCATACCTGGACATTCCCTTTATGGCTATCAATTACAAACAACGTTGGAGAAAACAAAGACACAACATACTGCAGAACTAAGACCCATGCATCTTCGTTCAAAGAATATAAGATATTACCGTCTTAGAATTACTCATGACAATTTCCATAAAGTAATCTCTAAGTGCGGGTTACTCCAATACTTAATATCTATTAAGTACACATGAGAATTAGCATATGTGTATGCTATGTCCATCTTTATAGGCAATCTACCAATATGTCACGTCAGTCTTGAATCAGTACTTACTCCTAAAAGTACGATCGACTGTGGACGTTTTGAATAATAATTTAACTATTCAGGAAATCAATAAAACATGAAAATTTGGAATATAATGATAAATTAATGAAATGACTGTCTTATGCATATAGTAAGTTCTCCACATAATTATCTTCAAACCATATAAAGTTTTACATTGCTTAAATTCCCATCACAAATCAAACTAAACTAATCTCACTCAAGCCAATTCGTTTGCAAATCTAATGCATATGGACTTAGCATGACGATCTTGCTTGGTCCGTGAAATTAGCTTAGTGATTAGATCAACTATCTTGCCTCATCTGATATAACTCTATTAACTAGTGATGTCTCTTTTGCTAAGAACCCGAATTCTGACTGCATACAAAAACCATATCTATTAGTTTGGAAGCAACATCAATATGCTTCTTTACACCGAGTTCTTCTATACCATAATGGATCAATAATATCTTAAACATTTAAGATATATGTTAACTTCCATTCATCGAATTTTGCCAAGATTAGCCTAATGTCAACTTACCATGCTCAAGGCATATGATACACTAGGTCTCATACATTGTGTGATCAATCCCTCTACAAGTGTGTATGTAACTCAACTCATCTTATCTAGAACCTTTGTGGAACTAAGGCCCTGAGTTTCACCCAGTCCTATACCCTGATATAGAGACTTGAATCCTATATGGGATTTTATTATCTCTAGATTCTGACTATTCACATACTTTGGCTTATCCCTATGAAGTACTTAAGTCTATCTCTACAGATTTTGATGCTTCATGTGCATTCAATCTTTCCTTTGTCATTTGTAGCATAACAATTAACAATAATTTCATATTTCTCGAGGTAGGGACGTTTTTTTTTCATGTGAACTTTGCTATCTATGTACAACATTATGTAGACTGCATTTCTCCCACTAGCTCGGACATGTATATGACTCGCTTTTGTTTCTCAAATAGCCAAATGTTTGACTTTCTCATTGGACCAAAGATTTCATCTACAAGACATTTGTTCAAGTCCATCAACATGCTTTTAAAGCTAACACATTCTATTTTGGATATCTGGACTGTAAATAAGGTTCCGGTTTTGTCATACACACATCCTCTTAATGTTTTCCATTAAGGAAAGCAGTCTTACATACATTTGTCATATTTTATAATCACTGACCGCTGTTGTGACATACAATGTCCAAATAGATTTGATTATTGCCACTGATGAAAATGTTTCCTCATAATAAAGCTTTGAGTATGAGTATAACTCTTCGTCGCCACTCTCACTCTGATTAAAATGTTTCCTCATAATAAAGCTCTGAGTATGAGTATAACTCTTCGTCGCCACTCTCACTCTCATGTGTGTACTCCTCATAATAAACCAATAGTGTGATCAACCAAGTTTCAAAAAACTTGGTTGTCCTTCATGGATTTTATCTCACTCTCCATAACCTCCTTCCTTAAGGCAGCCCAAGGTCCTGCCACGACTTCCGATAGCTGGTAGGGTCATAACGATCCATCAGATATTCATCACCCTTATTAACACGTAATCCATAAAACACGGGTGCATGATGTTCTCTATTAGATTCTCAGACAACATATGGAGTTATGTTAGATTCCTCAGCAAACTCTTACCGAGTCTCAATAGGTTTCTCTATATCTGGTTGGGTACTAGTCCCAACATCAGGTTCTTTGATACTTTGAGTCTCATCAAGATCAATCTGGCTGCCACTTATTTCTTTAAATACCAACGTCCCATCATAGAAGATTGCAATCTGTGCAACATGAGATTGTTGTCAAAATGTTTATTATATCCAATTATTCCAATTGAATAACACTTTTTTTATTCAGAGTTCTTTGAGCTTCACGGTAAATGTAAGTCTCAAAACCCCAAATTTCAAAATATGCTAGTGAAGAAGCATTTGCACTCCATATTTTCTAGATAGTGTTTGTAGAACCTCTTATGCTGGTGCAAAGTTTAGTAGTTTCTCAGTTGTCTCTAAGCTCTAACCTCAGACAATGATTGGAAGCCTAATACGATTTATCATAAGTCGAACCTTCATATCTGATTTTCATTAGATTCACTGTGTGATACTGTGGTGTATGGAATTGACTTCTAAAACACTTTTCATAATTCATTTGATGATCGTAAGATTCTTGACTAAGAAACTCACCATCCACTATTGGATTTGAGAATATTATCCTCTGC
Source organism: Cichorium intybus (assembly GCA_023525715.1). Lineage (NCBI taxonomy): Eukaryota > Viridiplantae > Streptophyta > Magnoliopsida > Asterales > Asteraceae > Cichorium > Cichorium intybus. Next base: position 41,636,159 of record CM042016.1, on the reverse strand, counting down.
TCACTTGATTTTATAATCTATTCTTAAAGTTCTGAACATTATATATGTTTCAAACTCAAAAAAGTATTTTAGATGGTTTAGTTAATAAATTGAACGGTCCAGATACATTAGATGTATAAGGTCCAATCGATTCTCAGCTTCTACCCATAATAATATGTAAGTAGTGCATGGTTATCTCTTTTCATAAATAAGATAAGCAGTTATCATAAGACTTTCAGTCGAATGATTTCCTGAATCTTATCCACCTGGAGTTCTGGTAGCTCCCTTCAAGTTTATGAAAAGCAAACAATCTCACTCATATCTTTTATCCAAACATTTAGATACTTTCGAATCAATCTTGAACTATTATTGTATACTGGTCTCATAAATTGTAAAGACAATAACTTTTATTTAAAACAACTTCTATTTAAACCAAGTCAAAACCATCTAATGAAACAATATTCACATCAATAATCTTTAATCGCAAAACCATAGACTAAAACACTAGAGAGAAGTTGGTTCCTAATCCTATGGATGAAAGCAAGTTGGTTGTAGTCCGTGATTCAATCCATCTCTCCACGCTTTAGTTCTCTGCTTTCTTCCAGTCCATGCACATTAAAAATGTCAATACTGGTCATAAGCAGAGTACTTATGAAATTACAAATATACTTGAGGCGTCGTACTCTTTGGCTTGCAACTGCTTCTATTGCATCAGATATAATAAGCATTTATGCCTTGCATGTACCTTTTTCTTATAGTGGAAACAATATAGTTCCTTAGGATTTCGGGATTGAGGTTTCTTAGAGAAAATCATTCCCATAGTAGGGTTTGTCATTTTCCTTTTGACATCTCCTTTAGGAACTATGGTGTTTGATTCCTTAATGTCGAATTCTGCTTTCTTCAACATGTTATGTAATCTTAGGAAGGATACTTCCAAGTTCTTCATAATAAAGTCTAAAAGAAACTGATCATAAGAACTAGTCAGCGAGTTAAGGACAATATTCGTGGATAACTCCCGATTGACTCGAAATCCCAACCCCTATATCTAGTAAAAGTACCCTTTTCATTAAACATATAGGTATTGACACCCTGTCCCTTCTACAGCCCACATCATAATAGTGCATTCATGACTTCGAATAGTTCCCGTTTAACATGCTCTTGGAATATGTCCCTGAGCCGGTTAATAATGTCAAAAGCACTGAGATTCCGCAATCTACTTTGAATCACGGGAATCATGGTGTCTAACATGAGACGAGCAACCCCATTCAAATCATTTAGACGTCCGAGATTATCTTCTATTTAAGCATTAGTAGATTTTACTACTCTTCTCAAGTTCTGGAACCAACACACATAACTTATGTCGTTGAACATACTTTGATTGAGGAGACCACACAGTGAAAAACTTGTAACATTCAAACTTTCTTTAGTTGACATATAAAAAAGAGCTTAGTTAGTTTGATTAATCCTTAAAAAATTAATTGACCATAAATAATTTTATTAAGACTAGGATCCATATTTTACTTTCGGTAATGAAGAGGTATGCCGTAATCACACTAGCTATTTAGGTAGCCAATAATCTTTGCCAATTTCAATCTATATGAAACTCCTAGGCCTTTCAACATTTACTGACTTTCAATGACATGTTTAATCCCTTTATGCTCATCTTCTCCCATGACGGGTATGCCACAAATCACAGGTTGAGATGGTAAATATATATTTCAAAAAACGACTTAATGCATTAAGTCGCTTATATTTAAGATATTTAGTCAAAAAAAATCTTAAAACAGTTAAATTTCTTTGAATGTGCACATACGCAAAAAACGTGCACATATCTACATTTGTACAAAAAAAATGAACATATGCACATTTCGTAATGTATATATATATTTTTTCAAATTTTTTGACAAAAGGTCTTAAATATAAGCGACTTAGTGCATTAAGTCATTTTTTTTTTGAAAAAATTACTCTAGGATTCTCATGGTTCTCATTAATATTTGGGTTCTCACAGGATCTCGACCTTATATATATATATATATATATATATATATATATATATATATATATATATATATATATATATATATATATATATATCAATTGAGGACACATAAAAGGTTGAGAACGCGAGAACAGATTTGGGCCCTCCAAATACTAAGATCTAAGGCTGATATAATCAGGCCATTTATGTAATTTCCTAAAGTAATTTGATGAAATTACAACTTTTTAAAAGTCTATAAGGGTATTATGATCATTAATCTTTAAACTATATTTATCACCTTCTAAAATCTCTCTCTCTCTCTATAGATATATATCGGACTCTAAACCTGTAAACCCTAATCCTATTATAGCCGTATCACACCATCTATAGCCGTATCACACCATCTGCAAAGCCTCCAACTTTATAAGCATGACTAGTTGGGCATATGTAATGACAATGCCATTGCGTTTGCATCAGCAGGCTCAAATCCGATGATCTAAACCTCCGGTGAAACCCTCTCACGTAGACAGCGATACTAGCGATCAAGCCGCCACCACCCACCGGTACAAATATAGCATGGACTGGGTCTTGTAGCTGGCGCACAATCTCGATTTCTACAGTTCGTTGGCGGAGATTACATCTGGGTGATCGAAAGGAGGAATGAAGGTGCGGTTTTTCTTTACGGCCAGTTTGTTAGCGTATGCTTGTGCTTCATCGTATGAGTCGCCTTCAAGAACGACTGTCGCGCCTAATCTCTTAACCAAATGCCACTATACATATCGTCAAGTAAGGAAAAAAGCAGACACAATTTGAAGCAAGAATCTATAACATGAAAAAACCAAACCTTGATACGTGGTGTAGTAACCGGCATGATGTCACTGCATCGCAGCCTGGTTTCTTGGCTGCTAATGCAACCCCTTGATCATGATTACCTGTTGAAGAACAGACGACGCCTTCTGCGAGTTGTTTCTTGGATTTTACAGATTAATTACTTGATTTTACAGTTTTTTTATGGTTAGAATACGTCTCTCGTGTTACAATTTATTAGTTGGTATTTGTTTATCCGTTTTAATAAAAATGGTGGTCCAATCTTGGTTTATATTGTTGGCTACTCCGCCCAATTGCCTTCCTGATCGTGGACAATACCACTTCATGTCTCTTTGTGGATCGTATCCCAAACGAAAATAGAACGAAGTCCATATCTACTTTAGTTTTTGCGGTTTATATATTTAGGTAGAAATCATTTTTAAGTTTAGGTTATTTAATATCTGGTTCATTTATTTTAGTTAACGGGTTTGAATACTTGCGTTTTAATTATTAGTTCTCTTAGTCGACAGAAATACTAGTTATTTTATACAGTCGTAGTTATAATAAACATATACATGATTATAACTTGTGTGTTTTCCTCTTCCGGTGTGCAACGAGTTGGAAAAAAAGAGAGATTAGGATTTATTTAATTGCTTGTTTTCCAACCGTCTTGGTACATGAACAGTGTTAATCATTGATGATTAACACTATAACAACTACTTACTATTTTTTTTTTGTAGATGATTAACATTATAACAAACACATTCTGTTTAATTTTTTTGTATTAATAATCATCGTTGATGAATATTGTTAATCATTGATGATAAACACTATAACAACCACTTTCTATTAATTACTAAAACAAGAACATATAAACTATATTGTTAATCATCAATGATTATAGTTTTTGTGCACCTTTAATACAGTCGTGATGTATTTAGGGTTGCGATTAACACAAGGGAACCGATTATAGTTGTATGTGAACTTAGGATTATTAGTTCATAGATTGCAGAAAACCTTTCAGTGGTATCAGAGTTTTTGGCTGTTTTTCTAATTGAATTGCTGTAACTATTTTATTGATAAAGGGTTTATCGAAAATTAAACCCTTTTAGAAAGGCCAAAATCGATTTTGTGGCTAGGTTTTTGAAAACCCTAGCCTCCACCCCTTGTCTGCGAAATTGTATGCTAGGGTTTAGAAGGTTTTCTATTTTGGTAATTGTGATTAATTAATAAATGGAAACCTGAAACCCACTTGCTTGCAATTTTTGAAATTAAAGGGTTTAAGATAGGATTAAATTAATTTGATTAATTTGTGATGCCTATTTAGATTTAATTAATTTAATTAATTGTTTAATTAAAAGATAAATTAAATCATTTAAATGTTTGAATTTAATTTTAAAATTAAAAGTTAATTTTCGAAAATTAAAAGATTAAACCAGAAATATTTTAGAGGTTTAAAATATATCTTATATATATATATATATTAAAATTAAAAGTTAATATTATATGTATAAGATAAACTGGTTAGTCAAATCAATAGTAGGTCTCATTCACAAAACTGGTCTATAAAGAGGGTATAAGGAGACTGCTTATAAAATGACAGTCTAATGGGTGTTCACTCTCACTCACCGCTCTCCTGATTGGTGGAGTATCGTTAGCCGAACGGGTTTGATAAGACCGCTTAATCTCATTAAAAGTATAATGTTATTAATCAAAGTACTAGAACATTTCATAAAATCCCAATCTAGTTACTTTAGGAAAAATGTGAAAATATGCTAATCCATGAAATTGCATATTACACTTTATGAGACATTAGTGGAGCGTGTGTGGTTAACCGACACACTAATAGGGGCTCATAAAGAGTGATAATGGGTTTCTCATGATTTATCATTGTTAATGGAGCGTGTGTGGTTAACCGGCACATCAATTAGAGATGATAAGTGACATTGAGGTTACCAGCTCCACTGAAAACTGTTGTCAGAACCACTGCTTCACTTCTGCCATCTAGTTATCGGAAACCTTGCCACCGGAACCGATTCTCCAGCCCCATCGTTCGTCATTTGTGAAAATCTGGTATGGTTTTTAAAGCTTTTTGAATTTGTTTCTTTCTGAGTTTTGATTATTCAAGGGTGTTCTCGATTTCCAAATTTGGGAATTTGTTGGTATATTATTTTGAACGAGTTCAGTTATAGTGTTTAATGATTCAAAGTTTATGACTTTTGATTGTTGTTATATTACTTTGACATAATGCTTATTCTTTAACAAAATGTATAATTTTGACTTACGTGTAGGGCTGTAAACGAACCGAACGAACACGAACGGAGGCATGATCATGCTCGTTCATTTAAGTTTAACCGAACAAATGAACGAACACGAACGCATAAACGAAAGAATTTCCTTGTTCGTGTTTGTTCGTTAAAATATTTCTTTGTTCATGTTCGTTTATGTTCGTTTAATAAGGTTCTAAACGAACATAACAAACGGAAATGAATGAACGTAAACAAACATAAATGAACATAAAAAGCAACCTAAATAAAAATAGATATTGATAAACGACCATTAGCATCAAAACACTAAACCATCCGTAAATACATGTATTATAGCAAATCCTACGATATAAAAACATCAAAAAGTCCTTAAAATATAGTATTTTTTTCCATATATCGTCTGTAATACAAAAACATGCATGACTTTGACCTTTAGCTTCATTACATCAAGTATCTACTACACACACGCGATGTAAACGAACGCATATAAACGAACGTTAACGAACGAACGTAAACGAACGTTCATGAACGTAAATGAATGAACAAAATCAATGTTCATGTTCGTTCGTTAAACTAAACGAACAAACAATCTTGTTCATGTTCGTTCATTTACTAAATAAATGAACATAAACGAACTTCTCGCCGAACAAATCACGAACGGTTCGCTGAACGTTCAGTTCGTTTACAGCCCTACTTACGTGATTTGTGTTGGTTTGTTATTAAGACTAATTGGCATGTATGAAATATATAATTTGTCAAAGTTTATGGCTTCCTGAGTTATGCACTTCATGTTTGTTTTGATCAAAAGTGTCTATTTGATCAATGTTTTTTTATCTCATTTACTTCCCGATCAAATTGTTTGTTTTGATAAAATTTAACTTTTGATTTATACTTCAATTAACATTTTATCGTGTTATTGATTTTTATAAGTTACATGTATGCTATTGATCTTTAGCTAGCTATTTCAACATTGATTTTTAAGTAACGTGCATGTTGTTTCCGGTTGAACGTAATAGTGTATACGTTATTATTTATATAATGATTATACTTTATTTACATTGAAGTTGATTTTCGTATGACTGGTTGTAATTACAATTGACCTATTGTTGATTTGACTTTGTGCAAGTTGGTAACGGGAAACAAAACATACCTAGTGAAAGAAAGTATGCTCACACAAAACCTACCAAGTGGAGAAAGGAGAAAATTATGTCTTGTTGATAGCAGCGATGATGAGGTGTATACCGAGAGATATCAAGGTATGTTTTTTTGTTGATTTTAATCTTTTAATGCTATATGCGAGATATAGTGTATTTGTGTCTGTTCAAATTCAAATGGACTCTATGCATTTAAATAAATGGTCCCTCTTATTACACAATTTGATTAGAGAAATGCTTTTACGGATTTACTGAAATGGTCCATGTTATTACACAATGCAGGAGTTACAAAAATGGCCCTTGTCTAGTAAATTTATGAAATGTTATAGTCCTTATATTTTGTAGAAATTACATAAATGGCCTCTATGTAATAGTTCAAAAAAAAAAAAAAATTCTTATTAAAACATTAAAACAAATGATTATATCATTGTACTTTTAATACATATTAAAAAATTTTATTTATTTTTTTATTAATGAGTGTATATTGAAAGTGCAACACTACAATTGGTTAGCTTTTTGTCTATATATTAAAGACAAAGATATATCAGTATAAGGCCAATTCTGGGTTCTGGTTAAATGATGGCCATACCTACACCGCAACACACACATACACACAAATCTGATTACAGAAATGGCCCTTGTGGATTTACAAAATGGTCCTCGTCAATACACATTGCAGAAACTACATAAATGCCCCTATTTAATATATTGCAGAAATGGTCCCTATCCTTATATATTGTTTCTGGTTGTTGATGTATCTGTCAATATTATGTTTGGTTTTGTTAGAAGTTGAAGAAAACGGTTTAGAGATGATGAGAATAAAAATGAAAATTAAGGGGATGATCCGAGTTAGAAGCAATACAAAACAATATTGACAACTTAGTTGAAGATAAGATGCAAAACTGCTAGAGAAACTACCTCCTAGAGTTGCTGGACAGTTCTTAACTTGAGTTATCATCCATGTTTGGTACTAGATATGACTTCCATGTTTATTTGGACATCATTAACTCAAAACACCCTTCACCCCATAAAATTACAAATTAAAGAGGTTGGAAATTAACTTTTTGTTCATTGACAACTCCAACTTGAATTTTGGTGTTTGATCACCATCACTTAATTTGGATAATTGCAATTACAATCAAATGGAACGACGAAAATGCAAATGGAGTAGTTTAATATATTTGATTATTGCCATCGATATTTTTGTTTTGACTATATGTTTTATTTATCGTTTTGAGTTTAGACATATGTATCAAGTTACATTATGATGTTATCTATTATATGTTTATATTCCTGTCGTTGAAAGAAATTAAAAATGCATATTGAGCGAAAACGCTAGAAAATAAACTGATAATGTGACTTTGCAAGTGTTGCCTAGACTTGCAAAAGGGTTGCCTGTCTTATTTAACAAACACAATAAAGTGTTGTAAAATATAAAGAAAAGTGTTGCATATCTACAAAGGAAAACAAATAAGTGTTGCATTTGATACATAAAAGTGTTGGTATAGGTTAGAGGTAGTAATGAAAAGTGTTGCATGTGCTGTAAAAAGTGTTGCATATGATAGATAAAAGTGTTGTTGTACAATGGTGAAAGTAATGAAAAAGTGTTGCAATTTGAGGAAAAAGGTGTTGCCCTTTAGAAGTGTTGCATTTATAATTTAGAGGCAACAATTTCCAAAAGAGTGGGATATTCTAAAAAAAGTGTTGGCTTAGACCTAAGGCAACAAGACCTAAGGCAGCACTTGGCAAAGTGTTGGATTAGGGATAATACAACACTTTTAAGGCAAAATACAACACTTTATGTGTGTTGCAATAGCTTCATTTTGTTGTAGTGTACACACACACACACACATACACACACACACACACACACACACACATATATATATATATATATATATATATATATATATATATATATATATATATATATATATATATATATATATATATATATATATATATATATATATATATATATATATATATATATATATATATATATATATATATATATATATATATATATATATATATATAGGTTCAAATACGGATTCTAAGTATTGTGTGACTGTATGAACGAATACGATCAATTGATTTCTTAAGGTTAAGATAGGTATTTTATCTTATTTCAAAATGGAAATTTCAATCGGTATACTACTAATTAGCATTTTTATTATATTTTCGTAACCGATATATCATCGTAAATATAATTTAAATTTCAAAATTTGAAATTCCGATATCATCATTATCGTTGGAATTCCAAAGATGGCGAATGTATGTTGTTATATTGCTTTTCGATTTGTTTAGTCAAAATGATTGAGATCATATAATTTTGAAGTTTTTTATTTTGGGATCCCAGTAACCGTCCGGATCGTAATTGAACCTAGTTAGACGATGAATTTTGTAGAAACTTTTTTTTTTTGGATTTGGTATGTGTGAATCGTGCAACAGTCGTTGAATTTTTTTATGCATGTTAAATTTGGTTAAGACGAAGGCCATTCTCTGAGAATGGTCATGAGGTGAAAAAAACCAACAGTGGAACAATGTAACAATGTAAGTAGTAAACATACATAACATTTTCATTCTCAAAGAATGATGTAAACATTCTGTAAATAGTTAACCCAATAATTCCTTTTGTTGGAGCTCAAAACATCAATAACTTCTGCCTTTTCTTTCCTTTTATCATCATTCTTTGTTGTTTTTGATGGTGTAATTCCTGCAAATATGTTACTCATTTATTGGGTCAGACATTACATACAATTCACAGAGAATTATTAGTTATAGGTGAAATAAACCAACAGTGGAAAAATGTAAGCAACACACATAAATAACATTCTCATTATCAAAGATTGATGCAAACATTCTGTAGAATTTGGAAGCATTGTTTATATAAATAGTTAACCCATCATACATTATCTGAGAATGTTGTACACATTTATTAAGAATGTAAAGCATGTCCACTATTTTTGCTATACATATCATGTATTCTTTTAAGAATACTTCATTAATATACTCCTCGATTCACTAATACTTGCAATTCAAACATAAAGCAGTACATAATTTGATTTTAAATTCGCTAACAGTCAAAAAACATAATTGTTTCAATATACATTCTCTCCATTCTCAGAGAATGGTTTCATTAATCTTTAAACGTATATTCACTTTCATTCATTGATAATGGTTTCACACAAATATGGTCCCAGATAATATTCACTTCATTCTCATAGAATGCTTTCAATTTTACACAAGAATTTCTAGTAATTGTAATACAGTAATTAAACGCATTTAGCATTCTTAGAGAATTCTTCATGTACACGACTTGTTCACATTCGTATTCAGATTTACACTTATTCTCGGAGAATGTTAAGCTTGTCATTTTAACCTACCTACATTGACTTCTAATTTGTTGTAAATGTTAATCAAGAAACCCAGAAATAGAACTTTTTTCAAAACTCTAGAAATTGTGAACCTAACTAACTTGATTACAGTACACAGGGTGATGAATTTTTGGACAAATTCTTCGAGAATGCAATGTTAACCTACTTCATTTCTTAAACCCTAAACATAGTTTCAAGTACACTGTAGAATGGTTAGATTCGTCGTATATTCACAGTGTCAATCGGATTTTTTTTCCTGTAATTTGCTTATGATTCTTTGTACGAAGTGAGGTGTATGTTTAACGTTTTGTAACCGAATCCATACTCGTATCCCATGATATTAGCATATATTTGGATACATTCCGTGGTTATAGGTGATACAATTTTACTATTATACCTTTTATCGGCCGTTTATTAAGAATACAAATAAATTCTTTGTATTTATTTACAAGAATGCCCATTTGATCACAACTAATGATTTTTACAATCTAATGGTCTAAATTCAATGTTACAATCTCACAATAACTATACTCTTATTATATATATATATATATATATATATATATATATATATATATATATATATATATATATATATATATATATATAGAATCAGGATCGAGTGAGGACTCCAATTTCGGTGAGGATTGTGAGGACAAATCTGGACCTCTAATATTGAAAAATGAGTGGTTAAGATTCATTGTGAAAAAATTGACACATTTTAAAAGCTTGGGGGGCTAGTTGTCTAAAAATTAAAACTATTGGATGAGTAATACAAATTCAGAAGGGTAATATAGTAATCTGATCGAGTACACCTCCCCCATTGCGACACTTGTCACAATCTCGTTTGCTGAGTTTTTTTTATTCCACAAACTTAGTTTTTGGGCCATAACTTTTTTTTCTTTGTAAAAAAAAACCCGAAAAAACCAAAGTTCTTAAAATTAAATTCTCTACAAAACAAGCACCATCATGAAAATTTGAAAAAAAAATATTTTTTATTTTTTATTTTTATAAAAAATCAAAAAATCAAATAAATTCTCCAAAAATTATAAAAATTTAAGGAATCATTGTAGACATTATATTACTAACTTTGCAAAAAGGATTTTTTGAAAAAAATGTTTTTATGTATTCATTTTTATATTTTTAAGTAAAAAACTTATCAAAATAGCAAAAAAACATACATGATCTAAAAATATTAAGAACCAAAATATGTTTAATGATTCAAACTGTTATAAACTAATTATTTTATGAGTCAAAACTTAACAAATAACAAAAAAATATACATGATCTAAAAATATTAAAACCAACATATGTTTTATGATCCAAAACATATGATCCAAGATTCAAAATTAGTTATGATCCAAGATCCAAAAAGAGTTATGATGCAAAACGAGTTTTAAACAACAAACGTAAAAAAAAAAGGAAAAAAAAACGAAAAAAACGAAAAAAACTGAAAAAAAAAACGAAAAAAGAAAAAAAAAACTGAAAAAAACACGAAAAATAATATTAAAAAAAAAACGAAAAAAAACCCGGCTAATTATGTTGTATAGACGTGAGTAACATGTGATTATATCATCGAGTCCGTATTACGTTCCATGGACGAGCGTCGTATGGGATTACGTCAAATCCAATAATTACGTTTGACGTTATTGTCCTTAAGGAAATTAGTGGACGAGAATTGTCCTCGCAGTCCTCACCAAAATTGAAGTCCTCACCGGATCCGGACCCTATATATATATATATATATATATATATATATATATATATATATATATATATATATATATATATATACACATATATATATATATATATATATATATATATATATATATATATATATATATATATATATATATATATATATATATATATATATATATATATATATATATATATATATATATATATATATGGTTTGGTTCCTGTGAGGACTCTTTTTTCGGTGAGGACTCGCGAGGACACCTTAAAAAAATTGAAAAAACATATAAAAAAATACAAATCATAAAATCGAGAATAGTACTATATCATTATTAAAAAAAATTTGAAAAAAAAGTTGCATCATTGCAAAACGTAATAATGCAATTTTTCTGTTTTTATTTTGGATCATTATTTCATTATAAAAAAAATAATGATCGAAAAGTTTTTTTTTGAATCTTTTTTTCTCCGATATAGTACTATGATCCATTTTATTATTTATATTTTGTTTATATTTTTTTTTCAATTTTTTAAGGTGTTCTCGCAAGTCCTCAATTTAAGAAGAGTCGTCACCCGATCCTGATTATATATATATATATATATATATATATATATATATATATATATATATATATATATATATATATATATATATATATATATATATATATATATATATATACTAGGCAGCAGCAGGAGAACTAGCAAGCCATTCGACCCAGGAAAGTTTGAGGAGCAGTGGGTCAACAAAGGGATGGTGGTGATTGGAAAGCAGCGAAGGAAGAAGACATACGATCCACCGTAGCTATAGTAGGAATATCACGTCTGGCTGAAGACGTTAAACTTAGCGCTTGTTGGGAGGCAACCCATAGTGTCATAAGTTAAGATTTATATTTCTTTGAATTTAGTATGAAAATACATCAATCTTTTTGCAGGTATTAGTGGTCTAAAATAAGTGTGGGGTCATGTGAGAAGTTTTTGAAGACCGCGCCGCGGGTTTTTGAATTACGTGACGCGGGATCGTAGACCAACCCGATGCGCAGGGGTTGATCTGGTGACACGCGCGACGCGCAAAGCATAAACCCGCGACGCGGGGAACGATCAGTCGGTTTTCTCCTTTATAAGGTAAGCCGCGGCTCACACAAACTACACACGACTCGGAGCTCTGATCAACGAATTTCTTTTGCAATTTTTCTTGCTCTTTTTGTTTCCACTGCCAAGGTACGTTCTAACTATCTATTAATCGTTGAAACTAGTGATTAGGTAGTTAATTTTAGTGATTTGTTCAAAATAGTTCAAAACTTAGAATCGCTAATGCTAACTCATAGGGTGTTTGTTTTGCCAAATAGATACCCTAGATGAGTTAGTCGGCACTTAGGCTACCTTGTAGTATGATTGGATCGTGTTATAGCAGGCTAAATTGCGAGTTGGATTCGGGGTTTTGAAACAGACGCACGCCGCGCCGCGCCCTTGCTCTTGGGCTGCGCCGCGGTGTGCTGGGGAAGAAGAGGACTAATTTTGCAAAAATATTTTTTGTGGCTATGTGTTTTCTTTTGCAGATGATGTTCAGATTGGACCACCCCTTCCTCCAGTTCCCCGCGGAGCTTGCTAGTTCGGCAGAGTACACCTCGCGGAGGGACGCATTGACTGATCGCCGGGTTCTCGAGGCGACGGTCATTGACAGGGATATACTGAGGGATGCGGGACTCTGGGGTGCGATCGAGCCATTTCTACATCGCACCTGGAACCACGAGGAGGCGTCATTTACTTGCCATGGCTGGGATAGGATCATGGCCACGGACGAGGACGTGGTCTACACCGAGCTACTGTTGGAGTTTCTCTCCACGATCCATTTCGCTCCTCGGGCGTCGGACCCACGATCCAGGATCATCCGATTTTGACTGGGAGGTGCATAGAGGGAGTGCAACCTCCGGGAGTTTGGGAGGAGAGTTGGGCTATACACTCTAGCGGACCTCCAACATCGCCATTTCACACAGTTCTTCGGGGCGTGCATCCAGGGGCAGCCGGACCGAGCTGCCAACATGGAGATTTGGACACCACTGTCCAACGTTATGTACGAGGCAGGGACCTCGAGGGAGAGCCACTGCACTGCCTCATGCACCGTATCGTCTCCACCTCCATCATGCAGCGGGAGGGGGCGAGAAGGTGTCTGGGGATGACATGACATTCTTTTGGGCTCTCCTCGATCCGTCCCGATTCCTCCATCTCCCCTTCGCCCTCGCATTTGCCCTCTCCACCCACTCGACTGGCGCCTCCGCCAGCAGCCCACTAGCCAGGGGGTATTTCATCACCCGCTTGGCCCGCTCATATGATATTCTCACTGCCCCCGTGGTTGCCTCCTTGACCGCTCTGCCTCCATCCCGCACTACGGCGCGCACTTTGGAGAGGATGCGGCTCATTGAGCAGCAGCGCCCGGGGCAGTTCATCCGGGCACCGACCGAGCCTCCTCAGGCACCCCAGCCCGCGTACACCCAGGCAGGAGACGCCGGAGGCCAGAGCTAGCACCAGCAGCCCCGACAGAGCCGCAGCCACAGCAGGAGGACCTGGCAGCCAGGGTTGCTAGGATTGAGGATCAGTTGGCATGGATCGGGGAGGTACTCTTGGATTTGGCCACGCAGCAGGGCCGACGCCCCCGACCATTCCCAGCCAGGGCCCACGATCATGAGGCCGGACCCTCCAGGCCACCTGGTAGTGATTGATGTACTTTTTCTTTCTTTCTTTCTTTTTATATTTTTTGGGATATATGTACAAACTTATGACACCTCTATCTGTATATTTTGTTCATATTTTATTTGTTATGTTTGCTTTTAATTTGTTTGTTGAGTTATGCATGATATACAAAATGAGAAGGAGTTGTCTTAGACAAGTGTGGGGTCACCGTGCCCCCTCCACTTGTCTCGACCACCGGCGTGTTCACTGTAGCGCTACAACTCCAGAATACGAAATCAAGGATCCGTTTGTTCGCAATTATACCTGTGATATTGAGCACCAAGCAGTCTATCGTCTAAAAGGGGTAACTCTTTCTCCCTTGTTTTGAAATAATTTTGTACAACGGGGACGTTGTACGGTTTTTAGTGTGGGGTGTGGACGGTCGAAAGAGAAAATTTTTTTGAAATTTTTGCAGAAATGATCAATTTTTCAATTTTTAGCAATATTTTTTAAAATTTTTAATAAATTGCAATTTTGAAATGAATGGTTTGTGATTGTGATAACACCAGTATTCTTCAATAAATACTGTTTATTTGTGATCATGCTATTAGTTAGTCAAATAAGTTGAGTTTTACGAGTTTAGAAGATTGAGCTGTTTTAGGATTGGAGTTTAGGAAGGAAAAGTCAATCTGTGGCCTTTGTTGTTCGAGCCGGTAAGTCTAAAATGGGTGGGACTTATGCACCTTACCACCTAAGATCGTCTGGTCTGGGATGGTATTTCTGAAAGCTCGCTACACGGAAAACATCGAAAGTCATGGACAATTCCTTAATGGCCTTTAGAATCTGAATGAGTACGTACACTTCATTATGGAAAGAAAGTTTGTAATCAAGGGTTCTCTAGAAAGCCATGAATTCCAAAGAACAATTCAATTATTTTTTCGCGAACTATTCCACTCTAACTCAAAGAGCAATAAACTTTGAAACTATAAACAGTCAAAAATTGTTTGATTCTTTATTATAATTTGTTAAAAACTCTCTTGCTTGGGGACAAGCAAAGCAGTACCTCAAGAAGTATGGAATTGTGGATCTTCTGTAGCATTTCTTGATCTCAACTGTAACTTAATACAAGATATACCCGAATCTATTAGTGGATTGAGTTCATTACAGGTAAGAGTATCATCCATTGCAGGTAAGAGTATCATCCATTTCAATATGCTGTATTTTAAATCTTAAAATTTTGTATTTCCTTGACTATATTCAGTTTTAATTTTAGATCGATTATGTGGAATTTGAAAGACATGCTGCTGGAGGTTCAAATATGCATTACTTTGATCTTCTTATTAGACCGAAGCCAGAATAAGAACACCTTTTCTGGAATATTCGGTGAAATGAATAGCATAATCTCTTTGATTTCATCAACTCGGTATGATTTTATTTAATTTTGGAAGCTAAATAAACTGCAAGAAAACCATCATGGTATATGACATGCATACATTTACTCATTCACAGTACCGGGGTTGATGTCTGTTTTGATTTTAACTATCTTTTTGCTTTTTAATTTAATGCAGAAAGATTCTTTGATGGAGATAAGTTTTCATATAACCAATGACAACACACAGTTTGTCGGTGATGAAAACCGTCCATCTGCACAGGTATTCCGTGAGAAAATGATGTCAATGATCTCATTTTTCAATGATATCACTTATTGCTGCTGCTCATACACGGGCCTGGGACATCGATACACTAAAACAGTAAATATTGACAGTTGCTGGTGTTGTTGGTATCAGGTACCCCGATTTCAACAATCACCTTTTTCAAATAAGTTTACATATTATATTGACTACCCATAGTTTTGACCGGTGGAGCATGGACCATAGGGTAAGGAAGGACTACATAGTCTTTTTAGTGTTTATCAAATTTTGTATAGAATTAAGTTCTTTTTTTTTTATCTTAAAACTAAAAATGCTAGCTTTATTGACATATTTACGTTTATTTTGGACTTTTGGTGTTGCATATATAAAGGGTGGGGGTTCCCTTTTAGGGTTTCAATTAGCAAAAAGAGATATCATTGTGACATGCTTTGATTACAGGTAATCATATTTATCAAAGTCCACTTTTTCTTTAAATTTTTTTATGACATCATATTTGATATGATGATGTTGATTCTGTTCACAACTATATTTTAAAGTCATTATCCATACGTAAAACTGATGCCTAGAGAAAAGAACTTTCCATGAAGGACTAAACAGCAGGAATAACAACGTACTTTCGTTTATTTATGTATTATAGCATCCTACTTTCAACCTTTCTATTACAACATTTTACTTTCACTTTTTTCATCATTACAGCATTGTACTTTGAGAAGAAAAGACGTTTAGAAAAGAAAGAACTTTTTATCAAGGGCTGAATACAAGAAATAGCAATATACTTACCAAGTGTTCAGTTCTATTATGACATAGCCATGAGGCACTCAACGGACTTTTACAAGGATCGAACACCTGTCATCTTATACGGTAGGATTATTAATACTAAAATATATGCAAGTTAAATGTTTGTCTATTACACATTTTTGTTACAGAAGGTTGAAATGTTGCACTTCTAAGAGGCATTTACACACATGACACATCCATACTTGGATTCGGAATCCGAGACCCAAAATTGCAAAAAACAAAAAAAGCTATACACAGGGATCAAAAACGTTATATAATCCTCAAATAAGGACCAAATTTGTAAGAGAACTTTTTGGGACCAAAATTGCATAAATGAGCTATACACAGGACTAAAAATGTTACAAGAACCTTAAAAAAGGACTAAACTTGCAAGGGAAGACTTTTTGGGACCAAAACTGCAAAAAGTAGCTGTACATAGGGACGAAAAACATTACAATAACTTTAAAAAAGGATCAAACTTGCAAGATAAAACTTTTTGGAACCAAAGTATAATTTCCAATAAGAAAACATTTGAAAGTTACAATGCTATAATTGGGTGATTTCTCAAAGTACAATGCCTTATTGTCTCGCGTTACTTTCGGTATGAGAAACATGTTAAATATCATTGTTGCATCACTACTAAACTATATATTATTAATTAATTATGCTATTTTGTAAATATAACCCATAAATGGCATATTGAAAAATCGACAGGACTTACCCTTATGGTTTCGAAAAGTCGCATTGTTAGGCGTTGAGTTGTCTATGTCAATTTCATTCGCTAAATACATGTCAAATGAGCATTATACACCTCCTTTTTATTTTGTCTGTTATATTGACATTATATAGAAATTCAGTGTCCATTAATATAAATGTTGGAAAAACCCTAAAAGAGATTATCAGCTTCGTCAATACCATTTGCTTATCCTGATCTTGACATTTCTAACATTGGCATCTCCAACACCAGTTTTAATTTTAGGATATGGATGTAAATTTTGGTTTTAATTTTCGGTTAGATTTTGAAATGTGGTGGTGATTGTTGACTGTAGTGATTCGCAGTTGGCTTTTATATTTATTCTTATATAGTTTAAATGTGAGCATGTTTCTAGAAGACTTGATGGGGTGGGGGGTTTTGGGGGTTTTTAGCGGGGTGCATTTGATTTACCAATCGCGTTCCACCAACACCCATCTCCCCCCTCACGACACCTCGACCCCATCGCTGTATCCAATACGCCACACACCTGACTGTGCGAGTACTTCCTCCGCCTTCTGCCCCCTCCGGTATCTCTATTGCCGACACGTTTTGTAATCCCGTTGTGCTGGCCAACACATCCTTCTTCTGATACCTTTGCTAATCTCTATCTACAAAATCCATATCCCCTTCCCTTCGCTGCCATATTGATCTTCTTTTCCCTCTCGATCATTTTAGGTATAAAAGGTAATCCTTCAATATATTTGTATATAATTGAATCCTTGGGTGTTCATTCGACAAGCATAAACAAGAGAGATCCCTAAATCTCAGGTATTGCTGAACGGATTCTTGATATTTGCGATGATCTTACCAGCCGCCGCCGGTGGTAACAGAGATCGGAGCTTTGGGAGGTAGTGTCCATTCTGCTATTCGGCCGGTCTATTTCTTTTATATTCTCTCTTTTGAACTTTACTTCATCTCTATCCGCCAATCTCGCTAAACATATCATTTTGGTATGCCTTCCATTTAGAATCTGGAAGAATTCATTTCCTTACTTACATAATCGTTTATTTGTGAAATTTGAAATGAGAATCCATTCATGACGATATGTTTAATAGTTAACTATCAATACCTTTAAAACTAAACTTATGTGTGACAGATAGGCTACTATTTTCAATTAGAATACTTTTGGAATCAGCAATCCGTAACTGCGATGAGTTCCAAGTTACAACCAACGATGTCGACAAGATTCTTGACTGGGAGAAGACTTTTCCCCAAAAAGTTGAAATTCCATTTAAACCCGGTCGACTTCTCCTTCAGGTATGTCAACGCCGTCGTTTCTCTTCATATTCGTATTGAATTAACTCAGTGAATTGAGTGTACTTCAGGATTTTGCTAGTGTTCCTACAATTGTTGATCTTGCCGGCATGCGTAATGCTATGGACCAGGTAGGTGGTAATCCAAGTAAAATTAATCCATTGGTAAGAATTCCAAAATATCATTAAAACAATCTCTAAGAACCTTTTAACGAATTTGGACAAATTGTTACATGTATAAGTACCGGTGGACCTTGTGATTGATCATTCAGTCCAGGTTGACGTGTCAAGATCTGAAAACGCCCTACAGGTCAATATGGAAGTCGAATTAAAACGAAACAAAGAAAGATAATCTTTTTTGAAATGGGGAGCAATTGCTTTTGATAACATACTTGTCATTCCTCCTAGAGCCGGGATTGTTCATCAGGTATCATGTTTACCCCAAGACAAACATACTTTCTAGATTTTCCGTTCTTATTTATTTAATAAGATGACGAATTTGTTTTCAGGTGAACCTTGAATACCTTGCAAGAGTTGTGTTTAATTCAAATGGCATTCTGTATCCGAATACTGTTTTGGAGACGGATTCGCATTCGAGTATGGTAAATGGATTAGGTGTTGCGGGGTGGGGAGTTGGTGGGATTGAAGCTGAACCTTCAATGCTTGGTCAGGTTATCTTTATAACTTCTTTTTTTCATTAGATCCAATACAGATTTGTTACATAAAAAATAGTGTTAACTAATATTCGTCTTTAGCAACACTATCCAATTAATCCATCTCTTTGTAACTGCATACCATGTGTTTGATAAATTGCTTCGTTTAAAGATTACAAGGCTACTTCATTCATCTATCTTCCAAATTTACAAATGGTTTACTATATGGTCGTATGGACTTGTATGCAGAACTAATTCAGATTGTATGATGAACTTTCAAAAGGCCAGAGCCCAAAGGTACAATTCATTTCAAGGCTAAATGCATGAAATAGCACTGTACTTTCGATAGTTTTTAGAGTAAGAGTGTAACTGATTTTTGCAATTGGTCCCAAATATTTTGTTTTGCAATATTGGTCTTTATGTCAGGCTCTTGCAATGTCTTTGGTCATAGTTCCAAGTAAAATAACTATTTTTGGTTCCTAAGTATAGCTGATTTTGGCAAATTTGGTCCAAAATAGATAGTGGACCAAAAACTTTACTAAAAACTCAAATAAGGACCAAAATTGAAAAAAAAATTCAGCTATACTTGGGGACCAGAAAAGTTTTTTATTCATTTTTTTATTGAAACATTGTACTTTGACAAAATAATCTTTTTTTCTTATTAGGTCTTTTTTATACTTTAAAAAAAATCCAACGATCATAGTGTATTTTTTCAAAGTAGAATACTATAACACGAGGATGCAATTAACACGTAGCAATTATATGTGCAGTTTATGGTGTTTGACTTATGAGGCGCTGCTTGATTTTACGATTATTTGTTTGTAGGTCATTTACATCAAGGAACCTGGTAAGTATCCGTTCATTTTTATTTATTCGTTTTGTTGGTTTTTTGAATTAAGGCTGTAGAAAATATTGGTAGCTTGATTTGGCTCCAAAGGCTGCAGATTTATGTCGCTGTGGCATAACAGTAGTGTGATTACCTCCTCCAACAGAATCTGTTCCTCCACAAGGTCTTTATAACTTAATTTAAAGTTAAAAAGTATTTATTTTTAATTAAAAAGATACATGGTTTTATAATAAATTTTATAAAATGAATCCAGGGTATATGCCTTCTGATCTCTACAACTTGAAATCGGCATATGGGACCCAAGTAGACCTCAAGTATTGCATAGAAGAGATGCACAACCAACATCTTCTGGTATTATTTGCTGCAGCGACCACAAGGGATTGAGAAGAAGACGAAAGAAGAGGAACAGATTTCCAGGTCTGCTCTTTCTACTTTTAAGGCTAAAGAGGAAGAGATTGAGAAGAAGAACTTGGAGGTTAGGTAAAGGGTTGAAGCTCAGTTGGGTCGAATTGAAGAAGAAACCAAGAAAAATAAAAAATTGCTTTATAGAGGTCCCAGGCCGCACGTGCGTAGCACGAAGCCTCAACTAGTTATAATTTAAAAGCAAACCATGAATAACAAAAACCTAATTCTTTATATGATACTTAAAGCCTTTCTCCACAATCATAACTTTCTCATTTACAATCAATTGGCTCTTTAATAGCTTTAGTACATCGAATGATACAAAACAACTATTTCTTGAAAGAAACTCATTGTTTATATTTAATTGCAAAAACCTAAAAAAGAACATAAAATGTGAACTACAAAACAAGACACCAGCATTCCCTCATTCCGAGTATGACCCTATGAGAAACTCCCTTCCCAAGTAAGGTTATTTGCAACATTTTGGTGATATTATCACAAATATATGGCAGAATGTGATTAAAAATTCATTAAACACTATGCATATAGAATAAAATAGTTGTTTAGTTATTTGTTTCAATGCATAATTATTAGAAAATCATGTTCCAACATTCTACCAAAAAAGCCTTAGGTATAAAATAAGTGGTTGTATTTTAAAACCAATTAGTTTTTTTTTTGATCAAATAATCTTTCATTATTGAAGAAATAGAGAAAATAAGACTAAACACTGTAAAAAAATATTATTTTTAGATAACAAAAAGAACACCAAGAACAATTGCTCCAAACTTGATCACTCTATTGTAACACCCGACTTATTAACCAAAAACACCCCAAATTTTTTTTTTATTTTTCAAACCAAATATTTCACACACAAAACCAATAGTGCGGGGTTTCAGTTAACAAAATACGAGTACAAGCGTATCACGAAGTACAATACATAAATATTATACATTCTTCAAGCCGGGATGTCAATTTAATTTCTAAGCCCTCAGTCACGGACTTTGTCTTTTCCTTTAGCAGGGTCACGCTCACCTGCAGGGACATATCAAACAACTGTGAGCTATAAAGCCTAATGAGTAATCAAGCAATCAAATAAGCATATACAAGAGAATAATAACAATTAAACTCTTAAACAATTTATGTCCCAAAAGTCATGGTCATCACTGAACGCACCGTGATCATAGCCATAAAGGCCGCACCTAATCTCATAGCCCGAAGGCCGCACCAGAATCATAGCCCGAAGGCCGCACCAAAATCATAGCCCGAAGGCCGCACCAAAATCATAGCCCGAAGGCCGCACCCATTGGATATAAAAAAAATCCAGAAATCATAGCCATATAGGCCGCACCCATTGGATATAAAAATCCAGAAATCATAGCCATATAGGCCGCACCCATTGGATATAAAAATCCAGAAATCATAGCCATATAGGCCGCACCATTTGATGACATTTCAAAACACCATATTCAACTCTAAAACTACTATAAGTTATAAGAGTCTAACCATCAAATATCACATTTGATATAAGTGAGATTACTCACCTGTAGGCTTTCTACAACTAGCGTTTGTTGTTCCTTGGCGTGAAATAAAATCCGTAGGATTTTGTCCCGTGCCTATAATTCCATTCATTATCAAAATGATTATAGATTAATACCCATTTCAATTAACTCTAATACACTAGAGTTCAATACGATATCGTTATAAATAATTCCTAGTTAATAAACTTTCCGTTTACTAACTTTATGTGAATTTTACTATTCACCGAGGCATTCAGATCGGTCTACAGTGCCCCCGAGGGGTCGGAAACCCAATTTAATATTTTTCTAGGTCTTTCCTAACCATCATGGACTTATGGTTCAAGTTTGAGGTAAATCGGACAAGCCTAACAAAATTTGGCGTTTTTGGACTCCCTGTCAACAAGCACGACTCGTGCTTAATTTTGCCTAGGGGAAGCACGACTCGTGCAACCCATTTTAGGCATTGTACTTTGTTTTCCAGAAAGGCACGACCCGTGCACATTTGTGCACAAAAACGCACGACTCGTGCCAATCTGGGGATTTCCCTGGACAGTCGCGATTTCCACTGTAGCACGCAGTTTTATCATTTTAAGTGCTTATTTTTGTTCTTAATCACTTGGGGTTCATTCCCAGGTCAAAACCCTCCATAAAAACAAGGTTTTTAACCATTGAAACCAATTCAATTCATCACAATGAAGAATTAGGGTTCATATTTCCAAAAACCCCAAAACTTCAACTTGATCAAATCCAATGGTTTCACTTGTTATATACTCATCTAATGATCATATTAGAACTCAGAAATCATGAATAAACCCCATGAAATTTACTGAAATTTCGAATTTCAGTTTGGACTCAAAAATCCATCAAGAACAAACTAGTCAAAAACATGAAATACTTACTTTCTATGCCTCAAATTCTTCAATACCAAGCCTAGACTCGAAATCCAAGCTTAAATCTTCCAGAAATCTTGAACCCGTACAATGCAAGCTCTCTCCCGTAAGCTCAAAATTCTGCACACATTGGAAGAAGCTTCCAAGCTTTTATACTTCCAGAATTTACATTTTAGTCCCTAGAGTTGCATATTTAGGACTTTTGCCACAATTTACAAACATTATGACACAATTTCAGTTTTTTATAACATTTTAAGTCCAAGACTCAAAATATTATTACCAAACAAGTCCTTTTCTGTCAAAAAGACCAAATTACCCTTTTGAGGTAAAATGACCAATTTGCCCTTTTTATTATAATTACATAATAAAATACATTTCGGCGTTACATCTATAAATTATAGATGCAACAAATTGAATAGAAATATAAATACGAATGAATTAAACAATCTATGAGCAAATATGGCGAGCAGATGTGATAGAGGCAAAAAAAACCCACCCAAATATAGACATGATTAACGATGTGCCACCATTGGTGAGCTTCAACTAAAGAGTAGCTTCATATTGGTTTCTTACATTTTATTGAAAAGAAGCAAATCATAAATTCAGGGGCGGACCTAGGGGAATTTTTCTATCGTAGTGTAAAATTTTATAGTGTGCTACCCCTCAAATATTGTGTGCTACAATGAATGTAAATATAGAAATTTAAACTAAAAATACTGAAATTATATCCAATGAATGTAAATTGTAATAATTGTTGATGATATCGAAATTACCTTAGATACCACCAATGTAGCCGCAATCAAAATAGTCTCTCTATTTAGCAAATTGATTCACAACAAAGCCACAAACCCACATAATTTCAACGAAAGCATATTTAAAAGCCACCCCCGCTTCACTAAACTCCAAAATTCCGCCCTTGAATTTCTCGTTTTCTTATAGCAATAGATTAATAAACCCTAATATCGTTTCCCATCATTTTTTACAGTGGGAACGAAGAAGAAGACAAGTAGAGATCTTAGATGCATTGTGTAAAATGTTACATACCAAGAGATGGGGCAGATTGGACCGAATTGGTGTGGAACCGGTTGGAATTAAGGCGACGTTTCGAAGGTCAATAGGTGGCAGGAAAGAAACCCTATGCAGCGCGGAATGCACGAACCAGAAAAATAGCGTTTCTTTATATAGTAATGATATATATATATATATATATATATATATATATATATATATATATATATATATATATATATATATATATATATATATATATATATATATAATTACTATATAAAAAAACCCTTTTTTTCTCATGCCTCCAATCTTTGAATTATGGGCTTCCACTAATGCCACGTCTTTCAACCTTGAACGACGCAACGTATATAAACGGAGGGTATCTACACCGTTTCACTCTATCTCAACGCCTTGATTTTTCTCTGATTCGTGCATTCAGATTGTACATAGGTTTTTTGGACGCCACGTGCTTATAGTGTGAACGGCGCCATACCACTTCCAATTGAATCACACCGCTTCAACTTCTACTTTCTTGATGTATAAGAAGATGCGGGACGTCAATCGATATATATATATAAAAACCCGATTTTTTTCTGCCTCTATTCGATGCTGCATAAGGTTTTCATCGTGCCACGTATTTTATCCTCTGAACGTCGCCTCCCCCGTAACCGGTTGCTGACCATCTGGTTTCCCAATCGAAAACGCATTCTTGAAGTTTCTTCAAGAGAGACCTGTCATGGCACTTCCAATTAGATCATGCCTATTCAAATTGGATCCACACTTTATTCTTCCATTTCCCCAAAAGAATTTTTGGGACGGTTCTCTCCTCTCTTACCTGATATCAATTTTCCATCGTCGTGCCACCCCTTTTTCTTCATTTTTCGTCAAATTCTTCATCAACAAGTATGCATCCATGGTTTCTCAAACCATTTGCAATTTACTCAGTTTTACAGGTTCTCTTTCTTACTTACTAATATTAAACCTAACCCTAATCAATGTAAACTTCTCAAATCCTTCAACAACTAATGTGTAATTTAGGGGTTTTTATTTCTTTTCTTTGAACGTGATGTTTTCATATCTCCCCACCACCAACAAACTTACCAATCGAACGTGTTCCCCCACTTTAGGAATTTTTTAGGCACGTCAATGGTGAGGGCGTTGGGCGCCGGTCATCTCTCTATCTTTTCTCTTCAATCAGATGCAGGAGAACTGCGACGTCCAGCATCCTTCTTCCTTCTTTCCTTTCTATGCACCGTTTCTTCATCTCTTTATTTTGTTTAGAGAACCCTTGATCGGGATCCCTTTCTCCCCCTTTGTTTCCAACGTCTCACAAATGGAAATCCGAGAATAGAGGAGGGAGAGAGAAAAGGTTTTAGGGCTCCATTTTGCAAGAGATCCAGTCTCGTTTTAACGTTCGTCGAGGGCCGATTTTTGGAATTCCGGGTATAAGTTTCATTGATCGTCTTCCATTTTTTTGGCTTTCTAAGGTTTGAATTCAATTGTTTCTTTGACTGATGCTTATTGTTTGATCTGCTGTGGTTTTGAAGTTGGTAATTTGTGACTTTGAATGTAACGACCCGGCTCTCCAAAGCCTGTCTTTTACAAGATAATATCACCAGGGATCGTCCTATGATCCAAGCCGAGCGTTACCTATACCTGCAAAAACCACATAAATAAAGGGGTAAGCTATAAAGCTTAGTGAGTAATCGAATCACAGTATGGCCTAAATAGCCACACTCGTTTCACAGACTTCTTTCACAACATTTGACCGTCCTACGATCATACTGTGAAACTACCGTATTACCCGACGGAACTCACCTCTCTCGTACTTTCTTACTACACTTTCTTCTATTATCTGGTAACATATAATGTTACTCTTTTACTATTTTCTTTTACTGTCTGGTAACTTATGACGTTACCGTACTGTCTGCACTTTCTTCTGTTACTTGGTAATTTATATCGTTACCATACTGTCTGTCTTTCTGTACTTCTTTCTACTTATAGCATTATCGTACTGTCTAACATTACTTACTTACGGTATCGTATACCGTTCTGCATTTTACTATTATGCCGCCTATTTTTATTATACGGCTACTCATTCGTTACTATTATGTTATAAATATTTACCGGTTCCGTACCGGGTTATCTGTCGATACTATTATTCTTAACCAAATTTATTATTTGGTACTGTCTATACAATCTCTTATGCTTGTTTTTATGGGATATCCATATCCCCTTTATTTTATTAAACTAATACTGGTGCAACATATAGAGCTGGCACACAGTATCTACACATTATCTTTTTCTATGTCGTATATCATTCTTCCGCATGGACACTATACTACTGATTAATTATACTGCTTAGTATCATCCTGTGATACATTACTTCTCATGGGTCAGACTCGTCAACGGTTCTGTAGCATAACTACCTTCCACACAACTACTAACACATATATCATAACTATACTACTCTGCATTTAATAATTTCTTTCTACTATAGCTCAACACGTAGAAACTACTAGGGAGATACGGTAGCGATTACTCACCTGAGTTTGGTGCTTTCCCGGAGTCCTGGCACGGTTCTCGTTCCGGTCTCCCGATAGCTCTCGAGCACCTCAACGCTAGCTACCGCTGACTCCTTGCTTCTAACCATCATCCCTCAGCGTATTTTTCTTACTAGAACTCTCTTCTATAACGTATAACTGTTTTGTGGGTGTTCTGGGTCGAAATGAGGGCTCTAACCTCGCATTTATAGGCCTCTGGTCATCCCTCGCGTCGCGACCAAAGTGGGGCTCGCGTCGCGATGACTCATCTCGAATGATTGCCTGATTGCGCAATTTACGGCGCACTTTCCGGATCTCGCGACAGCTCTCGCGTCGCGACCAGCATCACCGTCGCGTCGCGAGGCGCCGACATTAAATGTCCGATTTTTTTCCGCTTTTTGCTCCGTTTTGACTCCTAGGCTTTGATCGTTATATTTTTCTTATCTCATAATGACTTTAACATCGTTATTTGGTCACACTAAAGGCCAAAACGCTCTTACTTTTGATCTACAGTCCCTCCCGGGACACGGTTGTCACAATCCTTCCCCCTTACAGGATCTCGTCCCCGAAATCTCAGTAATCTCTCAAACTAACTCTTATGTACCTGTGTACACATTCTTCTACACACTTAGGTATTTTTTTACCATACTACTTTTATCATTACTTGTTTTCTCTTTTCGTTACTCATACTTGCTTGACTTTATACTTTCGGGTACAAGGGTTCCCGTACATCTTACTCATTTTATAACATAATTTTATGTTTGTTATATTTTCTAACAAATTACCATGATTCCTTCGTGATTCCATCAGTATCAATACATATCATATGATAAGACTATATGCACTGATTCTATTGTTACACTAGGTTTCCTGGCTCGCTGGTTCTCTTTACTTATATATCGCGTGGTATAACATACTTGTACTTTTTCTCTTTCTATACCAAAATTTACCAATCCCGTACATATTAACTTTCTCATATAATTAATGCTGTGACTTTTACTACTACTTTCATACTTTCCAACTGAAAAATACCATTATATTTTGTTACAGTTGGGTCTTTCGTTAAAAATTGTCTTTTTACTTTTGCTAGTCATTAAGAGACTCTATTTTACTTTAAAAATTTTATATACTCTAGTCATGAAAAATGACTCTTTTAGGAAAATCTTTTTCACTTCTTGGTCATAAAACGACTCTTTTGTTATCTTGTTAAGAATTTTTATCATAACTTTTGGTCATTAGACCCTTTAATCTTCTTTGGTTGTAAAATAACCCTCATTTTGAAAATAATTCTTTCTTTAACTCTTTTCTTTCTCTTAGCGTAAGACCAACTGATACTCATGAAACTCATTCTACTAGCTCCCCTCGCGGAACAGAACAGATCCGTCCGCTAGGTTATGCTCATTCTGTCTCCCCTTTGTGACTTGGAACAGATTCAAGCACAAGGGTATACTAAGCTAGACAACTACTTCGCGAAGGGAGGTACCATCCCAGTAGTGTCTTCTTGGCTTCCTTAATGGCGAAAGCCTGTCCGGACATCTTTCTCTTCTCTTCTCTAGTGTCATTTGTTTCAAATTGGTCTTAGCTAAACTAAAACATCTTTCGCTATAGAGTGAATCTCATAACTTTCAAAACTCTTTTCATATCTCATATCTTTTAAAACTCTTTTCTGAAACATAGTTCAGACTTGTAAAACATTTTTAGCTCGTATGTTGAGCTACTATTTTAGCTATTCTTAAACTTCTTTTAAACAAACCTTTAGCTCATATGTAGAGCCACTATTTAAAATTTTATCTTTTTATAGACTTCTTTTAGCTCTTATATAGAGCTACTTTTATTATCACTTTTCTCTTCATTCTTTCTTACCTTTTTGACTTTTAATTCATACTTTCAAAAAAATATCTTATGGTTAAAAGCCAACTCTTAGCTTTCTTTTACTTTCTCAAAACTGTTTTCTGACTCAAACTATTTCTTTTTATTTTTCAGCTTTCTTACATTACTTTACTTCTTATTTTCTTTGGTACTTTTATGTACCATTCTCATGTTTTAATACTTTCTTGTAGTGCTTATTTCTCACTTACTTTCTTGTTTGTAACAAGCTATATTATCTCTGTTTTTACTATCTTTTCTCCTTAAATTTCTAAGGAGTTCTTTAACACTCATAGTTACTATGTATAGTTTGCTTTTTACCTTTATCTATTTTCTCATCACAATATGTTTGTGATGTTTACTCATCTCTCTCCTTATCACAATGTGTTTGTGATATTTACCTATTATTAGGTAATCTACATATACCTACTGATTTGAGTCTAGGAATCTTTTCTACTGACACCTAGTTCACTCAAATCTCGGCTCTGATACCATTTGTAACGACCCGGCTCTCCAAAGCCTGTCTTTTACAAGATAATATCACCAGGGATCGTCCCATGATCCAAGCCGAGCGTTACCTATACCTGCAAAAACCACATAAATAAAGGGGTAAGCTATAAAGCTTAGTGAGTAATCGAATCACAGTATGGCCTAAATAGCCACACTCGTTTCACAGACTTCTTTCACAACATTTGACCGTCCTACGATCATACTGTGAAACTACCGTATTACCCGACGGAACTCACCTCTCTCGTACTTTCTTACTACACTTTCTTCTATTATCTGGTAACATATAATGTTACTCTTTTACTATTTTCTTTTACTGTCTGGTAACTTATGACGTTACCGTACTGTCTGCACTTTCTTCTGTTACTTGGTAATTTATATCGTTACCATACTGTCTGTCTTTCTGTACTTCTTTATACTTATAGCATTATCGTACTGTCTAACGTTACTTACTTACGGTATCGTATACCGTTCTGCATTTTACTATTATGCCGCCTATTTTTATTATACGGCTACTCATTCGTTACTATTATGTTATAAATATTTACCGGTTCCGTACCGGGTTATCTGTCGATACTATTATTCTTAACCAAATTTATTATTTGGTACTGTCTATACAATCTCTTATGCTTGTTTTTATGGGATATCCATATCCCCTTTATTTTATTAAACTAATACTGGTGCAACATATAGAGCTGGCACACAGTATCTACACATTATCTTTTTCTATGTCGTATATCATTCTTCCGCATGGACACTATACTACTGATTAATTATACTGCTTAGTATCATCCTGTGATACATTACTTCTCATGGGTCAGACTCGTCAACGGTTCTGTAGCATAACTACCTTCCACACAACTACTAACACATATATCATAACTATACTACTCTGCATTTAATAATTTCTTTCTACTATAGCTCAACACGTAGAAACTACTAGGGAGATACGGTAGCGATTACTCACCTGAGTTTGGTGCTTTCCCGGAGTCCTGGCACGGTTCTCGTTCCGGTCTCCCGATAGCTCTCGAGCACCTCAACGCTAGCTACCGCTGACTCCTTGCTTCTAACCATCATCCCTCAGCGTATTTTTCTTACTAGAACTCTCTTCTATAACGTATAACTGTTTTGTGGGTGTTCTGGGTCGAAATGAGGGCTCTAACCTCGCATTTATAGGCCTCTGGTCATCCCTCGCGTCGCGACCAAAGTGGGGCTCGCGTCGCGATGACTCAGCTCGAATGATTGCCTGATTGCGCAATTTACGGCACACTTTCCGGATCTCGCGACAGCTCTCGCGTCGCGACCAGCATCACCGTCGCGTCGCGAGGCGCCGACATTAAATGTCCGATTTTTTTCCGCTTTTTGCTCTGTTTTGACTCCTAGGCTTTGATCGTTATATTTTTCTTATCTCATAATGACTTTAACATCGTTATTTGGTCACACTAAAGGCCAAAACGCTTTTACTTTTGATCTACAGTCCCTCCCGGGACACGGTTGTCACATTGAAGTTATATCAACCAATGGCTCAAGCAAAGATACAGGGGTTTGGAACTCTATTCTAAGCTTTGACACGCTACCATTTTAGTTCCATTAGATGTTGGTTTGTGCTGGTTTGTAATTCTCTCTTTAATTATGTAATATTTGAATAAGTTTGTCTTCTGATGCTATGAAAAGTTTCTTATTTACAGATTTTGTGTTTATTTTGCCCTATGTGATGAATATCATGATGGCGTGCATTATTGTCTCTATTTTCTTCCTTGGTTTATAAATTATTTTTAATTGTTTTTAGTCGGTTCTTAGGTAAAAGTATCCCTCATTAGTAGTTTGTGAATAAAATGTTCAAGTAGTCATTTGATTGCACTTCTATGATATCGAAACTTTGATATTTTCGCAAAGTCAATCAATCTTTACATGAGACAAGTAGTCGGACATTTTCCAACACATTTCTTTTACTAATAACGAAACATGACAGGTAGGATATATTTGAAAATCATGTAATTAAGATTATATATGTCGAGCTCTTATGAATCTTTTATTTTCTATACAGTATATGAAGGAGTACAAATCTTGATCCTGAAATGATTTCAAAATGTCGAACTTCCAGGAGGAAATTAACAAAGGACTCAAAGGCTACAAAATTCAAGTGATTTCACTTCATTTACAAATCATTATACTTTTTGGTGTCATTTTTATATGAATCACCGTATTTTTAATGCAAGGAGCAAGAAATAATTGGGTATCTTGATTTACAATTCAGCAAAAAAATTCATAGATACAGGAATTCCCCCTCGCACTTACTGTTGCATCACATCACTTCCTTCTTACCTTAAATTATAATCAATTATAAAATATTCATAACGATTTATTAATACGCCTACATGCTTATTTATGCAACACTTTTTTCTCAATTCAGGCAACAAACTGGTATTTTTTACAAAATATGCACCTGTGTTTCATTTTAGGACCAAAAGATGAGAAATTTTACCTTAACGGTCTAACCTTTTTGCTTGTATTAGCACATCGTACTTTTATAAAATCCATCAAATAATAACATTCTATACACTCGTTTTTCCATTAACCATGTAACCCGTTGTGGGAAAGCGAGGTTTGTAAAAATAATAGCCATTTAAATAACTTTAAATATATGTTAATTACAGGTCTAAATTTTTTAGTTTGTGTTCAAGCGAAAACACAAGTTAAAAATAATTGATAAGAAGAAGCCAAAGCATTGGAAGATGAAAGAGCTACAAAAGAAGAAGCGATGGCGGAAAGTTAAGAAGGGATGCTAAGGCATAACTTTAGAAAATAACCAAGTAACATAAATGAAAACGACCAAAGTTGGATGCTAAAATACTATTTTGCATGTATTTTCCAGAAATATGAAAATGAGCAACAAACTCTAGAAAAATATATAGAAAATAGCATTCTACTTTCAGGAAACCTAATTTGTGCAACTTTTTAAAGTAAAAGAACATTACCAAAAAAGCATTAGAAAA
Organism: Cichorium intybus; assembly: GCA_023525715.1. Lineage (NCBI taxonomy): Eukaryota > Viridiplantae > Streptophyta > Magnoliopsida > Asterales > Asteraceae > Cichorium > Cichorium intybus. The sequence continues at coordinate 41,604,558 of CM042016.1, read as the reverse complement.
TATGCGAAAATAGCATTGTACTTTCATAAATTCTAATTTCTACATAATTTTTAACAGAAAAAAGAAAAACAAGCAAAAAAATCTACTTTTATTTTTTCTTATTATAACATCGAACTTTCAAAAATCCATAAAATTCTAACATTCTACATTCGTTTTTCATACAATCAAGTAACCCGTCGTGGGCCGTGCTGAGCACGGCCCTTAAAATGTACCTAGTATATATATATATATATATATATATATATATATATATATATATATATATATATATATATATATATATATATATATATATATATATATATATATATATATATATATATATATATATATATATATATATATATATCCAACAAGTTGCATTGAACATATTAATCAAGTCTAAATCCTATGGAGATATATCTTTATGTGGTTCAATCATCAATGTCGTGAAATAATGCGAAGACTTTTTAAATTCAATCCAGGCCACACATAATCGATCATACCTTATTACCTTATAATAATAATAATAATAATAATAATAACAGGACTATGCATTTCAGAGTGTTATGTCGAGGAGGCATACACTAAGTTGCTTCGGATCACACAACATCGGCATATGATCCACTCCAGTTAATTTTCTCTCCTCAACAACCGGATTGTTTTCAATCATCCATCGTTGAAATTCTTCATTGATGGCTTTATCTTCTTGACAAACGATAAAAGCTCGTTTTACAGAGCCATACCCTTCTTCCGTAAATTGTTTTGCGTTGGCTAGGTCTTTTAGAAATAACGATCCAGGCCTAACCAATATTTTGCCTAATTCAAGATCCTGTAATCAATAACATAATCACATTATTTGTAATCTAATAACAATTTTTTTTTATGAAGGAGGCAGTTATAACCTCATAGGAGCAAAGTTGATAGAGTTTCAACGACAGAAACTTGGGGCCAAAAAACATCGATAATTCAGACTCATTTTCTGCGTTGTAGGGCAAGAACTGCGTATCCAACCAAGCTTCAATTGGTGTCCTTTCATTATACTATGTAATAAAAATATAAAATAAATTATAAGCAAAAATACTTCATGCATTAAAAAAGTAATACAAATCATATAACGTGCATTGCATATCGTGTAACGCTTATTTCATGTACACATGTGTACATTATTGGATTTTAGGTTTACACATATTTAAGAGAAAGTCTCATAAATTGGAGGGAGTGGTGGCTATCTTGCCACACTGTCATCTCAGTTTTTGGACAGTTACGTCTTCGTCACCTCACATTAGCCAGGCAACAACTTTATATTGGTCATTATGGTGAGATGTTTCAAGATGCATTTTTTAATTTTTAATTAAATTAAATAGGAGACATTGATAGATGCCATCACTTTTGCTACAACCAATATTTCCCTTTCTCTCTCCCGACTCTCTTAGCCATTGCAGCGGCTTGCCATAACGAGGGTGGCGGGGTGGTGTTGGTGTGTGACACACCAGCCATGGCTAGGGGCACTCCCTCACGCCTTAAGAAGCTATCTAATTCTTTATTAGGAAAAACCTATATTTTGTACCTGTTTTGTAATTTCTTACCTTGGCTCGTATCATATGATGTTTGAAGTGTTATTTTCAACGTATTGGTCTCGATGGTAAGACATATATAGTTTTAGAATAATATACGGCTATTAGGTTTAATTATTACTTGTACTATTTGAATTACTAGATAAATGCTGATAAACGACTGCTATATATTACCTCTGGGTTACAATTCCCCCACGCGTAGATTAAACAATGAAGAAAATCAAATCAAACCAACAAATTTGGTCCACAAGTTTTCAGAGTTTGGAAAGGTTAGTCATATCTACCCGGCATTTAATTTGAGTTCAGTGAACCTAATTTTCACGGTTGGTTTCACTGTCATTATGTCGTATCTATAGCTATTTATGTATATTTAAATGTTTAGCCTTTGAAAATACTAATGTCGATATCTATATTAGCATATTAATTTGTTTTTAAGATGATAAAAAGCATATATATATATATATATATATATATATATATATATATATATATATATATATATATATATATATATATATATATATATATATATATATATATATATATATATATATATATATATATATATATAGGGTTAGGATCAAATATATTCATACAAGTATTGTGTAACCTTGAAACTCAATCTGGACCACTCATTTAAAACACATTCTTTTAAGAATGTACAAAATTTAGTTCATTCTTTTAAGAATGGTAAGAACTCATTATGTCAAAAACTTATTCTGTTAAGAATGTGTTTTTTCATTGTTACGAGAATGAAATCCGATGATCAGGATTTGGTTACAAGGTAACACAATAATTGTTATTCTTATTATAACCTAGCCCTATATATATATATATATATATATATATATATATATATATATATATATATATATATATATATATATATATATATATATATATATATATATATATATATATATATATATATATATATATATATATATATATATATAGGGTAAAGTTCAATTGAGAACCTAAAAAAGCCTAGGAACCTAAGAACCCATTTTATGAACTTTTTTTCTACACAATATTTTTCAAAAAAAAATATACCAAAATTTTTGTTATGATGCGTCTAGAAGATTTCAAAAAAAAAAATTCAAAAAAAAAATCATTTTTAAATTTTTTTTTTCATATGAGTTTAGGGTTTAGAGTTTAGGGTTTAGGGTTTAGGTTTAGGGTTTAGGTTTAGGGTTTAGTGTTAAGGGTTTAGGGTTTAGAAATCTCTTAGACGCTTTAAATAAAAAAATTGGATGAAAAAAAAAATCATTTATTATTTTTTTTTTCGTATGGGTTTAGGGTTTAGGGTTTAGGGTTTAGGGTTTAGGTTTAGGGTTTAGGGTTTAGGGTTTAAGTTTAGGGTTTAGGGTTTAGGGTTTAAGGTTTAGAAATCTCTTAGACGCTTTAAATAAAAAAATTGGATGCAATTTTTTTTGAAAAATATTGTGTATAAAAAAAGTTCCTAGGTTCTTAGGGTTTTTTAGGTTCTCTCATTATCTCGACCCTATATATATATATATATATATATATATATATATATATATATATATATATATATATATATATATATATATATATATATATATATATATATATATATATATATATATATATATAACAAATGGTTATTTTATTTTTTATTAAACAAGTGTGCCAATTGATTTGCAAAATTCAGGCTTTGACCTTTCATCTGACCTGGGCCATTTGCAATTTGTTTTCTTTACAAGGACTTTGAGAGCCCGCTGTGGCCCGTGGGTGCTCCAAATAATATCGTATGCAACTATACACTATTGTCAAAGTTTAATAATATTGATATATCGTCTCAAAAGTTAATCGATAGCATAAAGCTATAAACATTTGTTGATAGTTGATAAACTAGCTTAACCGATAAAGTGGTTGATAAAAATTAATGTTTGAAAAAATCTAGTTGATAAATTGGAATGCTAATATAAATATATAATTAATTAAGGGTATATTTGAAAAAAAATATTCTAAAAAAACTCAATAATTTAGTTGGAACGCTAATCTAAATCTATGTTTGACAGAAAAGTTGATAGCTGAAAAACTATCCGATAGCTGATAAAATAGCTGGTAGCTTATAAAAAAATATCGCTTGATAAAAATTAGCTGAAAAATAAAAATATAATAAAATGACATGTAGAAAACACGATTACCAGCGGTATACTTGGGAAAATTAAAAAAGCATTACTAAATTAGCTCGTTAAGACGCTAGTATCGTTTGACCCACTAGTCGAAAAACTAGCTTTTCGCTTATAAGCTAGCTTATCAATAAACGATCTCAAGTTGCTTATGAAAAAGCTAACATATAAGCTAGTTTATAGGCTAAGATAAACTATTTTTATGGTGTCACCAAACAGTAAATTGTAATATAAAAAAAATAAGCTAATTTATGCGTGCTAACAATAGCCTATGACAAACTAGTTGAATAGCTAGATGGTAATTGAAAACTAGCTTATAGCTAATAAGTTGCCTAATAAAACAATGACATTTGGTAAAAATTAGTTGATAAGTGAACCAAAAACTTAAACTACCACAAAAGGTATGTAGAAAAATTAGTTTCTTTTATAATTATCAATGATAAATTTGGGAAAATTAAAAAAAAAAAGCCTCAATAAACTTGTTGAAACAATAATCTAAGTAGCTTTTTTAAAAACTAGCTTATAAGCTAATTTTTGGTTTGCTAAACATGAAAACCTAAAAAAGCTCGAAAAATAAGCTAGCTTATCAACTAGTTGTGACGCATCAAATATATCATAGGTAGTTTTTGGAAAGTTAACTTATAATCTAATTTTTGATTTACCAAACATGACAATCTAAATAAGTTTGAAAAAAAAAACTAGCTTATCAGCTAACATTGTGGCGCACCAAACATAACCTAAGTATATATCTTTTTTTAAAAACTTGTTTAAAAAACTATTTTTTGAATGACAATAAAAAAACTCAAAAATAAAATAGCTTATATGCTAACCCTGACACATCAAACATACTCTACATAAGTCAATGGTTGCTTTGGATTTCGATTATTCTTGTAGTAAACTAGTGTGGAACAACTCATATTTTTAGATCACATATGCCTCAGGGCCCGTTTGTTTACCACTTAATTGAGTTATTAAGAGGTAAGGTCTTAATAAAACAGATTAAGTGGGTTTGTTTACCTCTTAAATTTTACCTCTTAATTAAAAAAAGGCTCTGATTCAATCAGATCTCAAGCCATGTCTGAACAAAAAAATAACACGCCTATTCCTAATTTACCCTAACGTCGTTCTCATCCCGCCTCTCCTTCACGATCAAAATCTCGTCTCCCTTCTCTCTTCCGATCTAAACTCCCTGCCGGCGACGAGGAATAAGCGACTGTCGACATCCCTCCTCCTCCTCCGCTCCTCTTCTACCGACATCCCTTCTCTGTCGTTCAAGCTATTGCCACAGTCAACATCCCTCCTATGTCGCTCCTCTGCTACCGATGTCCCTTCTCCGCCGTTCAAGCTATTGCCGACGGACATGTACGTAATTTCATCCATCAGTTCAACAACGAAATACACAGGATATAGAGGGGAGGGGCAAAAGTCTTGACTCTATTTTTGGCTTTCTTCTTCGTCGTCAGTGCTGATGTTGCTTCAATAATCCGAGAATCTTTTTGAAGAAAAGCCAACGATCCTCCCTTTAGGAATTTTTTACACGTACCCTAATTTCTTAATTTCAGGTATTTTTTATGATTTAATTTAACGTCGATCGAATTTGACGATCGGAATATGTGGTCTCATATCTTATAAGCTCTCATATCTCTGTTGGTTTTCTTGACGTTTTCATAGAGAATTATCAACGAAAAATCAAAGAAAAAAGGAAAAACAACAGAAAAATGGTGTCGGCAAATAGGGAAAAATGGTGTATTGCAAATATTGGAGTTGTTGTTCTTCGATTTTTTGATGTTCTTGCTGAAATTTAACTGGACTTTGTTCATGTGAATCTGTTCATGAATTTTTGAACTCGTTTTTTTTATGTTCATGAAATCTGTTCATGTTAATTTGTTCACAAATCTGAAATTGGAACCTGGAATTTGTTCTGTGGAATATGCTTCAAAATTCAACAAAGAATTTTCAAAGGCTGCTTATTTTAAAACCCATGTGAAGAAATCCTTTTCCAACCTTGGCATACAAGACTTTTCTAATGAGCCATTTTTTTCTTCAAATGGCATGCATAATTTTTAGTATAAATATGATGTAATTCATTGATGCAAAACCACACCAAAAACCATATCTTCTCTTGTAAATACATAAGAGTTTTATAAACTCTTTGTATTTTTATATTTCTCCAAACATTTTGTAAACACCACAAAATATAGTGAATTGGTTCTCGGCTTCCTCCGCCCGTGGTTTTTCCCGATTTGGGTTTTCCACGTAAATCCTCGTGTCTCTATTTTATTTACTTCATTCGTATTTTTCGTTGTGATTATTATCGTTTGACAATTTTGATCCTATTCCGCATTGAGCTAATATTGTCTAAAGTCAATTCGGATCCGTCGTATTTTACAACAATTGGTATCAGAGCATCCGGGTTTTGATATTAGCTTGTTGGGATCATTTTATCAAGTAATTAATCATGTCTTCGGTAAAATATGATATTCTGCTGCTGGATCGGAATACCCGATTTCCGCTGTGGCAAGTAAAGATGAGAGATATTCTCATTCAGATGGATTTACACAAGGCGCTCTTGGGCTTCGAAAGGATGCCCAATACATGGACCGAAGAAGAAAAGAAGATGAAATATCTGAAGGCTTTATCTCAAATTCGTTTGCACTTGTCAAACGATGTTTTACAAGATGTTCTAAAAGAAACGTCGGCGGATGCTTTGTGGCTGAAGTTGGAGCAGTTATTGATGACAAAGAGCTTACCGAACAAGTTGCATCTAAAGCAACGGTTGTTCAATCTCAAGATGATTGAAGCAGGCTCATTAGCTGAACATTTGTCCACATTCAAAGAGTTAATAAATAACTTGGAGAATATGGATGTTCAGTATGAAGATGAAGACTTAGCTTTATTTTTGCTGTCATCGTTGCCCGAATCCTATAGCCATTTTCGTGAGACGATCATCTACAGCCGTGACACTCTTGTTTTAGATGAAGTCTTTACAGCTTTGGATTCTAAAGAGAAGATGAAATATATTACTGGTGGTGGTTCAGGTGATGCTAAAGCCGAAGGGTTTGAATGCCAGAGGAAGAACAACAGAGAGAAGTAGAACTTCTCAATCTTCCAACAGAACCAGATCCAAATCTAAAGGCAAACGAAAGTTTTGCAACTATTGTCACAAGAAGGGACATGTGCTTGAAGAATGTTTCAAGTTGAAGAATAAAGAAAAAGAGAAGGCGGCAGCAAATGGTAAACAAGCTAGCACTTTGGGTGAAGCCGATGTAGCAGAGGTCGAATGTATTGGAGAACTCTTGACAGTTTATTCAGATAAACTGGATTCCACTGGTGATTGGATACTCGACTCTGGTTGTACTTTTCATATGTGTCACAACAAAAGTTGGTTTTACACATTTGAAAAGGTTAACCAGGGCTATGTGTTGATGGGTAACAATACTACATGTCCAGTTCTTGGACATGGTTCAGTCAGAATCCGTATGTTTGATGGCGTTATCCGAACCATTGGGGATATTAGATATGTCCCTGACCTCAGAAGAAACTTGTTATCTCTAAGTTCCTTTGATAAAAAGGGATACGAGTTTGCCGGTAAAGGTGGAGTTCTCAGGGTGTTCAAAGATGGTTCCGACAAACTGAGAGCCAATCGAAAAACCTCCGACCTCTACTTTCTTGATGGGCAAACAATTTCGAGTGATGCTGCTGTTGTTTCAAAGTCTCTTTCTGATCCAGATCAGTCCCGCCTTTGGCACCTTCGACTTGGCCATATGAGTTTTCAAGGCATGTCAGAATTGAGTCGAAGAGGTTTACTTGGTCAACAAAAGATTGTTGATTTGGAGTTCTGTGAAGACTGTGTATATGGCAAGGCAAAACGAGTGAGGTTTGCAAGTGGTATCCATACAACGAAAGGACCACTCGACTATGTCCACTCGGATTTATGGGGACCAGCTCGAGTTGCTTCTAAAGGTGGAGCTAACTATATGCTCACTATCATTGACGATTTCTCCAGGAAGGTATGGTGTTTCTTCTTAAAACATAAGGGAGACGTTTTCTCTACCTTCAGAGACTGGAAAGTTCAGGTTGAAAAGCAATCAGGATTGGTGGTAAAGTATCTTTGTACGGATAATGGACTAGAGTTTTGCTCAGAAGAGTTTAATGCCTATTGCCGAAAGGAAGGCATTACTCGACATCGCACGGTAGTCCATACGCCTCAACAAAATGGTGTAGCCGAAAGGATGAATCGTACCATTATGGAGAAGGTCAGATGTATGCTTTCAAATTCCAAATTGCCAAAGTCCTTTTGGGCAGAGGCTGCTTCTACTGCTTGCTATGTTATCAACCGATCACTGTCACGAGCAATCGAGAAGAAAACTCCGTATGAGTTATGGTCTGGGAAACCTTCCGATTATACACATCTGAAACCTTTCAGATGTCCAGCTTATGCACGAGTTGACAATGGGAAGTTAGAACCGAGAGCACTTAAATGTGTCTTTCTTGGTTATAATCCAGGAGTTAAAGGTTACAAGTTATGGAGCAATGATCTAAATAAAATCATCATCTCAAGAGATGTTATTTTTGACGAGTCTGCTATGATTCATCAAACTTCCGACTCTACAGAAGATACAATCGCATCATCAAAAGCAAATGAAGAGAAAGCTCAAATGGAGGTGGAGTTTCCTACTTCACCTGTCACCATTCCGAGTCCAGTTGAGCAACAAGAGTCTTCCTCGCCAAATGAGCATGTCGTTGTTGAAGATACAATAATTTCACAACCACAAGCTATTACTCGAAGCATTGCAAGAGATAGGCCGAGAAGACAAATTGTTCCTCCAAAGAGGTATGCTGAAGCTGAACTTGTTGCTTATGTTTTTTATTGTTGCTAATGATATTGAGTCGGAAACGGAGCCTCTAAATTATGATGAGGCTATCAAATCTAAAGACTCAAGTGATTGGATGATTGCTATGCATAATGAGATGGAATCCTTGCAAAGAAATGGTACTTGGGATTTAGTTCCTATTCCAAATGGGAAAAGGCCAGTTAAATGCAATTGGGTCTACAAGCTCAAAGAACCTGTTAACCCGAATGAGAAACCAAGATATAAAGCTCGGTTGGTAGCTAAAGGCTACAGTCAAATTCCAGGCGTTGACTATACTGACATCTATTCCCCAGTAGTCAAACACACTTCTATTCGTGCATTGTTGGGGTTAGTTGCTTCAAATGATTATGAGTTGGAACAACTAGATGTTACTACAGCTTTCCTAAATGGTGAGCTTGAGGAAGAGATTTTCATGCAACAACCTGAAGGTTTTGTAGTTCCTGGCAAGGAGGACTACATATGTAAATTGAAGAAATCTCTCTATGGCCTCAAGCAGTCTCCTAGACAATGGTACAAGAGGTTTGATTCTTTCATGACCAGTCACAAATTCAGCAGGTGCACCTATGATAGCTGCGTTTATTTCAAGAAAGGTGACGATGGTTCAAAGATCTACTTACTCTTGTACGTGGATGACATGTTGATTGCAGCAAAAGATATGAAGGAGATTAAGAACTTAAAAGACCAGTTGAAAGCTGATTTTGAAATGAAGGACTTAGGAGCTGCCAAGAAAATTTTAGGTATGGAAATTGTTCGTGACAGGAAGTCTAGGATCTTGCATCTTTCTCAAAAAAGTTACATTGAGAAAGTCTTAATACGTTTTAATATGCATGAAGCAAAGCCTGTCAACACACCTTTTGCAGCTCATTTCAAGTTATCATCCGCTTTAAGTCCTACTACTGAGACTGATATGGAGTACATGGCACGCGTACCATACTCTAGTGCTGTTGGATCTTTGATGTATGCTATGATCTACACACGCCCTGATTTGGCTTATGCAGTTAGCATGGTTAGTAGATATATGGCGAACCCGGGAAGAGAACACTGGAAAGCAGTACAGTGGATCTTACGTTATCTACGCGGTACGTCTTCTATGTGTCTACGCTATGGACAATCTAACACTGGGGTGGTTGGATATGTTGATTCAGATTTTGGCAAAGATTTGGATAAACGAAGATCCATTACAGGGTATGCGTTTACACTGAACGGTTGTGCTATTAGTTGGAAAGCCCAGTTACAGTCTACAGTTGCACTGTCTTCTACAGAGGCAGAGTATATGGCGATTACAGAAGCAGTTAAGGAAGATATTTGGTTGAAGGGATTATTTAGAGAACTCGATGATAGAATAAAGGTTACCACAGTATTCTGTGATAATCAAAGTGCTATCTTCTTGAGTAAAGATCAGATGTTTCATGACCGTAAAAAGCACATTGATATTCGTTATCATTTTGTGCGTGATATCATTGAAAAAGGTGATTGTGTCATAGAAAAGATCGATACAGATTATAATCCCGCTGATGTGTTCACTAAAAGTCTTCCAATAGCCAAGTTCAAACTATGTTTGGACTTAACGGGTATTTCTGATCGCAGTTGAGCGTGATTAGGCTCGTGGTGGAGGAAGTATTTCATTTTTCAGGATCAATTTTTCTCTATATGGTGATTGCAATTTCTTATGGAGTTTTGAAGTTTGAAGAGTTGTTGGTTTTACCAAATGGGTATACAAGCTTTGTTCCATTTTGAAGTCAAGGTGGAGATTGTGGAATATGCTTCAAAATTCAACAAAGAATTTTCAAAGGCTGCTTATTTTAAAACCCATGTGAAGAAATCCTTTTCCAACCTTGGCATACAAGACTTTTCTAATGAGCCATTTTTTTCTTCAAATGGCATGCATAATTTTTTAGTATAAATAGGATGTAATTCATTGATGTAAAACCACACCAAAAACCATATCTTCTCTTGTAAATACATAAGAGTTTTATAAACTCTTTGTATTTTTATATTTCTCCAAACATTTTGTAAACACCACAAAATATAGTGAATTGGTTCTCGGCTTCCTCCGCCCGTGGTTTTTCCCGATTTGGGTTTTCCACGTAAATCCTCGTGTCTCTATTTTATTTACTTCATTCGTATTTTTCGTTGTGATTATTATCGTTTGACAATTTTGATCCTATTCCGCATTGAGCTAATATTGTCTAAAGTCAATTCGGATCCGTCGTATTTTACAACATGTTCACTAATCTGTTGCTTACGATTTGAAAGATGTTAATCTGCTGCAATATTGAAACAATTTTGATGTTAATTTGCTGATTTGCTAAAATAATATAGAAGGGTAAATTGGTCATTTTTTCATTCAGCACAACAATTAAGAGGTTAGAACCAAACAACTTGTTAACATTTCATCTCTTAACAATACAGACCCACTTAAATCTCAGACCCCTTAAAAATTCAGATCTTAAAAATTAAGAGGTTGCCAAACAGGACCTCAATGTTGACGTGAGATGGGATTCCAAGTTGGGTGAACTCCTTCTCAAGTATTTAAGTACCAATTTCCAAATGATCAAAACAAAGTTACGATGTTGTGAAAAAATCATTTCTAAATTACTTGCCGGCGACATGAAGAATGTCATGGCAACGAATATGAACACAAATATAGAATTATAATATTTTTAACAAAACTTGTTGATAAATATTTGATTATGAAAACAACATAAACGAATTTCTGTATTTGGTATTTAAGATTGGAGTTTAGTATTCATATAGCTAAAATTTAAGGTTTTTTTCCCTTCAAAATAGTCATTGAAATTGCAGCCGGCTAACACCAGCCGTAATTTTACCTTATGGACTAGGATTTCATTCATCGGTTGGATAGCCTAGCCAACTACGATTTCAGCATCCCATATACTTTTTGTTGAAGTTGCCATTTTTAAAATCATCAACTACGATTTTCTCTTCCTGTTAGAACCGCTACTAGCCCAACCATGCTACCACATATAAGAACAAGGGGTTCCTTTTTCTAAAACCAATTGGCAATAGAAGGGATTACCATTGCCTTATATGTTAGCATTTAGTTTCTATTTTTGACCGATGTGGGATTGGGTTTGCACCCAACAATCCTCCCCTCAAACCCAAGTTCCGCCATATTCCGCTTTCTGACCTTGGCCTCCCCTCCAACGACTGTTTATCAGATCCAATCCTTTTTCATACCGCCTATCTACTCTCGGGACACGCTCAACCTGACCGGGCCATCAGGGAGACTTTCGATATAAGGCTTTCCAGGATCAACTTCATCGGACTGAGGATTACTGGGGATCGCGCCACCTGCGCCGACCACATCATCCGGGCTACAACCATAGCTCTGATACCACCTGTTGGGACCGCTACTAGCCCAACCATGCTACCACATATAAGAACAAGGGGGTTCCTTTTTTAAAACCAATTGGCAATAGAAGGGATTACCCATTGCCGTATATGTTAGCATTTAGTTTCTATTTTTGACCGATGTGGGATTGGGTTTGCACCCAACATCTTCATGAACCGGGAAATTCTCTTAGCAACTGTGATTTTCCAAGTGTAAAATTTCATACCCAAATTAAATAGACTATCAACTAACCTATTTAGGAGCTTAAAAAGTATGACTTTCCGATATCCGAATTTCGTGTTTAATATATCTATAAAGATTGCTTGTTGCATAGATCACATTGCAAATAATAATAATAATGTCAATTGTTAGAGTTCGTATGAAGAAACTATAACATTGCAAAGTTGGATTCAACACATTGTCTAAACCCTAAACCCTAAACCCTAAAAAGTAAAAATATGATTTAACAATTAGGAAATCGTAGTTGGCTAAGAGGATTTCACAGTGCATTGTTGATTTTTTATATTGTATTTGAAATCGCATGTGATTTCGATGACTATTTTGAGAAAACCTTAAACTTTGGTTATTATTATATAGAACCTTATATGATTAGACATTTTAATCCTTTTATTGTTATAAAATAGCTATTTTAGAAAAAACTATAGTTTTTGAATATTTTGCAAAGCAGAGTAAATAAAAGAATAATGTTACAATGAGAAAATTGAATGTTTAGGTTAAAATCTCGTTACAAAATAGCTTATTTATTTTATAATAATTACATAGAAAAGTAGTTACCTGGTCTAAAACATAGGACGGCGTATGAATGGAATCGGGCATGAAGGCACTGAGGAAGATGGCCACCGAAATCTTTTCCGGGAACTTCTCCATGGCAAGAGCCAAGTTCATGCCACCAAGGCTATGGCCGACCAGCACCACCTTCTCTTCTGGCGGAATGGTGGCCATGAATTCTAGCAAAGGCATGGTGTAGTCGGCAAGTGTAGCGACTTCTTGTATTACTTTGGTGTTTGTGCCGGAGGCTGAGAGATCAAAGGCGGAGACACGGTGGCCGGCAGCCTCTAGAAGAGGTTTGAGCTTGAACCAGCACCAGGCTCCATGGCATGCACCGTGTACCAGAACAAAATGCTTTTGCTCGCTTCCCATTTTACCTTCTAGCTTCCAGGTGAATTCGCATTCGTCACTTGTTTGTTTGGTTATTTAAAGAGAGATCCGGAAGTGGGGAAATTTGTCCAAGTTGGTATATCAAGGAATGATGATGGCCCACGATACTCTTTTTAAACAAACTCACTTGTTTTATTATTAGTTTATCTAACGTTATAAATAATAAACATGGTGTTGTGAGATAAGATATTAAATGAACCAATTATATGTAACAAACAGAGCAGTCAACAATAATGACCATATTCATTTCGTTATATAGAAAAGTAGTCATTTTATCCGAAACATCGTGTTCCACATAAATAGTATCTGTTTTGGAGTGAGAGTGACATTCGACTATTGTGGTATGAATTATTTTCTATTTTTACAAAATGTGTGTTTGTCATTTAACTTTTAATATTATACGATTGTGGTTATGATAGATGGATTTGCAATCCAGCTTACCTTAAATGACTATAATTCTAAAGGTTTTTATAACCGTAACATATCTTCTTATATGTAAAACCTATTTTCTTAGTTAAAACCCATGCAAATAATCATATGTACCTTTGGATTGACTCAGAATATTGGTTCGGGATGATTTAGTAAATTTGTTTGTATGAAAATCACTCTTACTTATTTAAGAAAAAATAATAGAATACTACTGAACAGACGACAAACAATAGAAACCTTAAGCAACAAATTAAAAGTCCGTTCCGGAAAATTTCTCAATATTTCAAGAGTGTTCTCACATTTGGGAATAGTGTTATATTCTTAACACGATTTTCAGGGTTACCTAATGTTGGTTAAGCAACATACAAGTTGGCAACAATCTAACAACAAAAGGATGGAAAAAAACAGCGCCATCGAGACTGTGAAATATGAAATGTTCCGGAATTGTTGTAGTATTGCGGACTCAGTTCTTCACACTTTGGATAGTCAAAATGCTTTTTTAAGAAAAAAAATTGTAGTAGAAAAACATTTGAAACTGATCTCGTTCACCGAATGCATGCTTTTCTTCAACGTAAACTTGAAAACTTAAATTAGAAAATTTTCAGAGCAATATTTCTATAAGGGTAGATAGTGTCCATCCCTCCCAACTCACTCAATCCATATAACACATCAGTTTTTTTCTCTCATCTTTCTTCTAACCCTCTCAACCCAAATCTCTCATTATGCATCACACTCAACCCAATTAATTTCTAAAATAAAAAAATTAATTAATTTCAAACAAACTTAATTAAAAATAAATTAGTAGTTACAATTAAAAAAACACATAGGTAAAATAAAAATATTAAAAACATAAATGTTATAAGTTGAAAAGTAAATTGTACAAGTGTATAAAGCATGTGAGAGATTCAGGAAGAAACTGATGGCCATCATGCCAAGCCCGTAAACATTGAAGTCGATGGGAGCCCCATGGCTTCGGGTGTCCTTCCCATGGCGCTACCGCCGACATCGGGTGGAATCCACCTCTGACACCCATCAGACTAAGAGACGTGTGTCATTTGTATACGAACAAAAACAGATTTTGTCTCATTTTATTCGGATCCAGAGTGACGTATCCAGAAAAAATTGTAATTTTTCAAACAAGTAAAAGCGAAGATTAAATTTAAAAATTAAACACAAAATGGCTAGTTTGTTGATAGATTATAGATTAATAAAAATACATTAATATAAAATTTTAGATTATATTCTTAGATAAATAATGTATATATATATATATATATATATATATATATATATATATATATATATATATATATATATATATATATATATATATATATATATATATATATATATATATATATCCTATCCTAATAAATAAGTAACTCAAAGCCACATGTCATCACCATATTCATTTTGCCATGTGTCATTTTCTCATAATTTTAAATTTTTTAAAAAAAGCTAATTGGTTTGAAACCTTTCTAACTCATTAATGATCGGTTTAATTATCATTCAATTTCAAAATTAATTGTTATCATTTAATTTCAAAAATAATTGATTTTTAATATCATATTATTTTTTCAATGTGTAGAATGATTTGGGAGACAATAGAGAGACAATTGACATCATAATATTTTGAAGAACGACTCCAACCATAATAGTGAATTTGATTTTAGTATCAGTGACATTCTCATAATCAATTATATTTATTAAAATACAAAGTCGTAATAGTAAAAATCAAAAGCAAGATGTCACGATACACAAACAAATTTCTTATGTAAAATTATTAATGTTTATATATATTCTTAATTAATAATTTTTTTGTATCATCCCGTGTAATACACGGGTTTTATAACTAGTATATATATATATATATATATATATATATATATATATATATATATATATATATATATATATATAAGAAAAGGATTTGGTTTGAGATGTATAGAAAATAAAGACAGGTGGACATTTCCATTCACAATATGCTGACTGTTGGATTTGAGGGTTCACCAGATGGCTTAACCTGGACCAGATAGTCATCCAGACCACCTTTTGAGACAATTGTTATACACCACTGTTGTCCATCATCCCCATTTGCTTCCTCTTTCTCCATTCTCTTCCTTTCACTGCTGGGAAAAGGCACAGTCGATCGAAGCTATGAGGACGGGACACCTTAGCAATTCCACTATCATGAGCAAATCTTTTCTAACCACTAGATTCATATAAAAGATTCATAGTGGTTACACCTCCTTCACACCACTATTTACTGGAATAAGAAAAACATGTTGTTTCCAAATGAACCTGTTGTCCGTCTTTTATCAGCTGTCTGGATAGCAACCCTTCTTCTCTAACTCTCTTATTGCTCTCTAGCCATCTTAGGATCCATTTGCTTATCATTACCCGAATTGATGATGTTCTGTTGGAAGTAAAGTGTCAGAGGAGTCAGGTTTTAACAAAAAATTACCTTCCCTGGCATACAACTAGTCCTCATCTTCAGGGCCAACCATAGGGGAGTTTAAAGTGTGCGAGAACAGGGCTATCTCGTTTAGGGGGCCCGAAAAATTTTACGTTTAGTATATTAGTCATGGAAAAATTCGTCGGAAAATACGTCGCTAAAAATTTCTTCAGTAATTCCATTGCAAAAATGGCATGTCAAATGACTTATCCGTCGCTGATTCTTTGCAAAAATCTATCGCTAATCCCTCGCAAATTCTGTCACTAAAAAATGTTTTGAGCTACCTTTTATTATTCGGATCTCCAAAATCAATAGACCAACCCAGCTCATCTTGCATTTCATTCTCACACTTCTCCGATCTTTGTATCTTTTTTCTTTATTTTCACTTTGATCTTTTAGAATAATTTCATATTGGTCTTTTTATTCATGAAGACTATGTTTGGCATGCCACACATAGCTTGTAAGCTAGCTTTTTTTTTTTTCTTCATTTTACATGTTTGGTGTACCAGAAACTAGCGTATAAACTAGCATATAAGCTACTTTTATAAAATGCTAGTATGAGTAATATTTAAAGTAGCGTTTTCGAAATCTTCCAAATTTACCGTTCAAAATATAACTGGATATGTATATACACGTACCGATGAATTTTGTGTATGTCCTTTTATGTTATTTTACGATTTCCAGCTAGTTTATACAAGTAGTTTTTATCAAACATCATTTATTGTCAGCTAACTTTTTAGCTACAGCTAGTTTTTCAGTTAGTCACTAGTTTTCTAGCTACCCGCTAGCATTTCAGCTAGTAACTAACTTTTCAGTTAGTTTGCCAAACATAGCCCAAGTCAATCTCCGTTAACATCTTTTACATTTTCTTCTTATTTTTCTTCCGCATTTTGTAACGCTAAATCACTTTATAGTTTCTATTTCATTTTTGTTAGGATAAACATACCTATTACAGGAAGTCTGCAAATTGAAAGTAATATCGAAATCAAATTTAAGGTATGACTTTCTCTTTTTATCGTTTCTCATTTTCAGCAGGTGTGCTTGAGTTTTTCTTTTGTAAATGTTCATCAGTAAGATCTCAAATTAGTTGTAAATTTGAACCAAGAAAGGCCAAATTTTGCTAATCATATTAAATTTTTTGTTGGATTTCGTAGATGGGTTTCTGTAATCAAAATACAACCTTGGTCAATTGTCATACAGATCCATCAATAACAAATAAGGATTCTAATGTAGTCCTGGGTAGACGGTTTTGAGAAGTTTCCCTGTCGTGCTCCCTCTTTCTTTCTCCCAGCCACCAACGCCCGGTCTTCGCCTTTGCAACTATCACCGCTCAACCCTCTGTGAAAACTCTAGACACCATCATCGTTTTCCTCTTCTTGGTGTTTCATTTCTAATAGATTATTTTTAATTTTTTATAGATTTCACGTTGCGATACCTACCAATTCACTTTGGTGAAGCTTCTATCCATGTGTTTAGTGGTATCTCTGATTTGACTTCACATATTCAATCTCTTTGATTTTTTTTGTGCTTAACGATATTTAACTTCTATTCTACTTTCATATCATCCTCTCATGAAATTTCTGGCAACCTTAGGTATCAGATTTTCTTCCCCAAACCACTCGTTCGACCTCATCGACGCTTACAAGTATGTTTTATACAATTGTTCATTTTTCTTTATCACTGGAACTGTTCGTTTGTGGTTTTTTTGACTATTCTCGTGTTTATGGGATTCTGATTCTTATTTGTCCATGTTCTCTAATTTCATCGGTGTAAATGGATACTAATGGTTTATAATATTTGTATTTTCTTAATTTTAAAGTTTGTATATAGATATTGTTTTTAAATTTTGATTTCTATGGATGTTCTTTTGGAATTTTTTTGTTGATATATTGAAGGAGATCAAAAGTTATACCCACTTGTTTTCCCTTCTCTCTATAAGCTCCCAAGTACAACCCTCCAGACCAAAATAACCGACATCAGGTGTAATAAAGAAAAATCTGCACAAACGGAGATAGCGTCACTATCTTGCCACACGTCTACTTCCTGACTCTCGATATACCACGAGATAGGGCCACTATCTCTATAGATAGCATCGCTATTTCCCCCTTTTCCAACTTTTATCTTGTTTTTCCTAGTTTTACCCCACTTATACAAATAGGGTGTTACAAGTTCCACCCCCTTAAAAAGATTTCCTCCTCGGAATCTCTTAGGAATATCTCGCCATAATCATTTACAATACACATTAATCACCTTTCAAAATTTAAAGTTCCAATTTCCTCATTATGAACTTTACACCTTTAGCTCATCTTATCATTATTCGTTAATACATCTGCACCTATCTCGTGTCACCTTTCACCTATGGCAGTGATGAGTTTGATTGCTAAGGAAACGATCCTATCAATCACAACCATCACTCTTATACTTGATTTATTCGTTTTGATCTACACCAATTTATTTAACATAACAACTTACATATACCAACATTAGTTTAAACTATCACCTATTACAACATATTACCCAATGTTAGCTATATATAATAGTCCATACACTCAACAAGCACCAAAACATTGCATTAAGTCCTTCCCCTCTTCCTCCTTGGGCAGTCACAATGGAGATGATCACATTCCCCGCAACTAAAACACTTCACACCAGCCTTGGTACAATTTCTCGCCTTAGGACCAAAATCATCACACTGATAACATTTAATAGATTCGGAGCTAACACCATAACTCTCCACTTCTTAGCCTTCTTCTGACTCCTTGTCTTTCGACTCCTCAAAATTTACGCTACTATCTCGTTATGATTGAGATTCATCTATCCCTATCCCTTTTTTTTGCAGTTGATTATTCGACTCGCTTTCTCGCTCCTTTGTTGCCTCCACTACTGGTCGAAAAGTAGTGAACCTTGAAGTTCGCACAAACTCTCTTATTGAGATCCAAACCCCAAAGACATCGATCACCCTTCAGTTCCTCCGTGTCAACTTGATGCTTGCAACCCGTGCTTTCTCCATGAATATCCTTGTATACTCTTGCACTGCTTTTTCATCATTGTTCTAAATGCATAAACTCGTGCTTCAACTATCGTATCAAAACACCAGAACAATACCCCTCGCTAAATTTCACATTGAATTGCTACCACTTAAGCGTACTGGCCAACGCATCCCTAAAGCGAGACTCGTTGTCTCCCACCAAGTCTGAGCTGTTTCCAGAAGTGAGTTTGTGGCAAACTCCACTTTATCCGATTCGACACATTTATCTTATCTAAAATCTTTTTTGTATGAGTTAGCCAACTCATCGCTGCGATAAGATCACCTAAAGTAGTACACTCTGTAGGCTTGCAATTAAGGAAATTTCTTACACGTGCAACGGGTAATCCCCGACTCCCTTCAACATTCCCGAAATCACCAATATCACCAAGCCCCTTACGTTCATTTCTCGTAGTACCTTCACATTGTTGGTGAACCACAATAGGCAAAATTCGTCGTACCGTCCTCGCCACCACTTCCTCAATAGCTTGCTGAAGGTTTGCCGGTATCCTTGGCGACGGTTCCCAGTCATAGGCATGAAAGCAAGATAGGGTGAACATATATGTATCGTAATATGGGTATGAGAATAGTATATGTACAAACAGGTAAGTGAATTACTCCTTCAACTGGTCTGCCCGCCGTTTGGTTTGAGGGCCTACATCGTGTAGGCCTCCCGCTGACAGAGGGAAGCGATATGTCTTAAACAAGAATATTTTTAGACTTTCTCCAAGACGGATGTGAATGTTGTTAAAGTCATTTAAAGGAGAAGTTAGCTTTTTATCCTCAGCATTGTCTGTTCTTTTAAACGAGGCTTTCAGGGTGGTCCAAATGTCTCTTGTGGATTTACAAAGTTTTATATGCTCAAAGATATTAGGAGGTACTAAAAGGTTTTCTGCAACTATGAACTAAAATAACTTAAGTTCACATGCAACCTATGAGGATCTAAGTTTTCTTTTAATTAAACACATAACAAATCCTAAAGGCCCAGAAAAATAAACTAAAAGAAAGGAATCAGAAAAACTAACCCTTTAGCGAATATTGGAAGCGAAACAACAAAAATATATTGCCTCAAATGCAGTCACACCCAGGGAACAGGAGGCTCACGAAATATTCAGAGAGAGAGTATTAAAATCGCAGGTTATGGGGTACTGGGGCTCCTTATTTATAGCCTCCAGCAGATGACCAGATAAACCTTAAGAGATAAGCCTTTTTGAATTCAAATTAAGATAAACCTTTATCTTAATTATTTAAACTATAATTATCTCTTATATATATATATATATATATATATATATATATATATATATATATATATATATATATATATATATATATATATATATATATATATATATATATATATATATATATATATATATATATATATATATATATATATATATATATATAGATTTCGAAATCTATATATTACTATATATAAATTTCGCTGGCCACTCACTCACTTAAACTGCCACTTACTCAACTATTGAATAATTACAGTTTTAGTCCCTGCATCTTTAATTAATTAATTTAATCACCAAATTAATTCCAGATTAATTTCTAATTAATTAATATAGTTTCTAATTAATATATTATCACTTTAATATATTAATAAACCATATATTTAATTTCTATTGATTTATTAATCAGATAATAAATTAATCTTTCTCTCTACCGAACTTTCTACCAAACCTCCTGCTATGAGGGCAACCCAAATAGACTATGCTACTATTAATTAGGTAAATACTAATTAATAGTCATGGGTTAGACACCTAATCCAACAGGTACTTCATAGATAAGCTCGACATAAGCTATTTCATCGTTTTTTATTTTTTATTTTCCCAAGGACCAAGGCCATAGGGACTGGTGGTGGACGTCCAACTCTGCACCAAGAAGGAAAACTACATCATCTATAATAGTGGGTTGTCCCATAGGAATGTAGAGACCTTTAATGACAGGCCTCCAAATAACTGTCCTTTTCTCCTAAGATGGTTTTCGATTCTGATTTTCATTGAATTAGGTGTCTAAGTCATGACTAATAATTTGTATTTATCTCGTTAATAGTAGCAAAGTCTATTTGGGTTGCCCTCATAGCTAGAGGTTTGGCAGAAATACTAGGAGAGAGAAAGATTGATTTATTATATGATTAATAAAGCAATAGAAATAAAATAAATAGTTTATTAATATATTATGTTGATAATATATTAATTAGAAATTATATTAATTAATTAGAAATTAATCTGGAATTAATTGGAATTAATTTGGTGATGAATTAAATTAATTAAATGTGCAGGGGCTGATTTGTAATTATTCAATAGTTGAGTAGTGACAGTTTTTGCAGCTTGTGGTTGGCCAAATTAAGGAGTGGGTTATCCTTAATTTCGAAAATATATATTATAGATAAATAGGTTTAATTCAAATGATAAAAGGTTTATTTTGATTTGAATCCAAAAGTTTTATCTGTAACCACCTGGAGCCTATAAATAGGGACCCCTGGCCTCATAAGTCTGCGCCAATTTCTGACTCTCCTCTACTCTCTGGATTTCGACCTCCCTAGCTCTAGGTGTGACTTCATTTGAGGCAAGACAATTGTGTTGCTTAGCTTGCAAGAAATAACTAAAGGTTAGTTTTTTCTTTTATTATTCTTTTAGTAATTTTTCGATTTGCCTTAAGATTTATATTACATGTTCAAATAATGAAAACATAGATCAAATCTAGGTTTCATGTGAACTTAGGGTTTGAGTTTATTGATTTTCAAAAAACCTTTCAGTGGTATCAGAGCTTTTGGTTGTTTTCTGTTTGAATTGTTGTAATTGTTTTTCCTTAAATTTAGGGTTTATGGAAACTAAACCCTAAAAGAGGCCAATTCATTTCTAGGGTTAGGGTTTTCAAAACCCTAGCCCCTCCTCCCTTATTTGCGATTTTAGCCTCTAGGGTTTTAGAATGTTTTCTATTTTTGGTAATTGTGATTATTTAATAAATGGATAACCTTAAACCCCCTTTTGTGCTATTTTCGAAATCTAGTGGGTTAAGGATAGGATTAAATTAATTTGATTAATTTGTGATGCCTATTTGATTTAATTATTTAACTAATTGTTTAATTAAAAGATTAATATTAAATCAATTAAGGTTTAAATTTAATTTTAAATTAATTGTTAATTTTTGAAAATTAAATAGTTAAACCAATAATATTTTAAAAGTTTAAACTACATCTTATATATATTATTATTAAAAGTTAATACCTATATGTATAAGAATTTGTTAGTCAAACCGCTAGTACGCCTCATTCACGAAGCTGGTCTATAAGGAGGGTATAAGGAGACTGTCTATAAAATGGCGGTTGAATGGGTGTCCACTCTCACCCACCGCTCTCTTGATCAGTGGAGGGTCGTTAGCCGAACGGGTTTAATAGGACCGCTTAATCTCATTAAAAGTATAATGTTATTAATCAAAGTACTAGAACCATTTTTATAAAATTCCAAATCTAGCTACTTTAGGAAAAATGTGAAAGATATGCTAACCCATGAAATTACACATTGCACTTTATGAGACATTAGTGGAGCGTGTGTGGTTTACCGGCACACTAATAGGGACTCATAAAGAGTGGCAATGGGTATCTCAAACTTATCATTGTTGATGGAGCGTGTGTGGTTTACCGGCACATCAATTTGAGATGATAATTGACCTTGAGGTTACCAAGCTAATTTGCATGGTTATTCACATCTAGTTTGTGATCCTTGGCATCCCAGTCACAAACGGAAGAGCATAGTCCGAGATTAAACATGCTATTGAACAATTCAATAAATCTCAAAGATCTAGGAATTTCACTTAATGTGATTACCTTCCGCGGTGGAATTGGTGAATCGTCATTCACCTACCTTTATAAAATTTACAATTAGATTACGACATCCCTCTTCTAAGTTGTGAATTATATAGTTGGGTCATAGCCTTATTATTATTCTTGGGTTTATATTAAGGAATTAATATCTAATTAAAACTGCCTTCTTTTATAGATGTCTTCCGCTGATGCTTCTGTTCCCCATTCTGCACCCGCTTCCCACTCCAACAATAACATGACTTCGATCCTCTCATTGTGCTCCCGAGTGACATTGGATGTCACTAACTATAATGACTGGATGAGGAATATCAAAATGGCTCTGAGGTTTGAGGACAGAGAGTATGTCCTTGAAAAGGAGCTAATCGAAGTTGATCCTGAAATCGCTACTCCCGAGGAATATGCCTCGTACAAAAAACACTATGATGATGCGACCAAAGTAGCCTGCATCATAGTTGCCACTATGACTCCCGAATTGCAAAGATTCTACGAAGTCTACTAGCCTTACGAGATGAACAAGGACCTTGCGGAAAAGTTCCGTAAGCGAGCTCGTTTCGAGAAATGTGAAGTAGTCCGAGCCCTCATGACATGTAGGCTCAAGGATGGAGAGCCTGTCTGTACCCATGTGCAAATAATGCAAGGTTATGTGGAGAGGCTGCAGAAGCTGAATATGCAGATCGACAAGGAACTGGCCATTGACATGGTGCTTAACTCTTTGCCGAGTTGTTATGACCAGTTTGTACTGGCGTATCATTTGAACAACACTCAGACCTCATTGGCTGAGTTGCATAACATGTTGCAGACTGCAGAAGACAGGCTGAAGGGTAAAAGTGTACCTTCAGTGAGCACTCCTGTCTTGGCGATTGGACAAGGGAAAGGAAAGAAGAGAAAGGGTCCTCCCAAGAAGAATTGGAAGGACAAGTCTCAAGTCGGGTCATCCAGTAATGGCCAGAGACCCAGGCCTCATGCTATTCCTCATGTCTCGAATCCCAAAGATGCCGACTGCTTTTATTGCAAGGAGAAGGTCCATTGGAAAAGAAACTGCCCCAAGTACTTGCAGGACATCAAGGATGTCAAAGTGAAGCCATCATCAGCAGGTATATACACTATCTCTAAAAACTCATCATCTTCTTGTTCTTGGGTCCTTGATACAGGATGTAGTTTTCACATTTGTTCTGATTCGCAGGGCCTAAAGGAAAGTAGGGAGGTGGAGCACGGGAGAATAAACCTGATCATGGGCAATAGGCGATCGTCACCTGTAACCAAGATCGGAGTTTATAGCTTAGAGCTTAGTAGTGATGTTAGTTTAGAATTATTAAATAATTGCTATTCTCCAGATATGGCAAGAAACATTATTTCATTTCATGCATTGTTCAAACAAGGTTTTCAGTATTCTTTTAATAATTGAATGGTTCAATTTCTATTTATAAGAATTGTGTCTTATTTTTGAAGCTTTACCTTGTGATGGTGTGTATGAAACAGTGACTTGTGTAGACAATTTAGGTAATAGTGTGTTACAAATTGATTCTTCTAGTGGTGTAGAAAAGGCATGCTTGTGGCACTGTCGTCTTGGGTACATCAACAAGAAAAGCATCGCCCAACTCCAAAAGGATTGAGTGTTGGAATCATTCGATCTCAAGTCGGATGATGTATGCGAATCTTGTCTGTTGGGAAAGATGACAAAGTCACCTTTCACAGGGTCTTGTGAAAGAGGTGAAGGTCTGTTGGATATCATACACGCAGATGTTTCTAGACCTTCAGATAAACCACAAGGGATGCCACTCGGTTCTACGTGACTTTTACTGATGATTATAGTAGATATGGATATATCTACTTGATCAAACATAAGTCAGATACCTTTGAAAAGTTCAAAGAGTTTAAGAATGAAGTTGAGAATCAATTGGGCAGGAAGATAAAGATGGTTAGATCCGACAGAGGCGGTGAGTATCTTAGTATCGAGTTCCTTGACTATCTTAAGGAATGTGGAATAGTTTCACAGTTGACACCTCCTAGAACACCACAGTTGAACGGTGTTGCTGAGAGGCGTAACCGAACCCTGTTGGACATGGTTCGTTCCATGATGAGTCGAGCTTCTCTTCCCATCCACTTCTGGGGGTATGCCTTAGAGACTGCCACCCACATCCTCAATCTTGTCCCTACTAAAAAGGTTGCCAAAACACCTCACGAGATGTAGACATGGAAAGTTCCATAGTTAGCACATATCAAAGTCTGGGGTTGTGAAGCTTTCGTAAGACGAGAGACTCACGACAAACTCGCAGATAGAAGTGAGAGGTGTCTATTCATTGGATACCCGAAACAATATTTTGGATACTTGTTTTACAGACCAAGCGAGGACGTGGTCTTTGTAGCGAGACGAGGACTCTTTCGTGAGAGAGAACTCATATTCAAAGAGGACAGTGGGAGTACCATTGACCTTGAAGAAATTCAGGAACCATCCGATGATACAAACCTTAGGAGAAACTAGCACCCAACAAGAGGAAGAAGTTCCTGTTAGTCCTACAAACATTTCATTACCTCTTAGACGCTCCAGTAGAGTTAGCATGCCACCCAAGTTTTGTGGTTTCCATATAACTACGGATGGTGACACGTTTGTCAGTGATAGGACACTGGTAAATTTGGATGAGCCAGCTAGCTACAAGGAAGCAGTTGCAGGCCCTGAGGCTACCAAGTGGACAGAGGCAATGGACAGCGAGATCAAGTCCATGTATGACAACCAAGTTTGGAATTTGGTTGATAATGTACCAGGTCGAAAGACAGTTGGGTGCAAATGGATCTTTAAGAAGAAGACCGACATGGATGGAAAGGTATACACCTTTAAGGCTCGACTGGATGGAAAGGTATACACCTTTAAGGCTCGACTGCTTTACTCAAACCCCAGGGGTTGACTATGACGAGACCTTCTCACCAGTGGCCAAAATTAAGTCCATTTGGATAATGCTAGCCATAGCTGTGTTTCATGACTATGAAATTTGGCAGATGGATGTCAAAACCGCTTTCCTTAACGGGAAGTTGGCTGAGAATATTTACATGAATCCTCCAGAGGGTTTTGTAGACACAAAGCATCCTAATAAGGTGTGTAAGCTTGAAAAATCAATATACGTATTGAAACAAGCTTCTCACAGCTGGAATCTTTGCTTCCATGAGAAATTCAATGAGTTTGGTTTCTCTAGGAGCAAAGATGAGTCCTGCGTATATGTCAAGGCTAGTGGGAGTATAGTCACTTTTTTGGTGCTGTATGTTGATGACATACTGCTCATGGGAAACGACATTCCAACCTTACAAGATGTTAAGTCTTGGCTTGGGAAGTGTTTTGCCATGAAAGACCTTGGAGAAGCTGCCTATATTCTCGGGATAAGAATATTGAGAGATAGGAAGAAGAGACTAATAGGACTTAGTCAAAGTACATACTTGGATAAGGTACTAAAGAGGTTTAGTATGGAAAATTCCAAGAAGGGAGAGCTGCCTATCCAGAGCAATGCAAAGTTGAGTAAGTCTCAAAGCCCGAGTACAGATGAGGAGATAGCTGACATGAGTCGGGCACCTTATGCTTCGGCGGTAGGGTTGATCATCTATGCTATGACATGCACTTGCCTTAACGTGTCCTTTGCTTTGAGCATGGTCAATCGTTATCAGGGAAACCCTGGTAGAGCTCATTGGATAGCCGTTAAGAACATTATCAAGTATCTGCGGAGGACGAAGAACATGGTTCTAGTCCTTGGTGGCAGTGATACATTGAGAGTTAGCGGGTACACAAACGCCTGCTTCCAGACAGATAGAGATAACGGTCGGTCTCTGTCGGGCTGGGTATTTCTTTTGAATGGAGGAACAGTTACTTGGAAGAGTTCCAAGCAAGAGACGGTGGCTGATTCTACGTGCGAATCAGAGTATATAGCAGCGAGTGAAGCGTCAAAGGAAGCGGCTTGGCTGAAGAACTTCATCGGTGACCTTGGAGTAGTCCCGACAATTCAGGAGCCTATGAAACTTTTCTGCGATAACGAAGGAGCGGTTGCTTTGACAAAGGAACCGACAGATCATGGAAAGTCCAGACATATCGACAGAAAGTACCACTATATCAGGCATAGGGTTGAAGAAGGTCACCTCCTTGTGAAGAGGGTATCATTTGAAGAGAATCCTACAGATCCCTTGACAAAGGCTCTAAGTAGGATCAAGCACAATCAGCATGCTAGGAGTATTGGATTGCGAGATGATATTAACTTTTTTGTAATTAGATAGGTTTCTGAACTTGTAACAATGTAAATGTAATTGACATTGGTGATTTAATAATAGAGAATTATTGATGAGTATTGTTTACTGCTATTTGTCAATCGTTTATCATTGTGTTTCATTTTGCATGTTTTACTTCCCGAATAATGTGATTATTCAAATATCCACAGTCGCTCATACTTTAGGAAGTAAGTAGTGAATCAATACTGTCATGAATTGGTTTCTAGACTGTCTAAGGAGTTAGACATAGCAACGACATTGCTACAACATTCATGAGTACTTAGAAAATAGAGATTTGAGTATTGGATAAACCCACACTCAAAGAATTGCTTCATGGATTATATCAAGAGAAATTTTGAGACGATAATATCTTATGATCTTGAAGCAGAGACATATGACTTATAATTTGCAAGCCAATTGTTCATTGATAATACGAAAACACATTGGTAACTCGATGTTATAAAACGTGTTGTTGTGACCGATTTGACTGGTAAAAGATATGAGCATATGAGTCGAAGCTTATTCGTTCCTTGACCCTAAGGGGAAATAGATATCTGTAGGCCTCTCGATGATTTTGAAGTTGATTGAAAGTGTTGGCCAACCAGGACTAAAATTGATGTGTTCAATTGAAGTTTTAATGTCATATGCAAATCAGAAATCGGGAAACAGAGTATCGGACTGAGATTGATCTTAATCCATGTCTCAAGTCCGGAAATATCTTGTTGGACGGAGGATCATATGTTCACTTATCTATGGACAGAACTGACTAGGTCAGAGTTCGGCATCAGTTTTTTTGGAAGCTACAATTTGCTGGTTAATTAGAAAGTAAATTGAAAATTATAGTCATAGACTTATCCAAGTGGGAGACTGTTGGATTAGGTGTCTAAGCCATGACTAATAATTTGTATTTATCTAATTAATAGTAGCAAAGTCCATTTGGGTTGCCCTCATAGCTAGAGGTTTGGCAGAAATACCAGGAGAGAGAAAGATTGATTTATTATATGATTAATAAATCAATAGAAATAAAATAAATAGTTTATTAATATATTATGTTTATAATATATTAATAAGAAAATATTTTAATTAATTAGAAATTAATCTGAAATTAATTGGAATTAATTTGGTGATTAATTGAATTAATTAAAGGTGCAGGAACTGATTTGTAATTATTCAATAGTTGAGTAATGACAGTTTTAGCAGCTGGTGGTTGGCAAAATTAAGGAGTGGATTGTCCTTAATTTCGAAAATATATATTATAGATAAATAGGTTTAATTCAAATGATAAAATTTTTATCTTGATTTGAATCCAAAAGGTTTATCTGTAACCACCTGAAGCCTATAAATAGGGGCCCCTGGCCTTATAAGTCTACGCCACTTTCTGACTCTCCTCTACTCTCTGGATTTCGACCTCCCTAGCTCTGGGTGTGACTTCATTTGAGGCAAGACAATTGTGTTGCTTAGCTTGCAAGAAACAACTAAAGGTTAGTTTTTTCTTTTATTATTCTTTTAGTAATTTTTTGATTGGCCTTAGGATTTATATTACATGTTCGAATAGTGAAAACATAGATCTAATCTAGGTTGCATGTGAACTTAGGGTTTGAGTTTATTGATTTGCATAAAACCTTTCAATTTTATAGTGTTCATATTCATCTACAACCATTATGGGAGATCTAGAAGAGCATCTCACACTATTGGATACATTTATGGAATACATAACGCTTAAGTTCTATATTTTCATTATAGTTTTTGAGTTTTAAGGAGCGGCAGTTTTATATATGAAAGATCCTTTCAGTTTGAACCTAGAAAGGCAAGCAATCATTGTTAACTTAGCAATGATAATCTGAGTATAGCAAATGTAATCAACCACATTGACTCTGATACCAATTTTTGGGATATAAAATGTCGAAATGACTAGTTAAGTTGTAGAAAATAAATACCAAAATTTAAGTAGATATATATTGAGATAAATGTAAGGACAAATCTAAATAAGTAAGAACAATATGAACAAAGTGAGAGAAAGGTTATTAATGGTACTAATAATATGGTAAAGATCTTATAATTCACACACCTAGAACAAGTTACAAAGTTGATTATTTATAAGAGGAGTTAGACACCTCTTTTTAATAAAATGTTACAAAAAGTACATTGAAAACAGCATATCCAAGCATATGTTCCCTAATACCCAAACATTTTTTACTATCCTATACTTGTACCCTCTGCTACATACACATCATACAAACAACATAAAACACTTCTGAGGAAGATGTTTAGGATGACATTATTTCCCCAGATGGGAGACAACATCAGATGGCTTGTTTGCTTCAAAGTACATTGAAAAGAGGATATCCAAGCATATGTTCCCTAATACCCAAACATTTTTTACTATCCTATACGTACCCTCTGATACATACACATCATACAAACAACATAAAACACTTATGAGGAAGATGTTTAGGATGACATTATTTCCCCAGATGGGAGACAACATCAGATGGCTTGTTTTCTTTAGACACATTTTCACTTTACCTTCAAATGACTTTACTCAACATGAAGACTCTCTACCTTGCGGATCGTCACTTCATGTTCCAATATGGAACTTGCGTTGTCTTGAATAAGAAATAATACAACTTGATGTGTGGCATAAAAAATTGATGTGTTGTTATTTGATGATGATGTTACGTCTGAAATAGATGAAAAAAAGAAAGCGGCACTTTCATGCGCATATTTACCACGTAAAAGCTTGGAATGCAATAATGATGATGGTGATGGGTCCATTTGACAACTTTTGGATAATACTGAGAATGATATTTGAAGTGTACCATCCTATCTATATATAATTAAGAGTAAATTAAAATTATGGTCCCTGTGGTTGAAACTTTTTTTCAGTTTTAGTCCAAGTTTTTTTCAATAGTTTTAGTCCATGTGGTTGTCAAAAGCATTCACTATTGGTCCCCGGTCCATGTAAAAAGACCAAACTATCCTTTCTAATTTCTTTTTTCTTTTTCTTTTTCTTTAACCTATTATTTATTCTATTAATTAAAAAAAAGAAAAAACACACCCTACCCCTACCTCCACCCCACTACCCTCTCTCTCTCTCTCTCTCTCTCTCTCTCTCTCTCTCTCTCGTTAGTCTAAAAAAACAACCCCCACCTTCATCTTATTCTTTGTCATCTCACATGCAACTCAAAGAGTCAAACTTCATTCGATAAATGTGGTTTTCAATTGTCAAGTATTATGTAGCAAATGTTTTGCAATAATGTGTTCAACTATCAGCCACAAGTAGCATGCTCATGGAACTCTTGAAAGGAACCAAGCCACATAACAAAAAGTTAAAACAAAAAAGAATACTCAACAATAAAAATCAGCTGTTGTTTTTGCTACAGAGAGATAAATACATTTAGAAGTTGGATTTCTATACACTTGAACTTAAAGGCAATATCGGCTTGATCAAACGTCTTACAAATCTCTTACAGGTATTTCATCGAGCAATTGAAATGCAGGTCTGCAATACCGGTAGGAATCCATTGTCAACTATACCTCAATTTGATCATTAACTGAACACAAACTTTACATCTATTTAACTATCCTTATCATTCAACCCACGCTTATAAAAAAACCTTCAAAACAAACACACACATACACCACATACATCCCACCACACCTGCAACCATGGACATTGGGGAAAAGTTATCGGTAGGTCCTGCACGTATAAACGACAATCCATATGACCCTAAATTCAATTGATTTAACAAAAAAATAAAGAACCAAATAAAACTCACATGATCGATCTGTGTAACATCCCAACTTTTACACAAATTTTTTTATTTTTTATTTATTTATTTTTTTTTCAAACTTATATTACAAATATTTAATCATACTAACCATTTATGTTTTTACAAACGGGGTATCACAAATTTGCATCATAACCACAGTTCAAACCTGTTATTTTACATTTTGTACAACAGAAGCTACGGTCCCATACCCGACCCTTCTAACGTCCTTCCTGCTTACCTGAGTACATAGCATTTTCAAAACAATACGTGAGACATAATGTCTAGTGAGCATTATGGGTTTAGACCCAAAACAATTTTCCAATAATAATAATTTTACTCTTTAATTTTTTTTCCAATATTTTATTTCCTATGAGCGCACCAATAGGTAATCCTTGTTTTGTGATGGTATATTCCTACGAGCGCACCCGTAGGTTTTATACGAGACGCACCCGTATAACTACTTCCCCAATAGCATGAAACGGATTCATCTATCAAGGTAAGACAACTACTTCGCGAAGGGAGGTACCATCCCAGTAGTGTCTTATTGCCACCCCTACCGCAGCAGGCAGTGGTCTTTATCCGGATACTAAGCAACTTATCATCATGGGTCAATCACATTATTAGTTCACTGTATTTCTGATTTTCTTTCTTTACACATTATAATCATATTTTTCATAAAATACTTTTAAGTCATAAAACCACTTTGACTCCAAAACATTTTAAATAAAATTCATTTTTGCTATGTACCCGAAAATCCACATAACACTCACCTCGAGTCACCTAGGAGTCAGTTAATCCTTTGTACTCCTTTTTCCTTCGCTTGGTTCACTGTATTTGAACCACCACCTATTAGTTACAAGATATACATTTTTATTCAATTCATATATATAACAATTAATTTTTCAACACAAAAGTGTCATACTATGCAACTACTGATTATAATTAGACTACAACTCTCATTATAATAACTTCCTTTCGTTTGTAAATTTTCCCGAAATACGCGTATTTTACTACAGTACCCTCGGGAGGTCGTATTTCGGTTCCGACAATTTTCTACAAAGTTTTGGGCCATAATAGACCTATGTTTAAAATTTGGGGTCAAACGGACAAGTTTTGGACCAAAACTCAAAATTGAAAATCACTTGGCAGGAGACTCTACATGGTTCTGCTGGCGCCGCCTCGCGACTCGACCAAGGGTCTGGTCACGACTCAAAGGCTGCCCGCCTCGCGACTCGACCAAGGGTCTGGTCACGACTGGAAGAAATGGATCCAATGCGAACTTTTCTACTAGGAAGACGGTAGATACAGCTGCAGCAGTGGGAGCTGATGCAGACTGGAAGAAAGAGGTCAAAAAGGAAATAAGCGAGCTGAACAAAAAGTTTGATAGACTGGTGTCTACTTTACAGAACAGACCTTAGAACCAACAATAAGGAGGCCAGGGAGGACAAAACGTGCAAGAGGTACATCAGGTCTATGGTCAGGGTCAAGGTCAATACAATAGTGGACGACCCTATAGTCCATACAACCAAGGCTAGCAGAATTTTAACAATCAAAGGCAGAATAACTATCAGTCCAATCATCTAATCAGCCTAGGCAGTATCAACCCACAAAAAACAATGGCAATGCAAGCGGGAGCGGTAACAACAACAATAGGGGGCCCAATAATTCCAACAATGCCCCAGGAACTCAAGAAGATTTGACCGCGAAGATGTATGAGATGTTCAACGCAACACAGCAGCAGTCTCAAGCCAATGCAAAAGCCATCGCCAACATGGAAAGACAGATTGCTCAGATGGCTGAAGATCAGCGAAAGAGAGATAGTGGCAAGCTGCCGAGTACCACGGAGATCAATCCGAATTACACTCAGCGGGCGGGAAAGGAGCATGTCAATGCCGTCGATGCAGAATGGAGAAAGGTGACAATGGAAGATTTACTAGATCATGAAAGTGGAATTGAAGGACCAGACAGAGAAAATGAAGTTAAGGATGAAGGTGAAAGCAAGGAGGATGTTAAGGTTAAAGTCGAGAAAGTTGAAGTTGAAAAGGAGGAAAAGGAAATTCCAATTGAGAAGGAACCTCAACCAAAGGAGGAAAAGGATGTCCAAGAGGAAAAACAGCCAATAATAGCTGGAATTAAACAGAAAAAGAAGGGTAAGAAAGAGAAGAAAAAGCAGGAAATGCCCAACAAAGTGACTGGGCCATCAATGAACCAACCTTTGTGGGATGAGCTTAAGAACGCTCCAGAGGATACAAGAATTCTTCAGGAAATGTGTGAGAAAAATGGAAAAAGCAAGACTCCCACACCTGACACTGTGAGGTTGACAATCAAAGCTAGTGAGGCACTGTTGGGAACACTGCCTAAGAAAGAGAAGGATCCTAGATCACCACTGATTACTGCTACCGTAGGAGATGTGGTCATTAGGAACACCTTGCTAGATTTGGGGGCAAGTGTGAATGTGCTGCCGGGATACTTGTATGATAAATACAAGAATGAGGAATTAGAGCCGGTAAAGACCGTATTACAGCTGGCTGATCAGTCAACCAAAGTATCCCGAGGTAAGTTGACCAATGTCATAGTGAAAGTCGGAGATTTCTTCTACCCAGTAGACTTCTTAGTTATGGAATACGAGAGCCTGGAGGACGCACCCGTGCTGGTATTAGGATGTCCATTTTTGGCTACGGCCGGTGTTATTAATTGCAAAACAGGAGACTTGGATATCTTCTTTGGGTCGAGGAAAAGAAGGTTAAATATGTTCAGAAGTCCCATATCTCTACCTCAAGGGTATGATGACAAGTATTTGGACAGCAATATGCTGATGGAACTAGGGATTAGGGACAAAAGCAAAATATGGACCCGAACAAGAGAAGGAGGAAAAGAGGAAGTTTTGAAGGAAACAAAAGAGCATCCGTTGTCCACCATTGACAAGGAGCAGCTGCTGGACATGAAGGAAACAGGAGGAAGTTTTGAAGGAAACAAAAGAGCATCTGTATATCTGCGCCAATGTTTCTAATTGTGTATTTTCTTTAATTGCCAAAAACATTGCACTTTTGGTCAAGCGGTCAACAATGACCCATATACAATTATGACCTCTTCTAGTTCTTGGCAACCCAACTATAAAATCCATGGTTATGTCTTCCCATTTCCCCACTGGAATTTGCAGTGGTTGAGTATTTCCATACGGGGCTTGATGTTCCGCCTTCACCTGTGCACAAGTTGCACATTTGGAAATATACTTGACTATCCTTTTCTTCATTCCCGGCCACCAGTATTGTTCTTTGAGATCCCGATAAGTTTTCGTACTTCTAGGATGAATGGAATACTTTGACTTATGGGATTCTTCTAGAATCAACTTTCTGATTCCACCAGCTTTTGGTACCCATACGCGGTTTTTGACTGTCTTCAATCCTTGCGTATTTTCTCCAAATACCAAATCCTTTCCCAGCTTTTCTTTCTTTAAGTCACCTCTGTCTAATACTTGCTTTTGCGCGTCTTTAATTCTTTCTATTAGGCCTGATTTCAACTCTATCCGCATCAACCTTTCTTGACTTTTCTTTTCGTGAAACTTTCTGCTTAACGCGTCTGCTACCACATTTGCTTTCCCAGGGTGGTAGGCGATTTCACAATCATAGTCATTTATTAGCTCCAGCCACCTACTTTGCCTCATGTTGAGTTCCTTCTGTGAGAATACATACTGCAAGCTTTTGTGATCCGTGTACAAAGTACATTTCGTTCCGTACAAATAATGCCTCCAAATTTTTAGTGCAAGTACAATCGCTGCCAGTTCCAAATCATGCGTTGCATATCTTGTTTCTGGTTCTTTTAATTGGCGAGAAGCGTACGCTATCACTTTCCCCCGCTGCATAAGTACGCAACCCAATCCTCTGTTCGAGGCATCACTATACACCACGAAATCTTCATTTCCCTCCAGCAAGGTAAGAACCGGTGCATTATATAGCTTCTCTTTCAATGTTCCAAACGCTTTCTCCTGTTCCGCCCCCTATTCAAATTTTACCCCTTTTCTTGTTAGCTTCGTAAGAGGTACTGCAATTCGTGAAAAATCTTGGATGAACCGTCGATAATATCCGGCGAGTCCAAGAAAACTTCTCACTTCTGTCGGGGTCTTGGGTATTTCCCATTTCATCACTGCTTCCACCTTTGCTGGATCAACTTTAATGCCTTGGATTGAAACGACGTGTCCAAGGAATTGCACTTCCCTCAGCCAGAATTCGCACTTCGAAAATTTCGCATATACCTTCTCTTTCTTTAAAACTTCCAGCACCGTCCTCAAATGATTTTTGTGTTCTTCTGCATTCTTCGAGTAAATAAGAATGTCATCAATAAAGACGATAACAAACTTATCAAGGAATGGTTTGCACACCCTATTCATCAAATCCATGAAAATTGCCGGGGCATTCGTCAAACCAAAAGGCATGACCAGGAATTCATAATGCCCGTATCGAGTGCGGAAAGCAGTCTTCTCAATATCTTCGTTCCTTACGCGCACCTGATGATATCCAGATCGGAGGTCAATCTTTGAGAAATAGTCAGCACCTTGCAATTGGTCAAACAGGTCGTCTATACATGGTAACGGGTAGCGATTTTTAATGGTAATTTTGTTAAGCTCGCGATAGTCAATGCACATTCGCATCGTACCATCCTTCTTTTTAACAAACAGCACCGGTGCACCCCAAGGCGACACACTGGGGCGTATGAAGCCTTTATCAAGCAATTCCTGTAATTGTGACATCAACTCCCGCATTTCGGTCGGGGCGAAACGGTATGGAGCACAGGCGATAGGAGAAGCTCCGGGTACAAGATCAATTCGGAATTCTACTTGTCTCTCAGGTGGCAAACCGGGTAGATCGTCTGGAAATACTTCGGGGTATTCTCTCACCACGTCAATGTCATTTACTGTTTTCTTTGCTTTATCTTCCATCATTACATATGCCACATAGGATAAACATCCTTTCACCAAACATCTTCTAACTTTCGCTGCACTAATCAAATTTGACATCCTCTTGGGTTTTTCACCATAAACATACACCTTGCTACCATCCGGAATTTTCACCGACACTATCTTCTTTCCACATGCAATTTTCGCATCGTTGGCCCCAAGCCAATCCATACCAATGACAACATCAAAAGTCTTCACCCCAATTGGAAGGAGGTTCAACGAGAATTTCTGGTCGTCTATACTCAGTTCGCAGCCACGGTACATATGTTTTATCTCCACCTTCTTGCCACTCGCCAGTTCAACCTCACATATATGATCTACTGGTTCTAGCGGTACATTGAATTTTTGGCCAAACTCATGGGACACAAATGAACACGTAGCGCTAGAATCAAATAATACGTAAGCAGGCATCTGGTTAATTAATAGGGTACCTGAGACCACGTCTTGTGTCTCCTTTGCTTCCTCCCGGGTGAGTTGGAAGGCGCGAGTCTTCACCTTTTGAGGCTCCGTCTTTTTCTGCGCAGTTGATACCATTGTCTCGCCACCCTTCTTCGGAAAGTTGAAACTATAGTGCCCCTTTTCATGACATGAGAAACACTCGACTTCGCTGAGCTTCGGATAAGTACATTCCCTAGCCTTGTGACCCTTTCTTCCACAGTTAAAGCAGGCTGTGCTTCCCGTCTTGCACTCACCCATATGCTCTTTCCCACACTTGTCACACGTCTTTCGACTGCCCTGTTTGCTATACATCACTATCGACTTCCCCTTTTTATTCCAACTACTACTCCCGCCACTGAATTTACGTTTATCCCCAGAAACTTCCCACTCTATTGTTCTTCTCTTCCCCACATCCTCAACATTTCTTGCTGCCGCAAATGCCTCATCCATTGTTACCGCCCGTTTCACTTCCAATTCATACTCCCAAGGTAGACCTTTCGCGTAACGGTTGATTCGTGCCCGCTCCGTATTGTAAATGTTGCCCACAAATGGAAGCATATCGCTAAACTTCTTAGTGTACTCAGCAATAGTCATACTCCCCTTCTTTAAGGTAAGAAATTCGTCTTCAAGTTTTTCTATGTCCCGAAGGGGACAATATTTATTCTTCAGGCGAGTAGTGAATTCGGTCCACGACCATTTATAAATTACATCCTTCCCAACCAGCTCGTATAAGGTATTCCACCAGACTAATGCATCATCTTTCAACATTCGAGAGGCATAATAAACCTTGTCTTTCTCATGACATTTGCTGACCTCCAGTACTTGCTCCTTCTCCCGTATCCATCGCATTGTAACTTTGGGCTCAAAACTTCCATAGTATTCGGTTGGTTTACATGCCAGGAAAGTTTTAAAAGAACATCTCTTCTTGTCTTCTGTCCCCACATTATCTTCCTCTGTAACAGAATCTCCATTAGTGGGTCTCCAAGAGGCATCATCCGCTGAAGGATTAGGGTGCGGTTCTCCCAGCCAAGTATTCAGCATTTGGCGCATATCTTCCCGCATTTCTGTTTTTAAATTGCTGATGAGATTTTGTATAGCCTCCAAAGTCACAGGTGGAGGTTGCGGTATTGGATTTGGGTTAGGACCCATGTTAACCTCATCATCAACGGGGTTACCCCCATGGGACGGGGTATGACTTGCTGTCCGTCCTTCACTCGAAAGGTTCTGATCACCGCTCTCCATTTGCTATATAAAATGAATAAGATTTACGTTTATTATTCCACATAAATATATTTATCAATATATATCCGAAAGCTGTAGCATGTGATCTTCCTATGGAACCTGTGTCCCCAAGTATCTATCTACTAATTTCCACAACCAAATTCCTCAGGCTCCCTCGTGACTTCATCATTTCCAAGGCATATCCTGTGGTTACAATAATACGGGCCCAATATTATTTTAACCACCTATATACTTTGGCTCTGATGTTATCACAAGATTTCATGATTCATCGGTTTCTGTGGATTCCAACGTTGTAATTTACCGTCTCTACCCCGTTAGTTAGTACCTAGTACTACTACTTTACTTATTATTAGTCCACTAGTTTAAGCCTAGGATGGTTACCCAACCTAATTCGCTTAAACCATGGCTC
Organism: Cichorium intybus; assembly: GCA_023525715.1. Lineage (NCBI taxonomy): Eukaryota > Viridiplantae > Streptophyta > Magnoliopsida > Asterales > Asteraceae > Cichorium > Cichorium intybus. Next base: position 41,566,630 of record CM042016.1, on the reverse strand, counting down.
TGATACCAAATTGTAACACCCCAACTTTTACACAAAATTTTTTTTTCAAACTTATATTACAAATATTTAATCATACAAACCATTTATGTTTTTACAAACGGGGTATCACAAATTTGCATTATAACCACAGTTCAAACCTGTTATTTTACATTTTGTACAACAGAAGCTACGGTCCCACACCCGACCCTTCTAACGTCCTTCCTGCTTACCTGAGTACATAGCATTTTAAAAACAATACGTGAGACATAATGTCTCGTGAGCATTATGGGTTTAGACCCAAAACAGTTTTCCAATAATAATAATTTTATTCTTTAAATTTTTTTTCCAATATTTTATTTCCTATGAGCGCACCCATAGGTAATCCTTGTTTTGTGATGGTATATTCCTACGAGCGCACCCATAGGTTTTATACGAGACGCACCCGTATAACTACTTCCCCAATAGCATGAAACGGATTCAATTATCTAGGTAAGACAACTACTTCGCGACGGGAGGTACCATCCCAGTAGTGTCTTATTGCCACCCCTACCGCAGCAGGCAGTGGTCTTTATCCGGATACTAAGCAACTTATCATCATGGGCCAATCACATTATTAGTTCACTGTATTTCTGATTTTCTTTCTTTACACATTATAATCATATTTTTCATAAAATACTTTTAAGTCATAAAACCACTTTGACTCCAAAACATTTTAAATAAAATTCATTTTTGCTATGTACCCGAAAATCCACATAACACTCACCTCGAGTCACCTAGGAGTCAGTTAATCCTTTGTACTCCTTTTTCCTTCGCTTGGTTCACCGTATTTGAACCACCACCTATTAGTTACAAGATATACATTTTTATTCAATTCATATATATAACAATTAATTTTACAGCACAAAAGTGTCATACTATGCAACTACTGATTATAATTAGACTACAACTCTCATTATAATAACTTCCTTTCGTTTGTAAATTTTCCCGAAATACGCGTATTTTACTACAGTACCCTCGGGAGGTCGTATTTCGGTTCTGACAATTTTCTACAACGTTTTGGGCCATAATAGACCTATGTTTAAAATTTGGGGTCAAACGGACAAGTTTTGGACCAAAACTCAAAATTGAAAATCACTTGGCAAGAGACTCTACATGGTTCTGCTGGCGCCGCCTCGCGACTCGGCCAAGGGTCTGGTCACGACTCGAAGGTTGCCCGCCTCGCGACTCGACCAAGGGTCTGGTCACGACTCGAAGGCTGCTGGCTTCGCGTCGCGACCAAGGGCAAGGTCGTCGCGTCGCGACCGCTGCTGGTACAGACCAGAATGTCCGATTTTTTGTGCTATAAACTCCCATTTTCTCTTATTAAGCCCTTATTGCGTGACTTAATCACTAGGAAATGTTCCAGGACTAAAACCCTTCATTTAATTGAAGTTTTAAACAATGGAAGTGGTAATTCCAATCCATTTCTATGATTTCCCGTCTTTTACAATTTTGGTCCAAAAATCAAAATTACCAAATTATAATTGTTTCTACTGGTTTATTTCGATCAATATAACCTCTGGAACTTATTATAAATCATTAGAATCAATTTAATCACAAGAACTCACAATCTAGGGTTCTTGATCAAAATCTCAATTCCTTATTAATAGCAACCTACTTTCACATTCTTGGGTTATGTTCTTAAAACATCACTTATTTCAACCTGGAAATTGTTTAAACAACATAGATTGTAACTGAAATTACAATTTCAGTTCATTCATTGAAACCCATCAAGAAACCTAGGTTAGAGCTTGAATTACTAACCTTTGGTTGTAAGAATTCTTTCTCGATCTTCAATCCTTTAACCAACTATCTCAACTCTTGCTTCACTTCTGCCAAGCTTCAAGTTCCCGTAACCTCCTGCTCTCTCTAGAACTCTCCAAAGTTTTCTGGGAACTTGAAGAGAGTTCTCATATTTTATAATTTCTTAATTTGCAATTTATCCCCCTCAAGTCCCAATTCTTATGTTTTGGCACTAAAAATCTAACTTTTATCACACAAAGTTTTATTTTTTACATTTTTACCCCATAAGCACAATTTTTTTTACACCATGGTCTATAATATGCTAAAAGACCAATTTACCCTTTTTCCACATTTTTACTAATACACACGATTATTTTACATTTTATTACAAATTTTCGCGGTTTCTTACAATCTGTTTTGTTGCAAGGGTACTTTTGTCTGAAACATCTTCGGTTAGATTCCAACGAGCTTATAGCCCAGCGGTACCAAGGTGTGTCCCTCAACCAAAGTCGTGAGGGTTCTAGTCTTGTTGAGGGCGAAAGGTGTAGAATATGAGGTGTAGAGTAGGAGTAGATTAGTTTGTCGTTTAAAAAATCTCCGGTTAGATTATTATAATAGCTATCCAGAAATGTGGATATCTTTTTAACAGCCCTCGAAACATCTTCACGTAGAATGTGGTGACAATTCCAATAGATTTTCCTGTTACTAGTTTGAGTTGCATGTCGATCCTTCTGTAGAGGTACTCGTGCTTAGACTGGAAACTCAAACTAGAGTATTGACCAAGTGAAAGTGAAAGATCCTGATCACCATTGTGTGTTTGAGCACGTTCACCCCCAAAAGTGATGTGCATATCATTGTACTTCCTGCTAAAGTGAAAGATGTTGCTACTATTAGAACTAAAATTATAAGAGCAACTACGCAAAGTTTAGAGTTAGACGATCCCATTATTGTTTTCATGATTTTTTATTGTGAGAGAGAGAGAGAGAGAGAAAGAGAGAGAGAGAGAGAGAGAGAGAGAATGTGTATGTGTGTGTTGAGAGAGAGAGAGAGAGAGAAAGAGATGGGGTAGTGGGTGGGGTGTGATTTTTTTAATTACCTAAAAATGATAAATTAAAAGAAAAATAAAAAAGAAATTAGAAATTGTAGTGTAGTCCTTTTACATGGACCAATAACTAATATTATAAGCTTTTGACAATCATAAGGACCAAACTGTGGAAAAAAAGTCAGACTAAAACTGAAAAATATGTCAACCACACAGAACAAAACTGTAATTTACTCTATAATTAATTTGATAATTGATATTTGAAAATACATTTTCTAGTAGTTGACAAACGTTACAATTGAAAGTGTGAGTGAGAGAGAGAGAGAGGGGGGGTGGTTGTTACAATCATCATTCGTATCTCAAGCATGCTTTCATTTATAGTATCGAATAAGGAGAACGGTATACAGCCAATTTACTCTATAATTAGTTTGATAAATGATATTTGAAAATACATTCTCTAGTAGTTGGCAACGGTTACAATCGAAAGTGAGAGAGAGGGAGAGGGAGGGTTGGGGGGGGGGGGGGGGGGAGGGGGGTTGTTACCATCATCATTCGTATCTCAAGCATGCCTTCATTTATAGTATCGAATAAGGAGAACGGTATAGTAGCCGGGCCACCTAAAATATTATTGTTACTATCATATTAGAATAAAATTTATATGTGGCTATTGCATAATCTAGTGACAATTTTTTGGTTCATATGTATCTATCGCATAATAATTGAGACAAGTTTTTTTTAATTGGTTTTTAAAGCATATTATAGAAATGGTCCAATTCTATAAAGTCAAAACTAAATGTTGCTATTGCATAATCTAGTGACATTTTTTTTTTGTTTACTTGTCTCTATCGCACAATCAATTGAGACAAGTTTCTTTTAATTTGTATACTATAGAAATGGTCCATGGCCATGTTGTTCGGGTAAGGATCGTAAGTGAGATAAACGCTACTTCAAAATTAGCCACTCCTACATTCAAAACGAAATGAAGAAGAAATGTTTGATTAATAAGATTACATTGCTGGAAGCTAGACAATCGACATCTACAAAATATTGGATTCTGCCCATAAACTAGTGTAATAACGGTTCCTTTACATTATTTTGGATATAGAAAACAATTTATTAAATGGAAAAAAAAAAAAAATTCAATGGAATACTATGAAAGAGGTTTGTTTACCTTGGTGGTTAATGTTCCATAGATGTGTCATCAATGCCTTCAACTGAAAGCGAAGAGGTAAAATTTATGGCACATTGAGGTAAAATTCAATGCTTTCTACCAAGAGAAATCTATTTTTATACATTGAGTTCATTATCAAAATATCTTTCAGGGACAAAACAGGGAAAACATAGTTTCAGGGTTCTATCACCGGCACAAACATTTACTAACTGATAACCACTAATCAGCCGTTTTAAAAGAAATAATAAAAAATACAGCGTCTATGTAAATATGCACCTACCGACAAAATCATAAAAATCGTGTAACCGTTAACAAGAATCAAAATGCCAAAAATATAGAACCCAATAAACCAAGGTAAGCAATACTACATGCCATATTAATCAAAATAGAAAAATATGGAACGCAATCAAAGACCTAAATAAAATCCTTGCTATATCCCCCTCCACTTCAACAGATAAAAGCTCAGTAATGACCTAAATTCATGATTTAAAAATTTCAACAATTTCAAATAAAGTTAAAAGAAACCTAAAATTTTGAATCTTTTTGTTACCAATAACGCTATTTTCTTGCACTTCTTCGTGAATGAGAACTAATTTATGTTGGTTTACAGTACCACAGTACGGAATTAAGCAAACCAAAAGCACTCAAAAGTGAAAATTTAAGAATCCATATTATGGAACAACTACCGAAAATCACAAAACTTGCAATGTTAAACATAATGAAGAATTCAAACAGTTGAGATTTGTGAAGAGATAATAATTACATTACACAGGTTATTTTACCAACCCCAGCCATTTTAATTTTGAAGATGTCGGTTCATAAAATGTAGCAGAACCCTAATAAATTCAAAATTCCAAGCCAAAGTTAGGATAGGTTAATCAAAAATACATCAACTCGAGTCCAAATAGAGTAAACAAAAAAATAGAGTACCCCGTTCAAATTCTTTAAGGGTCCTGATATTCATCTTCTCCCTCGTGTTCTCAATGCTTACCTATTAATTAGACAATTTGACTTATGTCAATAATTATTTCTTCTTTTTTATTTGTTTGTTTAAAATTTATTCATTTTGAAACAATGTTTCCTGTATTATAGGATATTAGTTAATATTTTATTTTTATATTTATAATTAATAATCAAAAAATAGGTAGATGCTTTTTAATGACAAGAAACAATTTAAATTAGTTATATACAAATAACTTATTTCTATAACTTTTTATTAATATAATATATAAAACTATCTAAATAAAAAACCGTGACTCAAAATAATAAAATATAACAAAAAATAAAAAGGCATTTTTAAAATTAATAAGAGATTAAGAAAAAATATACATAGATTATCCTTTTCTTTAAGAATTATATGATGAATTGCAGATGAATAGTTACACACCAAAAAATATATTTTTTATACAAAATTAATATGATATATAAAAGATGGTTTAATAAACGAATTAATATTGTTTGAGGTTTCTATAAGGGTGGGGGGAGTAGATCTCTCCCATCCCACTGAACCCACGCGCCACGTCAGCTTTTCTCTCTCCTCTCACTTCCATTTTCCCCATCTTTCACCAATCTTTCACCAATCTTTCACCCATGGAACCAGTACCCACTGAACCCACAATGCCACATCATATATTTGATATTTAAATTCATTTATTAATTTAATAAATGATTTTTAATATTTAATTTAATATTATAAATAATGATAATATGCAATTAATAAAATAAAAATCACAAATAACATAAAATTAAAAAACCACACCATTACATAAATTAAAAAGAAAATTAAAACCTAAATAACGGAAATGAAATCCTAAATACGGAATAATAAAACCTAAATAACGGAAATGAAATACTAAAAACGTTAAAACACCTAGTGATCCAAAGTAGCTATGTATGTATGCTCGATGCGGTCTACAAGATCCGCAAGAAGTTTTTGATGAATTCCTTGATTGCGTATTTCGAGAATCAAGTCAGGGCTAACTTCTTGTTCGTTTGGGGAATCTGGAACATGTACTGGACATATAGCCCTACCTTCATCCTGGATGATCATGTTGTGTAAAATTAGGCAAGCGTACATGATATCTTTACATCGATCGACATCGACGGACCGTGCAGGCTGTCTGATAGAGTTGAGAGAAAGAAAGAAGGGTAAAGGTGTGAGTTTTGAAGGAGTGAAGATGTGGTATTTATAGAGTTGAGGAGGATAATATTTGGAAGATTAAATTTTTTTTTTTTAAATTAAAGGTGGGATCATCGGCTTCACCATCCCAAACCTCACCCCTCCACACCCGAAACCGCCGAACCCGATGGACACGGGGCAGCGGTACCGGAGGTACCGGCGGTACCGCACCCAAGGTTTCCGATCCCGCATCGAGCCCGAACAACTACTCCGTGTACCCTAAGGGAGATTGCTTTAACCTCAAACCCGATAGCACCGATCCAAACCCTACCGAAAACTTTACCAGGTCGGTTTTGAGTTTTCTCGCATCGTCCCGACCCGACCCGTTACTATTCTTATTCGGGTTGTCCCGTTGGGTTAGGGTTTTTTTTTTTTTTTTTTTTTTTTTGCCATCCCTATTGCTTTTAACATCTCGGTGCAAGATTCAAACCGATTTGGATTTGTATTTTTCTTGTCACATATTTTATTAAGGTTAAAATTTTCTAATAAAAAATTAACGTAACTAAAGGTGTGCGTGGTGCGGTGCGATGCAGTTTAGAGGCAAAACTGCAGACCGCACCGCATATGCGATTTGAGTTTTTTTGGAAACCATAGACAGCACCATGAAGGTCCGAAACCGCATTATGCGGTGCGGTTTGGTACGGTGTAGGCGGTTTGGTGCACACCCCTAAATGTAACCCATAAAAATTATAATGACACAACTAAAAGTCTGCTATTTCATTTGAAATCCGTAATAAGACAAAGATTTTCTTCTTTTAATTTTTTTTGGTGCATTCCCAATAGATAAATCATAAAAAAATGATATTAAGAATTTATATATATATATATATATATATATATATATATATATATATATATATATATATATATATATATATATATATATATATATATATATATATATATATATATATATATACTAGGTTAGAAACCCGTGTAATACACGGGATGATTAAAAATGTATAAAAAAATATGAAAAATATCAATATTACAGATGATAAAATTGTCATTTATGAATTTTATTTGTTTTGATATTTTATATGATATGATACATTTTGTTGGTTTTAGTTAGGAATTGCGAACGCTATGTTAAAATAAAATATTATTAAAATTAAGAATAAGTACCAAAAGTAATAAAATAATAATACTGAAATTGAAAGACGTAACATAATTCAAAATGCTCAAAATACTTCTTTTTATACAACATTTGATGTCCTAATTGTAATTTTACCATCTTTATCAAAAATCAGTAGTTTAAGTCCTTGTCTATTTTTAACTCTGGATAATGCAATATAGAGCTGACCATGTGTGAAAACTCGTTCTTTTAAAAACAAACCAACCTTGGATAGCGATTGTCCTTGACTTTTATTTATGGTCATTGCAAAACATACAGCAAGTGAAAATTGTCTTCTTTGAAACTTTAAAGGAATCTTTTTGTCTGTAGGCGTCAAACTCATTCTTGGAATAAATGCGCGATTTCCAATATTAGTTCCAGATATGACTTGTGCTTCAATAACACAATTACGCAATGATATCACATGTAGTCTAGTTCCGTTACATATAAATATATGATAATGGATAGATGTTGGTAAGTGTATGAACGTTTTGTATAATTAATGTAAGGAATATTCTTTAACTCATGACTAATGATAAAAAAATATAATGACATATTAAACATTAATATTTGAAAGATCATAAATTACAAAAACAATCATACATGATAATTCTATGTTGCTATTTTAGAAATACCAATTGATAATGTAATATACATGGATTATATGTACACAAAAAAATTGTTAAAAAATATATAAAATAATATTGTTAGATCTTAAATTTTATTCTAACACTTAATATAAAATAAAATAATGTTGTTAATTTAAGGAACGAAAATTAGAACTTTTTATGCAGAAAATAAAATAATATTGTTAGATCTTAAATTTTATCCTATATAACAATTTCATGTTAAATCAAGGAACGAAACATAAAGAACCACATTGTTTTGGTTTCCAACTGCTATGTAAAATTCCATCTTAGCAAAATAAGTATAAATTAGCCAAGTAAATTAATCGTCTAATTCAAACAAAGAAAAGAGCCCCAACAAATGATAAAAAATAATTAAAAATTCCAATTAATACAACTTATTCTATTTTAGGCATATAATACCCGAATGTTAAATGCTTATTAATAACATATAATTCAAGTGCTCAATTGATTATTCGATGTATAAAAGAACACAAAAAGTTGTTTAAGTTATTTATTACAAAAAACATCCCTTCTTCAAAAGCTAAGCTAATATATTTTTGAGCTTTTTGTGACAAACAATGCAAGAATCACAGGTAAATGCAATAAGAAGCTTAATGGATGGCTAAAAACAACATTTCTATCATAGTCTCCACTGATTTTCAAAAATCGCCCTCATCACATTCAACATTTCCATCTACAATAAAAACTCAAAATTAATGGCTAAAACAACATATTATACAAAAAATATATATCTCTTGCATATGAAACTGCTTTAGTATCATGCATGCATTACCGGTGTATTATTTAATAAAATCTAGTCGTTACACTACCTCTATTAGAAATTACATTAATGCCACCGCAACAACACTCATCCAAAGGAGTACTATTCTTCGCCTTCACCTTCGCAAGACACTTCCCTGTCAAAATGTTTCAAAATGTTGGTGATATTTATCGAATCCGCGGCATTACCATACACACATTCATCAGTAAAACTGCAATAAATAGCAATGTACTTTACTTTCCCTTTATCTTTTTTTCTACATTAAAACATAAGTTGGGTAATTTCACAATTTACCATTTCCATCCGTTAAAGGATCATCATATTCGGTTTTGCAATATGAAATTATAAGATCTTGCTCAGTTGTGATGTATATGTTGTTAGTGTTGCAATCCGGATGCCATAATACATGATCTTCAAATGATGTCACAAGTTCACTACGAAAATTCCCTACAGCAACTGTTCGGTTTCCGAATGTTAAAAATAATTGATTTTCAGAAAGAAAAATAAATGTTGATGGAGTCATGAAGTCTGCCCTGCTAACTTCCGTCGAGTCAGAATTGTGTACCTAAAAAGAAAATAGAATTTTAAGACTTTTAGTATACTTTAAACATAAATGCAAGAAATAGCAAACTCATTGAAACATTTTAGAACGGTTCCATCTTCAATTGAAAGAATCTTGAGAGGGACATGTCCGCCAGCTTTATTATATATCAACAACATAATTCCAGGACTATTTTAAGAAATGGAAAAAAGAATTATCATAAACACATACCCATTAAAATTAATAATTCGGTAAATATAGGAAGAATAAACTTACATTATTTTGATCTCTTGTACATTTTTTATCCGATTTGGAGTATAACATTGTATAATTTTTCAAATCGAACACCTTGTAAATGATGAAAAATATAGAATTAGAGATTAATATCAAACATTATTACATTACGCATGAACACAGGGAAGAAAAATGTCAAACATTACCTATCTTGTGCTAAAAATGTAAAGACTTTTCCATTCACATCATCAAATTCCACAATACCGGGCCATTTCAAAGATTCAGACTCAAAACGACCAAATTGAATTGCTCAACACGTATTCAGTTTCCAAATTGAATTGCTAAACACGCATTCAATTTCCAAATTGAATTGCTAAACACGTATTCAGATTCCAAATCGAATTGCTAAACAGAAAAATAAAATCGAACAGAAAAAAAAACATCCAAATCGAATTGCTAAACACGTATTGCAGGTTATGAGTTCCGATTATGATTAAATCAGATTCCAATATCCAAATCGACTTGATAATTATCAATTCTCGATATCGATTGGAAGAAAACTCAATTGGAGATTCGGATCGCAAAATCAAACAAAAAATATTATATGCAGGTTACGATTACAGAAGTAATACGAATAAAACGAAACTTACTTGGCTTCCATGGTCGTCGGTCGATGAGTATGACTCGATCCCTTGACTGTCGAGTTCCACGGTGGTCGGTGAAAATTGTTGATTAGTAAGGCTACACGGAATGGTGGCCAATGGCCAACGGATGGCCAAGGGGTTTTTGTGGGCCAGACTATGGTTGGCAGGCGTTGGCCATTTTGTAGGCAGTGGTGGCCAATGGCCAACGAATGGCTAAGGAGATTTTTTTTAATTAAATTTTTTGTAATCTTCAATTAATAAACTAATAATTAACTTAATTAAAATTAAATTAAAATTAAATTAAAGTTAATCATAAATATTTTATTTAGATAGAAACGTTACTAGACACGACAAATAAACTAATAATTAACTTAATTAAAACTTAAAAAGACTTAAACAAACCACTTAAAATAACTAAAAATTCCTAAAAACACCAAATAATATAACTAGAAATGATCCTTATCAGAAAATTCATCGTCGTCTACGACGGGCGGTGGCATATTCAGATCAAGATGATTTAGCGTCCAAAGATGATCGATTAAATGGCGACGAAGATCCCCATGAATTGTGGAATCGTGCACTATTTGAACCCTTTGATGGTATCCTGGAGTCCCAGGTGCATGTGCTTGTCTCGGGGGTATGATCTCGTTTTCATCGTATTGGCATATCGTGCGTCCTTCGTGTTCAAGTATCATATTATGCAAGATTATACATGTATACATCACCTTCTGCATAGTTGATTTATGACGAAAGAATGCTGACTTTGAAATTATATGGAAACATTTCTTCAATACACCAAACGCTCGCTCGATATCCTTCCGTGCTCTTTCTTGAGCTCTTTTAAACCTTTGCCTTTGAGGGTCATTCGGACAAGTCAACGTCTTAACGAGAACAGAATGCTCAGGATAGATCCCGTCCACAAGATAATAGCCATATCGATATTCTGTTCCTCGAAGCATAAATGAAGAGTCCGGAGCGGTTCCTTTATATAAATTATCGTAAAGATCAGAACTATTGAGAACATTGATGTCGTTATTCGACCCGGCTCACCAAAAATGAATGCCAAAACCACAGATCCTGTGAGGCTGCAGCCTGAAGCACGACAGTTGGGTATCCGTAATTACCCTTTGTGTATTGTCCGTGCCACGCATTTGGACACATATCCCATCTCCAATGCATGCAATCTACACTTCCTAACATACCAGGAAAGCCATGCACTTGTCCATGATGGGCATACAACTGTCGGATGTCATTGGGAGTAGGTGCACGCATATAGCGTCCTTGGTACAAATGAATGACAGTCTCGAAAAAATGCTGAAGGGTTTCACGACTAGTACGTTCGGCCATCCTAATACTTTCGTCTAGTGCATCAGCGGTGGTGCCATATGCTAACATACGAAGTGCAGCAGTACATTTTTGAATAGGATGAAAGCCTAAGGTACCTGCTGCGTTCGGGCGTTGCTTGAAATAAACGTTCGCTGCTTCCATGTCTCCAACAATCTTCAAAAACAACGATTTGTGCATTCGAAAACGACGACGAAATTGATAATCGCCATATGTTGAATTATCGATAAAATAATCTCTAAAGAGCCGTTGTTGTGCTGCATCACGTTCTCGTTCAATAAATCTCTTCGTATGACCACTGGTATTACTTGATTCCCCGCTATCCAGTTCTTCAATTCTCCACTTCCTGATGGCGATGGCTAAATCTATCGCTTCCTCGAGACCGTCGTCGGATGACGACATTTTCGTATAAAATTTAAGTGTATTGAGAATATGTGAGAGAGATTAATTTGAAAGGTTGAAGATATTGTGTGAAACAAATGTGAATATGTTGGTTATATAGGTAAAGAAATAAAATATTTTTGAATTAAAAAAAAAAAATGGTCGTTGGCATCTCGCCAGCGGCTTGGCGATCTGGCTTGGCGAGCAGGATAGCGAGAAGGGACGGAGTGGGGATGGCGAGTGGAGGTGGCTCGCCAAGAGGGTTGGCGACCTCTTTGGCGAGCATTGCTCCGTGCAGTCTAAAGGTGGAGAATTAGACTTGAATTCTTGAATATTTATTGAGTTCCTCCAGGTTTTATAGTCCATCGATTGACTTAAGATTGAAGATATACAGTTGCATTTAGGGTTTCGAGAAAAGGGTATTCGAAAGGAGCGCTCAAATGCTATCGGATTCCAAGGCCGGTTATGATGTTTTAAGAACAACGTGGAAAGTGGAAACGGATCGAGAGAAACCAGGAAGAGTTAAGCGGAATTAAGGATCGTTGTGAAACTGACGAAATTTTTTGTAGAAAAAAACAGAAATTCTATAAAAATCAGGAGAGTCAAGGTCCTGATTTTATGGATTCAAAACAACAAACGATCGAAAAATTTGAGCGGGAAAACAAACAATGCATTAATAATAGAATGCCATGTGGAAAAACAGATATCTAAAAAGATGACACATGGCAAAACTTATTTTTATTTATTAGGTATAGTATATATATATATATATATATATATATATATATATATATATATATATATATATATATATATATATATATATATATATATATATATATATATATATATATATATATATATATATATATATATATATATATATAAAAGGAAATAAAACATCACATCAATTATAAATGTGCATGTTTATTGGATAGAGGGGGGCTCAATACTTGATGGTAAGCTTCAACTTTTTGTGAGACAAATGATCGACTAGAAGAAATCATCTTAAAGGAAACCCGAAAACTCCGATGATGTTATCTTTGCTCTTTTCTTTGTGTACAAATCATCAGTTGATTTCAAATGAGAATTACTTGAAAAGGGATTGATGTGTGAAAAAGAAGCCAAACCCATGTGATATGTGGAATCAACCGAGTAACTGAGAAGGCGATGGCATGGCTCAACATGAAACGTGTCCCGCACAAAATAGAAAAAGTCACCATCAGTTGTCAATTCAAATGAAAAGTTGTCAAGAGGGTTCATGCATGATCAATGTAGTTTTAAAGTCACACGTTGTATGTAAACAAAATTACATGTGCATTTATTTGTTTCTCTAAAAATATTCACGACTAATTATATCGAGAAGCTATCTCGAGGAGGCAAACACTGAGTTGCTTCGGGTCACACAACATCGGCATATGGTCCACACCTTTCAACTCTTTTGCCTCAGCCACCTGATTGTTTTCAATCATCCATCGTTGAAACTCTTCTTTGATGCATGCATCTTCACGACAAACGATATAAACCCTTTTTACAGAGCCATATCCTCCTTCCGTGAATTGTTTTGCCTTGGCCAAGTCTTTTCTAAATAACGACCCCGGTCTAATCAATATTTTCCCTAATTCACGGTCCTACAAGTAATAGAATAATGTTATTTAGAATCCAACAATGGTCCTCTTTAAATAAGGGTCATCTTAAAAAAACCCCTTCATCATTAAATTTTAATGATGTCTCATCAATTTGAGTTTCTTATTATATATATATATATATATATATATATATATATATATATATATATATATATATATATATATATATATATATATATATATATATATATATTTATTATGATATTTTTTTTAATTATTTTGTTTTTTTAAGTTTATAACTATTATTAATTATTTTTATTTATATAAATACTTATTTTGGTATTTATAATTTAAATATTATTCTAAATTTTTGACGTTTAGTTCGAATACGTTTTCTAATGTGTTTTTTTAACGTTTTGTTCATTGGTATCATTTAACGTTGTTTCGTTTAACGTTTTCTTTGAAAACATTTTTGACGTTTTGTTTAACGTTTGTTGGTATCATTTAACGTTGGTTCGTTTAACGTTTCGTTTTCTAATGTGTTTTTTTTCTAATTTTTGACGTTTTGTTTGGAAACATTTTTTAACATTTTGTTTGTTTATATCGTTTATATGTTTTGTTCGTTTATAATTTTTGACGTTTTGTTTGAATATATTTTCTAATTTTTATAATTTTTGATGTATTAATTTTCTAAATTTTTAATTTACATCAAAAATTATAAAAATTAGAAAATATATTCAAACAAAACGTCAAAAATTAGAAAATGCAAACTCATAAGTCTAATTAACATTATATAATAACTATCCACCGATATAAACGAACAAAACATATAACAATGTATTCAAACAAAACGTCAAAAATTAGAAAAAAAATACTAAATTACAACGTTAAATGATACCAACGAACAAAACGTTAAAAAACACTTGAGAAAACGTATTCGAACTAAATGTAAAAAATTTAGAATAATATTTAAATTATAAATACCAAAATAATTATTTATATTAAATAAAAACAATTAATAATAGTTATAAAATTACAAAAAAAAACAAAATAATTAAAAAATATCATAATTAATATATATATATATATATATATATATATATATATATATATATATATATATATATATATATATATATATATATATATATATATATATATATATATATATATATATATAAAGAAACTCAAATTGATGTGACATCATAAGTTAATGATGAGGGGTTTTTTTTTACCAATACCCTTAAATAAACTCTCATTTGAAGTGACATATGTGCAGGTATGTACGTGTCATTGATTTTACACATACATACGTTACATCATAGTGAGTTTTTTTGAAGGACGACGATGAGTCGATGATTACCTCATCTGAGCAAAGTTGATATAGTTTCAATGATAGATATTTGGGACCAAAGAACACCGATGATTCTGACTCATTTTCATCATTGTGAGGCGAGAATTGTGTGTCTAACCAAGTTACACAAACGAAATTACAAACAAAAAGAATTTATGCAAGGAAAAAGTAATAAATTCTGAATTCTAAATAAAACTTACACAAACGATCAACGAATTGAAGTGTACATTACGTAACGTGCATTTGATCATTTATGTAGTCTATAGTATATGTATTTAATATTCTACTTTCATAGTTCTCATCGCATTTAAGGGTTTTCGCATAACCCTTAATCCCATTCCGATATGTATATTTGTTTTGTAATTTCTTATCATCGGTCATATGATCTTAAAATGATGTTTGTCAGGATGGTAGAAATTTGTTTTAGAATAATTTACAAATATTAGGTTGTAATATATATTATACTTACACTCTTAATGGATTACCATTTAAATGTTGCTGATGATATGATAGAACTTTATTATTTATCCCTTTGAGTTGGATTTCCCAATCGGTAAGGATATACTATAAAAAGCTAAATTAAACAATCAAGATAATCAAATCAAAAGAATTTGGAAAGTATACAGACAGGGACGGCTATTGGTTTTAAAAACATTGTGTAAAAAGTAAAAAATATGCCTCTAAATATAACTTTTTTATATATAAATAAAATACATTAATAGTACGATAATATTCGACAGTTAATAAATCAATACAAAATATAAGCAAAGAATTAAAAACATAAAAATTATGCTAATTAGCGATCTAATAGAGACGGATAGAGATTAGTAGCGAATTAATGACAGAACCGCGATAAAATAAAATTACGGCCCTTCACGACGTGGTTCCTGTACGATCACACCTTCGTACCCCCTTAGGGTCGGCCCTGTATATAGGTATCCATACAGTGCTATATTTAAATTTTAAAGTCTAGTGAACCTAATTTATTAATGAGACACCTATATATTTAGATTAAAATCCATCCAAAAGTGTTTATTTATTGTAGAATAATTAAACAAAATTGTTACCTGGTCTAAAACATAGGAAGGCGTATGTAAGGAATCCGGCATGAAAGCACAGAGGAAGACGGCAACAGATACCTTTTCTGGGAACTTCTCCATGGCAAGAGCCAAGCTCATACCACCAAGGCTATGGCCTACGAGCACCAATTTCTCCTCCGACAGAATGTTGGCCATGAAATCCAGCAACGACATAGTGTAGTCGGCAAGTGTAGTGTAGACAAATCGACTACAATAAATAATCGATAACTTCAAGATCGAAGTATTAGTTCCTGGCAAGGAGGACTACGTATGTAAATTGAAGAAATCTCTCTATGGCCTCAAGCAATCTCCGCGACAATGGTATAAAAGGTTTGACTCATTTATGACCAGTCACAAGCTGAAAAGGTGCACCTACGACAGCTGCGTTTACTACAAGAAGTGTGACGATGGTTCAATGGTCTATCTACTTTTATACGTGGATGACATGTTGATTGCAGCAAAAGATATGAAGGAGATTCAGAAGTTAAAAGACCAGTTGAAAGCTGATTTTGAAATGAAGGACTTAGGAGCTGCCAAGAAAATTTTAGGTATGGAAATTGTTCGTGACAGGAAGTCTAGGATCTTGCATCTTTCTCAAAAAGGTTACATTGAGAAAGTCCTACGACGTTTTAATATGCATGAAGCAAAGCCTGTCAACACACCTTTTGCAGCTCATTTCAAGTTATCATCCGCTTTAAGTCCTACTACTGAGACTGATATGGAGTACATGGCACGCGTACCATACTCTAGTGCAGTTGGATCTTTGATGTATGCTATGATCTGCACACGCCCTGATTTGGCTTATGCAGTTAGCATGGTTAGTAGATATATGGCGAACCCGGGAAAAGAACACTAGAAAGCAGTACAGTGGATCTTACGTTATCTACGCGGTACGTCTTCTATGTGTCTATGCTATGGACAATCTAACACTGGAGTGGTTGGATATGTTGATTCAGATTTTGGCAAAGACTTGGATAAACGAAGATCAATTACAGGGTATGTGTTTACACTAAACGGTTGTGCTATTAGTTGGAAAGCCCAGTTACAGCCTACAGTTGCACTGTCTTCTACAGAGACAGAATACATGGCGATTACAGAAGCAGTTAAGGAAGATATTTGGTTGAAGGGATTATTTAGAGAACTCGATGATAGAATAAAGGTTACCACAATATTCTGTGATAATCAAAGTGCTATCTTCTTGAGTAAAGATCAGATGTTTCATGACCGTACAAAGCACATTGATATTCGTTATCATTTTGTGCGTGATATCATTGAAAAAGGTGATTGTGTCATAGAAAAGATCGATACAGATTATAATCCCGCTGATGTGTTCACTATAAGTCTTCCAATAGCCAAGTTCAAACTATGTTTGGACTTAATGGGTATTTCTGATCGCAGTTGAGCCTGATTAGGCTCGTGGTGGAGGAAGTATTTCAATTTTTCAGGATCAATTTTTCTCTATATGGTGATTGCAGTTTCTTATGGAGTTTTGGAGTTTGAAGAGTTGTTGGTTTTACCAAATTGGTATACAAGTTTTGTTCCATTTTGAAGTCAAGGTGGAGATTGTGGAATTTTGACTTCTCAATGGCTGCTAAACTTGCAGCCCATGTGAAGAAATGTCCTTCAACAATGGCATGCAGGAAGTTTTCAAATGAGCCAATTTTTTAATTAAGTGGCATGTAAAATTTTTGGTATAAATAGGTTAGAAACCATCTCAAACAAAACACACCAACACCAAAAACCATCTCAACTCTTTAGAAAACATATCTTACTCTTCTTGTAAATACATAAGAGTTTTAAACTCTTTGTATTTTTATATTTCTCCAAACCTTTTGTAAACACCACAAAATATAGTGAATTGGTTCTCGGCTTCCTCCGCCCGTGGTTTTTTCCGATTTGGGTTTTCCACGTAAATCCTCGTGTCTCTATTTTATTTACTTTGTTCGTATTTTCGTTGTGATTATTATCGTTTGATAATTTTGATCCTATTCCGCATTGAGCTAATATTGTCTAAAGTCAATTCGGATCAGTCGTATTTTACAACATGTAGTGACGTCTTCAATTACTTTGGTGTCTGTGCCGGAGGCTGAGAGATCAAAGGCGGAGACACGGTGGCCGGCAGCCTCAAGAAGAGGTTTGAGCTTGAACCAGCACCAGGCTCCATGACATGCACCGTGTACGAGAACAAAATGCTTATGCTCATCTACGTTGCTTCCCATTTTACCTTCCAGGTGTATCGGGAACTTCTGCGTTTTGTAATTTTATCGTGAGATCCGGAGGAGGGCAAAATTGTCCATAAAAAATCTTATCAAATAATGAAGTTGTCAATGTCAATTATTTGGCATGGTCGTACGTTTTGTCTCATAGAAATACTAGTGGGAACACCCATGATACTATCACATCTGATGAGTGCTACGTCACCGCCACATCAGCTTCTTTTCCCTATCACACTCCATCACACTCTATCACAACACACACTTTAGACATATCACATTTCATCACGCCACATCATCTTTTTTAATTAAAAAAATTAAAAAATAAATTAAAACCTAATTTTTAAATTAAAAACCATTACATTAAAAATAAAAATTACACTAAAAAGGTATTGGCGCGGGATCGCGGTTAATCCTAACGGATTATACTCACGGTTTTGGTTTGAAGGTGGGTTGTTAGGATTTTGATCCATTGTGTGTTTGAGGTAAAAATGTATAAGAGAAGAGAGAATAGTTGGTGAAAAGTTGTGTGTTTGAGGTAAATATATGTTGTGTATATATATTAGAAGTAATTGTGTAATTTTAAAAAGGTAAAAAAAAATTTTAAAATGGCCGTTCAACGGCTAGTAGACGCCCATTGGCTGTGGTTTCTCGTGATACCGTTCACGCCCATTCATGATCACGGTACACACGGGGCGATGTGGACGCTGTGATGGCTTGGTGATGTGGCATCACGGTGGTGTGCGTGATGAGTACTTCGTGAGGTCTAATGTAATGATGAACTATATATTGGTAATTAGAATCATACAAACGTGGAATATCATATTTAAAAAATAAAATCTTTTTAATTGATTGCAAATAAAACCCAACTAAAAGCATCCACAATAGGAAGGCTTTTTACATTAGCTTTTTCCTGAAAAAGTTTAT
Organism: Cichorium intybus; assembly: GCA_023525715.1. NCBI lineage: Eukaryota > Viridiplantae > Streptophyta > Magnoliopsida > Asterales > Asteraceae > Cichorium > Cichorium intybus. The sequence continues at coordinate 41,547,647 of CM042016.1, read as the reverse complement.
ATTTAAAAAGTTTATCTTATCTTCACTATAGGAGGGGTTTTTCAAGAGTTTTTTGTATGACTTTATATGCATTGTTAATTTATCATTGGTTAATAACATATAAGACCCACCAAGATATGAAAAAGCTCAAGTCAATAGCTTGTTAATTATCAATCTATGTGAAAAAGCTTGTAAATTAAAAACCTTCTTCTATAGCTTTTTCAAATTTTATGAGCTTTTTGGGTGAAAAAGCTTTTGAAAAAGCTCCTATTGGAGGTGCTCTAAGGGCATTCCACAATAGAGAGCTTTTTAGTTAAAGTTTTTTCATCGAAAAGCTTAATTGAAAAAGCTTTATATAATCTCTACTATAAAAAAAAACTTTTTCAATTAGCTTTTTTTATAATTCATTCTATTAGTTGTTTACTTGTTATTGATTTTTTTTGGAAACGGCAAATATTACATTCACCTATTCTACACCTAAACCACCTAATCCCCTAGTGGGATTTGAAACCGAGACCTCAATGAGGCCGGGTATACTCCTGTGCCGCTATTGATTAATAACCTATAAAACCTACCAAATATTGAAAAGGCTCATATTCAAGAGCTTGCTAATTAACAAGCTTTGTGAAAAAGCTTATGATTTAAAAAGCTATCCCAATAGCTTAATTTGAAGAGCTTTTTGGGTGCAAAAACTTTTGAAAAAGCTTTAAAAAAGCTTCATATTGTGGATGCTCTAACAATGGGCGGTTTAATGGAAACTGAATGATTCAATATTTAATTATTAAAAGATCTTAATGATTAACATGTATGAAACGTTCACAAACTTGAATGATTCAATGTTGTTTGGTAAAGTTGTTTAACAAGTCTGATGATTGAAACACCACCACTCTTATGAATCATATCCCTCTTTCACAAATCTAGTCAAATTGTTTGGGATAGACACGATATTACTCATCAACAAGGTTAGCCATGATTTTTTAATACAAATTGAATGGTACCTCTTATTGACATAGTATATTAGTTCTATAATTCATTATCAATATAAAGTAACTTAAGTAAAACTGTATTTAAATTTAGTTTGTAGACTTGATTTGGTGGTGATTATGGTGGTTTTTGAGGCTGTGAAGAAAAATAAGTAGCAAAATTACTGAAAATGTTTATTTTTAGCTTCCTATTACCAAAAGTGATCTCCATGGCTCCCGTTCCACGATTAATTTTGGCATTCATGGTTGCCAAAAGTGGTCGCCCCAAAATAAGAGTGGGTTGAGATTCCTTATATGTGTTCTCAAAATTGAGTACAAGGAAATCGACTGGGTAATCGAAATCCTCTACTTTCACTATCACGTCCGTCAACATACCTCGCGAGACTTTGGTTGATTTATCAGGAGTTATAAGATGTGCTTTAGCTTACCCAAATCTTATTGATCATACAAATATCCTGTTAGAATGTTGATACTTGCTCCCAGGTCTACAAGTGCCTTCTTGATGTTGATGTCACCCGAAGTAACATCAATTGTATTCCTAGCTCCTTCATCTTAGGAGGATGCGAGTTAAGCAGAATGGAGCTCACTCATTCCATTAGTCTAATACTTTTCGGGAGGTGTGATTGTAAATTTCATTTTTGAATGCATAAGTCTTTTAAAAAATTTAGAATACGATTGTAACACCCCATCTTTCGTACACCTTAAATTGTGTTATCATTTATAAAAACATTGTGGAGTAAAATTCTGTTGTTTCAAAAACTTTTCTCATGACATTAAGTCATGTCTTTTAAATATTTGGTCCCAACAAAACAAATAAGTTTAAAAATGGGAAGTGATCGGTACAGAACAATTTTTCTCCATACACAACAATTTAACATCTTTTATGTATAATGTACAACATCTCTAAAGCATGAATTATTGTGTATGGAGAAAAATTGTTATTTACGGATCACTTCCCTTAAAAACAGTTAAACAACATTGGGGGTTACAAACTCAAATCCACAAAACCATAGTAAAGCAAAGAAACATCTCAAGGCTAATGATAACGCCTAGTAATATCAAGTATTTTAGTCGTTGTTGAGCCCTATTCTTAGTGAAATTATATCATAGATGCTTTGGTATTCTCACTTTTTGTGTCAGTGCTTGTTTGGAAAGAAAAGATGTAAACAGGGGCTAAAAGCGTACAAAATGGAAGAAGTTTGAAGATAAGGAAAAATCAGTCGAATTCGCACGTGTGCTGCGGGATTCACAAAGGCGCGACGCAGTGATGAGGCGGTGGAGAAAATTCAAATGCCGAGAAAACGGGGATAAACCCATACGCGCGCCGCGGAATTCATTTGTGCGCGACGCGGTCATTTAATTTTTGCAACTATAAATAGAGGGTTTTAGGTCGAAAAAAGCAGCAAAGGCCTAGCATAGGAACGACTCCCAAGGCTTCTTTGAATCCGAGTTTCAGCTTTCAGCAACCATTAATTGGTATTTTTATGTTTTCTCTTTTAATTTCCAAATAGTTTAGTTAATTCAGTAGCTTTAGTGAGTGTCTTTGGGTGTGACAACCATTGGCACTAGGTTTTAGTTTTTAAATTTGATGTTTACTGTTTTGAACCTTTGAGATCTGAGTTTTTATGATAATCATTCAGTTTATGGTAATTGCTCGGTTTTCGGTATTTATTGTTCTTGAATGCTTTTGTGGATGTTTTGATTGTGTTAGATGTTTGGTTTGGTCTTGATTGCTTCCGATTTTGAGATATACTTCTGATTTCAGTAGGTAATTAGGATTAGTTATTGTTTTAGTTGGTTAATTCTTGTGTTGGATTCCTTGATTTGTGATTTTCGGGATTATTTTGGGTATAAGTCGGAAACTAGATCCTTTGACTGTAGCTGTGACACTACAGTTGGTAATCTGTTGCCTACCTTAACCACGTAACTCCTGTGGATCGACCCTGACTACCACTGTGCTAAGTGAGAGTGAGGTTATTTTACTATTTTTGACCGCATGACGACCGCTGCGATGTCAAATTTTGGCGCCGTTGCCGGGGAGTTGTGAGCTTAAGAGTAGGTGATCTGTAGGACTTTAGTTTCTGATTTTTGGTTTTGATATTGAGATTTCAGTTGGTTAGTAATTTTTCTTTTGGTTTTGGCGGGCGTGTTGCATTAGTGCATGCATACCCGTCAGGGTGGGCAGTTATCACCCTTACGCTTTGACTCGGATATCGAACGAACCGCGCGCAAGAACCGTGCACGTAGGCGTTTAGATACAATGAGTTTTAGCAATGTCAGTAGTAGTTTAGTGACTGTTGCCCAGGAACCTTCGGGTGAGGCAACGAGGATGTCATTTAGTCCCTATATTTCAGAATTTCAGTTTGGGAGCACGAGTGCTACTGGTGGTGCAGTTTCAGCCCCTGCACCCATACCCTCATGCACTCCGCCTTCTGTTCTGCCATTTCAACCACAATCTACAAACCCTTTCACATCTGCTATGTCTTGGGGAGCGTCGACCCGTGATGGCACCCTAGTGACTATGCAACACACTATCCTTTCTCAACCATAATCACAACCCTTACAACCACGATCGATCTTTAAACCACAAACTACCTTCCAGCCCATACCACAACAACCATATCAACCACAACCTCCCCAGTACCAGTACCAGTACCAGTACCAGTACCAGTACCAGGAGGTTGAGCAGAGCTATGATGAAGAAGAAGAAGGATGGGTTCCACAGCAGCAACCACCACAACAGCAATGGAACCGAGGTCGGGGACCTCCACGAAGAGTGCCATAGCAACAACCACCACAAGGTCAGCAAGGGTATAACGATCGTTAATATCCAGGTAATGTAGTTAGACCTCTGTACTTTACACAACCGAGAGGGCAGTCGGTTGCATCGCACTTCCAGCCACGGGAGTACGATGACTCATCGCCCATTTATATTCCTGATGATATAGATTCTCAAGTAGAAATTAGACCACAACTCTTAGGAATACTGCCTGAATTTAGGGGATACAAACAAGATGATTCATACAATCATTTGTATGAGTTCATGGCTATAGCAAACACTAACACCCCTAAGAACACGAATAATAACATTTTTAGGTTAAGGTTGTTCCCATTCACTTTGAAAGACAAGGCCAAATATTGGTTCACGTCTCATCAAGCCAATAGTATCACTACTTGGGACCAGCTCAAAGCTAAATTCTTGCAAGAGTTATATCCGGCAAGTAAGACAACGGAGATTCGGAGGGCCATTCAGAATTTTCAACAAAAACCTGGAGAAGCTTTTCACGAGGCTCTGGATCGTCTGAAGGAGTTTATGAGGTAGTGCCCTCATCACGATATTCTGAAGTGGCAATTGGTCAGACATTTCTTCGAAGGAGCGAGTGAGACGAATCAGGTAATGATCAATGCGTCGTCTAGTGGCACTATCATGATGATGGATCCCGATGAGGCCTGGCAATTCTTGGAGCAGTTGAGCAATGGATCCAATGCGAACTTTTCTACTAGGAAGACGGTAGATACAGCTGCAGCAGTGGGAGCTGATGCAGACTGGAAGAAAGAGGTCAAAAAGGAAATAAGTGAGCTGAACAAAAAGTTTGATAGACTGGTGTCTACTTTACAGAACAGACCTTAGAACCAACAATAAGGAGGCCAGGGAGGACAAAACGTGCAAGAGGTACATCAGGTCTATGGTCAGGGTCAAGGTCAATACAATAGTGGACGACCCTATAGTCCATACAACCAAGGCTAGCAGAATTTTAACAATCAAAGGCAGAATAACTATCAGTCCAATCATCTAATCAGCCTAGGCAGTATCAACCCACAAAAAACAATGGCAATGCAAGCGGGAGCGGTAACAACAACAATAGGGGGCCCAATAATTCCAACAATGCCCCAGGAACTCAAGAAGATTTGACCGCGAAGATGTATGAGATGTTCAACGCAACACAGCAGCAGTCTCAAGCCAATGCAAAAGCCATCGCCAACATGGAAAGACAGATTGCTCAGATGGCTGAAGATCAGCGAAAGAGAGATAGTGGCAAGCTGCCGAGTACCACGGAGATCAATCCGAATTACACTCAGCGGGCGGGAAAGGAGCATGTCAATGCCGTCGATGCAGAATGGAGAAAGGTGACAATGGAAGATTTACTAGATCATGAAAGTGGAATTGAAGGACCAGACAGAGAAAATGAAGTTAAGGATGAAGGTGAAAGCAAGGAGGATGTTAAGGTTAAAGTCGAGAAAGTTGAAGTTGAAAAGGAGGAAAAGGAAATTCCAATTGAGAAGGAACCTCAACCAAAGGAGGAAAAGGATGTCCAAGAGGAAAAACAGCCAATAATAGCTGGAATTAAACAGAAAAAGAAGGGTAAGAAAGAGAAGAAAAAGCAGGAAATGCCCAACAAAGTGACTGGGCCATCAATGAACCAACCTTTGTGGGATGAGCTTAAGAACGCTCCAGAGGATACAAGAATTCTTCAGGAAATGTGTGAGAAAAATGGAAAAAGCAAGACTCCCACACCTGACACTGTGAGGTTGACAATCAAAGCTAGTGAGGCACTGTTGGGAACACTGCCTAAGAAAGAGAAGGATCCTAGATCACCACTGATTACTGCTACCGTAGGAGATGTGGTCATTAGGAACACCTTGCTAGATTTGGGGGCAAGTGTGAATGTGCTGCCGGGATACTTGTATGATAAATACAAGAATGAGGAATTAGAGCCGGTAAAGACCGTATTACAGCTCGCTGATCAGTCAACCAAAGTATCCCGAGGTAAGTTGACCAATGTCATAGTGAAAGTCGGAGATTTCTTCTACCCAGTAGACTTCTTAGTTATGGAATACGAGAGCCTGGAGGACGCACCCGTGCTGGTATTAGGATGTCCATTTTTGGCTACGGCCGGTGCTATTATTAATTGCAAAACAGGAGACTTGGATATCTTCTTTGGGTCGAGGAAAAGAAGGTTAAATATGTTCAGAAGTCCCATATCTCTACCTCAAGGGTATGATGACAAGTATTTGGATAGCAATATGCTGATGGAACTAGGGATTAGGGACAAAAGCAAAATATGGACCCGAACAGGAGAAGGAGGAAAAGAGGAAGTTTTGAAGGAAACAAAAGAGCATCCGTTGTCCACCATTGACAAGGAGCAGCTGCTGGACATGAAGGAAACAAGAGGAAGTTTTGAAGGAAACAAAAGAGCATCTGTATATCTGCGCCAATGTTTCTAATTGTGTATTTTCTTTAATTGCCAAAAACATTGCACTCTTGGTCAAGCGGTCAACAATGACCCATATACAATTATGACCTCTTCTAGTTCTTGGCAACCCAACTATAAAATCCATGGTTATGTCTTCCCATTTCCCCGCTGGAATTTGCAGTGGTTGAGTATTTCCATACGGGGCTTGGTGTTCCGCCTTCACCTGTGCACAAGTTGCACATTTGGAAATATACTTGACTATCCTTTTCTTCATTCCCGGCCACCAGTATTGTTCTTTGAGATCCTGATAAGTTTTCGTACTTCCAGGATGAATGGAATACTTTGACTTATGGGATTCTTCTAGAATCAACTTTCTGATTCCACCAGCTTTTGGTACCCATACGCGGTTTTTGACTGTCTTCAATCCTTGCGTATTTTCTCCAAATACCAAATCCTTTCCCAGCTTTTCTTTCTTTAAGTCACCTCTGTCTAATACTTGCTTTTGTGCGTCTTTAATTCTTTCTATTAGGCCTGATTTCAACTCTATCCGCATCAACCTTTATTGACTTTTGTTTTCGTGAAACTTTCTGCTTAACGCGTCTGCTACCACATTTGCTTTCCCAGGGTGGTAGGCGATTTCACAATCATAGTCATTTATTAGCTCCAGCCACCTACTTTGCCTCATGTTGAGTTCCTTCTGTGAGAATACATACTGCAAGCTTTTGTGATCCGTGTACAAAGTACATTTCGTTCCGTACAAATAATGCCTCCAAATTTTTAGTGCAAGTACAATCGCTGCCAGTTCCAAATCATGCGTTGCATATCTTGTTTCTGGTTCTTTTAATTGGCGAGAAGCGTACGCTATCACTTTCCCCCGCTGCATAAGTACGCAACCCAATCCTCTGTTCGAGGCATCACTATACACCACAAAATCTTCATTTCCCTCCAGCAAGGTAAGAACCGGTGCATTATATAGATTCTATTTCAATGTTCCAAACGCTTTCTCCTGTTCCGCCCCCCATTCAAATTTTACCCCTTTTCTTGTTAGCTTCGTAAGAGGTACTGCAATTCGTGAAAAATCTTGGATGAACCGTCGATAATATCTGGCGAGTCCAAGAAAACTTCTCACTTCTGTCGGGGTCTTGGGTATTTCCCATTTCATCACTGCTTCCACCTTTGCTGGATCAACTTTAATGCCTTGGATTGAAACGACGTGTCCAAGGAATTGCACTTCCCTCAGCCAGAATTCGCACTTCGAAAATTTCGCATATACCTTCTCTTTCTTTAAAACTTCCAGCACCGTCCTCAAATGATTTTTGTGTTCTTCTGCATTCTTCGAGTAAATAAGAATGTCATCAATAAAGACGATAACAAACTTATCAAGGAATGGTTTGCACACCCTATTCATCAAATCCATGAAAATTGCCGGGGCATTCGTCAAACCAAAAGGCATGACCAGGAATTCATAATGCCCGTATCGAGTGCAGAAAGCAGTCTTCTCAATATCTTCGTTCCTTACGCGCACCTGATGATATCCAGATCGGAGGTCAATCTTTGAGAAATAGTCAGCACCTTGCAATTGGTCAAACAGGTCGTCTATACATGGTAACGGGTAGCGATTTTTAATGGTAATTTTGTTAAGCTCGCGATAGTCAATGCACATTCGCATCGTACCATCCTTCTTTTTAACAAACAGCACCGGTGCACCCCAAGGCGACACACTGGGGCGTATGAAGCCTTTATCAAGCAATTCCTGTAATTGTGACATCAACTCCCGCATTTCGGTCGGGGCCAAACGGTATGGAGCACAGGCGATAGGAGAAGCTCCGGGTACAAGATCAATTCGGAATTCTACTTGTCTCTCAGGTGGCAAACCGGGTAGATCGTCTGGAAATACTTCGGGGTATTCTCTCACCACGTCAATGTCATTTACTGTTTTCTTTGCTTTATCTTCCATCATTACATATGCCACATAGGATAAACATCCTTTCACCAAACATCTTCTAACTTTCGCTGCACTAATCAAATTTGACATCCTCTTGGGTTTTTCACCATAAACATACACCTTGCTACCATCCGGAATTTTCACCGACACTATCTTCTTTCCACATGCAATTTTCGCATCGTTGGCCCCAAGCCAATCCATACCAATGACAACATCAAAAGTCTTCACCCCAATTGGAAGGAGGTTCAACGAGAATTTCTGGTCGTCTATACTCAGTTCGCAGCCACTGTACATATGTTTTATCTCCACCTTCTTGCCACTCGCCAGTTCAACCTCACATATATGATCTACTGGTTCTAGCGGTACATTGAATTTTTGGCCAAACTCATGGGACACAAATGAACACGTAGCGCTAGAATCAAATAATACGTAAGCAGGCATCTGGTTAATTAATAGGGTACCTGAGACCACGTCTTGTGTCTCCTTTGCTTCCTCCCGGGTGAGTTGGAAGGCGCGAGTCTTCACCTTTTGAGGCTCCGTCTTTTTCTGCGCAGTTGATACCATTGTCTCGCCACCCTTCTTCGGAAAGTTGAAACTATAGTGCCCCTTTTCATGACATGAGAAACACTCGACTTCGCTGAGCTTCGGATAAGTACATTCCCTAGCCTTGTGACCCTTTCTTCCACAGTTAAAGCAGGCTGTGCTTCCCGTCTTGCACTCACCCATATGCTCTTTCCCACACTTGTCACACGTCTTCCGACTGCCCTGTTTGCTATACATCACTATCGACTTCCCCTTTTTATTCCAACTACTACTCCCGCCACTGAATTTACGTTTATCCCCAGAAACTTCCCTCTCTATTGTTCTTCTCTTCCCCACATCCTCAACATTTCTTGCTGCCGCAAATGCCTCATCCATTGTTACCGCCCATTTCACTTCCAATTCATACTCCCAAGGTAGACCTTTCGCGTAACGGTTGATTCGTGCCCGCTCCGTATTGTAAATGTTGCCCACAAATGGAAGCATATCGCTAAACTTCTTAGTGTACTCAGCAATAGTCATACTCCCCTTCTTTAAGGTAAGAAATTCGTCTTCAAGTTTTTCTATGTCCCGAAGGGGACAATATTTATTCTTCAGGCGAGTAGTGAATTCGGTCCACGACCATTTATAAATTACATCCTTCCCAACCAGCTCGTATAAGGTATTCCACCAGACTAATGCATCATCTTTCAACATTCGAGAGGCATAATAAACCTTGTCTTTCTCATGACATTTACTGACCTCCAGTACTTGCTCCTTCTCCCGTATCCATCGCATTGTAACTTTGGGCTCAAAACTTCCATAGTATTCGGTTGGTTTACATGCCAGGAAAGTTTTAAAAGAACATCTCTTCTTGTCTTCTGTCCCCACACTATCTTCCTCTGTAACAGAATCTCCATTAGTGGGTCTCCAAGAGGCATCATCCGCTGAAGGATTAGGGTGCGGTTCTCCCAGCCGAGTATTCAGCATTTGGCGCATATCTTCCTGCATTTCTGTTTTTAAATTGCTGATGAGATTTTGTATAGCCTCCAAAGTCACAGGTGGAGGTTGCAGTATTGGATTTGGGTTAGGACCCATGTTAACCTCATCATCAACGGGGTTACCCCCATGGGACGGGGTATGACTTGCTGTCCGTCCTTCACTCGAAAGGTTCTGATCACCGCTCTCCATTTGCTATATAAAATGAATAAGATTTACGTTTATTATTCCACATAAATATATTTATCAATATATATCCGAAAGCTGTAGCATGTGATCTTCCTATGGAACCTGTGTCCCCAAGTATCTATCTACTAATTTCCACAACCAAATTCCTCAGGCTCCCTCGTGACTTCATCATTTCCAAGGCATATCCTGTGGTTACAATAATACGGGCCCAATATTATTTTAACCACCTATATACTTTGGCTCTGATGTTATCACAAGATTTCCTGATTCATCGGTTTCTGTGGATTCCAACGTTGTAATTTACCGTCTCTACCCCGTTAGTTAGTACCTAGTACTACTACTTTACTTATTATTAGTCCACTAGTTTAAGCCTAGGATGGTTACCCAACCTAATTCGCTTAAACCATGGCTCTGATACCAAATTGTAACACCCCAACTTTTACACAAATTTTTTTTTCAAACTTATATTACAAATATTTAATCATACAAACCATTTATGTTTTTACAAACAGGGTATCACAAATTTGCATTATAACCACAGTTCAAACCTGTTATTTTACATTTTGTACAACAGAAGCTACGGTCCCACACCCGACCCTTCTAACGTCCTTCCTGCTTACCTGAGTACATAGCATTTTAAAAACAATACGTGAGACATAATGTCTCGTGAGCATTATGGGTTTAGACCCAAAACAGTTTTCCAATAATAATAATTTTATTCTTTAAATTTTTTTTCCAATATTTTATTTCCTATGAGCGCACCCATAGGTAATCCTTGTTTTGTGATGGTATATTCCTACGAGCGCACCCATAGGTTTTATACGAGATGCACCCGTATAACTACTTCCCCAATAGCATGAAACGGATTCAACTATCAAGGTAAGACAACTACTTCGCGACGGGAGGTACCATCCCAGTAGTGTCTTATTGCCACCCCTACCGCAGCAGGCAGTGGTCTTTATCCGGATACTAAGCAACTTATCATCATGGGCCAATCACATTATTAGTTCACTGTATTTCTGATTTTCTTTCTTTACACATTATAATCATATTTTTCATAAAATACTTTTAAGTCATAAAACCACTTTGACTCCAAAACATTTTAAATAAAATTCATTTTTGCTATGTACCCGAAAATCCACATAACACTCACCTCGAGTCACCTAGGAGTCAGTTAATCCTTTGTACTCCTTTTTCCTTCGCTTGGTTCACCGTATTTGAACCACCACCTATTAGTTACAAGATATACATTTTTATTCAATTCATATATATAACAATTAATTTTACAGCACAAAAGTGTCATACTATGCAACTACTGATTATAATTAGACTACAACTCTCATTATAATAACTTCCTTTCATTTGTAAATTTTCCCGAAATACGCGTATTTTACAACAGTACCCTCGGGAGGTCGTATTTCGGTTCTGACAATTTTCTACAACGTTTTGGGCCATAATAGACCTATGTTTAAAACTTGGGGTCAAACGGACAAGTTTTGGACCAAAACTCAAAATTGAAAATCACTTGGCAGGAGACTCTACATGGTTCTGCTGGCGCCGCCTCGCGACTCGACCAAGGGTCTGGTCACGGCTCGAAGGTTGCCCGCCTCGCGACTCGACCAAGGGTCTGGTCATGACTCGAAGGCTGCTGGCTTCGCGTCGCGACCAAGGGCAAGGTCGTCGCGTCGCGACCGCTGCTGGTACAGACCAGAATGTCCGATTTTTTGTGCTATAAACTCCCATTTTCTCTTATTAAGCCCTTATTGCGTGACTTAATCACTAGGAAATGTTCCAGGACCAAAACCCTTCATTTAATTGAAGTTTTAAACAATGGAAGTGGTAATTCCAATCCATTTCTATGATTTCCCGTCTTTTACAATTTTGGTCCAAAAATCAAAATTACCAAATTATAATTGTTTCTACTGGTTTATTTCGATCAATATAACCTCTGGAACTTATTATAAATCATTAGAATCAATTTAATCACAAGAACTCACAATCTAGGGTTCTTGATCAAAATCTCAATTCCTTATTAATAGCAACCTACTTTCACATTCTTGGGTTATGTTCTTAAAACATCACTTATTTCAACCTGGAAATCGTTTAAACAACATAGATTGTAACTGAAATTACAATTTCAGTTCATTCATTGAAACCCATCAAGAAACCTAGGTTAGAGCTTGAATTACTAACCTTTGGTTGTAAGAATTCTTTCTCGATCTTCAATCCTTTAACCAACTATCTCAACTCTTGCTTCACTTCTGCCAAGCTTCAAGTTCCCGTAACCTCCTGCTCTCTCTAGAACTCTCCAAAGTTTTCTGGGAACTTGAAGAGAGTTCTCATATTTTATAATTTCTTAATTTGCAATTTATCCCCCTCAAGTCCCAATTCTTATGTTTTGGCACTAAAAATCTAACTTTTATCACACAAAGTTTTATTTTTTACATTTTTACCCCATAAGCACAATTTATTTTACACCATGGTCTATAATATGCTAAAAGACCAATTTACCCTTTTTCCACATTTTTACTAATACACACGATTATTTTACATTTTATTACAAATTTTCGCGGTTTCTTACAATCTGTTTTGTTGCAAGGGTACTTTTGTCTGAAACATCTTCGGTTAGATTCCAACGAGCTTATAGCCCAGCGGTACCAAGGTGTGTCCCTCAACCAAAGTCGCAAGGGTTCTAGTCTTGTTGAGGGCGAAAGGTGTAGAATATGAGGTGTAGAGTAGGAGTAGATTAGTTTGTCGTTTAAAAAATCTCCGGTTAGATTATTATAATAGCTATCCAGAAATGTGGATATCTTTTTAACAGCCCCCGAAACATCTTCACGTAGAATGTGGTGACAATTCCAATAGATTTTCCTGTTACTAGTTTGAGTTGCATGTCGATCCTTCCGTAGAGGTACTCGTGCTTAGACTGGAAACTCAAACTAGAGTATTGACCAAGTGAAAGTGAAAGATCCTGATCACCATTGTGTGTTTGAGCACGTTCACCCCCAAAAGTGATGTGCATATCATTGTACTTCCTGCTGAAGTGAAAGATGTTGCTACTATTAGAACTAAAATTATAAGAGCAACTACGCAAAGTTTAGAGTTAGACGATCCCATTATTGTTTTCATGATTTTTTATTGTGAGAGAGAGAGAGAGAGAAAGAGAGAGAGAGAGAGAGAGAGAGAGAGAGAGAGAGAGAGAGAGAGAGAGAGAGAATGTGTGTGTGTGTTGAGAGAGAGAGAGAGAAAGAGATGGGGTAGTGGGTGGGGTGTGATTTTTTTAATTACCTAAAAATGATAAATTAAAAGAAAAATAAAAAAGAAATTAGAAATTGTAGTGTAGTCCTTTTACATGGACCAATAACTAATATTATAAGCTTTTGACAATCATAAGGACCAAACTGTGGAAAAAAAGTCAGACTAAAACTGAAAAATATGTCAACCACACAGAACAAAACTGTAATTTACTCTATAATTAATTTGATAATTGATATTTGAAAATACATTTTCTAGTAGTTGACAAACGTTACAATTGAAAGTGTGAGTGAGAGAGAGAGAGAGGGGGGGTGGTTGTTACAATCATCATTCGTATCTCAAGCATGCTTTCATTTATAGTATCGAATAAGGAGAACGGTATACAGCCAATTTACTCTATAATTAGTTTGATAAATGATATTTGAAAATACATTCTCTAGTAGTTGGCAACGGTTACAATCGAAAGTGAGAGAGAGGGAGAGGGAGGGTTGGGGGGAGGGGGGGAGGGGGGGTTGTTACCATCATCATTCGTATCTCAAGCATGCCTTCATTTATAGTATCGAATAAGGAGAACGGTATAGTACCCGGGCCACCTAAAATATTATTGTTACTATCATATTAGAATAAAATTTATATGTGGCTATTGCATAATCTAGTGACAATTTTTTGGTTCACATGTATCTATCGCATAATAATTGAGACAAGTTTTTTTTAATTGGTTTTTAAAGCATATTATAGAAATGGTCCAATTCTATAAAGTCAAAACTAAATGTTGCTATTGCATAATCTAGTGACATTTTTTTTTGTTTACATGTCTCTATCGCACAATCAATTGAGACAAGTTTCTTTTAATTTGTATACTATAGAAATGGTCCATGGCCATGTTGTTCGGGTAAGGATCGTAAGTGAGATAAACGCTACTTCAAAATTAGCCACTCCTACATTCAAAACGAAATGAAGAAGAAATGTTTGATTAATAAGATTACATTGCTGGAAGCTAGACAATCGACATCTACAAAATATTGGATTCTGCCCATAAACTAGTGTAATAACGGTTCCTTTACATTATTTTGGATATAGAAAACAATTTATTAAATGAAAAAAAAAAATTCAATGGAATACTATGAAAGAGGTTTGTTTACCTTGGTGGTTAATGTTCCATAGATGTGTCATCAATGCCTTCAACTGAAAGCGAAGAGGTAAAATTTATGGCACATTGAGGTAAAATTCAATGCTTTCTACCAAGAGAAATCTATTTTTATACATTGAGTTCATTATCAAAATATCTTTCAGGGACAAAACAGGGAAAACATAGTTTCAGGGTTCTATCACCGGCACAAACATTTACTAACTGATAACCACTAATCAGCCGTTTTAAAAGAAATAATAAAAAATATAGCGTCTATGTAAATATGCACCTACCGACAAAATCATAAAAATCGTGTAACCGTTAACAAGAATCAAAATGCCAAAAATATAGAACCCAATAAACCAAGGTAAGCAATACTACATGCCATATTAATCAAAATAGAAAAATATGGAACGCAATCAAAGACCTAAATAAAATCCTTGCTATATCCCCCTCCACTTCAAAGCTCAGTAATGACCTAAATTCATGATTTAAAAATTTCAACAATTTCAAATAAAGTTAAAAGAAACCTAAAATTTTGAATCTTTTTGTTACCAATAACGCTATTTTCTTGCACTTCTTCGTGAATGAGAACTAATTTATGTTGGTTTACAGTACCACAGTACGGAATTAAGCAAACCAAAAGCACTCAAAAGTGAAAATTTAAGAATCCATATTATGGAACAACTACCGAAAATCACAAAACTTGCAATGCTAAACATAATGAAGAATTCAAACAGTTGTGATTTGTGAAGAGATAATAATTACATTACACAGGTTATTTTACCAACCCCAGCCATTTTAATTTTGAAGATGTCGGTTCATAAAATGTAGCAGAACCCTAATAAATTCAAAATTCCAAGCCAAAGTTAGGATAGGTTAATCAAAAATACATCAACTCGAGTCCAAATAGAGTAAACAAAAAAATAGAGTACCCCGTTCAAATTCTTTAAGGGTCCTGATATTCATCTTCTCCCTCGTGTTCTCAATGCTTACCTATTAATTAGACAATTTGACTTATGTCAATAATTATTTCTTCTTTTTTATTTGTTTGTTTAAAATTTATTCATTTTGAAACAATGTTTCCTGTATTATAGGATATTAGTTAATATTTTATTTTTATATTTATAATTAATAATCAAAAAATAGGTAGATGCTTTTTAATGACAAGAAACAATTTAAATTAGTTATATACAAATAACTTATTTCTATAACTTTTTATTAATATAATATATAAAACTATCTAAATAAAAAACCGTGACTCAAAATAATAAAATATAACAAAAAATAAAAAGGCATTTTTAAAATTAATAAGAGATTAAGAAAAAATATACATAGATTATCCTTTTCTTTAAGAATTATATGATGAATTGCAGATGAATAGTTACACACCAAAAAATATATTTTTTATACAAAATTAATATGATATATAAAAGATGGTTTAATAAACGAATTAATATTGTTTGAGGTTTCTATAAGGGTGGGGGGAGTAGATCTCTCCCATCCCACTGAACCCACGCGCCACGTCAGCTTTTCTCTCTCCTCTAACTTCCATTTTCCCCATCTTTCACCAATCTTTCACCCATGGAACCACTGAACCCACTGAACCCACAATGCCACATCATATATTTGATATTTAAATTCATTTATTAATTTAATAAATGATTTTTAATATTTAATTTAATATTATAAATAATGATAATATGCAATTAATAAAATAAAAATCACAAATAACATAAAATTAAAAAACCACACCATTACATAAATTAAAAAGAAAATTAAAACCTAAATAACGGAAATGAAATCCTAAATACGGAATAATAAAACCTAAATAACGGAAATGAAATACTAAAAACGTTAAAACACCTAGTGATCCAAAATAGCTATGTATGTATGCTCGATGTGGTCTACAAGATCCGCAAGAAGTTTTTGGTGAATTCCTTGATTGCGTATTTCGAGAATCAAGTCAGGGCTAACTTCTTGTTCGTTTGGGGAATCTGGAACATGTACTGGACATATAGCCCTACCTTCATCCTGGATGATCATGTTGTGTAAAATTAGGCAAGCGTACATGATATCTTTACATCGATCGACATCGACGGACCGTGCAGGCTGTCTGATAGAGTTGAGAGGAAGAAAGAAGGGTAAAGGTGTGAGTTTTGAAGGAGTGAAGATGTGGTATTTATAGAGTTGAGGAGGATAATATTTGGAAGATTAAATTTTTTTTTTTTTTAAATTAAAGGTGGGATCATCGGCTTCACCATCCCAAACCTCACCCCTCCACACCCGAAACCGCCGAACCCGATGGACACGGGGCAGCGGTACCGGAGGTTCCGGCGGTACCGGCGGTACCGCACCCAAGGTTTTCGATCCCGCATCGAGCCCGAACAACTACTCCGTGTACCCTAAGGGAGATTGCTTTAACCTCAAACCCGATAGCACCGATCCAAACCCTACCGAAAACTTTACCAGGTCGGTTTTGAGTTTTCTCGCATCGTCCCGACCCGACCCGTTACTATTCTTATTCGGGTTGTCCCGTTGGGTTAGGGTTTTTTTTTTTTTTTTTTTTTTTTTTTTTTTTTTTGCCATCCCTATTGCTTTTAACATCTCGGTGCAAGATTCAAACCGATTTGGATTTGTATTTTTCTTGTCACATATTTTATTAAGGTTAAAATTTTCTAATAAAAAATTAACGTAACTAAAGGTGTGCGTGGTGCGGTGCGATGCAGTTTAGAGGCAAAACTGCAGACCGCACCGCATATGCGATTTGAGTTTTTTTGGAAACCATAGACAGCACCATGAAGGTCCGAAACCGCATTATGCGGTGCGGTTTGGTACGGTGTAGGCGGTTTGGTGCACACCCCTAAATGTAACCCATAAAAATTATAATGACACAACTAAAAGTCTGCTATTTCATTTGAAATCCGTAATAAGACAAAGATTTTCTTCTTTTAATTTTTTTTGGTGCATTCCCAATAGATAAATCATAAAAAAATGATATTAAGAATTTATATATATATATATATATATATATATATATATATATATATATATATATATATATATATATATATATATATATATATATATATATATATATATATATATATATATATATATATATATATATATATATATATATATATATATATATATATATATATATATATATATATATACTAGGTTAGAAACCCGTGTAATACACGGGATGATTAAAAATGTATAAAAAAATATGAAAAATATCAATATTACAGATGATAAAATTGTCATTTATGAATTTTATTTGTTTTGATATTTTATATGATATGATACATTTTGTTGGTTTTAGTTAGGAATTGCGAACGCTATGTTAAAATAAAATATGATTAAAATTAAGAATAAGTACCAAAAGTAATAAAATAATAGTATTGAAATTGAAAGACGTAACATAATTCAAAATGCTCAAAATACTTCTTTTTATACAACATTTGATGTCCTAATTGTAATTTTACCATCTTTATCAAAAATCAGTAGTTTAAGTCCTTGTCTATTTTTAACTCTGGATAATGCAACATAGAGCTGACCATGTGTGAAAACTCGTTCTTTTAAAAACAAACCAACCTTGGATAGCGATTGTCCTTGACTTTTATTTATGGTCATTGCAAAACATACAGCAAGTGAAAATTGTCTTCTTTGAAACTTTAAAGGAATCTTTTTGTCTGTAGGCGTCAAACTCATTCTTGGAATAAATGCGCGATTTCCAATATTAGTTCCAGATATGACTTGTGCTTCAATAACACAATTACGAAATGATATCACATGTAGTCTAGTTCCGTTACATATAAATATATGATAATGGATAGATGTTGGTAAGTGTATGAACGTTTTGTATAATTAATGTAAGGAATATTCTTTAACTCATGACTAATGATAAAAATATAATGACATATTAAACATTAATATTTGAAAGATCATAAATTACAAAAACAATCATACATGATAATTCTATGTTGCTATTTTAGAAATACCAATTGATAATGTAATATACATGGATTATATGTACACAAAAAAATTGTTAAAAAATATATAAAATAATATTGTTAGATCTTAAATTTTATTCTAACACTTAATATAAAATAAAATAATGTTGTTAATTTAAGGAACGAAAATTAGAACTTTTTATGCAGAAAATAAAATAATATTGTTAGATCTTAAATTTTATCCTATATAACAATTTCATGTTAAATCAAGGAACGAAACATAAAGAACCACATTGTTTTGGTTTCCAACTGCTATGTAAAATTCCATCTTAGCAAAATAAGTATAAATTAGCCAAGTAAATTAATCGTCTAATTCAAACAAAGAAAAGAGCCCCAACAAATGATAAAAAATAATTAAAAATTCCAATTAATACAACTTATTCTATTTTAGGCATATAATACCCGAATGTTAAATGCTTATTAATAACATATAATTCAAGTGCTCAATTGATTATTCGATGTATAAAAGAACACAAAAAGTTGTTTAAGTTATTTATTACAAAAAACATCCCTTCTTCAAAAGCTAAGCTAATATATTTTTGAGCTTTTTGTGACAAACAATGCAAGAATCACAGGTAAATGCAATAAGAAGCTTAATGGATGGCTAAAAACAACATTTCTATCATAGTCTCCACTGATTTTCAAAAATCGCCCTCATCACATTCAACATTTCCATCTACAATAAAAACTCAAAATTAATGGCTAAAACAACATATTATACAAAAAATATATATCTCTTGCATATGAAACTGCTTTAGTATCATGCATGCATTACCGGTGTATTATTTAATAAAATCTAGTCGTTACACTACCTCTATTAGAAATTACATTAATGCCACCGCAACAACACTCATCCAAAGGAGTACTATTCTTCGCCTTCACCTTCGCAAGACACTTCCCTGTCAAAATGTTTCAAAATGTTGGTGATATTTATCGAATCCGCGGCATTACCATACACACATTCATCAGTAAAACTGCAATAAATAGCAATGTACTTTACTTTCCCTTTATCTTTTTTTCTACATTAAAACATAAGTTGGGTAATTTCACAATTTACCATTTCCATCCGTTAAAGGATCATCATATTCGGTTTTGCAATATGAAATTATAAGATCTTGCTCAGTTGTGATGTATATGTTGTTAGTGTTGCAATCCGGATGCCATAATACATGATCTTCAAATGATGTCACAAGTTCACTACGAAAATTCCCTACAGCAACTGTTCGGTTTCCGAATGTTAAAAATAATTGATTTTCAGAAAGAAAAATAAATGTTGATGGAGTCATGAAGTCTGCCCTGCTAACTTCCGTCGAGTCAGAATTGTGTACCTAAAAAGAAAATAGAATTTTAAGACTTTTAGTATACTTTAAACATAAATGCAAGAAATAGCAAACTCATTGAAACATTTTAGAACGGTTCCATCTTCAATTGAAAGAATCTTGAGAGGGACATGTCCACCAGCTTTATTATATATCAACAACATAATTCCAGGACTATTTTAAGAAATGGAAAAAAGAATTATCATAAACACATACCCATTAAAATTAATAATTCGGTAAATATAGGAAGAATAAACTTACATTATTTTGATCTCTTGTACATTTTTTATCCGATTTGGAGTATAACATTGTATAATTTTTCAAATCGAACACCTTGTAAATGATGAAAAATATAGAATTAGAGATTAATATCAAACATTATTACATTACGCATGAACACAGGGAAGAAAAATGTCAAACATTACCTATCTTGTGCTAAAAATGTAAAGACTTTTCCATTCACATCATCAAATTCCACAATACCGGGCCATTTCAAAGATTCAGACTCAAAACGACCAAATTGAATTGCTCAACACGTATTCAGTTTCCAAATTGAATTGCTAAACACGCATTCAATTTCCAAATTGAATTGCTAAACACGTATTCAGATTCCAAATCGAATTGCTAAACAGAAAAATAAAATCGAACAGAAAAAAAAACATCCAAATCGAATTGCTAAACACGTATTGCAGGTTACGAGTTCCGATTATGATTAAACCAGATTCCAATATCCAAATCGACTTGATAATTATCAATTCTCGATATCGATTGGAAGAAAACTCAATTGGAGATTCGGATCGCAAAATCAAACAAAAAATATTATATGCAGGTTACGATTACAGAAGTAATACGAATAAAACGAAACTTACTTGGCTTCCATGGTCGTCGGTCGATGAGTATGACTCGATCCCTTGACTGTCGAGTTCCACGGTGGTCGGTGAAAATTGTTGATTAGTAAGGCTACACGGAATGGTGGCCAATGGCCAACGGATGGCCAAGGGGTTTTTGTGGGCCAGACTATGGTTGGCAGGCGTTGGCCATTTTGTAGGCAGTGGTGGCCAATGGCCAACGAATGGCTAAGGAGATTTTTTTAATTAAATTTTTTGTAATCTTCAATTAATAAACTAATAATTAACTTAATTAAAATTAAATTAAAATTAAATTAAAGTTAATCATAAATATTTTATTTAGATAGAAACGTTACTAGACACGACAAATAAACTAATAATTAACTTAATTAAAACTTAAAAAGACTTAAACAAACCACTTAAAATAACTAAAAATTACTAAAAACACCAAATAATATAACTAGAAATGATCCTTATCAGAAAATTCATCGTCGTCTACGACGGGCGGTGGCATATTCAGATCAAGATGATTTAGCGTCCAAAGATGATCGATTAAATGGCGACGAAGATCCCCATGAATTGTGGAATCGTGCACTATTTGAACCCTTTGATGGTATCCTGGAGTCCCAGGTGCATGTGCTTGTCTCGGGGGTATGATCTCGTTTTCATCGTATTGGCATATCGTGCGTCCTTCGTGTTCAAGTATCATATTATGCAAGATTATACATGTATACATCACCTTCTGCATAGTTGATTTATGACGAAAGAATGCTGACTTTGAAATTATATGGAAACATTTCTTCAATACACCAAACGCTCGCTCGATATCCTCCCGTGCTCTTTCTTGAGCTCTTTTAAACCTTTGCCTTTGAGGGTCATTCGGACAAGTCAACGTCTTAACGAGAACAGAATGCTCAGGATAGATCCCGTCCACAAGATAATAGCCATATCGATATTCTGTTCCTCGAAGCATAAATGAAGAGTCCGGAGCGGTTCCTTTATATAAATTATCGTAAAGATCAGAACTATTGAGAACATTGATGTCGTTATTCGACCCGGCTCACCAAAAATGAATGCCAAAACCACAGATCCTGTGAGGCTGCAGCCTGAAGCACGACAGTTGGGTATCCGTAATTACCCTTTGTGTATTGTCCGTGCCACGCATTTGGACACATATCCCATCTCCAATGCATGCAATCTACACTTCCTAACATACCAGGAAAGCCATGCACTTGTCCATGATGGGCATACAACTGTCGGATGTCATTGGGAGTAGGTGCACGCATATAGCGTCCTTGGTACAAATGAATGACAGTCTCGAAAAAATGCTGAAGGGTTTCACGACTAGTACGTTCGGCCATCCTAATACTTTCGTCTAGTGCATCAGCGGTGGTGCGATATGCTAACATACGAAGTGCAGCAGTACATTTTTGAATAGGATGAAAGCCTAAGGTACCTGCTGCGTTCGGGCGTTGCTTGAAATAAACGTTCGCTGCTTCCATGTCTCCAACAATCTTCAAAAACAACGATTTGTGCATTCGAAAACGACGACGAAATTGATAATCGCCATATGTTGAATTATCGATAAAATAATCTCTAAAGAGCCGTTGTTGTGCTGCATCACGTTCTCGTTCAATAAATCTCTTCGTATGACCACTGGTATTACTTGATTCCCCGCTATCCAGTTCTTCAATTCTCCACTTCCTGATGGCGATGGCTAAATCTATCGCTTCCTCGAGACCGTCGTCGGATGACGACATTTTCGTATAAAATTTAAGTGTATTGAGAATATGTGAGAGAGATTAATTTGAAAGGTTGAAGATATTGTGTGAAACAAATGTGAATATGTTGGTTATATAGGTAAAGAAATAAAATATTTTTGAATTAAAAAAAAAATGGTCGTTGGCATCTCGCCAGCGGCTTGGCGATCTGGCTTGGCGAGCAGGATAGCGAGAAGGGACGGAGTGGGGATGGCGAGTGGAGGTGGCTCGCCAAGAGGGTTGGCGACCTCTTTGGCGAGCATTGCTCCGTGCAGTCTAAAGGTGGAGAATTAGACTTGAATTCTTGAATATTTATTGAGTTCCTCCAGGTTTTATAGTCCATCGATTGACTTAAGATTGAAGATATACAGTTGCATTTAGGGTTTCGAGAAAAGGGTATTCGAAAGGAGCGCTCAAATGCTATCGGATTCCAAGGCCGGTTATGATGTTTTAAGAACAACGTGGAAAGTGGAAACGGATCGAGAGAAACCAGGAAGAGTTAAGCGGAATTAAGGATCGTTGTGAAACTGACGAAATTTTTTGTAGAAAAAAACAGAAATTCTATAAAAATCAGGAGAGTCAAGGTCCTGATTTTATGGATTCAAAACAACAAACGATCGAAAAATTTGAGCGGGAAAACAAACAATGCATTAATAATAGAATGCCATGTGGAAAAACAGATATCTAAAAAGATGACACATGGCAAAACTTATTTTTATTTATTAGGTATAGTATATATATATATATATATATATATATATATATATATATATATATATATATATATATATATATATATATATATATATATATATATATATATATATATATATATATATATATATATATATATATATATATATATATATATATATATATATATAAAAGGAAATAAAACATCACATCAATTATAAATGTGCATGTTTATTGGATAGAGGGGCTCAATACTTGATGGTAAGCTTCAACTTTTTGTGAGACAAATGATCGACTAGAAGAAATCATCTTAAAGGAAACCCGAAAACTCCGATGATGTTATCTTTGCTCTTTTCTTTGTGTACAAATCATCAGTTGATTTCAAATGAGAATTACTTGAAAAGGGATTGATGTGTGAAAAAGAAGCCAAACCCATGTGATATGTGGAATCAACCGAGTAACTGAGAAGGCGATGGCATGGCTCAACATGAAACGTGTCCCGCGCAAAATAGAAAAAGCCACCATCAGTTGTCAATTCAAATGAAAAGTTGTCAAGAGGGTTCATGCATGATCAATCTAGTTTTAAAGTCACACGTTGTATGTAAACAAAATTACATGTGCATTTATTTGTTTCTCTAAAAATATTCACGACTAATTATATCGAGATAGCGACTAATTATATCGAGAAGCTATCTCGAGGAGGCAAACACTGAGTTGCTTCGGGTCACACAACATCGGCATATGGTCCACACCTTTCAACTCTTTTACCTCAGCCACCTGATTGTTTTCAATCATCCATCGTTGAAACTCTTCTTTGATGCATGCATCTTCACGACAAACGATATAAACCCTTTTTACAGAGCCATATCCTCCTTCCGTGAATTGTTTTGCCTTGGCCAAGTCTTTTCTAAATAACGACCCTGGTCTAATCAATATTTTCCCTAATTCACGGTCCTACAAGTAATAGAATAATGTTATTTAGAATCCAACAATGATCCTCTTTAAATAAGGGTCATCTTAAAAAAACCCCTTCATCATTAAATTTTAATGATGTCTCATCAATTTGAGTTTCTTATTATATATATATATATATATATATATATATATATATATATATATATATATATATATATATATATATATATATATATATATATATATATATATATATATATATATATTATGATATTTTTTTTAATTATTTTGTTTTTTTAAGTTTATAACTATTATTAATTGTTTTTATTTATATAAATACTTATTTTGGTATTTATAATTTAAATATTATTCTAAATTTTTGACGTTTAGTTCGAATACGTTTTCTAATGTGTTTTTTTAACGTTTTGTTCATTGGTATCATTTAACGTTGTTTTGTTTAACGTTTTCTTTGAAAACATTTTTTGACGTTTTGTTTAACGTTTGTTGGTATCATTTAACGTTGGTTCGTTTAACGTTTCGTTTTCTAATGTGTTTTTTTTCTAATTTTTGACGTTTTGTTTGGAAACATTTTTTAACATTTTGTTTGTTTATATCGTTTATATGTTTTGTTCGTTTATAATTTTTGACGTTTTGTTTGAATATATTTTCTAATTTTTATAATTTTTGATGTATTAATTTTCTAAATTTTTAATTTACATCAAAAATTATAAAAATTAGAAAATATATTCAAACAAAACGTCAAAAATTAGAAAATGCAAACTCATAAGTCTAATTAACATTATATAATAACTATCCACCGATATAAACGAACAAAACATATAACAATGTATTCAAACAAAACGTCAAAAATTAGAAAAAAATACTAAATTACAACGTTAAATGATACCAACGAACAAAACGTTAAAAAACACTTGAGAAAACGTATTCGAACTAAATGTAAAAAATTTAGAATAATATTTAAATTATAAATACCAAAATAATTATTTATATTAAATAAAAACAATTAATAATAGTTATAAAATTACAAAAAAAAAACAAAATAATTAAAAAATATCATAATTAATATATATATATATATATATATATATATATATATATATATATATATATATATATATATATATATATATATATATATATATATATATATATATATATATATATATATATATATATATATATATATATAAAGAAACTCAAATTGATGTGACATCATAAGTTAATGATGATGGGTTTTTTTTTACCAATACCCTTAAATAAACTCTCATTTGAAGTGACATATGTGCAGGTATGTACGTGTCATTGATTTTACACATACATACGTTACATCATAATGAGTTTTTTTGAAGGACGACGATGAGTCGATGATTACCTCATCTGAGCAAAGTTGATATAGTTTCAATGATAGATATTTGGGACCAAAGAACACCGATGATTCTGACTCATTTTCATCATTGTGAGGCGAGAATTGTGTGTCTAACCAAGTTACACAAACGAAATTACAAACAAAAAGAATTTATGCAAGGAAAAAGTAATAAATTCTGAATTCTAAATAAAACTTACACAAACGATCAACGAATTGAAGTGTACATTACGTAACGTGCATTTGATCATTTATGTAGTCTATAGTATATGTATTTAATATTCTACTTTCATAGTTCTCATCGCATTTAAGGGTTTTCGCATAACCCTTAATCCCATTCCGATATGTATATTTGTTTTGTAATTTCTTATCATCGGTCATATGATCTTAAAATGATGTTTGTCAGGATGGTAGAAATTTGTTTTAGAATAATTTACAAATATTAGGTTGTAATATATATTATACTTACACTCTTAATGGATTACCATTTAAATGTTGCTGATGATATGATAGAACTTTATTATTTATCCCTTTGAGTTGGATTTCCCAATCGGTAAGGATATACTATAAAAAGCTAAATTAAACAATCAAGATAATCAAATCAAAAGAATTTGGAAAGTATACAGACAGGGACGGCTATTGGTTTTAAAAACATTGTGTAAAAAGTAAAAAATATGCCTCTAAATATAACTTTTTTATATATAAATAAAATACATTAATAGTACGATAATATTCGACAGTTAATAAATCAATACAAAATATAAGCAAAGAATTAAAAACATAAAAATTATGCTAATTAGCGATCTAATAGAGACGGATAGAGATTAGTAGCGAATTAATGACAGAACCGCGATAAAATAAAATTACGGCCCTTCACGACGTGGTTCCTGTACGATCACACCTTCGTACCCCCTTAGGGTCGGCCCTGTATATAGGTATCCATACAGTGCTATATTTAAATTTTAAAGTCTAGTGAACCTAATTTATTAATGAGACACCTATATATTTAGATTAAAATCCATCCAAAAGTGTTTATTTATTGTAGAATAATTAAACAAAATTGTTACCTGGTCTAAAACATAGGAAGGCGTATGTAAGGAATCCGGCATGAAAGCACAGAGGAAGACGGCAACAGATACCTTTTCTGGGAACTTCTCCATGGCAAGAGCCAAGCTCATACCACCAAGGCTATGGCCTACGAGCACCAATTTCTCCTCCGACAGAATGTTGGCCATGAAATCCAGCAACGGCATAGTGTAGTCGGCAAGTGTAGTGATGTCTTCAATTACTTTGGTGTCTGTGCCGGAGGCTGAGAGATCAAAGGCGGAGACACGGTGGCCGGCAGCCTCAAGAAGAGGTTTGAGCTTGAACCAGCACTAGGCTCCATGACATGCACCGTGTACGAGAACAAAATGCTTATGCTCATCTACGTTGCTTCCCATTTTACCTTCCAGGTGTATCGGGAACTTCTGCGTTTTGTAATTTTATCGTGAGATCCGGAGGAGGGCAAAATTGTCCATAAAAAATCTTATCAAATAATGAAGTTGTCAATGTCAATTATTTGGCATGGTCGTACGTTTTGTCTCATAGAAATACTAGTGGGAACACCCATGATACTATCACATCTGATGAGTGCTACGTCACCGCCACATCAGCTTTTTTTCCCTATCACACTCCATCACACTCTATCACAACACACACTTTAGACATATCACATTTCATCACGCCACATCATCTTTTTTAATTAAAAAAATTAAAAAATAAATTAAAACCTAATTTTTAAATTAAAAACCATTACATTAAAAATAAAAATTACACTAAAAAGGTATTGGCGCGGGATCGCGGTTAATCCTAACGGATTATACTCACGGTTTTGGTTTGAAGGTGGGTTGTTAGGATTTTGATCCATTGTGTGTTTGAGGTAAAAATGTATAAGAGAAGAGAGAATAGTTGGTGAAAAGTTGTGTGTTTGAGGTAAATATATGTTGTGTATATATATTAGAAGTAATTGTGTAATTTTAAAAAGGTAAAAAAAAATTTTAAAATGGCCGTTCAACGGCTAGTAGACGCCCATTGGCTGTGGTTTCTCGTGATACCGTTCACGCCCATTCACGATCACGGTACACACGGGGCGATGTGGACGCTGTGATGGCTTGGTGATGTGGCATCACGGTGGTGTGCGTGATGAGTACTTCGTGAGGTCTAATGTAATGATGAACTATATATTGGTAATTAGAATCATACAAACGTGGAATATCATATTTAAAAAATAAAATCTTTTTAATTGATTGCAAATAAAACCCAACTAAAAGCATCCACAATAGGAAGGCTTTTTACATTAGCTTTTTCATGAAAAAGTTTATATTTAAAAAGTTTATCTTATCTTCACTATAGGAGGGGTTTTTCAAGAGTTTTTTGTATGACTTTATATGCATTGTTAATTTATCATTGGTTAATAACATATAAGACCCACCAAGATATGAAAAAGCTCAAGTCAATAGCTTGTTAATTATCAATCTATGTGAAAAAGCTTGTAAATTAAAAACCTTCTTCTATAGCTTTTTCAAATTTTATGAGCTTTTTGGGTGAAAAAGCTTTTGAAAAAGCTCCTATTGGAGGTGCTCTAAGGGCATTCCACAATAGAGAGCTTTTTAGTTAAAGTTTTTTCATCGAAAAGCTTAATTGAAAAAGCTTTATATAATCTCTACTATAAAAAAAAAACTTTTTCAATTAGCTTTTTTTATAATTCATTCTATTAGTTGTTTACTTGTTATTGATTTTTTTTGGAAACGGCAAATATTACATTCACCTATTCTACACCTAAACCACCTAATCCCCTAGTGGGATTTGAAACCGAGACCTCAATAAGGCCGAGTATACTCCTGTGCCGCTATTGATTAATAACCTATAAAACCTACCAAATATTGAAAAGGCTCATATTCAAGAGCTTGCTAATTAACAAGCTTTGTGAAAAAGCTTATGATTTAAAAAGCTATCCCAATAGCTTAATTTGAAGAGCTTTTTGGGTGCAAAAACTTTTGAAAAAGCTTTAAAAAAGCTTCATATTGTGGATGCTCTAACAATGGGCGGTTTAATGGAAACTGAATGATTCAATATTTAATTATTAAAAGATCTTAATGATTAACATGTATGAAACGTTCACAAACTTGAATGATTCAATGTTGTTTGGTAAAGTTGTTTAACAAGTCTGATGATTGAAACACCACCACTCTTATGAATCATATCCCTCTTTCACAAATCTAGTCAAATTGTTTGGGATAGACACGATATTACTCATCAACAAGGTTAGCCATGATTTTTTAATACAAATTGAATGGTACCTCTTATTGACATAGTATATTAGTTCTATAATTCATTATCAATATAAAGTAACTTAAGTAAAACTGTATTTAAATTTAGTTTGTAGACTTGATTTGGTGGTGATTATGGTGGTTTTTGAGGCTGTGAAGAAAAATAAGTAGCAAAATTACTGAAAATGTTTATTTTTAGCTTCCTATTACCAAAAGTGATCTCCATGGCTCCCGTTCCACGATTAATTTTGGCATTCATGGTTGCCAAAAGTGGTCGCCCCAAAATAAGAGTGGGTTGAGATTCCTTATATGTGTTCTCAAAATTGAGTACAAGGAAATCGACTGGGTAATCGAAGTCCTCTACTTTCACTATCACGTCCGTCAACATACCTCGCGAGACTTTGGTTGATTTATCAGGAGTTATAAGATGTGCTTTAGCTTACCCAAATCTTATTGATCATACAAATATCCTGGTAGAATGTTGACACTTGCTCCCATGTCTACAAGTGCCTTCTTGATGTTGATGTCACCCAAAGTAACATCAATTGTATTCCTAGCTCCTTCATCTTAGGAGGGTGCGAGTTAAGCAGAATGGAGCTCACTCATTCCATTAGTCTAATACTTTTCGGGAGGTGTGATTGTAAATTTCATTTTTGAATGCATAAGTCTTTTAAAAAATTTAGAATACGATTGTAACACCCCATCTTTCGTACACCTTAAATTGTGTTATCATTTATAAAAACATTGTGGAGTAAAATTCTGTTGTTTCAAAAACTTTTCTCATGACATTAAGTCATGTCTTTTAAATATTTGGTCCCAACAAAACAAATAAGTTTAAAAATGGGAAGTGATCGGTACAGAACAATTTTTCTCCATACACAACAATTTAACATCTTTTATGTATAATGTACAACATCTCTAAAGCATGAATTATTGTGTATGGAGAAAAATTGTTATTTACGGATCACTTCCCTTAAAAACAGTTAAACAACATTGGGGGTTACAAACTCAAATCCACAAAACCATAGTAAAGCAAAGAAACATCTCAAGGCTAATGATAACGCCTAGTAATATCAAGTATTTTAGTCGTTGTTGAGCCCTATTCTTAGTGAAATTATATCATAGATGCTTTAGTATTCTCACTTTTTGTGTCAGTGCTTGTTTGGAAAGAAAAGATGTAAACAGGGGCTAAAAGCGTACAAAATGGAAGAAGTTTGAAGATAAGGAAAAATCAGTCGAATTCGCACGCGTGCTGCGGGATTCACAAAGGCGCGACGCGGTGATGAGGCGGTGGAGAAAATTCAAACGCCGAGAAAACGGGGATAAACCCATACGCGCGCCGCGGAATTCATTTGTGCGCGACGCGGTCATTTAATTTTTGCAACTATAAATAGAGGGTTTTAGGTCGAAAAAAGCAGCAAAGGCCTGACATAGGAACGACTCCCAAGGCTTCTTTGAATCCGAGTTTCAGCTTTCAGCAACCATTAATTTGTATTTTTATGTTTTCTCTTTTAATTTCCAAATAGTTTAGTTAATTCAGTAGCTTTAGTGAGTGTCTTTGGGTGTGACAACCATTGGCACTAGGTTTTAGTTTTTAAATTTGATGTTTACTGTTTTGAACCTTTGAGATCTGAGTTTTTATGATAATCATTCAGTTTATGGTAATTGCTCGGTTTTCGGTATTTATTGTTCTTGAATGCTTTTGTGGATGTTTTGATTGTGTTGGATGTTTGGTTTGGTCTTGATTGCTTCCGATTTTGAGATATACTTCTGATTTCAGTAGGTAATTAGGGTTAGTTATTGTTTTAGTTGGTTAATTCTTGTGTTGGATTCCTTGATTTGTGATTTTCGGGATTATTTTGGGTATAAGTCGGAAACTAGATCCTCTGACTGTAGCTGTGACACTACAGTTGGTAATCTGTTGCCTACCTTAACCACGTAACTCCTGTGGATCGACCCTGACTACCACTGTGCTAAGTGAGAGTGAGGTTATTTTACTATTTTTGACCGCATGACGACCGCTGCGATGTCAAATTTTGGCGCCGTTGCCGGGGAGTTGTGAGCTTAAGAGTAGGTGATCTGTAGGAATTTAGTTTCTGATTTTTGGTTTTGATATTGAGATTTCAGTTGGTTAGTAATTTTTCTTTTGGTTTTGGCGGGCGTGTTGCATTAGTGCATGCATACCCGTCAGGGTGGGCAGTTATCACCCTTACGCTTTGACTCGGAGATCGAACGAACCGCGTGCAAGAACCGTGCACGTAGGCGTTTAGAAACAATGAGTTTTAGCAATGTCAGTAGTAGTTTAGTGACTGTTGCCCAGGAACCTTCGGGTGAGGCAACGAGGATGTCATTTAGTCCCTATATTTCAGAATTTCAGTTTGGGAGCACGAGTGCTACTGGTGGTGCAGTTTCAGCCCCTGCACCCATACCCTCATGCACTCCGCCTTCTGTTCTGCCATTTCAACCACAATCTACAAACCCTTTCACATCTGCTATGTCTTGGGGAGCGTTGACCCGTGATGGCACCCCAGTGACTATGCAACACACTATCCTTTCTCAACCATAATCACAACCCTTACAACCACGATCGATCTTTAAACCACAAACTACCTTCCAGCCCATACCACAACAACCATATCAACCACAACCTCCCCAGTACCAGTACCAGGAGGTTGAGCAAAGCTATGATGAAGAAGAAGAAGGATGGGTTCCACAGCAGCAACCACCACAACAGCAATGGAACCGAGGTCGGGGACCTCCACGAAGAGTGCCACAGCAACAACCACCACAAGGTCAGCAAGGGTATAACGATCGTTAATATCCAGGTAATGTAGTTAGACCTCTGATGATATAGATTCTCAACCGAGAGGGCAGTCGGTTGCATCGCACTTCCAGCCACGGGAGTACGATGACTCATCGCCCATTTATATTCCTGATGATATAGATTCTCAAGTAGAAATTAGACCACAACTCTTAGGAATACTGCCTGAATTTAGGGGATACAAACAAGATGATCCATACAATCATTTGTATGAGTTCATGGCTATAGCAAACACTAACACCCCTAAGAACACGAATAATAACATTTTTAGGTTAAGGTTGTTCCCATTCACTTTGAAAGACAAGGCCAAATATTGGTTCACGTCTCATCAAGCCAATAGTATCACTACTTGGGACCAACCTAAAGCTAAATTCTTGCAAGAGTTATATCCGGCAAGTAAGACAACGGAGATTCGGAGGGCCATTCAGAATTTTCAACAAAAACCTGGAGAAGCTTTTCACGAGGCTCTGGATCGTCTGAAGGAGTTGATGAGGTAGTGCCCTCATCACGATATTCCGAAGTGGCAATTGGTCAGACATTTCTTCGAAGGAGCGAGTGAGACGAATCAGGTAATGATCAATGCGTCGTCTAGTGGCACTATCATGATGATGGATCCCGATGAGGCCTGGCAATTCTTGGAGCAGTTGAGCAATGGATCCAATGCGAACTTTTCTACTAGGAAGACGGTAGATACAGCTACAACAGTGGGAGCTGATGCAGACTGGAAGAAAGAGGTCAAAAAGGAAATAAGCGAGCTGAACAAAAAGTTTGATAGACTGGTGTCTACTTTACAGAACAAACCTTAGAACCAACAATAAGGAGGCCAGGGAGGACAAAACGTGCAAGAGGTACATCAGGTCTATGGTCAGGGTCAAGGTCAATACAATAGTGGACGACCCTATAGTCCATACAACCAAGGCTAGCAGAATTTTAACAACCAAAGGCAGAATAACTATAAGTCCAATCATCTAATCAGCCTAGGCAGTATCAACCCACAAAAAACAATGGCAATGCAAGCGGGAGCGGTAACAACAACAATAGGGGGCCCAATAATTCCAACAATGCCCCAGGAACTCAAGAAGATTTGACAGCGAAGATGTATGAGATGTTCAACGCAACACAGCAGCAGTCTCAAGCCAATGCAAAAGCCATCGCCAACATGGAAAGACAGAGTACTCAGATGGCTGAAGATCAGCGAAAGAGAGATAATGGCAAGCTGCCGAGTACCACGGAGATCAATCCGAATTACACTCAGCGGGCGGGAAAGGAGCATGTCAATGCCGTCGATGCAGAATGGAGAAAGGTGACAATGGAAGATTTACTAGATCATGAAAGTGGAATTGAAGGACCAGACAGAGAAAATGAAGTTAAGGATGAAGGTGAAAGCAAGGAGGATGTTAAGGTTAAAGTCGAGAAAGTTGAAGTTGAAAAGGAGGAAAAGGAAATTCCAATTGAGAAGGAACCTCAACCAAAGGAGGAAAAGGATGTCCAAGAGGAAAAACAGCCAATAATAGCTGGAATTAAACAGAAAAAGAAGGGTAAGAAAGAGAAGAAAAAGCAGGAAATGCCCAACAAAGTGACTGGGCCATCAATGAACCAACCTTTGTGGGATGAGCTTAAGAACGCTCCAGAGGATACAAGAATTCTTCAGGAAATGTGTGAGAAAAATGGAAAAAGCAAGACTCCCACACCTGACACTGTGAGGTTGACAATCAAAGCTAGTGAGGCACTGTTGGGAACACTGCCTAAGAAAGAGAAGGATCCTAGATCACCACTGATTACTGCTACCGTTGGAGATGTGGTCATTAGGAACACCTTGCTAGATTTGGGGGCAAGTGTGAATGTGCTGCCGGGATACTTGTATGATAAATACAAGAATGAGGAATTAGAGCCGGTAAAGACCGTATTACAGCTGGCTGATCAGTCAACCAAAGTATCCCGAGGTAAGTTGACCAATGTCATAGTGAAAGTCGGATATTTCTTCTACCCAATAGACTTCTTAGTTATGGAATACGAGAGCCTGGAGGACGCACCCGTGCTGGTATTAGGATGTCTATTTTTGGCTACGGCCGGTGCTGTTATTAATTGCAAAACAGGAGACTTGGATATCTTCTTTGGGTCGAGGAAAAGAAGGTTAAATATGTTCAGAAGTCCCATATCTCTACCTCAAGGGTATGATGACAAGTATTTGGACAGCAATATGCTGATGGAACTAGGGATTAGGGACAAAAGCAAAATATGGACCCGAACAGGAGAAGGAGGAAAAGAGGAAGTTTTGAAGGAAACAAAAGAGCATCCGTTGTCCACCATTGACAAGGAGCAGCTGCTGGACATGATGGAAATGTTGGAGACAAGGCATCAGCAATATGAGAAGGATGCAAGGGAAAGAGAAGCAAAGGTCTTCCAATTTCTGGAAGCCCAGCAACAATGGATTAGCGGAGTTAGTGACAGGATGACTCAACTCACTTCATTGCTGTCAATGATGGCCCACAATTTCGCACCAGATCACAAGATGAAGGCACCAGAAATTCAAGAAGAGTAGGAATAGGAATAATCCGTCTGGATGAAGACGTTAAACTTAGCGCTTGTTGGGAGGCAACCCATCTGTCATAGGTTAGGTGCTGTATTCTTAGGAGTAATTAGGAAATTATATCATCGTCATTGCAGGTATTCTTGGTCCAAGACAAGTGTGGGGTTGTTTTGAGAAAAAAATTGAATTTTTTAATGACCGCGCAGCGGTCAGGCGATTTGCGCGTCGCGGGATCGTAAACCAACCCGATGCGCAGGGGTTGATTTGGGAACATGCGCGCCGTGGTTTGCTCATATCTGCGCCGCGGGAAACGATCGGTCGGTTTTCTTCGATAAAAAGGTAAGCCGCGACACTATTCACACACACCCAAGCCACAAAGCTCTAATCATCAAAAATTTTCTCGTGTTTTTCTTGCTCATTTCATTCCCGCGATCAAGGTACGTCATTCTAACTAGTTTTTACTTGTTAGAACTAGCGATTAGGCAGAAAAATTGGTTGATTTCTCCAAAACTCGAAAACTTAGAAATCGGTAATGTTGACTCGTAGGGTGTTTATTTTGCCAAATAATGACCCTAGAGGAGTTAGTCGATGCTCAGGCTACCTTGTAGTGCAACTGGATTGAGTTTAAACAGGGTAAATCGTGATTTTGGGTTTGAAAGTTGAAACAGCCGCTCGCAGCGCCGCGCCGCGGTTCGGTGGGGAAGAAAAGGACTTATTTTGTAAAAAAATTTATGTGGCTGTTTTGTGCAGATGTCTTTCAGACTTGACCATCCCTTCCTCCAGTTCCCCGCGGGACCAGATAGCTCCGTCGACTATGCCGCGAGGAGAGATGCACTTACTAGTTGTCGGGTTCTCGAGGCGACGATTATTGACCGGGATATTTTGAGGGATGGCGGGCTTTGGGCCGAGATTGAGCCATTTATTCACCGCACTTGGGTCGACGGGGATGCCTCATTCACATGTCGTGGTTGGGACAGGCTCATTGCCAACCAGGACGACACCGTGTACACCGAGCTTCTTCTGGAGTTCCTGTCCACGGCCCGTTTTTCACCAGGTTCGACGGAGGCCAGGTCCAGGCTGGTTCGATTCCGATTGGGGGGAGTCCCCAGGGAGTGCAGTCTCTGGGATTTTGGGAGATGCACGGGCATCTACACGGAGGCGGACCTCCAGCACCGATACTTCACGCAGTTCTTTCATGCGTGCATCAGGGGCAGCCTGAGAGGGATGCCAATCCAGCTGTTTGGGCACCGTTGTACAACGTACATTTTGAGCCGGGGTCAGCCAGGGAGAGCCAGCTCCGCGACCCACTTCACCGGCTTATGCACCGTATCGTCACCACCTCCATTATGCACATGGAGGGGGCGAGAAGGTGTCCGGTGAGGACATGACGTATCTTTGGGTGCTCCTTGACCCCTCCAATTTCCTCCACCTCCCGTTTGCTCTAGCCGTCTCTCTATCCACCCGTGCGACGGGTGCATCTTCCAGCAGTCCTCTGGCCCGCGGGCATTACATCACCCGCCTGGCCCGTTCGTACCGGATCCTTACTGCCACGACCGTGGCCTCTTTGCCTGCTTTACCTCCAGTTCGCACCACAGCGCGAGCCCTGGAGAACATGGGGCTGATCGAGCAGCAGCGTCCAGGCTAGTACGTGAGGGTGGCGACCGAGGCACCCCAGGCTCCCCAGCCAGCCTACGCCCAGCCAGGCAGGAGACGCCGGAGACCGGCAGCACCGGTAGAGCCACAGCAGGAGGAGGCGACAGAGCTCAGACCATTGTAGGATCGGGTCACTAGGATTAAGGACCAGCTGGAGTAGATTGGGGAGGTACTTTTGGAGATGGCCACCCAGCAGGGACGACGTCCCCGACCATTCCCAGCCCGAGCCCACGATCATGAGGCAGGATCTTTTAGGCCACCCGGTGGCGATTGATGTATTTTTCATTTCACTTTTTGGGATATATGTACTGTACTTATGATACTACTATCTTTATTTCTGTTTGTTTATATTTCATTTGTTGTTTCTTTGTTTGCATTTAATGTTCTTTGTGAGTCTTGCATGTAATACCAATTGGAGGAGTTGTTTCAAGCAAGTGTGGGGTCACCGTACCCCCTCCACTTGCATTGACCACCGGCGTGTTTTCACTGTTGCGGTACAACTCTTGAATGCTGAATCGAGGACTTTTTGTTCGTGTTTGTGTACATGTGACAATCAAGCAGTCTACCGTCAAAGGGGTAACTCTTTCTCCCTAGTTCTAAAATTATTTTTGTACAACGGGGACGTTGTACGATTTTAAGTGTGGGGTGTGGATGACAACGCCTAGTGATATCAAGTATTTTAGGCGTTGTTGAGCCCTGTTCTCGGTAAAATTATATCATATATGCATGGGTATTCTCACTTTTCGTGTCAGGAATTGTCTGGAGAAAAAGAACATAAACAGGGACCAAAAGTGTACAAAAAGGAAAAAGTATGGAAAGAATGCAAAATCAAGAGAAGACGTACGCGCGCCGCGGGTTTATCTCCTGCGCGCCGCGGATGTAAGGCGGTGGAACACATTTAAATGACGAAAAAACGGGGAAAGGATAAGTACGCGCGCCGCGGATTTCGCATTTGCGCGGCGCGGTCATGGGAAATTTGCAACTATAAATAGAGGCATTTCCGACCGAAAACCCTAGCAAAGACTTGGTGTAAACATCGACCTAGAAGCTCTTTGACTCGAGGATTCCATTTCAGAAGCTATAATTTGGTATTTTCATGTTTTTAGATTTTATTTCACTTTAGTTAAACATTTGTAAGCTTGAGTTGAATCTTTGGGTGTGACAACCATCGATCTCCAGCTTAAGGTTCTGTTTTTGGTAGTGTTTAGTTACTGATTTTGATGTTTGGATATTGGTTTGAGTAAATGCAATCATTCGGTTAATGCTGATATTGGTTTTTCGGTGTTTTGAATGTTAGTTTGTTATTTGGTTGTTTGATTGTGATTGAACTTGTTTGTGACTTAGTTGGGACTGTTTTCCCTTGCTGAAAACAGTGGCTAACTTGGTTAGGTTAGGCATTAAACTTTGGCTATTAACTGTCTCTTAGAACTGTTAGTTATTAGCTAGTTTGTGCTATGCTCGGTTTTGCTAATTTGAATGCCTTCAATTGCTCCTGATTCAGAGATGTACTTCTGAGTTCAGAAAGTAACTAGGTTATTTGGACATAGCTAAGCTTGGCTTGGGTGTTTGAATATTGCTTTGAGGTAGACAGATAGAAATTAATTCCTCCGACTATAGCCGTGACACTATCAGTTGGTAATCTCTCATCTAGGCTAACCACGTAGCTCCTGTGGATCGACCCTGACTCCACTATACTAGTGAATGTTAGGTTATTTCTTATTTTTGACCGCATGACGACCTCTGCGTGTACGTCAAATTTTGGCGCCGTTGCCGGGGAGCTGTGCGCTTAGGTTAGGTGAGTTGTAGGACTTAGTTTCTGATTTTTGATGTTTGATTTTAGTTGCTGAATTTTGGTATGTGTACATCCTTATAATGGGTGATTACATGTACTCGGATCAATATTATGAAGATTATGAAAATCCGGCCGACACCTATTACGAAGATGGTTGCTACAATGGATCATTCGATGACAATGGATGGCGGACCGAGGAGTCATCTCAGCTTGAGAATTCTGTAACTTGGGCCCAACTTTGGGTATTCATGTATAACAACTACCATGAGCAGAAGGACCCGGCTGAAGCTCTTGAAAAAGTGCAAGCTTCTTTAGATAAGTTAGAGGAAAGTTGGAAATGTTCACCACCTTCGCCAGAACCGGAGGTGAGTGATTTTTATACCAATGATAATGTGTGTGAACTTGCATCACCTGAATATGTGATGGAAGGGCATACACCTTGGGAAAGTCAAGAGACCACTGAGATGGTCGAAACGGTTGTTGAGGAAGAGGTTGTAGGTGACAATGCTACTTCTGACTCAGCAACCTTTGAAGTTTTTGATGTTTTTGAAAGTATTGATAATGTTGATCTGGTGTTGGGTGAATCCATACCATCACCAGAAAATTTGGTTGATGAGGATGTTGTGGAGGGGACTGTAAGTGACACACAGATTCCAACCCAACAATTCCCGAATTTTTTGAAGTTGTCGATATTTTTGGGGAAGGGGGTGTAGATGACAATACTACCCCTGACCCTGTAATTTTTGAAAATTTTGAGAAATTTGAAGGAAATGATCTGATGATGGGTGACTTTGTACCATCATCAGATCAAACAAGTCGTTCACTCTTGGTTCCGATCCACCTGTTGGACGATGATCAAGAAGTTGATGTTGACGAATTGAAATTTGAAAACAATAATAAACATGATTTTATCACCACTCATGATCCATTCATGAATGGAAGATTAGATGTAATTAATACCATCGATGAGGACATATGGAAGCATCCTGATATGTTGCCTGCCGATCCCATTCGATTGGAAAATTTTTATTGGTACTGCAAGCCAAAATTTCAAAATGAAAATAACACGCAATATGAGAGCAACAAACGAGGCATAGCACAACTACTGGGAGCGGCACTGGGCGCGCTTCATGTCAAGCCTTTGACCTTGAAGAGATGCAGAAGAAAGGACCGAGCTTGGAGGTTCAAAGCTACCTCCAAGCATTTACGGGAGTTAACTAGAAAGCAACAACTGGGCAGCAATAAGAGAACCAACAATCCATTCGACCCAGGAAAGTTTGAAGGGTAGTGGGTCAGTGAAAGGACGGTAGTGATTGAAAATCAGCAAAGGAAGAAGGAGTACGATCCACCGTAGCTGTAGAAGGAGTTCCACGTCTGGCTGAAGACGTTAAACTTAGCGCTTGTTGGGAGGCAACCCATCGTGTCATAAGTAGGTTTT
This sequence comes from Cichorium intybus, assembly GCA_023525715.1. Taxonomy (NCBI): domain Eukaryota; kingdom Viridiplantae; phylum Streptophyta; class Magnoliopsida; order Asterales; family Asteraceae; genus Cichorium; species Cichorium intybus. Next base: position 41,508,971 of record CM042016.1, on the reverse strand, counting down.
ATATTTCTTAGGATTAATTTAGAAAATACATCAATCGTTTGCAGGTATTAGTGGTTTGAAGCAAGTGTGGGGTCGTGTGAAAAGGTTTTGAAATTTTCAAGACCGCGCCGCGGATTTTTGTATTGCGCGACGCGGGGTCGGAACTCAACCCGATACGCAGGGGTTGAATTGGCGACACGCGCGCCGCGGAACAGGGAAATGCGCATCGCGGGAAACGATCAGACGGTTTTCGCCTTTATCCGGTGAGCCGCGGCTCACAACTCAAATCACACGACTCGGAGCTCTGGTGATCAAAAATTTCTCACATTTTTTTCTTGCTTATTGTGTTGCTACTACCAAGGTACACTCTTTTAACTATCTATTAGCTGTTTAAACTAGTTATTAGGTAGTTAATTTTAGGGTTTTATTCCAAAAAGTTCAAAAACTTAGAATCACTAATGCTAGCCCATCGGGTGTTTGTTTTGCCAAATGGACACCCTAGATGAGCTAATCGGAACCTAGGCTACCTTGTAGTATCATTAAATTGAGATTTAGCAGGTTAAAATGGGGATTTGATCCCGGGTTTTCAAACAGGCGTACGCCGCGCCGCGCCCTTGCTCTTGGGCCGCGCCGCGATTCGGTAGGGAAGAAAAAGGACTGATTTTGCAAAAATTTTGTTTTGTGGCTATATTTTTCTTTTGCAGATGATGTTCAGACTAGATCATGCCTTCCTTCAGTTTCCCGCAGAGCTTGACACTTCGGTGGAGTATACCTCGTGGAGGGACGCTTTGATTCATCGCCTGGTTCTTGAGGCGACGGTTATAGACCGAGACATCCTGAGGGACGCTGGGCTCTGGGAGGTGATTGAGCCATTCCTACATCGCACCTGGACCCACGAGGAGGCATCATTCACATGCCGTGGCTGGGACAGGATCATGGCCACGGACGAGGACGTGGTCTATACGGAGCTGCTACTGGAGTTCATCTCCACTGTTCATTTCGCTCCCAGGGCGGGAGACCCACGCTCCAGGATGGTCCGTTTTCGTTTGGGAGGTGTGCACCGGGAGTGCAACCTCCGGGAGTTCGGGAGGCGCACGGGCATTTACACGCCAGCGGACCTCTAGCACCGTTTCTTCACCCGGTTCTTCGGGTCATGCATTCAGGGGAGCCGGAGCGCCCCCCCAACATGGAGATTTGGGCACCGCTGTCCAACGTTAGGTATGAGGCAGGGGCCTCGAGGGAGAGCCACTTGCGTGATCCTCTTCATCGCCTCATGCACCGTATCGTCTCCACCTCCATCATGCATCGGGAGGGGGGCGAGAAGGTGTCGGGTGATGATATGACATTTTTGTGGGTTCTCCTCGACCCGTCCCGATTCCTCCATCTTCCTTTTGCCCTCGCGATTGCCTTCTCCACCCACGCGACCGGCGCCTCCTCCAGCAGCCCTTTAGCCAGGGGGTATTTCATTACCCGCCTGGCCCGTTCCTATGGCATTCTTACTGCCCCAGTAGCTGCCTCTCTGACTCCTCTGCCTCCATCGCGCACGCCAGCACGCACTTTGGAGAGGATGTTGCTCATTGAGCAACAGCGACCAGGGCAGTACATCCGGGCTCCGATCGAGCCTCCTCAGGCACCTCAGCCTGCATATGCCCAGCCCGGCAGGAGACGCCGGAGGCCAGAGCCACCGGCACCAGAGCCTGCACAGCCGCGGCCACAGCAGGATGACTCACCAGCCCTCAGCCGACTGGAGGCCAGAGTCGCGCGGATTGAGGACCAGCTCTCGAGGACCCAGGACCAGCTAGAGTGGATCGGGGAGGTACTTATACAGATCGCATCAGCCCAGGGCAGACACCCCCGACCATTCCCAGCCAGGTCCCACGATCACGAGGCTGGACCCTCCAGGCCGCCTGGTAGTGATTGATGTACCTTTTTCTTTTTCTTTCTTTCTTTTTATTTTTTTGGGATATATGTATAAACTTATGACACATCTATCTGTATATTATTATTTTCTGTCATGTGTGTTTTCAATTTTTGTTTAAGTTGTGCATGATATATCAAATTGAGAGGGAGATGTCTCAGACAAGTGTGGGGTCACCGTGCCCCCTCCACTTGTCTTGACCACCGGCGTGTCCTACTGTAGCGCTACAACTCCAGCATATGAATCGAGGATCTTTTTTTGTACGCATTATACCTGTGATATTGAGCACCAAGCAGTCCATCGTCCAAAAAGGGGTAACTCTTTCTCCCTTGTTTTAAAATAATTTTTTGTACAACGGGGACGTTGTACGGTTTTAAGTGTGGGGTGTGGACGGTCGAAAGAGATATTTTTGAAAATTTTGCAGAACTGATCAATTTTTCAATTTTTAGCAATATTTTTCAAAATTTTTAATGAATTGCAATTTTGAAATGAATGGTTTGTGATTGTGATAGCATCAGTATTTTTCAAGAAATACTGTTTAGTTGTGATCATGCTATTAGTTAGTCAAATAAGTTGAGTTTTACGAGTTTAGAAGATTGAGCCGTTTTAGGATTGGAATTTAGGAAGGAAAAGTCAATCTGTGGCCTTTGTTGTTCGAGCCGGTAAGTCTAAAATGGGTGGGTCTTATGCACCTTACCACCTAAGATCGTCTGGTCTGGGATGGTATTTCTGAAAGCTCGCTACACGGACAACATCGAAAGTCATGGACAATTCCTTAATGGCCTTTAGAATCTGAACGAGTAAGTACACTATATTGTGGACAGAAAGTTTGTAATCAAGGGTTCTTTAGAAAGCCATGAATTCCAAAGAACAACTCAATTATGTTTTTACAAACTATTCCATTCTAACTCGAAGAGCAATAAGCTTTGAAACTAAACACATTCAAAAACTGTTCGATTCTCTACTATAATTTGTTAAAAACTCTCTTGCTTGGGGACAAGCAAGGCACAAGTGTGGGGTGTTTGACAACGCCTAGTGATATCAAGTATTTTAGGCGTTGTTGAGCCCTGTTCTCGGTAAAATTATATCATATATGCATGGGTATTCTCACTTTTCGTGTCAGGACTTGTCTGGAGAAAAAGAACATAAACAGGGACCAAAAGTGTACAAAAAGGAAAAAGTATGGAAAGAATGCAAAATCAAGAGAAGACGTACGCGCGCCGCGGGTTTATCTCCTGCGCGCCGCGGATGTAAGGCGGTGGAACACATTTAAATGACGAAAAAACGGGGAAAGGATAAGTACGCGCGCCGCGGATTTCACATTTGCGCGGCGCGGTCACGGGAAATTTGCAACTATAAATAGAGGCATTTTCGGCCGAAAACCCTAGCAAAGACTTGGTGTAAACATCGACCTAGAAGCTCTTTGACTCGAGGATTCCATTTCAGAAGCTATAATTTGGTATTTTCATGTTTTTAGATTTTATTTCACTTTAGTTAAACATTTGTAAGCTTGAGTTGAATCTTTGGGTGTGACAACCATCGATCTCCAGCTTAAGGTTCTGTTTTTGGTAGTGTTTAGTTACTGATTTTGATGTTTGGATATTGGTTTGAGTAAATGCAATCATTCGGTTAATGCTGATATTGGTTTTTCGGTGTTTTGAATGTTAGTTTGTTATTTGGTTGTTTGATTGTGATTGAACTTGTTTGTGACTTAGTTGGGACTGTTTTCCCTTGCTGAAAACAGTGGCTAACTTGGTTAGGTTAGGCATTAAACTTTGGCTATTAACTGTCTCTTAGAACTGTTAGTTATTAGCTAGTTTGTGCTATGCTCGGTTTTGCTAGTTTGAATGCCTTCAATTGCTCCTGATTCAGAGATGTACTTCTGAGTTCAGAAAGTAACTAGGTTATTTGGACATAGCTAAGCTTGGCTTGGGTGTTTGAATATTGCTTTGAGGTAGACAGATAGAAATTAATTCCTCCGACTATAGCCGTGACACTATCAGTTGGTAATCTCTCATCTAGGCTAACCACGTAGCTCCTGTGGATCGACCCTGACTCCACTATACTAGTGAATGTTAGGTTATTTCTTATTTTTGACCGCATGACGACCTCTGCGTGTACGTCAGTGGACGGTCGAAAGAGTGTTTTTGAAAAAATTTTGCGGACGAGGATCAATTTTCAAAAATTTTGCAATTTTTCACAATTTTAATATATTGTAATTTTGAAACGAATAGTTTCTGAATGCTTTAGCATTGGTATTTTTCGAGATATAATATTTATTTGTTATCATGCTATTAGTTTAGTCAAATAAGTTGAGTTTTAGGAGTTAGACGATTGGAGTGTTTTAGGATTGGAATTTAGGAAGGAACTGTCACTCAGTGGCCTTTGTTGTTCGAGCCGGTAGGTCTAAAATGGGTGGACCTTACGCACCTTACCACCTAAGATCGTCTGGTCTGGGATGGTATTTCTGAAAGCTCGCTACACGGACAACATCGAAAGTCATGGACAATTCTTTAATGGCCTTTAGAATCTAAATGAGTACGTACACTTCATTGTGGACAGAAAATTTGTAATCAAGGGTTCTCTAGAAGTCATAAATTCCAAAGAATATTCCAATTATGTTTTCACGAACTATTTCACTCTAACTCCTTGGGCAATAAGCTTTGAAATTAAACACATTCAAAAATTGTTTGAGTCTTTATTAGAATTTGTTAAAAACTCTCTTGCTTGGGGACAAGCAAGGTAGCTAATTTCCAGTAAGAATTCAACATTTCTACCGAAAATTTGGCATGCCCATCGGAAAAAATGGATAAAATTCATACCTACCCGACTCAATAATAAAAAATAGCCCAACTATAATACGAGACATAGCCACACATTACAATATAACTACAAGGGTATACTATACCATAAACATGTCTCTCAATAATTCGCATGACTATACTCTCTATAAGACAGAATTACACTTTAATCTTTAATTCTATCTTTAAAGCCTTAACTCAGCTATATAATAATAATAATAATAATAATAAACCATTTATTTATTGTGAATGATTAATAATATTTATCATACATAAAATTTATTTATTCAATTGTTTTATTACCTTTAATAGTATAGTTATAAATTTATTTATCACACATAAATGCAATAATATCCTCGTAAGACAAAGGTTATATTATATTAAGAGAAAATTACAAATTTGGTCCGTGTGGTTTGCATGAAATTTCACTTTTGGTCATCCTTTTGGTTTTTCATGCTCATGGTCCCTGAACTCCCATTTTGTTTACACTATTGGTCCCTTGGCCAGGTAAAAAGACCAATATACCATTTCTAATTTCTTTTTTACTTTTCTTTGAATTTATTAATTATTAAATAAAAAAAAACAAATCTCATTCCTCCTAGCGGCTGCCTTTGGTCGTTTCTGCTTCCGTTGTTTCCGTCTAACACGAGCCGGCGGAGCAGCTGGTTCAAATTTCTTCTCCTTCTTTTCGCCATCGTTATTCCGATCGTCGGGCATACCTTGCCGGTTCAAACCGCCGGGAGTCCCCTGACCCATGATTGATTTGCTTGTGTGCGGATAAAGAAAACGATGGGATCTGAAACAGGGTTTTGAAGCTTCTTCGTTATCTTTCTTAACCGTCCACCGCCGCCGACAACGCTGGTCCTCGCCGGAAAACACATCAGCAGCATCTGATGTGACTTTGTGTTCAATGGTTTAGTCATAAGAAAGCTTAACGTCGGGTTATAGCAAGAACCGAGTCACCCTCGACCATAGCAGTTGCCGGAGCTCGCAGGCATCACCGATCGGCGGCCTGACGCCGTTGGATTCCTTATGTCGCTGCAAGCCACTATAGCCGGTGTGAAGCTGCTATCCCCGCCGCTGCTTCAAGTCTTTCGCAACTGGTTCTCGTTGCTGCAAACTTCTGAATCGTGAGAATGAACATGTCCAGAGCACAAGACGGGATTATCCCGTAAAAAGGGAAGCCGGTGAGCGGCGCCTCTGATAACCTTCTGGAATAGTGGAAAGATAAGTTCCGATTTGACCGTAATGGGCCGGCTGCGGCTGTCAAGTTTCAAGCCGATAACATCACCGGAGAAAATGATGTAACTCCTCCGATCGGGTCACATCACTCTCCACCGACGATCTCTTCCTTCTCCGGTGCCCCTTCCATCTTCTGAAAAGCACACACTACACATACGCCTACCTTCACATTCAGGTGATGAAGAATTGTGAATCCATCGTGATTGTTAGGTTCTGTGATTCCGATGACAATTTTGGGGGTGGGGGTTGAATTTTTCTTTTTTTCTAATTACCAAAATAATAATACATAAAAGAAAAATGAAAATGAAAATAAAAAGGGTATATTGGTCATTTTACCTTGCCAAGAGACCAATAGTGTAAGCAAAAGTGTAGTTCAGGGACCATCAGCGTGGAAAAACGAAACGATGACCAAAAGTGAAATTTCATGCAAACCACAGGGACCAAAATTGTAATTTACTCTAATATTAATTTTAAACCAACCCTATCTCGACGACAAGCCAATGTATGCGACGACATGTTGTCATGTCTAGAGTCTTTGTCACTTAAGACTAGATCTTTTGTAGTCCTCGTAAACTATGTATTTCGTTTGTAAATATAAAAGTAAAATATATTCATTAAGTTAAAGCATAATATCTTTACATTTAAACATTCCGCCTTGGATGTAAAGAAGAAAACTCGTTAGGTTTCTTGGGAGATGGTGACAAAACCCAAAAAATTTGGGGGTCTTGGTGTGGGTGCCCTTGGAAGTTAAAATGTCGCGCTTCTTGCGAAATGGTTGTTGTAACGTCTCAAATCCAGTAATATAAATTTTTTTTTAAAAACGGTTCAAATACATAAATCGGGTTACCAATTAAACCATCTAAATTAAAACTTACATTTAAACATTTATAATTGTGTTTATCAAAAACGTTTACAAACATTATTCAAGCCAGCAAATACCTGAAAAAACAGTAAAGGTAAAAGAGTAAGCACAAGGCTTAATGAATTCCTCAACGTACAACATGATCCTTTCCATAACACATAATCGCAAAAGGTCTCCAGGCTTGCCTCGAAGAACCTGACTCACGGGCTTTCCCCGATCTTATCATTTCCTTGACTCACGGGCTTGCCCCGATGTTGTCCATTCCTTGGCTCACGAGCTTGCCCTGATCTTGCCCATTCGTTGACTCACGAGCTTGTCCCGATCTTGTTCATTCTTTGGCTTATGAGCTTGCCCCGATATTGCCCATAAACACGTAAGGCACATACATCACATTATTACACAAAGTAATAAAGCTACCTACGCGTGCAACATCACACATAGTATAGTGAGAAGACTCACCTGATCCGCGACCTCAAGCTAGACAGCACTCCATGTGAGTGCCCGCAGATCCCGACAATACGCACCTCCTTACAAGGATAAAATCCACTTAGCACTTCCTAAGTCCCCTAAAAGATAGCCCTATAAAACCGGTGTCCAAAATCCTCAAGTTTGACCAAAAGTCAAACTGGTCAAAACGTCAACGGTTAAAGTCAACAGCACAGTTAGCGCCGCTAACTCCCCAAGTTAGCGTCACTAACTATGAACATATCCAAAAGTCCATTAAGTTCTTAACCCATTCAACCAAGGTCTTAATCCATTCAGGGACCTTCCAAACAGTCCAAAATCCATAAAGATCCTAACTTTATCCTCCCAAACATCACCATACTAGATCAAGAACAAGATTCAGGTCCGAAGTGGTCCAAAACTAATCATAATCACCATAGAGAGTTTGGCTTACTCTCCAAACCATCCCAAAGCTTCAAATAAGAGATTTAAGGCATAAAGTTTTCCAACTTTATCCTTCCAAACCATAGACAAACACTACCATGGACCATTACACTTATTCAATTCATAAGAACATACTTCAAATATAAGAACAACCATAAAAAGTGCATAAAGGTGAGAACTTAACACACAATGGTCCAAAATATGCAGATCTTTGAATTTTTACCCAAGGAAAGCAACTTGTAGCATCAACACCTTCCTTCTAGCGCCATAAATCTTTAAGAACACCTTCCCAAACCTTCAAATCTTCAAGGATGAACCAAGAACACTCAAAATGGCTAGAGAGAGAGATTTAGGTGACTTTGGAGGCTGAGAAAAGGCAATGACGGCTGCCCTAGGGTTCCCCACCCTTAACTATAGCCTAAACTTCAAAATCTAGGGTTTTGGCCCAAAATCGAACATTAGCGCCGTTAACCTTAAGGTTAGCGGCCCTAATAGCGATCGTGCTAACCCACCCAGACAGCTGGCAAGTTAACGACGCGAAAAAGCAGGCTAACGACCTTAATTTCTATTTTGAGGCTGAGAAACGGCAAATGACGTAAGGACACTTAAGCTCATTAGCGGCGCTAATGCCTTAATTTCTCTTTTTTCCATAATTTGATTCCTTAAATCCGCGAACTTTGACTCGACGAACCTCGAAACTTGACTTCTCGGGATTATGGTCTTACAACTCTCCCCCACTTAACGAGATTTCGTCCTCGAAATCCTTTCTTTACATGCCCTAATCGCACACCAGAAACCCAACCATTCCATGGTTAATACAACCCCTTCAAATCCGAACCAGAAAGAATCTCACTGATAACTTCGACAGTTTCATGATCGATAACATCCTTACATGTCCGAAATTTCCAATTCCGGAATGCTCCGCTACAAAACTCCAAAATGTTGGATTTGATGTCTAAGCCATGACTTATAATTGTATTTATCTTATGAATAAAAGCAAAGTCCAAAGTCCATTTGGGTTGCCCTCATAGATGGAGGATAGATATATAGTTCAGTAGAGAGAATAGTTGAATTATTAATTGTATAATAAATCAATAGAAATATATATATATATATATGGTTTATTAATATATTTAAGTGTTAATATATTAATTAGAAACCATAATAATTAGTTAAGATTTAATCTAGAATTAATTGGATTTAATTTAGAGATTAAATTAATTAATTAAAAGGTGCAGGGACTGGTTTGGCATTTATTCAATAGTTGAATAACTGGCCAGGTAAAACCCGGGACCAAAATGGCGCCACCCTGGAGGCTCCTCCAGGGTTTGGCGAAACCCTAATTAGGGTTTTGGTAAGCCTGGTCCAAGTGGTCAAAAGCCTTGTCCAGTTGGAGGCTCCTTAGGATTTCAGTTGTAACCCTAGGAGGCTATAAAAGGAACCCCCCTGACACCTCATTATTCACGCCATCTCTCTCTCTCTCTCTCTCTGTGTGTGTGTGTTGCTCTGTTGGACTGATTCTTCTATCACTTGGGTGTGACTTGCATTTGAGGCAGGATTCGTTTGCTGCTGCTTGAAGGATCATAAGATCAAAGGTTGGTTTTCATAATTCATCTTTAGAATTGAATTGTATCCTTTAGGTTTTTAGTTCTAATCTTCATAAAAGAAAACATAGATCTTATTAGGGTTGCATGTGAACCTTAGGAATATTTTGTGTTCATTGATTGCATAGAAACCCTTCAGTGGTATCAGAGCTAGCTTGTTTTCTTGTGAATTGATTTAAACTGTTTGTGCCTTGGGTGTTTCTGCGAAAATCATCCCATGGAGATGGCCTAAAATCGATGCCAAGGCTAGGGTTTCCTAACCCTAGCCGCCACCCTCCTTGGTCCCCCCTTGATTGCTTGATTTACTTGCCATAATTGTGTGTTGTTATTTTTGGTAATAAGATCAAATAAAATAACTTGAACCCTATTTGTTTGGCCTGTAAATTTTAGAGAATCATAGGACCAATACAGATTAATTAATTTGATTAATTTGGTAATCTGTAACCTAGATTTAATTAGTTTAATTAATTGATTAATTAAAAGAACAATTAAATCAGTTTAAAGAATTAATTAAAATTTTCAAAAAATTAGTAATAATTTGCGAAAATTAAGATAAAATTAATTCTAAAATATTTTAATGAGATTAAAATATATCTTATATATATTTATGATTAAAAGTTAATTTAATATATATAAGAAAATTGGTTAGTCTACCGCTAGTAAGCCTCATTCACAAAACTGTCCTATAAAGAGGGTATAAGGCGACTGACTATAAAATGTTAGTCTAATGGGTATCTACTCTTACCCACCGCTCTCCTGGTCAGTCGAGTGTAGTTAGCCGAACGGGTATGATAGAACCGCTAAACCTCTTAAAAGTATAATGCTATAATTGAAAGTATTAGAACCTTAAAACAAATCCCAATCTAGTTACTTTAAGTTAAAAATGTGAATTGGTGCTAATCCATGAAATTGCACATTGCGCCTTGTGGAACGTTGGTGGAGCGTGTGTGGTTTACCGGCACGCCAACTGGGGTCCGCAATGAGTTGCAATGGGTTTCTTGATTTTGTCATTATTAAGGGAGCGTGTGTGGATTACCGGCACGTTAATTAGAGATGACAATTGACTTCAAGAGAACCAAGCAATTTGCATGGTTATTCACACCCGGTTTGTGATCCTCGGTATCCCAGTCACAAACAGCGGGGCATTCCCAAGATTAAAACATGCTATCTAACAGTTCGGTAAATCTCAAAGAAACTAGGAATTCCATTATAATATGATTATGTTTCCGCGGTGGAATTGGCTGAATAGTCATTCGCCTACCTTATAAAATTTACAATATTGATTACGGCATCCCTTTTCGGTATTGTAGATTGTTATTGTAGGGTCCTAGCCTTATATTTGTTCTTGGGTGAATATAAGAGTTATTATTATTATTATGTCTAATTAAAACTACCTTCTTCTTGTTTAGATGTCTTCTGACCAATCCGTTCCCCACTCAAATCCCGGTAGTGTCACCTGGATTCTGTCATTATGCTCAAAGGTGACGTTGGACGGTACTAACTATAATGACTGGATCCGCAACATCAAAATGGCTCTAAGGTTTGAACATAAAGAGTATGTTCTGGAAACCGAGCTTGTTGATGTGGACATTGAAACCGCTACTCCCGAGGAAATCGCTGCGTACACTAAACACTCTGATGATGCAACCAAAGTGGCTTGCATCATGATCGCTACTATGAACCATGAATTGCAGCGTATCTATGAGGACTATTGGCCTTACGAGATGTACAAAGAGCTCGCGGAAAGGTTCCGCAAGCAAGAGCGCATCGAAAGGCATGAGGTTGTAAAAGCTTTCACTAACAGCAAGCCCAAGGAGGGCGAGTCCATCTGTGCACATGTGCAGAGGATGCATGGTTATGTGGAAAGGCTTAGAAAGTTGGAAATGCCTGTCCATGAGGATTTAGCAGTTGACATAGTGCTGAACTCCTTGCCCAATTCTTATGACCAGTTCACACTGGCGTATCATTTGAACAACAACCAGGAAAACCTAGCTGAGTTACACCGCATGCTTCGTACGGCTGAGAACATGATGAAGGGAAAGGCTGTTCTCCCTATCAACCTGCCTGTCCTGGCTATTGGCTCCGGAAAGGGAAAGAAACGGAAAGGCCCTCCTAAGCAGAACTGGAGGGAAAAGACTCATGTCGGGTCATCTAGCGGTGCCCCGAAAGGTAAGTCTTCCGGAATTCCACATGTTCGGAACCCCAATGAGGCCGACTGCTTTTACTGCAAGCAGAAGGGTCATTGGAAGAGGAGCTGCCCAACGTATCTGCAGGATGTCAAGGACGGTAAAGTGAAACCGTCACAGGCAGGTACGTATTCTATATCTAATAACTCATATTTTTCCCGTTCATGGGTCCTTGATACAGGATGTGGTTTTCATATCTGTTCTTATTTGCAGGGCCTAGATAAAGTAGGGAGCTAGAGCATGGCAGACTGAACCTGGTCATGGGGAATAGGCGAACATCACCTGTTACCAAGATCGGTGTTTATGGACTGATGTTGAGTAGTGGAGTTAGATTAGAATTACATAATTGTTGCTATGCGCCTGATATGGCAAAGAACATAATTTCATTTCATGCATTGTTCAGACAAGGTTTTTACTATGAGTTTAATAAATTGAATGGTTCGATTTCGGTTTTCAAAAATGATGTTTTTATATTCAATGCTATGCCTTGTGATGGAGTGTATGAATCTATTATGTGTGTTGACAATTATGGTAAAAATGTTTTAACTATTGATGCTTCAAGCGGTGTAGAAAAGGCATGTCTGTGGCATTGTCGCCTTGGCCATATAAACAAGAAACGCATCGCCCAACTCCAAAAGGATGGAGTGTTGGAATCATTCGACCTCGGGTCGGATGATGTATGCGAATCTTGCTTACTTGGCAAGATGACAAAATCACCATTCAATGGTTCCTTTGAAAGAGGTGAAGGTCTGTTGGATATCATACACACAGATGTGTGTGGTCCCTTCAGAACAACCACTAAAGATGGCACGCGGTTCTATGTGACCTTTACCGATGATTTTAGTAGATATGGGTATATCTACTTAATCAAGAATAAGTCGGATACCTTTGAAAAGTTCAAAGAGTTTAAGAATGAAGCGGAAAATCAATTGGGCAGAAAGATAAAGATGCTTAGATCCGACAGAGGCGGTGAGTATATTAGTATCGAGTTTCTCGATTACCTCAAGGAATGTGGAATTGTTTCACAGTCGTCGCCTCTAAGAACACCTCAGCCGAATGGTGTTGCTGAAAGGCGAAACCGAACCTTGTTGGACATGGTCCGTTCCATGATGAGTCGAGCCTTACTTCCAATCCATTTCTGGGGTATGCCTTAGAGACTGCCGCCCATATCCTAAATCTTGTCCCAACCAAGAAGGTTGCGAAAACACCGCACGAGATGTGGACGGGGAAAGTTCCCTGGTTGGCACACATCAAAGTCTGGGGCTATGAAGCATTCGTCAGACGAGATACTTCAGATAAGCTCGCAGAAAGAAGTGAGAGGTATGACATTCGCCTAAAATGGATTCGGGTCAACCCAACCCACTTGGAAATTTAATAAACCCTACTCAAGATTACTTGACGCTAATAGGATCAAAACCCATACACTACGATATAAATTGACGTTAATAGCAATATAGCATAGTATAACGTTATAACTATAATCAAATTAAATTATGATACCATATTAAAATTAAATCAAATTATGATGCTCTAATTAAATTAAAAGAATCAAACTTGAATGCTATAATTAAACTTCAAATCAAAGTAGATTGTTATAATCAAATAATAACCTATTTTTTTTATAAAACTCTATTTTTATAAACTCTACATTAAATTTTATAAAATTCTTATATTAATTAGTGTATTACATAGAGATGCTTGTGCTAGTGGGAAATTATGAAGACCACCAAAAGCCAAAAGTTATTCTCATGGTCTCCCACTCACACCTCCCATCATCTTTCCTTTCATTTTTCTCCCAACACATTATTCTCAACACCACTCAAACCCTCTCTATTCTTTCTCTCACTCTCAATCTCGAAATTCTTCCAAGAAATATCAATTTTCCAGCCAAGAACAATCCCTCATACTCAAATCTCCATCCCTCTTGAAGCATTCATCAAGTTATGTTGTTAAAAGTTTCAAATTCATTAATGAAACAAATTAAATCCACCAAAATATCTAAAACTCATTTTATATATAGACCTGATTTTTCTCAGAATCCCATCAATACAATAAGAAGTTCTGGAAATTTTCAGAAAATAACTTATTTTTATTGAATTACTATAATTATTGCAATAAAATAGGGCAATAATTCACATAAAATACTTTTTGCAGTCAATAAATTCTCGGAAAATTTTGGAACAACCCATAAATTGAGTAAAGTGGATTTAAAAAGTTTCATGCATTTATATTACTGTTTGATGCTTATTTTGTATTTTATTTTGTTATAGATAAATAAATTTCAAAATATAGTTATGTATGTTAAAAACTAGATTTTATACTTTTCGCACCTTATTAACATTTCAAAGACTCCATGACAAAAGTTACAGATTTTTGTAAGAATGTTTGCTTATTTTTCCTGATTTAATGATTATTTAATGGTTTAAATTGATAATAAATAGCTACACATGTCCAAAAATTATAAAACCTTATCAGAATATCATATATAACATGTTAATCATAAATAAAAAGTCTAATGAATTTCTCTTAATGTTTTCTTATTATTTATGATTTTATTGATTAGTTAATAATGAAAAACATAAGAAATACTTCTCATAGTCCAAAATATCCATAATATTTACAGTAGGCTCAATATAATGTTAGAAAACTATGGTTAATTTTCCAGAAGTTTTGGGAATCATTTATTATTTTTCCCGAATTTTGTTGTGGTTTAATTATTAAAATACTAAATAAATACTAAAGAAGTTAAGAAAAATATGAAAATTTTACAGTAATTACTATTTTATGAAATAATAATTTTCTGATAATTTCAGAATGTTTCATTACTGTTTAGTATTTAAAACCATTTTCCTAAATATCTAAGCATGTAAAATGCATTTTTAATGATTATTTCATATAAATAATTGTTTATAATATATAAAATCTGTAAATACTTATAATTTGACTAGTTATTATTTTAATAATAAATTATTAAAATCTTGCCTAAAGTGAAAATATAAATTAATTAAGCAAAGTAATTAATTCAATTTAAAATTCATTTAACATATAAATACATTAATATTCAAAACAAAATTTGGATAATTGTTAATTCATCTAATATAAGAATATGTGTCTAATTATTTTTATTAATACTATATTCCCATTTATCGATTCCTAAGCCAAAACTATTAATTATATTAGGTTCTACGACATTTTGACTCGAGCCGTCTATCGTACAAACACGCGCATTCCTTATTGGACTAATGTGAGTAATCTACCCCGTATTTTATAATTTTCAATACTTTTGGGGTGTATCATGTGGTTTTAATATGTTCCAACTTCATTTTATTATTTGTTCACCATTGAGACATTGTTGGGACATTTATTTGTGAATCATTATTTGTATAATTATTGTTTGTTTACGCTACATGTACTTGTAGTGCATTACCATTCTTAGTCTAATCTCCATGACTATGCCCGTATTCTTGAGGTATGTTATGGACAATAATAGCGCTATTGGGTTGACCACCCCGCCTTGGGACGCTAAGGTGATTGATTGCACGTGGTTGAGTGTGTATGATGATTAGATGTTCCATCCTATATATATACATATATATGTATATATAGGGTGAGGACTTATTGTTGTTGTTATCTTTTGTTAATCAATTTTTGATTTATAAACCGTTATCTCAATAATACTTGCTTGTCGACTTCCAAAGAAAACAAGTTTCAAATTATAAATATTTCAAACTCACAATTTTCTTTAATAAAACTAGATTACTCACCAACTCTCGTAGTTGACCTGTTTTTACCCATGATGCAGATTTGAAGAATGAAGTTGATGAAAAGTAGGGTGTACCTTAGAAACCCACAAGACTATTTAAATTTGATGTAATAAATGTTGTTGTATTTTGATTTGTATTTGTATGTTGTGGATCTTGTTTGCATACTTAGTACTTAATTGAATCTAATCATATTATAACATAGTTGTCATGAGACTTTGAACAATATATCACGCCTTGATCGATTCCGCCAAGGATCGGGGTGTGACAAGAGGTGTTACTTCATCGGATACTCGAAACAGTCTTTTGGATACTTGTTTTATAGACCGAGCGAGGACGTGGTCTTTGTAGCAAGACGGGGGTTCTTTCGAGAGAGAGAACTCATATCCAAAGAGGACAGTGGGAGCACGATCGATCTCGAAGAAATTCAGGAGACGCCTGATGAAACAACCTTGGAAGAAACTAGCAACCAACATGAGGAAGAAGTTACTGTTGGACCTACCAACATTTCGTTACCCCTTAGGCGTTCAGGTAGAGTTAGCATGCCCCCCGAGTTCTATGGTTTCCATATTACTTCGGACGGTGACACGTTAGTCAGTCATCGTACATTGACTAATTTGGATGAGCCGGCTAACTACCATGAAGCAGTGGCAGGCCCCGAGTCTGCAAAATGGAAAGAGGCAATGGACAGCGAGATAAAGTCCATGTATGACAATCAAGTTTGCAACTTGGTTGACAATGTACCGGGTCGAAAGACAGTCGGATGCAAGTGGATCTTCAAAAAAAAGACCGACATGGATGGAAAAGTGCATACTTATAAAGCTCGGCTGGTTGCGAAGGGATTCACTCAAACCCCGGGGGTTGACTATGATGAAACCTTCTCACCAGTAGCCAAGATTAAGTCAATCAGGATAATGCTTGCCATAGCTGCATTTCATGATTATGAAATCTGGCAGATGAATGTCAAAACCGCTTTCCTTAACGGGAAACTGACTGAAGATGTTTACATGAGTCAGCCAGAAGGTTTTGTAGACACAAAGCACCCTGATAAAGTATGTAAGCTTGAAAGATCAATCTACGGGTTGAAACAAGCATCTCGCATGTAATATCTTAATTTTAAATTATAGAATAATTATGTTAATTATATATTTATACGAGATTAGATGAGTTAAATACGTGAGTTAAAACAAAAAGATGAAATTGACCCTTAAAGGTCGTGTTGGCCAACCCGGGTCGTGTAAGTGCCTTAGAACATCGCGAAGTAGAAATAAACCAAACCAAACCAAAACCCGGGGCGGGTTTTTAAACCCGGATCGAGTTAGGCCGAAACCCGGGTCGGGTTATGAAGGCCGGGTCGAGTTCCGTCAGGAAAAAGAAAAAGGTTTAGCGTAAACCCGGGTCGGGCTGTCAAACCAGGGTCGGGCTGCGGGGTCGGACACGGGTCGGGCTGTCGGACACGGGTCGGGTTACGGGAGGGTATAAATTCGATTTTAGCCTCATTTAAACCATTTCTCGAACCATAAACACTTCAAGGCGATTTTTGAGAGCTAGGAGGATAAAATTAGTCCCTTTGATCGAGATTTTTGCTTGGGAAAAACTTGGTAAGTCGGATTTAATACTTGGATTTTGTTCTTGAGTTCTTGAATTGAGTTTTTCATGTCTTGAGTTCTAGGGTTCCAAAACCCTAATTTGCCAAATCCGATTTCTGCTATGAAGTAGCTCATTTATTGTTAATAGATGGTTAATATGTGTTGTGTTGAGTCTCTATTATGGTTATTGTCAAATTCCTACGGTTGATTTGGTAGAAACCGCAAAAATTAGAAGTTATGAGTAAGTAGTGTGTGATGTTCATAGTTGTGATCCTTATTAGCTATTGATTCTTGATCTAATGAGTTAGATGTGGTTAAATTGTTTTGAGAATGTTGAAGTATGATATGTAATGTCGTTTTGAGCAGATACACATAGGAGGGAAGGAGATACACGAGGCACAGGTGGACCCCGGATTGAACAGACATCAGGTGAGTAGTTATAATTCAATATAAATAGTTTGATTATAACTAAATTGACTTATTGTATATCTTAATTGGTTGAGACAACCAATTAACATGGATTAAACGAGATTGAGGAATTCTTGTTAATCTGATTGCTGAGTTTGATTGAGTACACCAAATGACTGAGATAGTCATTGAAACAGAGATTTGTGATTTAAATTGTGGAAATTTTGATAATTATTAGATTGATTTCTAAACCTTGATATATTTTCTCACTGAGCTTAATTAGCTCATAAAAGTAGTTATATGGTTTGTGTTATAGGTGACAGGGGTAAGAAGATAGCAGAGGGATGATTGCATGGATATGGGACTAGACTTGAACTGTTTGTAAACCTGAATACACTTTTGTATAGTTTTGTAAACGGTCTTTTGTAAACCAGTTTTTGGGACCTGTTGTTTTAAAGTACTTGTTTCTTGATTTCTACTTGTACTTTTGTTGCTTAATCTTGATTATACCATGATCACTGTGTCTATTTTTGAGTGATTATGATGTAATCCAGAGATAAGAAACTGGGTGTTACAAGTTGGTATCAGAGCAAGAGTTTGAGTGAATTAGACTTTAAAGAGTAAACTCTAAACTCAAACTATTAAAGAGAAGTCCCATTTTGTCCCTATGCAATCACCCTTAAATAACACATATTATGAGTATGTGTGTTATTTCGAGAATTTTGATGAGATATGTGATACGAAAAGAGAAATGAGATAAACGAGATCATAACGAGTTCAATTTCTTTTCAGCCTCATTATGAGTTCTGGAAAGGAGAAAGAGGGAGGTGATCACCGAGATGAGCATTCGGGATCACAAGATCAAAGACTGGGGCGCCAGTCTGAAGGCGAGAGACCGCCTGAGTTAACAACATCACTGCAAGAGTTGATTGCTGCAGAGGTAGCAAAAGCAGTTAAAAGTTTATTGCCTACTTTAGTGAGACCTCAGACGGAGGTGACAGATAGAGATGATCGGGACAGACCTCCTATCACACCTGTGGTTGGGAGGGGGCAGAGAGAGCCGGCTACTATAAATACTGAAGTTGGAGGATCGGTTGAACCAAAAGGTTGTAGTTATGAGACGTTCCGCAAGTGTAAACCGAATGATTTCTTTGGTACTGATGATCCTATTATTGCACGAAATTGGCTGACACATATCGAGAAAGTCTTCCGTACGAGCAAGTGTGCGGAAAAAGATAAAGTTGAGTTTGCTACAAACTGTCTGCACAAAGATGCTCAATTTTGGTGGGAGAATATAAACCTTGATATAGAGAAAGGATTGGAACCAGAACCAACTTGGGAGGAATTCAAAATGAAGTTTATGAAGGAGTATTGTTCAAATACTGCAATGAAAAGTTTGGAAGAAGATTTTCTGAGATTGCAGCAGGGAACGCGGTCCGTACAGGAGTATACGACAGAGTTCAATGAGAAAGCCAGATTTGCTGCTCATCAGGTGGATACTGAAGAAAGAAAGATTGATAGGTATCTGTGGGGATTGAGAACCCAGATACGGGAGTTTTTACAGAGTTCCAGTTTTATAACTTATCAGCAGATCGTTGAGGCAGCTAAATCTCGAGAAAAAGAACTGCGGAGACAAGATAGTGAAAGGAAGGGGGACCAAGGAAGCGGAGGCCAGAAGAGGAAATGGGAAGGAAAACCCGAGGGTAGTTCCCAAAAGCAACCAGTTCCGAGTTATCAATATCGAGATGATCCAAGAAAGATTGAGAACAAGTGGTGTGAAAAATGTCGTCGAAAACATGCTGGAAATTGTGTTACGAGCACCCCGTCTCTTGTGTGTTATCAATGCGGGAAGACAGGGCATATGGCTCGAGACTGTTTGGAGAAAAATCGTGTGTGTTTCAATTGTGGGGAAAGTGGTCATATTCGCCCGGATTGCCCAAAGCCGAGAACTGATTCACGTCGTGAGACTCCGAGGGCGGGACGAGGAGATAATCGGGGTGATAGACGAGATAGAGGCGGTGGAAATGTTAGAACTCGAGCTTTCCAGATGACAGTGGAGGAGGCTAGAGAGCGACCAGATGTGATTACAGGTATTTTTAACCTGAATTCTCTTCGAGCTCGTATGGTGTTTGACTCTGGTGCATCAATTTCTTTTGTATCTGTACCTTTCGCGTCTCGAATTAATGTACCGGTGTCTAAAATGAGTGAGAGTCTGATAGTTGATATTGCTGACGGGAGAGATGTTATAGTAAACACTCAGTATACAAATTGTCGGCTTGAAATCAATGGGATTTCTTTCCTTATTGATTTGAAGCCGATGAATACTCGTGCGTTTGATGTAATAGTTGGAATGGACTGGTTAGATAATAATAGGGCAAATATGGATTGTCACGGAAAGATTATTTCCGTGAGAACTCCGAGCGGGTCACAGACGTTAATACGAGGTGAACGCCGTTTTCAACATATTCCGGTTGTATCTTTCGCGAGAGCGCGAAGGTATACCGAAAGAGGTGCTCTTTTGTTTATGGCACATGTTGCCCCAATTGAAACCGAACATCCCATTGTGAAAGATGTTGAGATAGTAAGAGATTTTGCTGATGTTTTTCCTGACGATCTTCCGGGTTTACCGCCAAATCGTCAATTGGAGTTTGTTATCGATTTAGTTCCTGGAGCGAAACCAATAGCTCGAGCACCCTATCGATTGGCACCATCCGAGATGGAGGAATTAAAGAAACAACTACAAGAACTTTTGGATCGCGGTTTTATTCGTCCGAGCTCATCTCCGTGGGGTGCGCCGATACTGTTTGTTCGAAAGAAGGATGGTTCTATGCGTATGTGCATAGACTATCGCGAGTTAAACAAAATTACTGTGAAGAATCGTTATCCCCTACCGAGAATAGACGACTTGTTCGATCAATTAGAGGGAGCAGAGTATTTTTCGAAGATTGATTTGAGGTCGGGATATCATCAGCTAAGAGTAAGAGAATCTGACGTCCCGAAGACAGCATTCCGCACCCGGTACGGTCATTACGAGTTTTTAGTAATGCCGTTCGGTTTGACGAATGCCCCAGCGGCTTTTATGGATTTGATGAATCGAGCTTGTCATCCATTTTTAGACAAGTTCGTGATAGTGTTTATTGACGATATCTTAATTTATTCCAAGAGCCGGGAGGAGCATAAACAACATTTACAGTTGATTTTAAATCTTCTTCGTAAAGAAAAATTGTATGCAAAATTTTCGAAGTGCGAGTTTTGGATGCAAGAGATCCAGTTTCTTGGTCATGTGATAAATAGAGAAGGAGTTAAAGTGGACCCTGCCAAGATAGAAGCAGTGATGAGTTGGGCACCACCCAAAAATCCGACTGAGGTTCGGAGCTTTTTGGGACTAGCTGGCTATTACCGACGATTTATTGAGAAATTTTCGAGTATTGCCTTGCCCTTAACAAAGCTGACTAGAAAGACAGAGAAGTTTATCTGGTCTGAAGCACAACAAGAAGCTTTTGAAAAACTGAGACAGGCGTTATGCGAAGCTCCGGTGTTAGCTTTACCTCAAGGTGTGGAAGACTTTGTTCTTTTTACCGATGTTTCACAGATCGGTCTTGGATGTGTATTAATGCAAAGGGGGCGAGTAATTGCGTATTCGTCCCGACAGCTGAAGCCTCATGAGCAAATTTATCCAGTACACGATTTGGAGTTAGCCGCCATTGTTTTTGCACTAAAAATCTGGCGACATTACCTTTATGGAGTGAAGTTCCAGATATATTCAGATCATAAGAGTTTAAAATATCTGTTTGATCAAAAAGAGCTAAATATGAGACAACAAAGATGGATGAATCTTTTGAAAGATTATGAGTGTGAAATACTTTACCATCCTGGTAAAGCAAATGTAGTGGCAGATGCGTTAAGCCGAAAAGAACCACATATTCGAGTCGTTTCAGCTCGGATGGGAGTGGTTAGTAAATTACCAGAAATGATTCGACGTGCCCAGAGAGAAGCCAATGACATGAAAAGTGAGAGAATGGTTGGCTATGTAGATAAGCTAGTTGAAAATGCACAAGGAGTGAAGACTTTTCAAGGACGAGTATGGGTCCCGAGACACGGAGAAACGAGACAGCTGCTACTTGAAGATGCACATTGTACACGATATTCAATCCATCCAGGAAGTACGAAGATGTATAGAAGTTTAAAGCCGTTTTACTGGTGGCCGGGAATGAAACGTGACGTTGGGAGATATGTGGAGAAGTGTCTGACTTGTTTACAAGTAAAGGCAAATCATCAGAGACCATACGGGTTAGTTCAACCACTACCTGTACCGAAGAAAAAGTGGGATGAGATTTCTATGGACTTTATCACCAAGTTACCCCGAACACCACGAGGGTTCGATTCTATATGGGTAATTGTTGATAGATTAACCAAATCAGCGCAGTTCATTCCTATACGAGAAGATTATCAAGCGTCCAAATTAGCAGAGATCTATCTTAAGGAGGTGATGAGACGACACGGAGTACCAACCTCTATAATCTCCGATCGCGATAGTCGTTTTACTTCTCATTTTTGGCAAGGTTTTCAAAAACATTTGGGAACTAAAGCCTTAATGAGTACGGCTTATCATCCGCAGACTGATGGTCAAACCGAAAGAACTATACAGACGCTAGAAGATATGCTTAGAGCTTCGGCGATTGATTTTGGAGGTAGTTGGGACGACCATCTACCTTTAGCCGAATTTACATATAATAACTCATATCATTCTAGTATTCAAATGGCACCCTTCGAAGCGTTATATGGGTCAATGTGTAGAACACCATCATGTTGGTCAGAAGCGGGAGAGAAGCCACTAGCGGGTCCCGAGATTATAACAGAAACTGAGGCAAAGATAAAAAGCATTCGCGAGCATATGAGAGTTGCTCAACAGCGTCAAAAACAATATGCAGATAAACGAAGAAAACCATTGGAGTTTCAAATTGGAGATATGGTAATGTTAAAAGTGTCTCCATGGAAGGGAATTATTCGCTTTGGTAAACGTGGCAAGCTAAGTCCACGGTTCATCGGACCTTTCCGTGTAATTCAACGAGTAGGGGCAGTAGCTTATAAACTCGAGCTTCCTGACGAACTACGGGGAATTCATAATGTATTTCACATTTCACATCTTCGTAAAACCTTACATGATGAGTCGACACGAGTTTCTTTGAAAGATATCCAGTTAGATCGTAAACTTCAATATCAAGAGCAACCGGAGAAAATTTTAGACAAAAAGATCAAGAAGTTGCGAAATAAAGAGATCGCAGTAGTTAAAGTTCAATGGCGACATCATAGAGGCACAGATGTTACTTGGGAAGGCGAAGAAGAAATGCGGTCAAAGTATCCCTTTCTGTTTCAAGAGATTCCGAGGACGGAATCTTCTGAAGGGGGTAAGAATTTGTAATATCTTAATTTTAAATTATAGAATAATTATGTTAATTATATATTTATACGAGATTAGATGAGTTAAATACGTGAGTTAAAACAAAAAGATGAAATTGACCCTTAAAGGTCGTGTTGGCCAACCCGGGTCGTGTAAGTGCCTTAGAACATCGCGAAGTAGAAATAAACCAAACCAAACCAAAACCCGGGGCGGGTTTTTAAACCCGGATCGAGTTAGGCCGAAACCCGGGTCGGGTTATGAAGGCCGGGTCGAGTTCCGTCAGGAAAAAGAAAAAGGTTTAGCGTAAACCCGGGTCGGGCTGTCAAACCAGGGTCGGGCTGCGGGGTCGGACACGGGTCGGGCTGTCGGACACGGGTCGGGTTACGGGAGGGTATAAATTCGATTTTAGCCTCATTTAAACCATTTCTCGAACCATAAACACTTCAAGGCGATTTTTGAGAGCTAGGAGGATAAAATTAGTCCCTTTGATCGAGATTTTTGCTTGGGAAAAACTTGGTAAGTCGGATTTAATACTTGGATTTTGTTCTTGAGTTCTTGAATTGAGTTTTTCATGTCTTGAGTTCTAGGGTTCCAAAACCCTAATTTGCCAAATCCGATTTCTGCTATGAAGTAGCTCATTTATTGTTAATAGATGGTTAATATGTGTTGTGTTGAGTCTCTATTATGGTTATTGTCAAATTCCTACGGTTGATTTGGTAGAAACCGCAAAAATTAGAAGTTATGAGTAAGTAGTGTGTGATGTTCATAGTTGTGATCCTTATTAGCTATTGATTCTTGATCTAATGAGTTAGATGTGGTTAAATTGTTTTGAGAATGTTGAAGTATGATATGTAATGTCGTTTTGAGCAGATACACATAGGAGGGAAGGAGATACACGAGGCACAGGTGGACCCCGGATTGAACAGACATCAGGTGAGTAGTTATAATTCAATATAAATAGTTTGATTATAACTAAATTGACTTATTGTATATCTTAATTGGTTGAGACAACCAATTAACATGGATTAAACGAGATTGAGGAATTCTTGTTAATCTGATTGCTGAGTTTGATTGAGTACACCAAATGACTGAGATAGTCATTGAAACAGAGATTTGTGATTTAAATTGTGGAAATTTTGATAATTATTAGATTGATTTCTAAACCTTGATATATTTTCTCACTGAGCTTAATTAGCTCATAAAAGTAGTTATATGGTTTGTGTTATAGGTAACAGGGGTAAGAAGATAGCAGAGGGATGATTGCATGGATATGGGACTAGACTTGAACTGTTTGTAAACCTGAATACACTTTTGTATAGTTTTGTAAACGGTCTTTTGTAAACCAGTTTTTGGGACCTGTTGTTTTAAAGTACTTGTTTCTTGATTTCTACTTGTACTTTTGTTGCTTAATCTTGATTATACCATGATCACTGTGTCTATTTTTGAGTGATTATGATGTAATCCAGAGATAAGAAACTGGGTGTTACATCGCAGTTGGAATCTTTGCTTCCATGAGAAAGTCAAAGAGTTTGGCTTCTCTAGGAGTGTAGATGAGTCCTGTGTATATGTCAAGGCTAGTGGGAGTATAGTTACTTTCCTGGTGCTGTATGTTGATGACATACTGCTAATGGGAAACGACATTCCGACCTTGCAGAATGTTAAGGCTTGGCTCGAGAAGTGTTTCGCCATGAAAGACCTAAGGGAAGCTGCTTATATTCTCGGGATAAGAATACTTAGAGATAGAAAGAGAAAATTGATAGGTCTAAGCCAGTGTACATATTTGGAAAATGTGTTAAAGAGGTTTAACATGGAAAATTCCAAAAGGGGAGAGTTACCAATCCTAAGTGCTATTAAATTGAGTAAGACTCAAAGTCCGAGTACCGATGAGGAAATAGCTGAAATGAGTCGGGTACCTTATGCTTCAGCAGTAGGGTCGATCATGTATGCTATGACATGTACTCGTCCCGATGTATCCTATGCACTGAGCATGGTTAGTCGGTTCCAGGGTAATCCTGGAAAAACACATTGGATTACAGTCAATAACATACTCAAGTATCTGTGAAGGACAAAGAATATGGTATTAGTCCTTGGTGGTAGTGATGAGTTGAAAGTGAGTGGATATACAGATGCCAGCTTCCAGACAGATATGGACAGTGGACGGTCCCAGTCGGGCTGGGTATTTCTTTTGAACGGTGGAGCGGTCACTTGGAAAAGTTCCAAGCAGGAAACGGTGACTGATTCAACGTGCGAATCAGAGTACATCGCAGCAAGTGAAGCGTCTAAGGAAGCGGCTTGGCTGAAGAACTTCATCGGGGACCTTGGAGTTGTCCCGAGCATTCAGGAGCCGGTGGAACGTTTATGCGATAATGAAGGAGCGGTCGCCTTGGCAAAGGAACCGCGGGACCATGGAAAGTCCAGGCATATCGAAAGAAAGTACCACTACATTTGACATCAAGTAGAAGAAGGGCACTTACTGGTTAAGCGAGTATCATCCTAGGACAATTCTGCAGATCCTTTGACTAAGGCTCTGAATAGGATCAAGCACAATCAGCATGCTCGGAGCATTGGATTGAAGGATGATATTAGTTTTTGTAATTAGATAGATTAGAAGCTTGTAACAGTATAAATGTAATTGACTCGGTGATTTTATAATAGAGATTTATAAATGAGTATTGTTACTGCCTTTGTCAATTGTTTATTTCTGTGTTTCTATATTTGCATGTTTAACTTCCTTAATAATTGGATTATTTAAAACTCCACAGTCGGTCATACTGTTAGGAAGTAAGTATGAACTAAGACTGTCATGAATTGGTTGCAGATTGTCTAAAGAGTTAGACATTGCAGTGAGACTGCTGCAACGTTCATGAGTACTTAGAAAATAGAGATTTGAGTATTGGATAAACCCGCGCTTAACAGATTGATTCATGGATTATATCACGAGCAATGTTAAGACGATAATATCTGGTGATCTTTAAGTGGAGAGATATGATCTGTTATTTGCGATACAAGTGCTTATTGACAATGTGAAAACGCGCCAGTAACTCGGTGCTATAAAACGCATTGTTGTATGTATTTGGACCAGCAATATTTATGGACATATGAGTCGAAACTTATCCGTCCCATGACCCGATGGGAAACAGATATCTGTAGGCCTCTCGATGATTTTGAAGTTGACTGAAAGTGTTGGCCAACCGGGACTTAATTGATGTGTTTAATTAGTAGTCTCTAAAGTCATATGCAAATCAGAAATCGAGAAACATAGTGTCAGACTAAGATTGATGTTAGTCCATGTCTTGAGTCTGAAAATATCCTGTTGGACGGAGGATCATCAGATCACTTATCTTTGGACAGAACTGACTCGGTCAGAGTTCAGACAATTAAAGTCATAGACTTATCCAAGTTGGAGACTGTTGGATTTGGTGTCTAAGCCATGACTTATAATTGTATTTATCTTATGAATAAAAGCAAAGTCCATTTGGGTTTCCCTCATAGATGGAGGATAGATATATAGTTCAGTAGAGAGAATAGTTGATTTATTAATTGTATAATAAATCAATAGAAAAATATATATATGGTTTATTAATATATTTAAGTGTTAGTATATTAATTAGAAACCATAATAATTAATTAACATTTAATCTAGAATTAATTGGATTTAATTTAGAGATTAAATTAATTAATTAAAAGGTGCAGGGACTGGTTTGGCATTTATTCAATAGTTGAATAACTGGCCAGGTAAAACCAGGGACCAAAATGGCGCCACCCTGGAGGCTCCTCCAGGATTTGGCGAAACCCTAATTAGGGTTTTGGTAAGCCTGGTCCAAGTGGTCAAAAGCCTTGCCCAGTTGGAGGCTCCTTAGGGTTTCAGGTGTAACCCTAGGAGGCTATAAAAGGAACCCCCTGGCACCTCATTATTCATGCCATCTCTCTCTCTCTCTCTCTCTCTCTCTCTCTCTGTGTTACTGTGCTGGACTGATTCTTCCATCACTTAGGTGTGACTTGCATTTGAGGCAGGATTCTTTTGCTGCTGCTTGAAGGATCATAAGATCAAAGGTTGGTTTTCATAATTCATCTTTAGAATTGAATTGTATCCTTTAGCACTATTAGAAAAATAGCTTTTAATGACATACGAACTATGACACACACATATTTTATGACAAACAAAAACGTATGTCATGAAAATAATGTCATCTTTTATGAAATCTAAAGGATTTACGACATACATCATGTATGTCGTATTTTAGCGTCATAAATGAAGAAAAAAAACACACACGCGTTGCTTTTTTATTTTGTGTGTCATCTTTAAAAAAAACGTCGCTTTTTATTTTTCATATCTAGGTCAAAAATTAGATTCCTCAATTTCCATATCCAAGTTCTTCTCTACCCCTCTTTCTCTTCGGCGTCTCTATATTTTGGAAGGGTTGTCGTCGATTTGCTTTTCCGGTGACCATCTTTGGCTACCAAAGCTACATTTTCTTCCTTATATCAATTCCATTGTGAATAGAGTATAGCCAATCGATTTTAAAGTAGGATGTATCGCATTCGAGAGTCGAGACCTCCTGATGACCGCCCGCTGAAGTATAGCCAGTCGATTTCTGCTTAGGATTTAGGATTTAGCGCATTCAAGCCACTAAATGGAGTATATCCAGTCGATTTTTTATTAGGATTTAGCGCATTCAAGCCACTGAATGGAAAGATCCGATTTAGGTTTCCGATTCAGGCTACCAAAGCCCGTCAACACATCTCACATGGATCGACTGATTTAACACCATTGCATCGTCGTGCCACCACCGCTTCAACAAGTGGTCTCGTCTGAGTCTCAGTATGCATCTCCGAGGTCTGTCTTTCTGTCTCTCTAAATATGTATGCACGTATGTTTAATTGTGTATATATATTTTTTTCATTGATTTCTCAACAGTTTTTTATATATAGGGAATTTTATTGCTAGATTTCTCAACAGTGTTTATCCTTCGTGACCCTGGTTTCTACTAGGTGTTTCTATTCAGATTCCTTGATTTCTCAACAGTTTTTGATAGGGAATTCTACTGCACACTATGTGTTCGATAAAATGTCATTATGAATTCGTTTTTAGGTTGAATGATGCTATTTAGTTCTTTTTAAGGTTGAATTATGCTTATTTTCATCTATTGTTTTGGGGGTTACAGCTGTGCATACTTGTAGCTGGTCAAACCTAACTTTGATTATCCCAATTGAATCTCTAATCAAAATTGATAGCAACATGTACAGATTCAATGAAATGAACCGGTAATTGATTTCTCTACTATGCTATCAGTTAAAATTATAGCTTGTACATATGCAGATTTAATGAAATGAACCAGAAAATCATATTAGATAATAATCAAACACAGAAATATCTGCAAACGTGGTGATGAAGTTATTTCACAAACACATAAATATCTAGCCTTCTATATCTTGTACATGGTCTTTAACTTTTACAGATTTCACCATTTTGTATCTTGTATCTGAAGATGAAGTTATTTCACAAACACATAAATATCTGCAAACGAATCATCAGAAGAAAATCTTGAATCGTCGCAGGTAAGGTTTACAACTCCAAGGTCTTTTTCAAATTTATTAAATTGGCTTATTGGTTCTTTTTTTTCAACAATTTGCATGGATAATGTTATATTTTTTTCCAACTATACTTGTTAACCATCATAGGAATAACTTTTTTCCAGGTGCAAATCACTAGGTTTGGATGAAGCAATTAAGAACAATGACCCTAAGTCAGACATTGATGTCATCAACTTAGAGCTAGCCTTCTAAGATATAAACCATGTATTCTATGATTCTATCACAACTGGTTTCAGTGCTCCATGGTGATTGCTAATTCTACTTTCAGCATTTTGATAGCTTTTACAATATTCTGAATTATAGGAGGAGGCAGAGAAGTCAACACTTGAAAGAATACAAGAAGCACTAATGGCTGGAAAGCCAGCAAGTGATTTGTGTATACTTGGCTTACGTACATACTTCATTTATGGAGAAAAGGTGAAATTTTGCCTTTAACAAGAGATTTGTGTATAGATTTACGTATTAAATGATGTTTTTTTTTTGTAGGAAACCAAGGCATGGATTATACATGCAGATTTAAGTTACTCTCAGTATATTGATGTTTGTGGTGAAATGACATGGCTACTTAGTTAAAATATCTAGCTATTTTGTATGTGACAAACAATATTTTGATAATTTTGAAATGTGTATTAGTTTGTATTTGATAGATTATGATGTGGAAATGGATGGTTTTAGGATTAATGATAGTTAATTTTATATTATGAAAGGTTAAATTTAATCTGTAGTATAATTTTAATATTATTAAATCTAATATATATATATATATATATATATATATATATATATATATATATATATATATATATATATATATATATATATATATATATATATATATATATATATATATATATATATATATATATATATATAGTTTAAAAAAATTTTACGACTTACATTGCGAGTCATAAATGTTTGTCATAAATGTATGTCGTAAATTTACGACACACAAATGTGTGTCATCTGTCATTTATGACAGGGGCTTCCTTGACATACATTTGCGTGTCATCTGTACCCTTTAATGACACGCAATGCGTGTCATTAAAGGCCATTTTTCTAGTAGTGTAGGTTTTTAGTTCTAATCTTCATAGAAGAAAACATAGATCTTATTAGGGTTGCATGTGAACCTTAGAAATATTTTGTGTTCATTGATTGCATAGAAACCCTTCACAAAACACAAACACAAAACTCCAAGATGACTTCTTCAATGCCAAAGTCCATACCCTGCTGACCGAAAGCCATATTGAACACCACGTGCCTAATCTATGCTGACCCGCAAACTTTAGATACTCACCTTCAGAGTATTCTATCAAGCCCCATGGCTAGCGCCAGCTAACTATTCACACTACAATAACCACCGATCTATCGGCCCACAAGAACTCTATCCAAGAGTATCCAAACAACCAATATCCAAACAAACATAGTACACCACTCATGCATAGCCCATCGACTATTTCCGCACTCATCGACAACATACATGGAATCACAGGTTCTCCATTCTATTCGATTCGCAACCGAACTCGCAGGCCTTTCCCTGTTTCGTCCTTTCAGGTTCTCGGCTCCGCCCAGTCCACGACTGGACTTACAGTCCTTCCCTGATCCATTCTGATTTCCCTCAGTCGCAAGAACAGATCAAGCGACCGAGAATAATGACTAATACTCGTCAAACCGCCCACAGGGTTACACACAATCTTCCAACCTGTCCACAAGGCTACACACTTAACAATCTCTCCAGGTTCCCGACCTAGGATCAACTTCTCCACCAACCGCAACAAGCTCATCCAGTGGATCCACTTGATTCTCTAACACAAGGCCGCAACCCCCGACCCTTTCCATACAACATATCAAACAGGCCTAACCGATAACCACCAACCTAAACTGAAAATCTTGTAAACCCAACTGCATCCAGAAGCATACGGTCTTCCGACTATCAAGACGAACCCGAGATACACCCGAATCAAAACCACAACACTCTTCCTTACCAAAGGCCAACCTAACTGCCGAGCAGACAAAACTTTATAGAGAAAATACCCAACCACTTTGATGATTATAACCCAATCCGGAAATCGACACCTTAAAACTTCCAACCAATTCTTAGATCAGTTATCCAACCGATCCTTACTGCATTGCTGAGAAACCCTAAGAGCCGAATGCCTACATTACCACCCCTCCATAAATCCGAGAGAAAATTCAAAGAACCGAACCCACACTTCTTCACTTTCACTAACGTATAAGCTACTTACCAAATACCAGCTCGACTTCCATACATCCAACACTTCTCAAGGGGGATAATCAACCGTATCTCAATAATCCAACCCAGTCCAAACTTTAACACGCTAACACTCTTAGTTGCTTCCCAGATTGGTTATCCATCCTATCCCTAACACCTCGCCTAGAACCTCTACTAACATAATGCTTCTTTCACGACCGATCCATCCTCCGAAAGGAAACCGAATACCCGAGCCTAGCATTCCCAATGCTGAAGAACCGAGGTGCTTTTACTGCTAATGAACAAGCACACTAATAAACATCTCTTTGCTCCCACCGCTTCTGGTTATCCTACTGCATGCGCCACCGCCACTACTCGACTCGTACTTGAATCGAAGACACCAGTTTGAGCATAACAAGTTTAGAAGATCTTACCGACGATCCCCCCTGCTCCTGCCCGATCAACTATTTAGAAGCTCGACGATTAAACCAACAATGACCATACATCTACCTCTTAACGAAGATCCACTTCCAAGACTAACACCAAGACCATCAACCTCCCGGCGACACTACAACGTTCACACTAACCCAGTTGCGACTCTAGAAAATTCCCATCAATCCTATCACTTAAGCACACTTAACCGACAACCAGAGAACATAACGAACATACAACCTTCTCCAACGCAACAATCGAAGACATCACCGGACTGACCACGAATGCCATTACCCAAACGAAACATACACAATAACAAAAGCACAACCAACTCCGACCGACTCAACTGCCGATGAAATCTTCTTATTATACATATCAACTTCTAAACCCGGTTACGGACCCTCGGTCTCAATTACAAATCTCACACTCATCGATCATCCATCAGCGGCTACGCAGAATTCGACTCAACCCTTAGACCCACCAGATGTTGCACTCCCAACAACCCTCGAACAAAAGACGACGAAGCACTCACACGCTTGCTTCTGCTGTGTATGGAAACGTGACACCCAATCAAAATTCTGTACCGCGCTCAAGCTGAGCGAATTTCCACTTGCTCTACACTGACTACCCGAAATGCACGACTGCGTAGAGAACATATATATCTTAACACTGTGACTGTCTCTGTCGATCCCTTATTTATTCCAGTACCGACTGCAAAGCTTACTCGAGACGATCTATAGAATAGAAGATCTCATCCAAACACTCACAGCCGAACGAAGCGCTCACAGCCTAACGAAACGCTCACAGCCCAACGAAACGTACCGGCACAATCCTTCATTCTTTACTCCCACAGATCTCCCCCACTTAGGGTTCGAACCCATTAACAGCTGACCCGACAGCCACTGCCCTTCCACCGACGGCCCACCCTTCACTTATTGACAAAACATCAGACAACCACTTGCCTTCACCTGCATACTTGGGATAGATCCCGATTAACTACCCGCACACTCGGAACCAAATCAAAGGCAACTAAACATGAAAACGATAAAAGCATAATCGCGAAAACGTACCGACAACGACCGACGAGGTTCCACCTCAACGTCCAGCTGCTAAGCCCCGTCTTCCAACTCCGGGTCCTCAATCTTCACCTGTTGAACACCCATACACTTCAGGGTAACAAAACTTTACCTCAAACTTACCGTCCCGGCGGTTAGGGTCATCCACTCTATCCAAACCTGCAGCCCGAAACTTCCTCTGCGACGATTGTCGTAGATCCTGATTCTGCCTCTTCTGCCCCAGCCGAGCATCAAGCTCGATCTCCCTCGACGCCGCAGCAGACTCCATTCCTGCAAAAGTCTGTTGTCGAGCAGCGGCCACAAACCTGCTGATCTCCTTCGTCATCATAGCCTGACATCGAGCCATCATGGCCTCCTCATTCGCGGCGAACCGCCCCTTGAACATCGCTAACATCTCCGACTTAACCGAATCAATTACAGGTGGAAGTATCTCGAACACAGCCCTAGTCACTTCCGCGACGACCTAATCCCGAACATCCTCATCACTCGTCTCAGGCCCAACCCGGCCTCGCAAACTCGACCCGAGTCCCAAATCATTTCCTCTTAGATCATCCCTCCTCATTCTGAAATCCGACAAGAAACAAGCTACAACACTCGTCTAGTATATAACATACACGATTCCCTCGTCTACAGACTCCTTAGGTCCCCCGGGTCTCTCGTCGCAGGTACAAATCCTGTGCTTCCAGTATTACGGGCTCTTGTACTACCTTCCACACCTATTTGTACTTGTTCTGAAAATTGTCTCGGTTCCCTAAGTTACCTCACTCCCTTCTAAAGGGCATTCAGACATCATCTGAACCACCCTGCACCGAAGTGCCTAACACTCTTCCTAGTCTAACTAGGAATTTTCGCATCTCACCCTCACCGCAAGAACTTCCGCTCATACTGTCAGGTCGTCTCGTGAACACGTAATTGTATGCAATAAGAACAGATAGACAGTCGAATAGATGTCCCTACCTTAAAGTCACAACCAAACAAGGAATAGCCGGAAAGGCCAATTCAAGAATTCTAAGGCTATCCGATCCTAATACATACAATCCTAAAAGATTCCTTAACTTCCTAACAGTACAAGCATAGGTCTATAAACGCACACACAAGCAGCACATAGCATATAGCACATAGTAAGCAAAAAACTAGGCAAATTGCATCCCTATGATCCAGGCCAATTCTGTCATGCAATTTCCTGAGCGGATCCTTAGCCTATTTCTAGCATATATCATCACATCAACACATAACATCATGGGTATTTTGGAAAATAAAACACTTACTTGAGCTCCGGCTGACTGTACGCATCGCATCTCATTCTTTTCCAAACACATTATCTGTTAAAAATCATAAGTCAGTTGTGCATACCATGTTTCAAACTCCGAAGAAAGAATTAAATAAGAACATGCAAAGGAATCTTCCACATGTTACACAACCCAACTACTTAGAAATTTTATTAAAAAACGGTAATTGTTTTAGAAAATCTTCAAATCCCAGTTTGAGTTTGGAATCCCATTCATGTTCATCCAAATCCTCGGAATCACATTCATGTTCATCCAAATCCCTCAAACCAAGGCTCTGATACCAACTTCTAACGTCCCAAATCCAGTAACAATTTTTTTTAAAAACGGTTCAAATACATAAATCGGGTTACCAATTAAACCATCTAAATTAAAACTTACATTTAAACATTTAAAATTTTGTTTATCAAAAATGTTTACAAACATTATTCAGTGGAAGACTCAAATAACAAAACCTCAGATGCAGTACAGTCAGGCCGTGCTCCAAGCTCAAGCCAACAAATACCTGAAAAAACAGTAAGGGTGAAAGAGTAAGCACAAGATCCATTCCATAAAACATAATCACAAAAGATCTATGGGCTTGCCCCGAAGAACCTGAGTCACGGGCTTGCCCCGATCTTGTCATTTCCTTGACTTACAGGATATCCCCTATCTTGTCCATTCCTTGGCTCACGAGCTGAACCTGATCTTGCCCATTCGTTGACTCACGAGCTTACCCCGATCTTGTCCATTCTTTGGCTCACGAGCTTGCCCCGATCTTTCCCATAAACATGTAAGGCACATACATCACATTATTACACAAACTAATAAGGCTACATACACATGCAACATCACACATAGTATAGTGAGAAGATTCACCCGATCCGTGACCTCAAGCTAGACAACACTCCACGTGAGTGCCCGTAGATCCCGACAATACACACCTCCTAACAAGGATAAAATCCACTTAGCACTTCCTAAGTCCCCTAAAAGATAACCCTATAAGACCAGTGTCCAAAATCCTCAAGTTTGACCAAAAGTCAAACTGGTCAAAACGTCAACGATCAACGGTTAAAATCAACAGCACAGTTAGCGCCGCTAACTCCCTAAGTTAGCGTCACTAATTCTGAACAGATCCAAAAGTTCATTAAGTTCTTAACCCATTCAACCATGGTCTGAATCTATTTAGGGACATACCAAACAGTTCAAAATCCATAAAGATCCTAACTTTATCCTCCCAAACATCACCATACTAGATCAAGAACAAGATTCAGGTCCAAAGTGGTCAAAAACGAATCATAATCACCATATAGAGTTTGGCTTACTCTCTAAACCATCCCAAATGTTCAAATAAGAGATTTAAGGCATAAAGTTTTCTAACTTTATCCTTCTAAACCATAGATAAACACTACCATGGACCATTACACTTATTCAATCCATAAGAACATACTTAAAATATAAGAACAACCATAAAAAGTGCATAAAGGTGAGAACTTGACTCACAATGGTCCAGAATATGCAGATCTTTGAATTTTTACCCAGGGAAAGCAACTTGTAGCATCAACACCTTCCCTTTAGCACCATAAATATTTAAGAACACCTTCCCAAACCTTCAAATCTTCAAGGATGAACCAAGAACACTCAAAATGGCTAGAGAGAGAGATTTAGGTGACTTTGGAGGCTGAGAAAGGGCAAATAACTGGTGCCCTAGGGTTCCCCACCCTTAACTATGGCCCAAACTTCAAAATCTAGGGTTTTGGCCCAAAATCGAACATTAGCACCGCTAACCTTAAGGTTAGCGCCCCTAATAGCGATCGTGCCAACCCACCCAGATAGTTGGCAAGTTAACGATGCGAAAAAGCAGGCTAACGACCTTACACTACATTAGCGTCGCTAACCTTAATAATTTGATTCCTTAACTTGATTCTTTAATTTGATTCCTTAACTCCACGAACTTTGACTCGACGAAACTCGAAACTTGACTTCTCGGGATTTGGATCTTATAGTGGTGGAGACTTAAAGTGGAAAAAAATAGCCTTTGGTCCTCTTGTATAAAGGCTTTTCATAATATAAAAGACTTTGACCGGATGCGATTGCGAAAAAAGGAATTCCGGAGACTTGGTTCTCTATCTCTCAAGTAATTTGGGAGCTTGAGGAATGGAATGTTAGCATTGAGAAGGATACGTGTAGGATTTTGGGGGACGGTAAGATGACCCATTTTTAGAAAGATAAATGGTGCGGAGTGGTGCCCTTCAAGGGGTTGTTTCCTAAGCTTTATAAAATTGAAGCGGTCAAGGACTGTGTGGCTACGGATCGGATCGCGGGTTCGCAGAGCTGTAATCCTTCGTGGTGTTGGAAGCGAAAGCCTAGAAAAGGAACCTAATTGTTGGAGCTAGACTGGTTATGTGAGTTGGCTAGAGAGGTGCAGCTGTCATCGATTCCCGATAAATGGGTGCGGAAAGATGACGCTTCGGGACAGTTCTCGATGAGTTCTCTTAGAAATCATATGGAAAAAAATAGTTTAGAGGCTAGTAGTTCATGGAAGTTCAAATGGATAAGTTGGGTGCCCCTTAAAGTTAATTGTTTTGTGTGGAGAGTTTTGCGTAATCGGGTTCCTGTGGCGTCAAATCTAGTGGACAGAGGTATGACCTTGACTTCTAGCAGTTGTCCATTGTGTAAGTCTAATGTCGAAGATGGAGATCACGCCTTCTTCAACTGTATTTTCTCCAAATAGGTCTGGACCTGGTTTGTGTCTTGGTGTGGGCTGATTTCTACCGTTCCCAGTAGTTGTGAGCAGTTTCAGCAGCTTTTGTGCTCCCGATGCAGGATAAGACTAGGGAGAAATTGCGTAAGGCATTAATGTATTCGGTGGTTTGGTGCATTAGGAAGTCTTGGAACTCCTCCTTGTTGCGTAATAATAAGGGTTCTCCCTTCAAAACGGAGGATGAGATTCAATTAGTGTCGTTTAATTGGATTAAATATAGACCTCTTTTGTCTTTCATAGATTGGTTTGAGTGGATTGTTTCTCCTTGTAATGCTTGTACTCTGTAATTTTCTAGCGTCTTGCTAGTTTATTTTTATATTTCTTCCGCCGCTAAAAAAAAAACTTAAACATTCCGGATGTAACAATATAATTATATAAAACCTTTTGGTATTATTACATCGTTTTATACTTTATGCTAGGCCCCATGACCTTCTTAAGGGTGTTTGAGATTGGTTATTATTTTTTTAAAAAGTTAATAAATCAATATTTTTGTTTGGTAAAACTATAATAAGTTAATAAATCCTTTTTAAATATCATTTTCCACAAAAGAGTCATTCCTCATAAGTAATATAACCCTCTCTTATCAAACTCCTTATAACTTATTGATACTAAAAGACCATAAGTCAATAAACTAATTCAAACAAATTTTTTTAAAAAAAACTCCTTTTTTCGTAATATAAGTCAATAAGCATTTATAGCAAAAAATGATTATTGAGTTAAATATGTGATCTCAAACACCCCGTTAGATCAGTTTTTTGATTTAAGGTGTCTTGGTTTACTTTGACTAGTTTTGTATCCCACATTTATATAACTAGCATGCATGCTTCTTTTCATCAATGTTATCCAACTACATACTGATAAGAATTAACCAAAACAAAATGACTATGCTAAGAAACATGAAAGTACAAAGCTATATAAGAAATAATTTGAAATATAATATTGTAATAAGATAATAATAAGTATCATGCTATAATAACGAAAAAAGAACATACATATTATTATTTGTTTCGTTTTAGTCAAAGAAAAAAAGCATAGTAAATTGTGTAAATGGGTAGATGCTACTTTATTGGAATTGGAACAACACAAAGAGGGTTGGCTTTCTGCAATGTGATTCCAAATTTTTCGTTCATGTCTAGTTCCTCAGGTCCAAGTCCAACATCAAGGTTCCAATCAAAGTTGTTGAGTAATGATCCTAGCATAACAGGAAGCATACGAATTGCAAGTGACAAACCAGGACATATTCTCCTTCCAGCACCAAACGGGATTAGCTCAAAGTCGCGACCCCGTACATCAACACTTGAGTTTGAGAACCTTTCTGGCTTGAACTTCAAAGACTCATCCCACAAAGTTGAGTCTCGACCTATGGCCCATGCATTGACAAGCACCTGCGTGCCCTTGGGAACAATGTAGTCATTGAGTTTAACGTCATTTTGAACTTTTCGGGGGATCAAGAATGGAACTGGCGGATGAATCCTTAAGGTTTCTTTCACTATGCAACATAAGTAAGGTAGGCTCGAGATGTCTGACTCTTTTACTATTTCTTCTTTACCAATAACTTCTTCGAGCTCCTTTTTAACTTTGGTCATGACATGAGGGTTCCGTAGCACTTCTGTCATTGCCCATTCTAAAGAGTTTGACGTCGTATCAGTGCCGGCAGCAAACAAATCCTACAACATATAGAATATAATATGTTGATGTTAAATAATGTAGAGTCAGTTTCTTGATTTTTAAAATCCTTATGTGAATAGTAAAAAATGAGTCATAAATATAAATATTTTAGCAATAAAATTTGCAACAGATTAACGACAAAAATTTTCTAGGTATTAGTGATGGATTTTTGCAAGAAGTTAGTGATGGATAAGTCATTTGACATGTCTTTTTTGGCAATGAAAATATTTTGTCACTCCGTTGCAAATGATTTTAGCGACGGTTTACTGATAGATTATCTGTCACTAATATGTTAAACACAATACTTTTTTTCGGGGCCCCTAGACGACACAAGTCCTGTGCAGTCGCACACCTTGAACTCCCTCAGGGTTGATAGTAATCCGTCACTAAAACAATTTGCGACAAAATATTTCATTATTAAAAAAGACATGTCAAATTACTTATTCATCGCTAATCCTTCGCTAATTACTTACAAAAATCCGTCTAGCTAATCACTAAAACAATTTGCGATAGAATATTTCAAGTATACTTTGGAAAACTTTGGTATTTAAACAAGGGATATCTTAGATAACTTTTTTTTGACGGTTTCATGATAATTACAATTATTATATGAAGAAATTTCTTTAGTAATGTCTATACTTTGTTTACAAGAAATTGGAATGATGTTAATTTGGTATTTCAAAAAAGTAAAGAAAAGGATAATTCAATTT
Organism: Cichorium intybus; assembly: GCA_023525715.1. NCBI lineage: Eukaryota > Viridiplantae > Streptophyta > Magnoliopsida > Asterales > Asteraceae > Cichorium > Cichorium intybus. The sequence goes on along the minus strand of CM042016.1, from coordinate 41,470,613 downwards.
ATTTGTGTAGTCTTAAAAAAAGGGTATTTTTTTAGTATGAAGTATTTTAACATTCAAGTTATTTGGAAATGTGTCGTTTAGATAAATATAATTGACTAATGAGCCATTTTATTCGAGAAAGCTTTCAAATGGGAGAACGATTTAAGTTCATTCTAGCATAAAATATAAGATATTTTCAAATTTATATTTTGGGTCTTAAACACATGTACTCGTGAGACATTTCAATGTCTTACGTATTTTCTTTTTAAATGACATGTGTATCAGTTACCTGGTTGGATCAGAGTCATCATGATAGATAGCTTTAGTAACTAGAGAGATTTAGGGATTAGCAAGAGAGAAGCATGAAAATTAGATGTGCAAGTTATATTGTTTGTATAATTTTATTTAGTGCTTCTATGGTTGCTGATTGTAACCCGCTTTATTTGTATTGTGTTATAAAATTTAAAAGTGAAAATTTGGACCGAATTTCTGTTGAACATCGACATCATGGCTAATGATGTCATACTTTTGCTAATTCTGGTCCTTTAAAGTTGGGGTCTTACATTTATGCTTTGTTATTCCGATCATCATGTGGTTTCAGAATGATCCACAAGAAAGGTGGTAGGATTCGAATCTACACTTTGACCATGCCTCATCACTTTCAACCCATAAGTCTCCTTTACAAGGTAGTGTGGGGTGAGGAAATGCATAAATGAGTATATGCCACAACGACACCATAGAATGGAAACTTTTCAATATTTTTTGCTGGCAATAAAGCTATGGTCTTGTTCTTGATTCACTACTGGAAAAAGGCCAATAGAATACAGGGATCAAATACGGTTATTTGGAGATCCCGTATTAGAATAGGTTTTACTGGAATAAAGTACGGTTAAAAAGAGATTAAAAAACGGGTGATAGGGTGCGTATTAGATAACGGGTATAGAGTACGGTTAAAGAGATATTAAAATACGGGTTATAGCATGCGTATTAGATAAAGGGTGTAGGGTACGGTTGATGAGTAATAGAATACGGTTGATGGGTATGTATTGTATGAGGGTTATATAGTACGGTTATATGCCTCATATAAAGTACGGGTAGGAGGTGTAGTTTATTACATCATTATATAGTACGGATGGACGACCGTATTATATGAGATTAGGCGACCGTATTATAGATGGTTCTGATAACATGCGTATTAGATAAAGGTTATCATCAATTTTCTACTCGCTATTTTCTAGATGGTTCTGATAGCGAATCAGAAGATAATTCTGAGGTTCCTTTAATCCCAAAACCATTAGATGAGAAAGTTTCATCAAAAGATAATTCTGAGGTTTCTTTAATCACAAAACCAGTAGATGAGAAAGTTTCATCTAAAAAAAGGAAAACTAAAGATAACTCGAAAATGGAGAAAGATAAAAAGATGGATACTGTAAGTGAGAAAGTTTCCAAAAAAAGAAAGTTGAATGTTTTCGATGGTGTGAACTCAAAGAAACATAAACACATGCGTAATGGTGATAACCGTGATACAATCCGAAAAAAGAAAGAAAAAATCTCAACAAAAGATGGTGGCAAAGATCGGAATGGAATTGCAGATGGAAAGTCATCAATTCCAACCCCAAAAAGACTATTTGGGGTTGGTGACAGCATATGTAGAATTGCTAAAAAACTATCTGTCTCACATTTTATTCCGAAGGCGGAATCCCAATTCCAATCCCAACCCAAGATCCCAAAGGATTCCAATTCCAATTCCGACCGTGTTGACCAAACTGAGGAGTCAACCAAGTCTGACGTGTCAACAAAATCTGTGACAAGTGATTCGAGTAAAGAGAATTTTGCTGCACTGATTCTAAAGTTTACAAATCTGGATTCCATTCCGGCGGTGACGGAATTGAATGAGATCTTTAGTAAATATGGGAGTGTGAGGGAATCAGAGACTGAAGTGTTAAGAAAGAGTAATTGTGCTAAAGTGGTTTTTGAAGAAAAGTCAAATGCAGAAACTGCTTTTAGTAGTGCTGGAAAGTCTTGCTAGTTGGTCCATTTTGAATCAACCACTCGAATTTCAGTTTATTCGGGAAGTAAGACGGTTGCGACTAAATAACCCAAAAGAAAATTTGTGATGAGATCATATCCAATCAAATAATATGAGTTAAACTTTTAATACTACCGAAACTCTTTTCAATTTCAAATTTAACTAGTCAAATATGATAATATATGTAATGGAGTAATATTTAATAATAATAACAATCTTTCCGTTAATAATAATTTAAAATTTTTTAAATTGAAAGAGCGTTTCGGAAAAAAAAATGTGATTGTGATTGCTTATTTGCTTGGACCCAAATTACAACGTCACTCCGTCAACGTCGCTCCGTCATTTTAGGATCAATATTTAATAAGAAATTCTCGCTTTATTGCTAGGAAAATCCAACGACCTTTTGTAAAGGTCTGAAAAGAAAAGGATAGCTTGAAATTTTCCGTAAATAACGTTTCACTCGTCAGGACTTGATTTCTACGTTGACTCAATCTCACAGTCTCACTTGTGGCCTATTGCAAATTTGGTAAAAAACTAATTGGTCGAACTCGACATGGATCTTCCCATCATCTGTAAGTCACCAAACCAACTCACTTTCTCTATCCCCATTTTTTAGTTGAAATCCATGTGTTTCCTGGTTTGGTTTCTTCATTAATTAGGTGGTATCATTAAGAAAGCCCTCCAAGTATTCGATGAAATGTCTGAATCGAATTATTGAGTTTTTAGCATTGATCTACATGTTCTATTGTGTAAATTAACGTTTCATTGAAACTACCTTTCGGTAACAAGGTCTGCGAGCGATCAGCAATCTGGTTTGAAGTTCATGCCTAAACGATCAGCAAGAACTGCAATTTCGTGGAAACTCAGTTCTACCCCTCCCATTGGAAACTCGACATCATCTAGCCATCTATTTCATGGTAAGTTTATCCCGATTTATGTAAAATCTTAATGTTGAACATCATATGTTCGACAAAATGCCAAATAGAACATAATGAAAATTGAGCCCATTTTTGGATCCAAGTAAATGGCGGACAACAGAAAATTGAGGCTAGTGTTGTTTATTGTTGTAATAAGAAAGTTATCATTGTTTAGTTCATTGTACATTTGTACTCCCTCCTTACCAAAATATGCTTTTTTTCGTGCAGGAAAAGCTGTATCAGTGGATTTGAAAGCAACATGAGGAAGGATTGAGAGTGACCTCTGATGACATACTAGCTTATATCCAGGTAATATTTTTGCTTGATTGTACCAATTACCTATATTACCCTTTTTCATCATTTTATACCTAGTGGCCGTTATTTCTGTCATTTTAACATGATTTGATTAGTTCGTGTTGAATGTGGATTTTAGAATTAACAATCTTGGTTCATGTCTTTCAACTTAGAAAAGTGTTTTCAAAATTCAGACGTATACTTCAAAGCAACATGGGGAAGGATTGAGAGTGACCTCTGATGACATACTAGCTTATATCCAGGTAATATTTTTGCTTGATTGTGCCAATTTTATGTATGCTAGTTTTGATGTATTATATTGGTGAGGTGTTGTGGTTATGTATCAAATATAGTACGGTTTATTACTATTAGTTGTATCAAATATAGTACGGTATTAGATGTATCAAATATAATACGGTTGATTTATCATATAGTACGGTTGTAGTTGTATTAGATGTATCAAATATATTACAGTTGATTTATCATATAGTACGGTTGGATGCTGTATTAGATAGGTGTATGATATTGGATGATATAGTACGGTCATCAATGATGTATTATATTGTGCAGTAATATAATACACCCATCTATTAATACGGTCGACCATTTGTATTATATTAAGCATTTCAACCGTATTATATATGTGTTTTTCCAGTAGTGATTCTATTACTGAACCAAACAAGATTATTCCTTTAGTCCTATATATCCACCTCTCCAAACACATGCTGACTACCTATCATGGTGACCACATATGCTGGTATGTAATGTTTGGACATAAAGTTGAGTCCCGGTGAATGGGCAATGCCATGTGCTCTTATTTTACGACAGTAGGGACGATTACTTCAATTATTTATCAGAAGGACACCAAATTCTCATTTAGGTCCTTCAACTGCAGTATAGGTAAATATACCAAATTCTCATTTAGGTGCTTCAAAGGTAGTATAGGAAAATAGAGGTTGTACATAAAAAAATTTTGTATAAGGTATTAAATAGTGAATTGAGGTAGAGTAGACCTATGAGCTTGTACTCATTTTCCTGGTTATTGAAAGAAAAATATTGCATATGCTCCCCTTATTATATATCAGTCCTATCTCTCTACAAACCTAATGTGGTAGTTTCCCATCATAGGGATTTATATCTATAGATTAAACTGTTACCAAACCAAGGATTGAATTCGTTCAAAAGTCAGTTGACTACATTTATAGATAGGGTGGAGCGTCCTTGGCTCAATATTATAGCCCTTCTTAGTAACGCTTCAGCCCGACTACAGCACTTCGCTAACTCGAAGTGCCTCGCTATGAGAATCTAGATTCACTAACGTTTGGCTAAGTCTTGAACCTTTGGGTTGTGGTCTCTCCATATCTCACATATTTCCTTGCCATCTAGGCACCACGTCACTCTCCCTCCTTCTCTCCTTAATTTCCTTTTCACCTGGGAAATGTTCAAATTACTCAAAGACTCAAGTATTCTACAAATGAATACTCAAAAGAAAAAAAAGTAGATGGGATGTAGTAACAGTGGAACCACATCATGCGATGACATTAGAGAGAGGGTGACAATGTTCACTGCACAACACCGTGATCCACCTTAGCTCACGCCGATGTGTGATTGAAGTACAACGAACAGCTTAATAAAGGATAGGCATAGAGTCTTGCCATTTGATGTGTCTAAATCGAATGGCTTAATAAAGGATGGACATAGAGTCTTGCCATTTGATGTCTCTACAGACCAAAATGACATCGTTTAGTAGAAAAGGGCAACAAAAAATATGAACTTATAATAATGTTATGAAACAATTAGATATTATTGATATTATACCATTTGTTAAAATATATTATATACAATATATTTTATTTTATATTTTAATACAAAATATAGTTTAACAAATAAAGAAGTTAATTTAGACTCGGTTATAAAACTTCATGGATAATAAACAAGAATTTATAAGATTATTGATACTCATGGCACGTTTTTTTTACTTATTTAGTTGACAACCATGAAATTATTTTTATACTAATTTTCTAGATCCTAAGCAAAACGCCAACAAAAAGTTATTTAATTTCATATTATTATAGTTTGAGACACGGGTTAAATACCAATTAAACTTTTTACCAATTATGCAATTTGCAACCCAAGTTTGAAATACAAGAAATATTTAAAAAAAATTACGTACCAAAAACATGCTCTTGATGCGCGTTCGATTGATCTCATCTGGATTCTCTTTAATGATTTTCAAGCACACGTCCAGTACATCATCGTACTTGGGTCCCTCCATCCCTAACCTCTCCTCAATCAACGTCTCAAACATCTCAAAAACCTTCCCAAAATAATATGTCATTCTCTTTCTGATCCCTTGTGGATCGATCTTCCTTAACACCGGGAAAAAGTCCACCAGATTTGGCTTTCCGGCCTCGACCATGATGTTTCCAACCAGCTCCTTAAACTCTTTACCGGAATCCTCGTACGGGTCTGTTAAGTCCTTGGAAAAAATGGTGTTGGATAGGAGATTCAGGGTGGTTCTGAAAGCAGCTCGACCAATGTCCACCGAATCTCCCGACTGGCTGGCTTTGCGGCAATATGCCACGAGTTCGTGCACCTTATGGCTTCGTAAGTGCTGGTTAGTATCAAGGGAGTGGCTAGTGAATATGTTGGTGTTAAGTATCCTGCGGAGAGTCCGCCACTGGGTGGCGACAGGTAGCCAGACGACGGAGTAAATGGATTGGTTGTGGGCGGTGAGGGCGTCGGGGATATGGCGGGAGGAGAAAGCAAGGTCTTGCTTTTGGAGGACTTCTTTGGCGGCCGCGGCGGAGGATATGACTAGTGCGGTGGTGCGACCAAGTTTAAGGAACATGACTGGGCCATAGATCTTGGCTAGCTTGTCTAGGGATTGGTGTGGCTGGTCTCCGAGCAAGTGGAGGTTTCCAATGATTGGCAGCGGAGTTGGGCCTGGGGGTAGGTTTTTTGGATTGCCTATTCGAAAAACAGTGAGAGTGACTTGAACCAGTGCATAGGATAAGAAAAGACCAAGAGCAATAATCAGAAACTCCATTAATGTTGCTCGTACTTTTTCCCTGGTTATTCGTAAGTGGCTGAGAGTGTGTGATATCATATGGCCATAGATACTATATATATATATATATATATATATATATATATATATATATATATATATATATATATATATATATATATATATATATATATATATATATATATATATCCCTCTGAAACGTGAAATGCTACTAAATGCTTCAATTACATAAATGGTCCTTTGTTTTTTTACCTTTTCTTTATTATAAAAATTAGAGTAAATTACACTTTTGGTCCCTTTGGTTTACCACATATTTCACATTAGGACCAAGTATTGGAAAATCACGTTGGTGGTCCTTAAGGTTTGTGAAACGCTACAAATCGATCCCTAGGTCAGGTAAAAAGACCAAAAAACTTTTTCTATTTCTATTTCTTTTTCCTTTTTCTTTAAATTACTTAATTATTTTATTAATATAAAAAAAGCAAATACCCCCACCCCCACCCGTACCTCTCTCTCTCTCTCTCTCTCTCTCTCTCTCTCTCTCTCTCTCTCTCTCTCTCTCTCTCTCTTCATGTGGTTTACGGGAATAAGGAAATCGTAAGAACCTCATTGGCATTTGATTAGTTGTTGAAGGAAGCGAATTCACGTACATGAGAAGAGAGCGTTATGAGTTCTCACCCAAAATTCTAAACAAACATTTATTCGATTATTTATTATATACATAATCGACAGATTAAATCAACAAATAAAAAAGGCTCCAATCTTGCTACCTTTTAGATGCTTGTGAAGATTGTAATGATTATTCATCAAGAAAATGTAGGAAAGATTTGTGTCATTGTACGCTTTTGCCCATGATTCTAGGTTTACTTCAATCATGCGTGTTAAATTAAGATACTGAAAATAGATGTTATACATCAAACTCCAAATGTTTGCTCCATTTTGATATGAAAGCTTCGATGCTTTGAACATCCTTGAATTTAGAAACTGGAATCTCTAAATAATCCAAGTTTAAAGCTTGTAAACTTGCTCTTCGGAGAGGGCTGTTGGGATAATCGGTTTAGTAACTCACATGCATGGCTAGACATTTGGTTTTATAAATATTTATTGTTTTTATATTATGTTCTGTCAATAGTTTAGTTGTGAGAAGTGGTATTCCATTTGACCGATTTCTATGGAGGTGTAGGTTGAAAAAGTAGTCTCAAGAAGAATGGGTCATTAAGGCTGTGTTTGATAGTTGCTGACTGAGTTAGATCTGACTGAGTTAGAGGCCTGACTGAGTCAGAAGCTTGGACTGAGTCAGCGTCTGACTGAAACCATGCTGTTTGATTATGCATCTGACTGAATTTATTGAATAATAAAAATGACCATATTACCCTTATATATATATATATATATATATATATATATATATATATATATATATATATATATATATATATATATATATATAAAAGTCTCGGTAAATTCATTTTGTATAATAACTCGCCAACCAACATTTTGATTACTACCAAAATAAGCCCACTTATACACAAACATTTATCACTATAAGCCCAACACATTCGATGCCCTAAATAACTTGCGTGTTGATTACTTGGGAAACAAAAAGCAGCGTCGTCTAAAGAGAAAGTCGACATTGTTGTTGGTTTGATTGGATGTTTTGTTCCGGCGTGGGGAGAATAGTGTAGACAGTGGAATCTGTTTGATTGGCGGCGACGCTAGACGAAGGCTGCGCCGGATGGAGGCAGCGATTGACGGAGGTCAGAGGTGGGACGAGATGTCGGAGGTGGGAGAAGCTTTCGACTTGTAGAGATAAGAAGCAAAGAAAAGGTCTGTCGATAACGAGAGGAAGGGTAATAGAGGGGATTTTTCTCAGTCAGCTATATGTTTTCACTGACCGAATCAGAGCTTTTTCAATGACCGAATCAGATGTATGGACTGAGTAAGAGGCTTCAAAATGTTGTTATCAAACACCTGGACTGGACCGAGTCAGTAAAAATGTCTGACCGGACCAGTCAGTGAGAAATCAAACACAGCCTAAGTGTACGGTTCTTTAGGTGGAGTAAAAGCATGGCTACTTTCATGCTTCATGTGGGTGTCTAAAAGGCTATATATATAGTCTTTCTACCATATGAATAAGATATGGGTTGTTTCTTTTCTGCAATAGTACTTACATCTACTGTACTTCATATTAGAAAGTTTCTTTTCTTCTCATCTTCAAGTTCATTTTATTATACACGGTGAGTTTTGTGTGTGAAACTTGAAGCTTGATTTCCAACAAGGACGCTGTCGAGTTCCAGTGTATGCACTGCTGTTATTTCCATCTAGAGAGAGAGAAGGGTAGTGGGTTCTCGATTTGTTTTTCGATTTGTGTGCAGATTTGGATGAAGACGGAAAGCTTTTCAAGAAATCGTTTGCTTCCCTACCGGTCTGTTGTTCGATTCCGTCAAATCCTGCTATGTCCAGTTCGATTATTGTTTGCTTCCAATGAACCAGATCGCTTCCAATGAACCAGATCATCACGAGATTCCCTTTCTGGAATCGGAAGAAGATATTTTCAAATTATTTTCTCTCATCTCATTAAACAGACCAAATGTTCAACAAAGTGTTCTTCGAACGTAACCTTGTAGTTTGTCAATTGGCGTTTACTTACGTTTAATTTGATCAGATTTCTTCCGTCCAAGTTCTGGTTCATGGAATTACGAAATATTGGATGAGATGGGTTTAAGAGATAGAGAGAGAGAGAGAGAGACGTACATGGTGGGGGTGGGTGTATTTTTTATTAAATAAAATAAATAATAAATTCAAAGAAAAAAGAAAAAGAAATTAAAAATGATATTTTAGTCTTTTTATCTGATCCAGTGACTGATTTGTAGTGTTTCACAAACTTTAAGGACCACCAACATGATTTTCCAATACTTGGTCCTAATGTGAAAGACTTGGTAAACCACAGAGACTAAAACAGTAATTTACTCTAAAAATTAGTTTATAAAACCGTATATTATACAATTGAAAAATAAAAATAAATTATATAATAAAAAGTTATATTTAATTATAAACTTACAATTAATTTTTATAAATAATAATAGTCAGATATTTGTAAGTGTATAATCATTATGTATAATTAAAATATAAGTGTGGTCTCTCAATCCCCTCACCTCTAAAACTGGTCACTCTCACTAACTCTCGTTTCCATTCAATTTTTAAATTAAATAATAATTAATATAAAAATAAACAAAATTAATTTAAATTTAAATTTTCATTAATACTAATATTTCAAAAGATTAAATAACGTACAAATAATATAATAATTAAAAATAAAAATACATTAAACATAAAAACTAAGTTAAAATTAAAATTCTAAAAGCTAAAACACTAATATTCATACTTTTTGATAATATATTTTTTGAGTTTCAGTGTCATATCAAGACACCGTCCAGAGAGATGATTAGTGGGTTGTATCAAAAGATGTATGTCGATCGCCCATGTTTGTCCTCACATTTTTTCTCATTTTTCAGTGCTCATTCTTCTTGGAATCACACATGAGACGAATTAGTCGAATAAATTTTATCACAATTTTTTGTTCATTTCATCAATGCGGTCATCATGAACCGAGCTTGAAGACGTTGCTTTTCCTTTCACTTTTTTTATCGCGTCCCATGGACCTTTCAAACTCGTCCGTTTCTTGATTTGAAGTCGTAACCGACATGTACATTGGAAGACGTCATGTAATGGGTCTCTGATGTTTTGGATCATTTTGATCCTCATGTTGCTTCCGGAACCCCCTTCCATTCCGGATACGCTTGAAACACTTCCCAAAACCCCATAAATTTAAACAGTTTCTCTTTATTCTCCTAATGATAAACCGTAAGTGCTTTTTGGAGTATGTCTTCTTCGCTTTCACCGCTTTCCCGTTGATATTTGAAGTTTTTGTACAACCTATTGAACTTCGCCGCCGCGTTGTTTATGTCTCGGAATTTTGTTGTTATTATATATTTCGATCGATACGATTCACATCCCAAATTTTTATGAAACAAAGTTCTAATAGTTTCCCAAAAATGATATTTAGATTATGCGTTTCCGGCCTTGACATTATCCGAAACATCAACCCATGTCTGTGTTAAAGTGACTTCTTCTTCAAGGGTCCAAGGTAAAGGAGCCTCGAGACCGGTTTTTTTCCGGATTTTTTAGAATTAATACGTTGGAGTGGGGCATCATCAGATTCGCATTCAACTTGTGTCTCGGGGACGACATCACTTGAATCAGAATCGGATTCGTCAACGGCTTGGGTTGTGATTCAATGAAAGCAATGTTAGGCGTACCAAAAAATGGGTTAAAGGGGGATTTAAGGTAAAATGTAGATGACATCATCAGATAATGGAATTGTGGTGGCAAGAAAATGGGGCGTTCCATTAGCGGTATATAGGGTTGCGAGGACAATTCGGTACAAGAGAATATGTTTTTCGTGGCCTTTGATTTTTTTGAGAAGATTTCTTGGATTATGACATTTTGAAAAAAATTGATGAAATTATTCAAGCTTGTATCACGATGAGCGAATAGATGGAATGAACAAAAAATTTGATGAAAGTATTCGACTAATATATCTCATGTGCAATTCCAATAAGAACAGACACTCAGGAAGGAGAAGCTAGTGAGGAGAATCAACGGACGATCAACATGCATATTTTGATGCAATCGACAAGTCATCTCTCTGGACCGACCATCGAGATAACGTTGAAGATAAAGATAGATATCTTGAAAAAAATATTCAACGTAGTGTTTTAGTTTTTTAAGTGTAGTTTTAAGTTATTTTTAGTTTTTTGAAAATTTTTATTTTAAGTTTAAGTTATTTTTATGTTTTTTTAATTTTTAAAAATATTAGAATTAAATGAAAATTTTTTAATTCTTTTTTCTTTTTTAAAATAATTATTTTTAATTTTAAAGTAAGAGGTAGAGAGTGACGACCATTTCCAAGGGTGAAGGAAAGAGTGAGGGTGTTGATCGGAAGGTGACGTGATACAGAAAAAGTGAGGAGTTACATTGCACCTCAGCCTCACAGGTTAGAAATAGGTTTTTAAATTTTACGTTTCGAAATCCGCTAAAAAATCTATATCTTTGCATTGTTCCATTTTCCTAAACTTGGTTTTGCTGTTAAAGTTTACAAAAATTTTATTGTTTTCCATCTATAACGTAATTTTTTTGCCATTCTAAAGGGTTAAATGATATTGTTAGACTTTTAATGCTATAAAACATGTTTGTCGGTCATTTAAGATTGTTTAAGGGATCCAAACCTTACTTGAGATGTCTGAAAATCATCATACAAACAACTATTATAGAGAAATAATAAATAAATATTTCATATTACAAATTTTATACAATTAAAAACCGCTTTTTATCCGGTTTCAATTCGTGAAAACCCATATTCGTTAAATTGGATATATCTGATATGATTTTTTAATATGATTTATAAAATCGGTCTCTAGAGATGGGCATTTAGCTACGTCAACAAGGGTTCGTAGAACGAAGGGAGTGTACAACTTGGTAGTAGCCTAAGTTTTTTATTTGTAACTAGGGAGTGATAGAATGGAGTTCTTCACGAAGGTTGAGAAAAATGAATAAAAAGGACTTTCTTTATGGCCTTCTCATTTTGAGAGATTACGACTTTGGGGTTCGACACCTCTAACAAAGAAGGAATCCATAAACACTTAGGACCGGATAACATGTTAAAATACCACCTTCATGCTTAGACCATGTCCTTGATATTTGGATACATTTGCATTTAATTCATTTTCATTATATAAGTTATTAGGATTACGACAAAATAGAAGATCAAAGAAAGTAAAAAGAACTAAACAATTCCTATATTAACGTGCGCATTTATGCTTTGTTATTCCCATCACCGTGTGGTTTCAGCTTTCAGGATGATCCACAAGAAAGGCAGCAGGATTCGAACCTACACTTTGACCATGTCTCGCCGCCTTCAATCCATTAGTCTCATTTACATGTAGCGCGAATGCATAAATGAATTTATGCCACAACGCCCATAGGATGGAAATTTATCAATATTTTTCGCTTACAATAAAGCTATGGTCTTCTTTGGGAAAGCTATTGATTCTATTACCGAACCAAACAAGATTATTCCTTTAGTCCTACATATCCACCTCTCTAGACACATCTTGACTACCTATGATGATAACCAAATATGCTCGCATGCGATGTTTAGACATAAAGTTGAGTCCTTGTGAATAGGCAATGCCATGTGCTTTTATTTTACAAAGCAGGGATGATTGCTTCAATTATTTATCAGAAAGACATCAAATTCTCATTTAAGTGCTTCAACTGCTATATATGTAAATAGAGCTGGTATATAAAAAAACTTTTAAATAAGGTTTGAAATGGTGAATTGAGGTAGAGTAGACCTATTATTGAAAGAAAAAGTTTGCATCTGTTCCCCTTATTATTTAACCGGTCCTATCTCTTAACAAACCTGATGCGGTAGTTTCCCATCATATGGGTTTCTATCTATAGATTTAAACCGTTACCAAACCAAGGAGTGACTTCGTCTAAAAGTGAGTTGACTGTATCTATAGATACGACGGAGGATACTTGGCTCAGCATTATAGCCCTTCTTAGTAAGGCTTTAGCCCAACTACAACGCTTCACTCACTCGAAGCGCCTCATTATAAGAATCTAGCTTTGTTAATGTTTGGCTAAGTCTTGAACCTTTGGGTTGCGGTCTCACCATAACTCTCACTTTTCCTTGTCATCTACGCGCCACGTCACTTTACCTATTTCTCCACTCAATTTCCTTTTCACCTAGGAAATGCTCATATTTCGCTTCCTCACTATTTATATGCTAAAGACTCTTGTATTCTACAAATGAATAATCAAAAGAAAAAAGTGGATAGGATGCAGTAACACTGGAAGGCCACATCATGTGATGACATTAGAGAGGGGGACAGTTTCACTGCACACCACCGTGATCCACCTTAGCTCACTGTGATGTGCAGTTTAACTACAATAAATTGCTTAATAAATGATGCGCATAGAGTCTTGCCATTTGTTGTCTTTACATACCAAAATCACATCGTTTAGGCTGGTGGGAGTACCCATCACATTGCCCAAATGTGATGGGCGCCACATCAGCGCCACCTCACCATCACATTCTCATCACACCACCTAAAAATACCCATCACACCACATCATGTTTTCCCAATAAAAAATAATTCAATAATAATAAAAATGGTTGGGTGTGATTGGCTAGTTATTTATATAAAAGTAATTTTAAAAAAGAAAAAAAAAAGAAAAAAAATTGATTGGTCGTGGTCTCCCGTGAACCCCATCACCTTCCATCACGGTAACCCCCATCACGGAGCACCCGGGGCGGTGTGCACGCCGTGATGGGTGCCACCGTGTCCATCACGGTCACTCCGTGATACCCACTCCCAATGGTCTTAGTAGAAACGGCCAACAAAAATATATGAACTTATAATACTTTTATGAAACAAATAGATATTGTTGATATTATACCATTTGTTAAAATATATTATACAATATATTTGATTTTGTATTTTAATACAAAATATAGTTTAACAAATCAAGAAGTTAATTTAGAATCGGTTATAAAACTTCATGGTTTGATAAACATGAATTTATAAGATTATTGACACTCATGATACGTTTTTTTTTTTACTTTTTGGTTGACAACGATTAAATTATTTTTAAGGTTAATTACGAAAAAAGCACAATATTTTGTAAAAAGTTCGGTTTAAACACCAATTTTTAAAAGATTTGGAAAAAACCACTAATTTTGGTAAATAGTTTCATTGAGGTCATTATTACCGGTTCTTCCGATCATAATGGTTGGACTAAATTTTTTTCTGGAAAATTGGTGGTTTATTTATCCAAATGAAAATTTGATGGTCTAAACCAGAAAAAGTAATGAAATATAGTGTTTTTTCGTAATTACATAAATTAAAGTGTAAACATTATTTAGGTCTAATTACAAAAAAACCACTATATTTTGCAAAAAAATCGGTTTAACCTCCAATTTTTAAGATTCAGAAAAACCACCATTTTGGTAAAAAGTTTCATCGAAACCATTGTAAACGGCTTTTTCAGACCATAATAGTCAGGTTGAAATTTTTCCCAAAAATTGGTGGGTTTTATTTAAACAAGTGAAAAATTAATGATTAAACCAGAAAAATACAAAAATATAGTGCTATTTTCGTAATTTGCCATTATTTTTATACTAAGTTTCAAGATCCTAACCAAAACGCCAACAAATAGTTATTTAATTTCATATTATTATGGTTTGAGACACGGGTTAAATACCAATTAAACTTTTTACCAATTATGCAATTTGCAACCAAAGTTTAAAATACAAGAAATATTAAAAAATTTACGTACCAAAAACATACTCTTCATGTGCGTTCGATTGATCTCATCTGGATTCTCTTTAATGATATTCAAATACACGTCCAATAAATCATCGTACTTGGGACCCTCCATCCCTAACCTCTCCTCAATCAATATCTCAAACATATCAAAAACCTTCCCAAAATAATATGTCATTCTCTTCCTGATCCCTTGTGGATCGATCTTCTTTAACACCGGGAAAAAATCCACCAGATTTGGCTTTCCGGCATCGACCATGATGTTTCCAACCAGCTCCTTAAACTCTTTACCGGAATCCTCGTACGGATCTGTTAAATCCTTGGAACAAATGGTGTTGGATAGGAGATTCAGGGTAGTTCTGAAAGCAGCTCGACCGATGTCCACCGAATCTCCCGACTGGCTGGCTTTGTGGCAATATCCGACGAGTTCTTGCACCTTTTGTTTTCGTAAGTGCTGGTTAGTATCAAGGGAGTGGCTGGCGAATATGTTGGTTTTAAGGATCCTGCGGAGAGTCCGCCACTGGGTGGCGACAGGTAGCCAGACGACGGAGTAAATGGATTGGTTGTGGGCGGTGAAGGCATCGGGGATATGGCGGGAGGAGAAAGCAAGGTCTTGCTTTTGGAGGACTTCTTTGGCGGCCGCGGCGGAGGATATGACTAGTGCGGTGGTGCGACCAAGTTTAAGGAACATGACTGGGCCATAGATCTTGGCTAGCTTGTCTAGGGATTGGTGTGGTTGGTCGCCGAGCAAGTGGAGGTTTCCAATGATTGGCAGCGGAGTTGGGCCTGGGGGTAGGTTTTTTGGATTGCCTATTCGGAAAACTGTGAGAGTGACTTGAACCAGTGCATAGGATAAGAAAAGAGCAAGAGCAATAATCAGAAACTCCATTAATGTTGGCTCGTACTTTTCCCAGGTTATTCGTAAGTGGCTGAGAGTGTGATATAATATGGCCATAGATATTATATATATCCCTCTGAAACGCTACTAAATGCTTGAATTATATAAATGGTCCTTGTTTTTTGTTTTTTTTTAAATAAAAACTTAGTTTATAAAACCGTATATTATACAATTGAAAAATAAAAATAAATTGTATAATAAAAAAGTTGTATTTAATTATAAATTACAATTAATTTTTATATATAATAATAGTTAGATATTAGTAAATGTATAATCATTATGTATGATTAAAATATAGGTGTGGTTTATCACTCCTTATTATTTCTCTGCATTAACATCCGATAAACACCTCTCACTGTTGAAAATTGTTATTTTCACTAACTTTCATTTTCCTTTACCTTTTAAATTAAAAAGTAATTATTTTATAAAACAAATAAAATAAATTTAAATTTAAAATTTTCATTAATACTCATATTTTTAAAAGTTAAAAAACATACAAATAACTTCATAATTAAAATAAAAATACATTAAACATAAAAACTAAGTTAAATTAAAATTCAAAAAACTAAAACACTAAGATTCATATTTTTTTATAATATCTTTTTTGAGCTTCAATGTGTAACGCCCGATTTCTCATAAATGAATTACACCTTAATTTTCTCACATTAGAACAATATTAAAGGGTGTAACTCAAATTAAGAAACGAGTAATACAAAGTTGTTACCAAAAACATAGTTTAAGTCCTAAACTATTTACATTAGTATTTACAACTATCATTCAAAAACCGGGTCACATTACATATTTCAAAACAACAAACTAAGTCCAAGTCCAAGTCCAGCTATCCCTCTGAGACACGCTTCCCCCGATCACCACAACCAAAACCTAACACAAACAACAATAACAAACAATTTATGAGCTATGAAAGCTCAATGAGTAATTTAAGGTTAATTGGTTTGTATCATCCATTATCTCATTTTAATCAAGCTCAACGGACTATCTCAGTCCCGAGTATGATGTACACACTATAACTCTTTATTCCATATACTCAATATTTGGTTATACTCAACCAAATCAAAACATAGCCTACTTCTTATCTGTAAACAACATCATAATAAGGCATAATCATCTAATAAATAACTACTCACCTGAGGTTGAGTCGATATGTGAAACCCCGAACCTCGTGTGTGTTCCTGTCTAGCTTTAGCTGTAACACAATAACTCAAACTCAATACTCAATTTCAAGAACAATCTCAATCACACTCAAAATTCATAACAATCAAGGATTTGCAATCATAGAGGAGAGTTACAATCAAAAGATAGCAATACTACCCTAGTTGTAGCTTCCAATTTCACCATTTTGACTCATACAAGCTCATAAACACAACAATAATCATATCTCTAGCTCGGGTATAAGATTAGAACCCTTTTTATACCTACAATTCCAACAATCATACTCTAACACCAACTAATTTCAGATGGTTCATCAAACCACACGAAATTACCTCAAATCAAGCAACTCAACCATTAAAATGAAACCAAAATTGAAAAGGATTACCTTTTAACCGCAAAGTATCAAACCCTAGCTTAAATTCTTGAATTACAAGCCTCAATTTCGAGTTTAGAGGTTGCAGATTTATTTTATAGGGTTTTAGAGAGCTTTTGGTCGAGGCGTTTATTTCCCAAATTGAAAGAAAATCAGCTTTTAAAAAGTAAATCTGCGCGTAACACGGCCCGTGTTTAAGTTACATGGCCCGTGTAACATACGGTATGAATTTGAGTTTTAGTCTGCAGGCTTACACGACCCGTGTTATACTTACACGACCCGTGTAAGTCACGGATAACTTTAGACATGGGTTTGTCATGCACAGCACGACCCGTGTCAACAAGACACGGCCCGTGTAACTCACGGTATGCTGAAAACAATCACAAGGGACTCGTACACGACCCGTGTAACCTCTTTTTAGCATTTTTCAACCTCAAACTTCTTCCAAATGGAATTCTAACTACCCAAACTCATGCAACAATCTAACTAATCCTAATTACACAAAAATTAACTCAAAATCTCTGAAATTTAATAACACGGTATTACAAGTTCTTACCCCCTTCAAAATATTCCGTCCTTGGAATCTCCTAAAATAAAAAGGGATCCCAAGTGACATCCGTACCTCTTTGATGTCGCCACTGTACTTTTACTATTCCAATCTCTTTGTTTCGCAATTTCTTGACTTTTCTATCTAGAATTTGTTCCGGCAATTCTTGGTATCTCAATTTCTCATCTAATTGAACTCCGGCCAAAGGTACTCGAGTGGACTTGTCATACAATGTTTTTCTGAGGTGTGACACATGGAACACATTGTGGATACCTCGCAACTCACCTGGAAGCTCAAGTTTATATGCGACTGCTCCAACTCTCTCCAAGACTCGAAAGGGTCCAATGAATCGCGGACTCAACTTACCTCTTTTGCCAAAACGGATTACTCCTTTCCATGGTGACACTTTCAACATCACCATGTCCCCAACACAGAACTCCAACGGCCTTCTTCTTTTATATGCATATTGTTTTTCGCGGTTTTGGGCCACTCGCATATGCTCGCGAATACTTTGTATCTTCTCTTCAGTCTCGTCTATAATCTCTGGTCCCGCTAATGGTTTCTCTCCTGTTTCTGTCCAACAAGTTGGGGTTCGTGTAACGGCCATTTTTCAAAAAAAAAAAAAAAAATGTTGTGAATAGTAACTCCGGCGTGAATAGTAACTCCGTCATGAATAGTAACTCCGGCATGAATAGTACTCCGGCGTGAATAGTATCCGAGAAATGAAGTAAGCGCTTACCTCGTGATGACGTCGACGATGATGTCGTGATGACGTCGTGATGATGTCGACGATGATGTCGTGATGACGTCGTGATGACGTCGTGAATAGTGTTTTCAAGCCCTATAAATAGAGGCCCAACTTCTTCATTTCAACCCACAACAAACACCAAACAACCTTACGATATCGAGGAGTGTTCTGGTTAGGAAAATAGGTCGGGAGGAGTTAGGAGCAAGCGGTAGCTGGTAACAAGGTGCTCGGGAAGTGTTGGAAGAGCGGAACGGGAAACGTACCAAGGCTTTGAACACCAATCTTGAGTGAGTAATCACTATTGTATTTCTCTAGTAGTTTATAAGTGTTAAACTATAATATGTAGAGGTTATATTATTCGTAATTCCAAAAATAATACCGATCGATTTACTTACGAGGATGGTGTCTAGGCCGATTACTTGGGATCTGGTTGTTGGATTTTCCGAAAGGCTAAAATGCTGAAAGGATCCTGCCACCCCAACTAATCTTCTACCTGGCTATCCTTTACTTGATAAATCACGAGGTATCATGTTGGAATTATGGAAGAGTTTAATGATACAACTATAATATAGTTAAGAATTAAAGAGTGATAAATGTCTTACGGTGTTAACAGTTAAAGAGGGAATACGAAGCAGAGATAAACGTTGTAGTCGACTATAATCAGGTGAGTTTCTCACTACATTGTGTGGAGGTTATATATGCTTTACCGTATTTTTGTGTGCTTATAAGATGTTTATAAGATGTTGGTAAATAGTACCAAGTTGTGTGTATATTATTGATATATATCTTTCTGTTATAATTGTATGGGTTGGGTTATGGTGTGTGTGGGTTCGACGTACTGAGTAATATAGAGATACGTGCAAAATACACTGAGCAGATACGCATGACTTGACGTACAAGGTATGCGCGGCTCTAAATGCTGAGCAGGGGAATTAGATTTACTGAGCAGATACGTATAGGAGGATATAGTCCAATATACTGGGTAGAGCATATTAGGTGACGTGTGGTTGTATTTTTTTTTGTTAGGGGTAAAGTATGTGTAGCTGATATGCTGTGTAGTTGTTGGAACTCACTAAGCCGTGTGCTTATCCTTTCCCTTTTAAATTACCATTTCAGGTTGTACAGGTGAAAATGACGGACAGGCATGACGGGTACACACTGATGCTACTTATGTGGAGATTTATGCGGTGAACTGATGTTTAAATGATTTCTAAATATCTTCAAAATGTTAATTATTGAATAAATTGATATTTATTTAAATGAAGATGTTTTATTAAAAACCGGGTGTTACAAGTTGGTATCAGAGCCAAGGCTTGAGTGAATCAGACTCACTTGATGGGTTTTGATCTCAAGCTTGAGACTTAAAAGTTTTCTTTGAAAATATTTTTACAAGAAATTATAAGTTGTTTTTCGAGTAAGGGGTTAAATGAATGTTGTTGCAAAGCCGCAGTGTGTACCGTCAGCCGACGTCAGTGGGGAAAAGGTTAAGTGCTTAGTCTTTGTTGCTATTTCTGTAATATATGTGTGCTTAAATGTCATTACAGTGTAGGCAGTAGGAACTAAATAGTCCTAGAATTTTTGAGTTGGCCAAGTTGCATGTTCCTTGATAAGTGATATCCATAAGGTAAATCCTTTTATGTGAAAAATTTTCTACGACTATGTTCGTAAAACAACTTGGGTATATGTGGTAAAATTATCGTGAGAAGTAAATTGGGGACTTCTGAACAAGTCCTGAAACGAATGAGGATATGTGTTGAAGATAGTAGTAAGAGCTTCTACTATTGAAAGCACAGGATCCGCGTTCGAATTGGGAGTTGGTCATGAGCAATCCAATAAGCTGAGGGTATAACTAATCAATGTGTATGCTGATAAGCTGTATTTATACTATCCAATCTATTGATTGGCAATCATAGAATTTATTAGGAATAATTGGGACACTGGTTGGGTTACTCGAAAGATTTAGAATCTGGCGACGTTTCTTTTCTTAGTAGTTAATTAGTGAACAGTTGATGTGACTATGGTGGATGAGCTGTGTAAAAATGATACATTAAGTCCCTTCGTTACTAAGAAAAGCACAGATAGTGGATAATAAAAAGAAGATGTTGATCGCTAAAATAGTTGATTTTGATCGACTATAAATAAACATAATGTTATTTAGAGAAGAGCATAAGTCGTAAATTTCATTTCCAGATATGGAGATATATGTGAGGCTTCCAGGTCATCTACAGTTGCTGGTTAACAAGTTTTATATACGAAGTGTGTCAGACGACTGTAGTACGATAATGATGAAGGCTGAGGATGTATGTGAGCGTATCAGCAGAAATTGGGATGCAGTAACTGGATGGCATAATTTGGAAGAAGACATACGTGAACTAAAGCAGTATATAGATGTGAAAAGTATACGTACAAATATACGTGTACATGCTAGAAACATAAGGTTTTATACGTGGTGTTGTATGTTTGCAGAATTAGAGTTTTATCCATTCCCGTACAAAAGATGTACGTGTATACGGGATGGACATATAATAACAACTCGTGAGAGTGCAGATGACATAGTGGTGTGGCGTAAGGGTATTCATGTAGGTAGTGAATACTATGAACGAATATATCATAATAGGCTAGATGTGGCCTATCAGTGTATCATGTACTTAAAATATGTTAGTATATGAAAATAATGAGTTGAGGAAATATTGCTAACTGACCAAGATAACTATCTTGTTAGCATATGTGTGTTGGGTAAATGACTAAGTGAATACCTCTTAAGTAGGTAACCCGTAGGCAAGTAACCGTGGATAAACTGTGTCGGTAGCTGGTTGAATATCTAGTTGATATTAGCTGTGTGGACGAATATGTAAGTATTAAGTGGTGATAACCATGGATATGGTATCCTATGGTGGTGAAGATTTTGTAGTTGTATGTGGAGGCTGAGCTGATATGAGGATTCTTGGTGTCATGTGGTTGGTTGCAGAGCTGTGCAGTCGTATATGTGTTAACCGTTAAGCCTTTAGAGCGAAAAGCTGTTTATTCTGTGGGGCCACTTATACTTGTAGTTGGGACCACTTATTAGGTGGGGCTACTAGTATTGTGGTTGGGACCACTTATGCTATGGGGCTACTTGTACTTGTGGTTGGGACCACTTATTCCGTGGGGCCACTGGTAACTTGTAGTTGTGACCATTTATTCTGGGGGTTAATAGTACTTGTGGTTGTGACCACTTATTTAGTGGGGCCACATTTGGTAAGACCACATATGTGTTGTGGATCTTATGAGCAGTAATTGTGGTGGGACCACATACAATTGTTGTGATGGCTTTATTGGCTGGCAGTTCTAACACACATACAGTTGGGTGTTTGGTGAATAGCTGAGCTGTTGAGGTTGTTAAGAGCAGGGGTTGTGATATGATGTGGTGAACATGTGATTATACGATGCATAACAAGTACCTTGCATCCATGATGTCTGTATTGTGAGTGTATGAGATTACATAACGAGTACTTTGTAGTCTCAATAGGTTGGCCTAGTTGATTAGAGGTGGTTAATGTGCCGGTATTGTGGTAATACCCTTTGGGTTTACTAATAGAACCGAATTGTGTTGAAATAGGGAATGATTGAAAGGAAGAATAAGTGTATGCCAACGCTGGAGATTCCGGGGACGGAATCTTATAAAGGGGGGGAGAACTTGTAACGGCCATTTTTCAAAAAAAAAAAAAAAAAAAAAAAAATGTTGTGAATAGTAACTCCGGCGTGAATAGTAACTCCGGCATGAATAGTAACTCCGGCATGAATAGTACTCCGGCGTGAATAGTACCCGAGAAATGAAGTAAGCGCTTACCTCGTGATGACGTCGACGATAATGTCGTGATGACGTCGTGATGATGTCGACGATGATGTCGTGATGACGTCGTGATGACGTCGTGAATAGTGTTTTCAAGCCCTATAAATAGAGGCCCAACTTCTTCATTTCAACCCACAACAAACACCAAACAACCTTACGATATCGAGGAGTGTTCTGGTTAGGAAAATAGGTCGGGAGGAGTTAGGAGCGAGCGGTAGCTGGTAACAAGGTGCTCGGGAAGTGTTGGAAGAGCGGAACGGGAAACGTACCAAGGCTTTGAACACCAATCTTGAGTGAGTAATCACTATTGTATTTCTCTACTAGTTTATAAGTGTTAAACTATAATATGTAGAGGTTATATTATTCGTAATTCCAAAAATAATACCGAGCGATTTACTTACGAGGATGGTGTCTAGGCCGATTACTTGGGATCTGGTTGTTGGATTTTCCGAAAGGCTAAAATGCTGAAAGGATCCTGCCACCCCAACTAATCTTCTACCTGGCTATCCTTTACTTGATAAATCACGAGGTATCATGTTGGAATTATGGAAGAGTTTAATGATACAACTATAATATAGTTAAGAATTAAAGAGTGATAAATGTCTTACGGTGTTAACAGTTAAAGAGGGAATACGAAGCAGAGATAAACGTTGTAGTCGACTATAATCAGGTGAGTTTCTCACTACATTGTGTGGAGGTTATATATGCTTTACCGTATTTTTGTGTGCTTATAAGATGTTTATAAGATGTTGGTAAATAGTACCAAGTTGTGTGTATATTATTGATATATATCTTTCTGTTATAATTGTATGGGTTGGGTTATGGTGTGTGTGGGTTCGACGTACTGAGTAATATAGAGATACGTGCAAAATACACTGAGCAGATACGCATGACTTGACGTACAAGGTATGCGCGACTCTAAATGCTGAGCAGGGGAATTAGATTTACTGAGCAGATACGTATAGGAGGATATAGTCCAATATACTGGGTAGAGCATATTAGGTGACGTGTGGTTGTATTTTTTTTTGTTAGGGGTAAAGTATGTGTAGCTGATATGCTGTGTAGTTGTTGGAACTCACTAAGCCGTGTGCTTATCCTTTCCCTTTTAAATTACCATTTCAGGTTGTACAGGTGAAAATGACGGACAGGCATGACGGGTACACACTGATGCTACTTATGTGGAGATTTATGCGGTGAACTGATGTTTAAATGATTTCTAAATATCTTCAAAATGTTAATTATTGAATAAATTGATATTTATTTAAATGAAGATGTTTTATTAAAAACCGGGTGTTACAGTTCGGCACGGTGCACCATACAATGCTTCAAAAGGTGTCATTTGTATACTGGAGTGGTATGTGTTGTTGTAGGCAAACTCTACTAAAGGCAGGTGATCTTCCCAGCTGCCTCCAAAATCAATTATGCAAGCTCTGAGCATATCTTCAAGTGTCTGTATCGTCCTTTCCGACTGTCCATCTGTCTGAGGATGATAAGCAGTACTCAGCAAAGCTTTAGTGCCAAAATGTTTCTGAAAACTCTGCCAGAAATGTGAATTGAAGCGACTATCTCTATCCAAGACAATTGAAGTCGGCACTCCGTGTCGTCTCACCACTTCCCTAATATAGATCTCGGCCAGCTTTGACACTTGATAATCTTCTCGGATTGGAGTGAAATGAGCAGACTTCGTTAACCTATCAACAATCACCCATATCGAATCATGTCCTCGTGGAGTTCGAGGCAACTTTGTGATGAAGATGGGGATTTAACTTATACTTGCCGGACGTTAGAGAATGCAACAAATATGAATGAGCCTGTTTACCGTGAAGTGTACCTACAGTTCCTTGCTAGCTATTACTTTGACCACAAGCAGAGGGGCATGGATACCGAGGAGACTGTGAGATTTCGTCTGGAAAATCACGACCGCAGTTGTACCTTGCGGGAATTCGGGTACCGCATCGGGCTGTACACCGAGGAGGAGTCGAACTCACCGGCATTCGAGGTGTTCCACAGGCGCGCTAGCCGAACTATGGGGGATTCCTTTTCCCCAGCCGAGTACTGGGGCACGATAGCTTCCACCCGGTACCACGAGAACACGGTCCGGGAATGCTACATGCACCTGCCAGCCCACCGCATGTTGCACCGGCTGATCACCACCATGCTGTGGCTGCGTGCGGATGAAGAAAAGGTACTTGACACGCGCAGCGGTCGTCGTGCGGTCAAAAATAAGAGAATTACCTAACACACACTAGTATAGCGGTAGTCAGGGTCGATCCACAGGAGCTTCGTGGTTAGACTAGATGAGAGATTACCAACTAATAGTGTCACAGCTATAGTCGGAGGATTTGGTTTCTATTTTCCTATCACTAGCAAATGAGACAATGCTCAAATACTCAAGCCAAGCTAAGCTATGTCCAAATGTCCTAGTCACTTTTTGAAATCAGAAGTACATCTCTGACTCAGAAGCAATCAAGGGCATCCACACTAACCAAACCAAGCAAAGCATAAACTACCACTAGTTAAGTCCTATGGAACAGTTACTAGCCAAGGTTTAATGCTTACCAAATAACCTAATTAGCTACTGATTTCAGCTAAGAAAAACAGTCCTAACAAGGTCCAAAACAATATCCAAAAACACAATCAAACAATCAATCAAACACAAATACTCAAAACACCGAAAAGCTAAGATTAAAAGTAACCAAATGCTTTTCATTCACCACACTGAATTTCAATCACAAAACAGTAACCAAAATGTTTCTAAAACAGAAACCTAAATGCTCAAAGTCAGTGGTTGTCACTCCCAAAGACTTTAGCTACAAAACTACTTTCTACCAAAATGAAATTGAAGTCAAAAACATAAAATACCAATTATGACCTTGCTGAAATGGAATCCTGGAGTCAAAGAGCTTCTGATCGATCTTACACCCGGTTCTTTGCTAGGGTTTTCGGCTGGAAATGCATCTATTTATACTTGCAAATTTCCCGCAACCGCGCCGCGCAGAAGTGAAATCCGCGGCGCGCGTACTTATCTTTCCCCGTTTCTTCGGAATTTAAATGTGTTCCACCGCCTTAAGCCCGCGTCGCGCAATTCTCAAATCCGCGGCGCGCGCACGACTTCTCTTGATTTTCCATTCTTTCCATCTTTTTTCCTTTTGTACACCTTTAGTCCCTGTTTTTATTCTTTTTCTCCAGACAAGTCCTGGCACGAAAAGTGAGAATACCCAGACATATTTGATATAATTTTATCAAGAACAGGGCTCAACAATGCCTAAAATACTTGATATCACTAGGCGTTGTCAAACACCCCACACTTGTGCCTTGCTTGTCCCCAAGCAAGAGAGTTTTTAACAAATTATAATAGAGAATCAAACAATTTTTGACTGTGTTTAGTTTCAAAGTTTATTGCTCTTTGAGTTAG
Organism: Cichorium intybus; assembly: GCA_023525715.1. Classification (NCBI taxonomy): domain Eukaryota; kingdom Viridiplantae; phylum Streptophyta; class Magnoliopsida; order Asterales; family Asteraceae; genus Cichorium; species Cichorium intybus. Next base: position 41,444,987 of record CM042016.1, on the reverse strand, counting down.
AGTGGAATAGTTCGTGAGAACATAATCAGAGTTGTTCTTTGGAATTCATGGTTTTCTAAAGAACCCTTGATTACAAACTTTCTGTCCACAATGAAGTGTACTTACTCGTTCAGATTCTAAAGGCCATTAAGGAATTGTCCATGACTTTCGATGTTGTCCGTGTAGCGAGCTTTCAGAAATACCATCCCAGACCAGACGATCTTAGGTGGTAAGGTGCATAAGGCCCACCCATTTTAGACCTACCGGCTCGAACAACAAAGGCCACTGACTGACTTTTCCTTCCTAAATTCCAATCCTAAAACGGCTCAATCTTCTAAACTCGTAAAACTCAACTTATTTGACTAACTAATAGCATGATCACAACTAAACAGTATTTCTTGAAAAATACTAATGCTATCACAATCACAAACCATTCATTTCAAAATTGCAATTTATTAAAAAATTTTGAAAAAGTTTGCTAAAAATTTGAAAAATCGATCATTTCTGCAAAAAATTTCAAAAATTCTCTTTCGACCGTCCACACCCCACACTTAAAACCGTACAACGTCCCCGTTGTACAAAAATTATTTCAAAGCAAGGGAGAAAGAGTTACCCCTTTTTGGACGATGGACTGCTTGGTGCTCAATATCACAGGTATAATGCGTACAAATGGATCCTTGAGTTCGTATTCTGGAGTTGTAGCGCTACAGTGAACACACCGGTGGTCGAGACAAGTGGGGGGGCACGGTGACCCCACACTTGTCTGAGACAACTCCCTCTCAGATTGGTATATCATGCATCACTTAACAAATAAATTAAAAACATACATGACAGAAATATAAAATATACAGATAGATGTGTCATAAGTTTATACATATATCCCAAAAAGAATAAAAAGAAAGAAAGAAAAGAGAAAAAGGTACATCAATCGCTACCAGGCGGCCTGGAAGGTCCGGCTTCATGATCGTGGGACCTGGCGGGGAATGGTCGAGGGTGTCTGCCCTGGGCCGATGTGGTCTGAATAAGTACCTCCCCGATCTACTCGAGCTGGTCCAAAACTATCGTGAGCTGACTGACAATGCCTAGTGATATCAAGTATTTTAGGCGTTGTTGAGCCCTGTTCTTGGTCAAATTATATCAAATATGCATGGGTATTCTCACTTTTCGTGTCAGGACTTGTCTGGAGAAAAAGAACAGAAACAGGGACTAAAAGTGTACAAAAAGGAAAAAGCATGGAAAGAATGAAAAATCAAGAGAAGACGTACGCGCGTCGCGGATTTATCTCCTGCGCGACGCGGATGTAAGGCGGTGGAACACATTTTGAATGACGAAAAAACGGGGAACGGATAAGTACGCGCGCCGCGGATTTCACATTTGCGCGGCGCGGTCACGGGAAATTTGCAACTATAAATAGAGGCATTTCCAGCCGAAAACCCTAGCAAAGACCTGGTGTAAACATCGACCTAGAAGCTCTTTGACTCGAGGATTCCATTTCAGAAGCTGTAATTTGGTATTTTCATGTTTTAGATTTTATTTCATTTTAGTTAAACATTTGTAAGCTTTGAGTTGAATCTTTGGGTGTGACAACCATTGAATTCTAGCTTAAGGTTCTCTTTTTTAGTAGTTTTGGTTACTGATTTGATGTTTGGATATTGGTTTGAGTGAATGAAATCATTCGGTTACCATAAATATTGATTTTTCGGTATTTCGGATGCTTGTTGGAGTTTTGATTGTTTGATTGTGATTGGATTTTGTTTGTGGTTTGGTTAGGACGGTTTTCCCTTGCTGAAAACAGTAGCTAACTTAGTTATATTGAGCATTAAATCTTGGCTATTAACCGTCCCATAGGATTGTTAGTTATTAGCTAGTTTATGCTGTGCTTGGTTTTGCTAGTTTGAATGCCTTCAATTGCTCCTGATTCAGAGATGTACTTCTGAGTTCAGAAAGTAACTAGGTCATTTGGACATAGCTAAGCTTGGCTTGGGTGTTGAATATTGCTTTGAGGTAGAAAGATAGAAATTAGTTCCTCCGACTATAGCCGTGACACTATCAGTTGGTAATCTCTCATCTAGGCTAACCACGTAGCTCCTGTGGATCGACCCTGACTCCGCTATACTAGTGAATGTTAGGTTATTTCTTATTTTTGACCGCATGACGACCTCTGCGTGTACGTCAAATTTTGGCGCCGTTGCCGGGGAGCTGTGAGCTTAGAATAGGTGAGTAGTAGGAATTTGTTTCTTGCTTTTTGAAATTTCATTTTTGGGTTAATTTCATTTTGGTTTTGATTTTTGTGGGCGTGTTGCATTAGTGCATGCGTACCCGCAGGGGAGAGAAATCATCCCCATTACAGTTTGATTCTGAAATTGAACGTACTGCGCGCAAACTCCGTGCCCGTAGGCATTTAAGCATCATGAATTATAGTCAAGTTAGCAGTAGTCCGGTTAGTGTTGCCCAGGATCCGTCAGGAGAGGCAACGGGGAGGTTTCCTATTCCCCCATTATCAGAATTCCAATTTGGAAGTTCGAGTGCGTCTGGTGGTGTAGTTTCAACCCCTACACCCATACCATCATGCACTCCGCCATCTATTCCACCATTTTTACCCGCTTCTCAACCACAATCCACCAATCCCTTTACATCTGCTATGACTTGGGGAGAGCCGACCCGAGATGGCACCCCAACCCCTAGACAGCATACACCAACATCACAACCACAACCAGCCCTCTTTAAACCTCAACCTACATACCAACCAACACAGCCTATACACTTTCAACCACCGCCTCAACCGCAATACCAATACCCAGAGACGGAGGAAGTGTACGACGAGGAAGATGAAGGATGGGTGCCACCGGCACCACAACCACAATGGAACCGAGGTCGGGGACCTCCCAGGCGAGCACCACCATACCAACCAGGTCAGCGGGAGTACAATGATCATCTTTACGGTAACCCCGCTCAACCCTTACATTTTGCACAACCGAGACGGCAATCGGTTGCATCACATTTCCAACCGCGGGAATATGATGATTCGTCGCCAATCTATATTCCTGATAACATAGATTCACAAGTAGAAATCAGATCCCAGTTATTAGGAATATTACCAGAATTCAGAGGGTATAAGCAGGATGATCCCTATAATCATTTATATGAATTTTTAGCGATCGCTAATGCTAACAATCCCAGAAACACAAATAGAAATATTTTTAGGCTTAGACTGTTCCCGTTCACTCTTAAGGATAAAGCCAAGTATTGGTTCACGTCGTTGCCATCAAACAGTATCACTACGTGGGATCAACTCAAAGCGAAGTTCCTTCAGGAATTTTACCCAGCGAGCAAAACAACTGAAATCAGAAGAGTTATCCAGGATTTTCAGCAAAAGCCTGGAGAGGCTTTTCATGAAGCTTTTGACAGATTAAAGGAGTTACTGCGATCTTGTCCACATCACGAGATTCCCAGATGGCAATTGGTCAAGTTATTCTTCGAGGGAGTTAGCGAGACACACCAAGCCATGATAAATGCCTCCTCCAGTGGGACATTTATGTGGCAAGACCCAGAAGAAGCCTGGCAGTTTTTGGAGCAGTTGAGTAATGGCTCCAAAGCAAACTTCTCCACCAGGAAGACTACAAGTACGGCGGCAGCAGTAGGAGTTGACGCTGATTGGAAAAAGGAAGTGAAAATGGAAATCAGTGAATTGAACAGAAAGTTTGATAGGCTTATGGCAACATTACAAAATGGACCGCCAAATTCGTCACAAGAAGGTCAAGGAGGATCTAGGATGCAGGAAGCTAATCAAGTTTATGGCCAGGGTCAAGGTCAACACAATAATGGACGACCCTACAGGCCATACAACCAAGGACAACAACAAAATTTCAGGCAGAACAATTATCAGAATCAATCGAATAGTCAGCCTAGAAACCAGCAGCCTGCAAACAATGGCAACAACAACAACAACAACAGGGGACCCACCAACGCTACCAACAATGCTCCAGGGACCCAAGAAGAGATGATATCAAAGATGTATGATATGGTCACAGCAACACAACAACAATCTCAGGCGAACGCAAAGGCCATCGCAAATATGGAAAGACAAATAGGTCAAATGGCTGCAGACCAACAAAAGAGAGATAATGGCAAATTGCCTAATGCTACTGAAGTCAATCCTACTCATAATCAACGTCCAGGGAAGGAGCAAGTCAATACTGTTGAATCAGGATGGCTAAAGGTTACTCTGGAGGATTTGTTCGAGGTAGGGAATGAAGTGGAACCAGGGGAAGAAGGAAAGGCTTTAAAAAGCGAGGAAGGTAAAAAAGAAGGAGTTCCGGTTGAGAATGGCACTCAACCCGAAATAGATGAAGAGGTCCAAAAGGAAGAGCAACCAACGATTGCAGGGATTAAGCAAAAGAAGAAGAATAAGAAAGAAAAGAAGAAGCAGGAAGTAACTAGATCAACGGGACCCTTAATGAATCAGCCCCTATGGGATGAGCTTAAGGATGCCCCCGAGGACACCAGGATTTTACAAGAAATGTGCGAACAAAATGGGAAGAACAAGGTACCTACACCGAAAACAGTGAGATTGACTATGAGGGCTAGCGAAGCATTATTGGGAACACTACCCAAGAAGGAGAAGGACCCTGGATCACCATTGATCACTACAACCGTAGGGGACGTGGTTATTCGAAACACCTTATTAGATTTGGGAGCAAGTGTTAACATCTTGCCGGGATATCTGTATGACAAATACAAGAATGAAGAAATCGAGCCAGCTGAAGTTGTACTGCAGTTGGCTGACCAATCAACTAAGGTATCTAGGGGAAAGCTAACCAATGTCATAGTCAAAGTTGGCGACTTTTTCTATCCCGTGGATTTTCTGGTGATGGAATATGAAAGTCCGGACGATGCGCCTGCGCTTATCTTAGGACGGCCATTCCTAGCTACTGCTGGTTCAGTGATCGACTGCAAGACTGAAGACATGGATATTTTCTTCGGGACCAGGAAAAGGAGATTGAATATGTTTGGGAATCCAATTTCGTTACCTTCGGAAGAAAACGGCAAACCAGCAGACAGAAAAACATTAATGGAGCCAGGAACCAGAAGCAAAGAAAAGATATGGACACGTACTGGGGAGGGTGGAAAGGAAGAAATTCTAAAGGAGACCAAAAACCACCCGTTGTCCGCCATCGACAAGGAACAACTGCTGGAAATGATAGAGATGATGGAAGCAAGGCATCAGCAATATGAAAGAGAATCCAGAAAACGAGAGGCGAATGTTTTCGAGCTATTGAAATCTCAACAACAATGGATGAGTGGTGTGAGTGATCGGATGACCCAACTCACATCCCTTATGACAATGATGGCTAATAATTTCATGCCAGAATATCAGCAAATGTCATCAAGAGGCCAAGAAGAAGAAGAAGGGTCAGCTTAGGAGCAGCACGTCTGGCTGAAGACGTTAAACTTAGCGCTTGTTGGGAGGCAACCCAGCGTGTCATAAGTAGGTTTTATATTTCTTAGGATTAATTTAGAAAATACATCAATCGTTTGCAGGTATTAGAGGTTTGAAGCAAGTGTGGGGTCGTGTGAAAAGGTTTTGAAATCCTCAAGACCGCGCCGCGGGTTTTGGAATTGCGCGACGCGAGTTCGAAACTCAACCCGATGCGCAGGGGCTGAATTAGCGACACGCGCGCCGCGGGAACGAGAAATGCGCGCCGCGGGAAACGATCAGACGGTTTTCGCCTTTATCCGGTGAGCCGCGGCTCACAACTCAAATCACACGAGTCGGAGCTCTGGTGATCAAAAATTTCTTGCAATTTTTCTTGCTTATTGTGTTTCTACTACCGAGGTACGCTCTTTTAACTATCTATTAGCTGTTTAAACTAGTTATTAGGTAGTTAATTTTAGGGTTTTATTCCAAAAAGTTCAAAAACTTAGAATCACTAATGCTAGCCCATCGGGTGTTTGTTTTGCCAAATGGACACCCTAGATGAGCTAATCGGAACCTAGGCTACCTTGTGGTATGTTTATAATGAGATTTAGCTGGTTAAAATGGGGATTTGATCCCGGGTTTTGAAACAGGCGTACGCCGTGCCGCGCCATGGCTCTTGGGCCGCGCCGCGGTGCGGTGGGGAAGAAAAAGGACTGATTTTGCAAAAAATTTTGTTTTGTGGACATATTTTCTTTTTTGCAGATGATGTTCAGAATAGAGCACGCTTTCCTCCAGTTCCCCGCGGAGCTGGCCATTTCTGTCGAGTATAACTCGCGGAGGGATGCTTTGAGGAGTCGCCGGGTGTTAGAGGCGACGGTCATTGATCGAGATATTCTTCGAGACGCAGGGCTCTGGGGTGCGATCGAGCCGTTCTTACATCGCACCTGGACCCACGACGAGGCGTCATTCACGTGCAGAGGTTGGGACCGGATCATGGCCACTGACGAGGATGTGGTCTATACAGAGCTTCTCCTGGAGTTCCTGTCTACGGTCCATTTCGCTCCCAGGGCGGGAGACCCGCGTTCCCGGCTAGTACGTTTTCGCTTGGGAGGTGAGCACAGGGAGTGCAACCTCCGGGAGTTTAGGAGGCGCACAGGCATCTACATTGCCGCGGACCTCCAGCACCGATATTTCACCCGATTCTTCGGGTCTTGCATTCAGGGGGAGCCGGACAGGGCTCCCAACATGGAGGTTTGGGCATCGCTGTCTAACGTCAGATATGAGGCAGGGGCCTCGAGGGAGAGCCACTTACGAGATCCTCTTCACCGTCTCATGCACCGGATCGTCTCCACCTCCATCATGCAGCGGGAGGGGGGCGAGAAGGTGTCGGGGGACGACATGACATTTTTGTGGGTCCTCCTCGACCCATCCAGGTTCCTCCACCTCCCTTTCGCCCTTGCGACCGCTTTCTCCACTCACGCGACCGACGCCTCCTCCAGCAGCCCATTAGCCAGGGGGTACTTCATTACCCGCCTGGCCCGTTCGTATGGCATCCTTACTGCCCCAGTAGCTGCCTCTTTGACTGCTCTGCCTCCATCGCGCACTCCAACACGCACTTTGGAGAGGATGTTGCTCATTGAGCAGCAGCGACCAGGGCAGTACATTCGGGCTCCGATCGAGCCTCTTCAGGCACCTCAGCCTGCATACGCCCAGCCCGGCAGGAGACGCCGGAGGCCAGAGCCGCCAGCACCAGAGCCTGCACAGCCGCAGCCACAGCAGGATGACTCACCAGCCCTCAGCCGGCTGGAACCAGAGTCACGCGGATTGAGGGTTAGCTCACGAGAGTCTTGGACCAGCTCGAGTGGATTGGGGAGGTACTTATACAGATCGCATCAGCCCAGGGCAGACACCCCCGACCATTCCCAGCCAGATCCCACGATCACGAGGCTGGACCTTCCAGGCCGCCGGGTAGTGATTGATGTACTTTTCTTTTTTATTTTTCTTTCTTTCTTTTTATTTTTGGATATATGTATAAACTTATGACACATCTATATGTATATTATTTTTTCTGTCATGTGTGTTTTCATTTATTTGTTAAGTTGTGCATGATATACCAAATTAAGAGGGAGTTGTCTCAGACAAGTATGGGGTCACCGTGCCCCCTCCACTTGTCTTGACCACCGGCGTGTCCTACTGTAGCGCTACAACTCCAGCATATGAATCGAGGATCTTTTTGTACGCATTATACCTGTGATATGAAGCACCAAGCAGTCCATCGTCCAAAAAGGGGTACTCTTTCTCCCTTGCTTTGAAATAATTTTTGTACAACGGGGATGTTGTACGGTTTTAAGTGTGGGGTGTGGACGGTCGAAAGAGATATTTTTGAAATTTTTGCAGAACTGATCAATTTTTCAACTTTTAGCAATATTTTTCAAAATTTTTAATGAATTGCAATTTTGAAATGAATGGTTCGTGATTGTGATAGCATCAGTATTTTTCAAGAAATACTGTTTAGTTGTGATCAGGTTATTAGTTAGTCAAATAAGTTGAGTTTTACGAGTTTAGAAGATTGAGCCGTTTTAGGATTGGAATTTAGGAAGGAAAAGTCAATCTGTGGCCTTTGTTGTTCGAGCCGGTAAGTCTAAAATGGGTGGGCCTTATGCACCTTACCACCTAAGATCGTCTGGTCTGGGATGGTATTTCTGAAAGCTCGCTACACGGACAACATCGAAGTCATGGACAATTCCTTAATGGCCTTTAGAATCTGTACGAGTAAGTACACTATATTGTGGACAGAAAGTTTGTAATCAAGGGTTCTTTAGAAAGCCATGAATTCCAAAGAACAACTCAATTATGTTTTCACAAACTATTCCATTCTAACTCGAAGAGCAATAAGCTTTGAAACTAAACACATTCAAAAACTGTTCGATTCTCTATTATAATTTGTTAAAAACTCTCTTGCTTGGGGACAAGCAAGGCACAAGTATGGGGTGTTTGACAACGCCTAGTGATATCAAGTATTTTAGGCGATGTTGAGCCCTGTTCTTGGTCAAATTATATCAAATATGCATGGGTATTCTCACTTTTCGTGTCATGACTTGTCTGGAGAAAAAGAACAGAAACAGGGACTAAAAGTGTACAAAAAGGAAAAAGCATGGAAAGAATGAAAAATCAAGAGAAGTCGTACGCGCGCCGCGGATTTATCTCCTGCGCGACGCGGATGTAAGGCGGTGGAACACATTTGAATGACGAAAAAACGGGGAACGGATAAGTACGCACGCCGCGGATTTCACATTTGCGCGGCGCGGTCACGGGAAATTTGCAACTATAAATAGAGGCATTTCCAGCCGAAAACCCTAGCAAAGACCTGGTGTAAACATCGACCTAGAAGCTCTTTGACTCGAGGATTCCATTTCAGAAGCTGTAATTTGGTATTTTCATGTTTTAGATTTTATTTCATTTTAGTTAAACATTTGTAAGCTTTGAGTTGAATCTTTGGGTGTGACAACCATTGAATTCTAGCTTAAGGTTCTCTTTTTTAGTAGTTTTGGTTACTGATTTGATGTTTGGATATTGGTTTGAGTGAATGAAATCATTCGGTTACCATAAATATTGATTTTTCGGTATTTCGGATGCTTGTTGGAGTTTTGATTGTTTGATTGTGATTGGATTTTGTTTGTGGTTTGGTTAGGACGGTTTTCCCTTGCTGAAAACAGTAGCTAACTTAGTTATATTGAGCATTAAATCTTGGCTATTAACCGTCCCATAGGATTGTTAGTTATTAGCTAGTTTATGCTGTGCTTGGTTTTGCTAGTTTGAATGCCTTCAATTGCTCCTGATTCAGAGATGTACTTCTGAGTTCAGAAAGTAACTAGGTCATTTGGACATAGCTAAGCTTGGCTTGGGTGTTGAATATTGCTTTGAGGTAGAAAGATAGAAATTAGTTCCTCCGACTATAGCCGTGACACTATCAGTTGGTAATCTCTCATCTAGGCTAACCACGTAGCTCCTGTGGATCGACCCTGACTCCGCTATACTAGTGAATGTTAGGTTATTTCTTATTTTTGACCGCATGACGACCTCTGCGTGTACGTCAAATTTTGGCGCCGTTGCCGGGGAGCTGTGAGCTTAGAATAGGTGAGTAGTAGGAATTTGTTTCTTGCTTTTTGAAATTTCATTTTTGGGTTAATTTCATTTTGGTTTTGATTTTTGTGGGGGTGTTGCATTAGTGCATGCGTACCCGCAGGGGAGAGAAATCATCCCCATTACAGTTTGATTCTGAAATTGAACGTACTGCGCGCAAACTCCGTGCCCGTAGGCATTTAAGCATCATGAATTATAGTCAAGTTAGCAGTAGTCCGGTTAGTGTTGCCCAGGATCCGTCAGGAGAGGCAACGGGGAGGTTTCCTATTCCCCCATTATCAGAATTCCAATTTGGAAGTTCGAGTGCGTCTGGTGGTGTAGTTTCAACCCCTACACCCATACCATCATGCACTCCGCCATCTATTCCACCATTTTTACCCGCTTCTCAACCACAATCCACCAATCCCTTTACATCTGCTATGACTTGGGGAGAGCCGACCCGAGATGGCACCCCAACCCCTAGACAGCATACACCAACATCACAACCACAACCAGCCCTCTTTAAACCTCAACCTACATACCAACCAACACAGCCTATACACTTTCAACCACCGCCTCAACCGCAATACCAATACCCAGAGACGGAGGAAGTGTACGACGAGGAAGATGAAGGATGGGTGCCACCGGCACCACAACCACAATGGAACCGAGGTCGGGGACCTCCCAGGCGAGCACCACCATACCAACCAGGTCAGCGGGAGTACAATGATCATCTTTACGGTAACCCCGCTCAACCCTTACATTTTGCACAACCGAGACGGCAATCGGTTGCATCACATTTCCAACCGCGGGAATATGATGATTCGTCGCCAATCTATATTCCTGATAACATAGATTCACAAGTAGAAATCAGATCCCAGTTATTAGGAATATTACCAGAATTCAGAGGGTATAAGCAGGATGATCCCTATAATCATTTATATGAATTTTTAGCGATCGCTAATGCTAACAATCCCAGAAACACAAATAGAAATATTTTTAGGCTTAGACTGTTCCCGTTCACTCTTAAGGATAAAGCCAAGTATTGGTTCACGTCGTTGCCATCAAACAGTATCACTACGTGGGATCAACTCAAAGCGAAGTTCCTTCAGGAATTTTACCCAGCGAGCAAAACAACTGAAATCAGAAGAGTTATCCAGGATTTTCAGCAAAAGCCTGGAGAGGCTTTTCATGAAGCTTTTGACAGATTAAAGGAGTTACTGCGATCTTGTCCACATCACGAGATTCCCAGATGGCAATTGGTCAAGTTATTCTTCGAGGGAGTTAGCGAGACACACCAAGCCATGATAAATGCCTCCTCCAGTGGGACATTTATGTGGCAAGACCCAGAAGAAGCCTGGCAGTTTTTGGAGCAGTTGAGTAATGGCTCCAAAGCAAACTTCTCCACCAGGAAGACTACAAGTACGGCGGCAGCAGTAGGAGTTGACGCTGATTGGAAAAAGGAAGTGAAAATGGAAATCAGTGAATTGAACAGAAAGTTTGATAGGCTTATGGCAACATTACAAAATGGACCGCCAAATTCGTCACAAGAAGGTCAAGGAGGATCTAGGATGCAGGAAGCTAATCAAGTTTATGGCCAGGGTCAAGGTCAACACAATAATGGACGACCCTACAGGCCATACAACCAAGGACAACAACAAAATTTCAGGCAGAACAATTATCAGAATCAATCGAATAGTCAGCCTAGAAACCAGCAGCCTGCAAACAATGGCAACAACAACAACAACAACAGGGGACCCACCAACGCTACCAACAATGCTCCAGGGACCCAAGAAGAGATGATATCAAAGATGTATGATATGGTCACAGCAACACAACAACAATCTCAGGCGAACGCAAAGGCCATCGCAAATATGGAAAGACAAATAGGTCAAATGGCTGCAGACCAACAAAAGAGAGATAATGGCAAATTGCCTAATGCTACTGAAGTCAATCCTACTCATAATCAACGTCCAGGGAAGGAGCAAGTCAATACTGTTGAATCAGGATGGCGAAAGGTTACTCTGGAGGATTTGTTCGAGGTAGGGAATGAAGTGGAACCAGGGGAAGAAGGAAAGGCTTTAAAAAGCGAGGAAGGTAAAAAAGAAGGAGTTCCGGTTGAGAATGGCACTCAACCCGAAATAGATGAAGAGGTCCAAAAGGAAGAGCAACCAACGATTGCAGGGATTAAGCAAAAGAAGAAGAATAAGAAAGAAAAGAAGAAGCAGGAAGTAACTAGATCAACGGGACCCTTAATGAATCAGCCCCTATGGGATGAGCTTAAGGATGCCCCCGAGGACACCAGGATTTTACAAGAAATGTGCGAACAAAATGGGAAGAACAAGGTACCTACACCGAAAACAGTGAGATTGACTATGAGGGCTAGCGAAGCATTATTGGGAACACTACCCAAGAAGGAGAAGGACCCTGGATCACCATTGATCACTACAACCGTAGGGGACGTGGTTATTCGAAACACCTTATTAGATTTGGGAGCAAGTGTTAACATCTTGCCGGGATATCTGTATGACAAATACAAGAATGAAGAAATCGAGCCAGCTGAAGTTGTACTGCAGTTGGCTGACCAATCAACTAAGGTATCTAGGGGAAAGCTAACCAATGTCATAGTCAAAGTTGGCGACTTTTTCTATCCCGTGGATTTTCTGGTGATGGAATATGAAAGTCCGGACGATGCGCCTGCGCTTATCTTAGGACGGCCATTCCTAGCTACTGCTGGTTCAGTGATCGACTGCAAGACTGAAGACATGGATATTTTATTCGGGACCAGGAAAAGGAGATTGAATATGTTTGGGAATCCAATTTCGTTACCTTCGGAAGAAAACGGCAAACCAGCAGACAGAAAAACATTAATGGAGCCAGGAACCAGAAGCAAAGAAAAGATATGGACACGTACTGGGGAGGGTGGAAAGGAAGAAATTCTAAAGGAGACCAAAAACCACCCGTTGTCCGCCATCGACAAGGAACAACTGCTGGAAATGATAGAGATGATGGAAGCAAGGCATCAGCAATATGAAAGAGAATCCAGAAAACGAGAGGCGAATGTTTTCGAGCTATTGAAATCTCAACAACAATGGATGAGTGGTGTGAGTGATCGGATGACCCAACTCACATCCCTTATGACAATGATGGCTAATAATTTCATGCCAGAATATCAGCAAATGTCATCAAGAGGCCAAGAAGAAGAAGAAGGGTCAGCTTAGGAGCAGCACGTCTGGCTGAAGACGTTAAACTTAGCGCTTGTTGGGAGGCAACCCAGCGTGTCATAAGTAGGTTTTATATTTCTTAGGATTAATTTAGAAAATACATCAATCGTTTGCAGGTATTAGAGGTTTGAAGCAAGTGTGGGGTCGTGTGAAAAGGTTTTGAAATCCTCAAGACCGCGCCGCGGGTTTTGGAATTGCGCGACGCGAGTTCGAAACTCAACCCGATGCGCAGGGGCTGAATTAGCGACACGCGCGCTGCGGGAACGAGAAATGCGCGCCGCGGGAAACGATCAGACGGTTTTCGCCTTTATCCGGTGAGCCGCGGCTCACAACTCAAATCACACGAGTCGGAGCTCTGGTGATCAAAAATTTCTTGCAATTTTTCTTGCTTATTGTGTTTCTACTACCGAGGTACGCTCTTTTAACTATCTATTAGCTGTTTAAACTAGTTATTAGGTAGTTAATTTTAGGGTTTTATTCCAAAAAGTTCAAAAACTTAGAATCACTAATGCTAGCCCATCGGGTGTTTGTTTTGCCAAATGGACACCCTAGATGAGCTAATCGGAACCTAGGCTACCTTGTGGTATGTTTATAATGAGATTTAGCTGGTTAAAATGGGGATTTGATCCCGGGTTTTGAAACAGGCGTACGCCGTGCCGCGCCATGGCTCTTGGGCCGCGCCGCGGTGCGGTGGGGAAGAAAAAGGACTGATTTTGCAAAAAATTTTGTTTTGTGGACATATTTTTTTTTTTGCAGATGATGTTCAGAATAGAGCACGCTTTCCTCCAGTTCCCCGCGGAGCTGGCCATTTCTGTCGAGTATAACTCGCGGAGGGATGCTTTGAGGAGTCGCCGGGTGTTAGAGGCGACGGTCATTGATCGAGATATTCTTCGAGACGCAGGGCTCTGGGGTGCGATCGAGCCGTTCTTACATCGCACCTGGACCCACGACGAGGCGTCATTCACGTGCAGAGGTTGGGACCGGATCATGGCCACTGACGAGGATGTGGTCTATACAGAGCTTCTCCTGGAGTTCCTGTCTACGGTCCATTTCGCTCCCAGGGCGGGAGACCCGCGTTCCCGGCTAGTACGTTTTCGCTTGGGAGGTGAGCACAGGGAGTGCAACCTCCGGGAGTTTAGGAGGCGCACAGGCATCTACATTGCCGCGGACCTCCAGCACCGATATTTCACCCGATTCTTCGGGTCTTGCATTTAGGGGGAGCCGGACAGGGCTCCCAACATGGAGGTTTGGGCATCGCTGTCCAACGTCAGATATGAGGCAGGGGCCTCGAGGGAGAGCCACTTACGAGATCCTCTTCACCGTCTCATGCACCGGATCGTCTCCACCTCCATCATGCAGCGGGAGGGGGGCGAGAAGGTGTCGGGGGACGACATGACATTTTTGTGGGTCCTCCTCGACCCATCCAGGTTCCTCCACCTCCCTTTCGCCCTTGCGACCGCTTTCTCCACTCACGCGACCGACGCCTCCTCCAGCAGCCCATTAGCCAGGGGGTACATCATTACCCGCCTGGCCCGTTCGTATGGCATCCTTACTGCCCCAGTAGCTGCCTCTTTGACTGCTCTGCCTCCATCGCGCACTCCAACACGCACTTTGGAGAGGATGTTGCTCATTGAGCAGCAGCGACCAGGGCAGTACATTCGGGCTCCGATCGAGCCTCTTCAGGCACCTCAGCCTGCATACGCCCAGCCCGGCAGGAGACGCCGGAGGCCAGAGCCGCCAGCACCAGAGCCTGCACAGCCGCAGCCACAGCAGGATGACTCACCAGCCCTCAGCCGGCTGGAACCAGAGTCACGCGGATTGAGGGTTAGCTCACGAGAGTCTTGGACCAGCTCGAGTGGATTGGGGAGGTACTTATACAGATCGCATCAGCCCAGGGCAGACACCCCCGACCATTCCCAGCCAGATCCCACGATCACGAGGCTGGACCTTCCAGGCCGCCGGGTAGTGATTGATGTACTTTTCTTTTTTATTTTTCTTTCTTTCTTTTTATTTTTGGATATATGTATAAACTTATGACACATCTATATGTATATTATTTTTTCTGTCATGTGTGTTTTCATTTATTTGTTAAGTTGTGCATGATATACCAAATTAAGAGGGAGTTGTCTCAGACAAGTGTGGGGTCACCGTGCCCCCTCCACTTGTCTTGACCACCGGCGTGTCCTACTGTAGCGCTACAACTCCAGCATATGAATCGAGGATCTTTTTGTACGCATTATACTTGTGATATGAAGCACCAAGCAGTCCATCGTCCAAAAAGGGGTACTCTTTCTCCCTTGCTTTGAAATAATTTTTGTACAACGGGGACGTTGTACGGTTTTAAGTGTGGGGTGTGGACGGTCGAAAGAGATATTTTTGAAATTTTTGCAGAACTGATCAATTTTTCAACTTTTAGCAATATTTTTCAAAATTTTTAATGAATTGCAATTTTGAAATGAATGGTTCGTGATTGTGATAGCATCAGTATTTTTCAAGAAATACTGTTTAGTTGTGATCAGGTTATTAGTTAGTCAAATAAGTTGAGTTTTACGAGTTTAGAAGATTGAGCCGTTTTAGGATTGGAATTTAGGAAGGAAAAGTCAATCTGTGGCCTTTGTTGTTCGAGCCGGTAAGTCTAAAATGGGTGGGCCTTATGCACCTTACCACCTAAGATCGTCTGGTCTGGGATGGTATTTCTGAAAGCTCGCTACACGGACAACATCGAAGTCATGGACAATTCCTTAATGGCCTTTAGAATCTGTACGAGTAAGTACACTATATTGTGGACAGAAAGTTTGTAATCAAGGGTTCTTTAGAAAGCCATGAATTCCAAAGAACAACTCAATTATGTTTTCACAAACTATTCCATTCTAACTCGAAGAGCAATAAGCTTTGAAACTAAACACATTCAAAAACTGTTCGATTCTCTATTATAATTTGTTAAAAACTCTCTTGCTTGGGGACAAGCAAGGCACAAGTATGGGGTGTTTGACAACGCCTAGTGATATCAAGTATTTTAGGCGTTGTTGAGCCCTGTTCTTGGTCAAATTATATCAAATATGCATGGGTATTCTCACTTTTCGTGTCATGACTTGTCTGGAGAAAAAGAACAGAAACAGGGACTAAAAGTGTACAAAAAGGAAAAAGCATGGAAAGAATGAAAAATCAAGAGAAGTCGTACGCGCGCCGCGGATTTATCTCCTGCGCGACGCGGATGTAAGGCGGTAGAACACATTTGAATGACGAAAAAACGGGGAACGGATAAGTACGCACGCCGCGGATTTCACATTTGCGCGGCGCGGTCACGGGAAATTTGCAACTATAAATAGAGGCATTTCCAGCCGAAAACCCTAGCAAAGACCTGGTGTAAACATCGACCTAGAAGCTCTTTGACTCGAGGATTCCATTTCAGAAGCTGTAATTTGGTATTTTCATGTTTTAGATTTTATTTCATTTTAGTTAAACATTTGTAAGCTTTGAGTTGAATCTTTGGGTGTGACAACCATTGAATTCTAGCTTAAGGTTCTGTTTTTTAGTAGTTTTGGTTACTGATTTGATGTTTGGATATTGGTTTGAGTGAATGAAATCATTCGGTTACCATAAATATTGATTTTTCGGTATTTCGGATGCTTGTTGGAGTTTTGATTGTTTGATTGTGATTGGATTTTGTTTGTGGTTTGGTTAGGACGGTTTTCCCTTGCTGAAAACAGTAGCTAACTTAGTTATATTGAGCATTAAATCTTGGCTATTAACCGTCCCATAGGATTGTTAGTTATTAGCTAGTTTATGCTGTGCTTGGTTTTGCTAGTTTGAATGCCTTCAATTGCTCCTGATTCAGAGATGTACTTCTGAGTTCAGAAAGTAACTAGGTCATTTGGACATAGCTAAGCTTGGCTTGGGTGTTGAATATTGCTTTGAGGTAGAAAGATAGAAATTAGTTCCTCCAACTATAGCCGTGACACTATCAGTTGCTAATCTCTCATCTAGGCTAACCACGTAGCTCCTGTGGATCGACCCTGACTACCACTGTACTAGTGTGTGTTAGGTATTTTTCTCTTATTTTTGACCGCACGACGACCTAGGCGTGTCAAATTTTGGCGCCGTTGCCGGGGAGCTGTGCGCTTAGGTTAGGTGAGTTGTAGGACTTAGTTTCTGATTTTTGATGTTTGATTTTAGTTTGCTGAATTTTGGTATGTGTACATCCTTATAATGGGTGATTACATGTACTCGGATCAATATTATGAAGATTATGAAAATCCGGCCGACACCTATTACGAGGATGGTTGCTACAATGGATCATTCGATGACAATGGATGGCGGACCGAGGAGTCATCTCAGCTTGAGAATTCTGTAACTTGGGCCCAACTTTGGGTATTCATGTATAACAACTACCATGAGCAGAAGGACCAGGCTGAAGCTCTTGAAAAAGTGCAAGCTTCTTTAGATAGGTTAGAGGAAAGTTTGAAATGTTCACCACCTTCGCCAGAACCGGAGGCGAGTGATTTTTATACCAATGATAATGTGTGTGAACTTGCATCATCTGAATATGTGATGGAAGGGCATACACCGTGGGAAAGTCAAGAGACCACTGAGATGGTCGAAAATGTTGTTGAGGAAGAGGTTGTAGGTGACAATGCTACCTCTGACTCAACAGCTTTTGATATGTTTGATGTTTTTGAAAATGTTAATAATGTTGATCTGGTGATGTGTGAACCCATACTATCACCAGACGATTTGATTGATGAGGATGTTGTGGAGGAGGCTGTAAGTGACAGTACAGACCCCAGCCCAATGACTCCCGAAATTGTTGAAATTTTTGATATTATTGAGGAAGGGGGTGTAAATGACAATATCACCCCCGACCCTGTAATTTTTGAAAATTTTGAAAAATTTGAAAATAAGGATCTGATGATGGGTGACTTTGTACCACCATCAGATCAAATAAGTCACTCACTCTGGGTTTCGATCCACCTGTTGAACGATGACCAAGAAGTTGATGCTGACGAATTGATATTTGAAAACAATAAACATGATTTTATCACCACTCATGATCCATTCATGAATGGAAAATTAGATGTGATCAATACCATCGATGAGGACATATGGAAGCATCCTGATATGTTGCTTTCCGATCCCATTCGATTGGAAAATTTTTATTGGTACTGCAAACCAAAATTGCAACCAGAAGATAGCATGCGTGACACTGGCAAAATAAGATCTGTAAAACAACTACTGGGAGCAGTCCTGGGCGCGCTTCACATCAAGCCAGTGATTTTAAAGAGGTATAGAAGGAAGGATCGAGCTTGGAGGTTCAAAGCTACTTCCAAGCACTCGCTGGAAATTATCAAAAGAAGGCAACTGGGCAGCAGCAGGGGATCTAGCAAGCCATTCGACCCAGGAAAGTTTGGAGGGTGGTGGATCAGCGAAAGGACGGTGGAAGCAGAAAAGCATCAAGGAAAGAAGGCGTATCACCCACCGTAGTTGTATAAGGAACACCACGTCTGGCTGAAGACGTTAAACTTAGCGCTTGTTGGGAGGCAACCCATCGTGTCATAAGTAGGTTTTATAGGATTAATTTAGAAAATACATCAATCGTTTGCAGGTATTAGTGGTTTGAAGCAAGTGTGGGGTCGTGTGAAAAGGTTTTGAAATCTTCAAGACCGCGCCGCGGGTTTTGGAATTGCGCGACGCGGGTTCGAAACTCAACCCGATGCGCAGGGGCTGAATTAGCGACACGCGCGCCGCGGGAACGAGAAATGCGCGCCGCGGGAAACGATCAGACGGTTTTCGCCTTTATCCGGTGAGCCGCGGCTCACAACTCAAATCACACGACTCGGAGCTCTGGTGATCAAAAATTTCTTGCAATTTTTCTTGCTTATTGTGTTTTTACTACCGAGGTACGCTCTTTTAACTATCTATTAGCTGTTTAAACTAGTTATTAGGTAGTTAATTTTAGGGTTTTATTCCAAAAAGTTCAAAAACTTAGAATCACTAATGCTAGCCCATAGGGTGTTTGTTTTGCCAAATGGACACCCTAGATGAGCTAATCGGAACCTAGGCTACCTTGTGGTATCATTAAATTGAGATTTAGCAGGTTAAAATGGGGATTTGATCCCGGGTTTTCAAACAGGCGTACGCCGCGCCGCGCCCTTGCTCTTGGGCCGCGCCGCGGTGCGGTGGGGAAGGAAAAGGACTGATTTTGCAAAAATTTCTTGTTTTGTGGCTATATTTTCTTTTGCAGATGATGTTCAGATTGGACCATGCCTTCCTTCAGTTTCCCGCAGAGCTTGACACTTCGGTGGAGTATACCTCGCGGAGGGACGCTTTGATTCATCGCCGGGTCCTTGAGGCAACGGTTATAGACCGAGACATCCAGAGGGACGCTGGGCTCTGGGGTGCGATTAAGCCATTCCTACATCGCACCTGGACCCACGAGGAGGCATCATTCACATGCCGTGGCTGGGACAGGATCATGGCCACGGACGAGGACGTGGTCTACACGGAGCTGCTACTGGAGTTCATCTCCACTGTCCATTTCGCTCCCAGGGCGGGAGACCCACGCTCTAGGATGGTACGCTTTCGCTTGGGAGGTGTGCACCGGGAGTGCAACCTCCGGGAGTTCGGGAGGAGCACTGGCATTTACACTGCCGCGGACCTCCAGCACCGATATTTCACCCGATTCTGCGGGTCTTGCATTCAGAGGGAGCCGGACAGGGCTCCCAACATGGAGGTTTGGGCATCACTGTCCAACGTCAGATATGAGGCAGGGGCCTCGAGGGAGAGCCACTTACGAGATCCTCTTCACCGTCTCATGCACCGGATCGTCTCCACCTCCATCATGCAGCGGGAGGGGGGCGAGAAGGTGTCGGGGGACGACATGACATTTTTGTGGGTCCTCCTCGACCCATCCAGGTTCCTCCACCTCCCTTTCGCCCTTGCGACCGCTTTCTCCACTCACGCGACCGGCGCCTCCTCCAGCAGCCCATTAGCCAGGGGGTACTTCATTACCCGCCTGGCCCGTTCGTATGGCATCCTTACTGCCCCAGTAGCTGCCTCTTTGACTGCTATGCCTCCATCGCGCACTCCAGCACGCACTTTGGAGAGGATGTTGCTCATTGAGCAGCAGCGACCAGGGCAGTACATTCGGGCTCCGATCGAGCCTCTTCAGGCACCCCAGCCTGCATACGCCCAGCCCGGCAGGAGACGCCGGAGGCCAGAGCCGCCAGCACCAGAGCCTGCACAGCCGCAACCACAGCAGGATGACTCACCAGCCCTCAGCCGGCTGGACGCCAGAGTCACGCGGATTGAGGGTCAGCTCACGAGAGTCTTGGACCAGCTCGAGTGGATTGGGGAGGTACTTATACAGATCGCATCAGCCCAGGGCAGACACCCCCGACCATTCCCAGCCAAATCCCACGATCACGAGGCTGGACCCTCCAGACCGCCTGGTAGCGATTGATGTACTTTTCTTTTTCTTTTTCTTTCTTTCTTTTTATTTTTGGATATATGTATAAACTTATGACACATCTATCTGTATATTATCTTTTCTGTCATGTGTGTTTTAATTTATTTGTTGAGTGATGCATGATATACCAAATTGAGAGGGAGTTGTCTCAGACAAGTGTGGGGTCACCGTGCCCCCTCCACTTGTCTTGACCACCGGCGTGTCCTACTGTAGCGCTACAACTCCAGCATATGAATCGAGGATCTTTTTGTACGCATTATACCTGTGATATGAAGCACCAAGCAGTCCATCGTCCAAAAAGGGGTACTCTTTCTCCCTTGCTTTGAAATAATTTTTGTACAACGGGGACGTTGTACGGTTTTAAGTGTGGAGTGTGGACGGTCGAAAGAGATATTTTTGAAATTTTTGCAGAACTGATCAATTTTTCAACTTTTAGCAATATTTTTCAAAATTTTTAATGAATTGCAATTTTGAAATGAATGGTTCGTGATTGTGATAGCATCAGTATTTTCCAAGAAATACTGTTTAGTTGTGATCAGGTTATTAGTTAGTCAAATAAGTTGAGTTTTACGAGTTTAGAAGATTGAGCCGTTTTAGGATTGGAATTTAGGAAGGAAAAGTCAATCTGTGGCCTTTGTTGTTCGAGCCGGTAAGTCTAAAGTGGGTGGGCCTTATGCACCTTACCACCTAAGATCGTCTGGTCTGGGATGATATTTCTGAAAGCTCGCTACACAGACAACATCGAAGTCATGGACAATTCCTTAATGGCCTTTAGAATCTGAACGAGTAAGTACACTATATTGTGGACAGAAAGTTTGTAATCAAGGGTTCTTTAGAAAGCCATGAATTCCAAAGAACAACTCAATTATGTTTTCACAAACTATTCCATTCTAACTCGAAGAGCAATAAGCTTTGAAACTAAACACATTCAAAAACTGTTCGATTCTCTATTATAATATGTTAAAAACTCTCTTGCTTGGGGACAAGCAAGGCACAAGTGTGGGGTGTTTGACAACGCCTAGTGATATCAAGTATTTT
Organism: Cichorium intybus; assembly: GCA_023525715.1. Lineage (NCBI taxonomy): Eukaryota > Viridiplantae > Streptophyta > Magnoliopsida > Asterales > Asteraceae > Cichorium > Cichorium intybus. The sequence continues at coordinate 41,423,740 of CM042016.1, read as the reverse complement.
AGGCATTGTTGAGCCCTGTTCTTGGTCAAATTATATCAAATATGCATGGGTATTCTCACTTTTCGTGTCAGGACTTGTCTGGAGAAAAAGAACAGAAACAGGGACTAAAAGTGTACAAAAAGGAAAAAGCATGGAAAGAATGAAAAATCAAGAGAAGACGTACGCGCGCCGCGGATTTATCTCCTGCGCGACGCGGATGTAAGGCGGTGGAACACATTTGAATGACGAAAAAACGGGGAACGGATAAGTACGCGCGCCGCGGATTTCACATTTGCGCGGCGCGGTCACGGGATATTTGCAACTATAAATAGAGGCATTTCCAGCCGAAAACCCTAGCAAAGACCTGGTGTAAACATCGACCTAGAAGCTCTTTGACTCGAGGATTCCATTTCAGAAGCTGTAATTTGGTATTTTCATGTTTTAGATTTTATTTCATTTTAGTTAAACATTTGTAAGCTTTGAGTTGAATCTTTGGGTGTGACAACCATTGAATTCTAGCTTAAGGTTCTGTTTTTTAGTAGTTTTGGTTACTGATTTGATGTTTGGATATTGGTTTGAGTGAATGAAATCATTCGGTTACCATAAATATTGATTTTTCGGTATTTCGGATGCTTGTTGGAGTTTTGATTGTTTGATTGTGATTGGATTTTGTTTGTGGTTTGGTTAGGACGGTTTTCCCTTGCTGAAAACAGTAGCTAACTTAGTTATATTGAGCATTAAATCTTGGCTATTAACCGTCCCATAGGATTGTTAGTTATTAGCTAGTTTATGCTGTGCTTGGTTTTGCTAGTTTGAATGCCTTCAATTGCTCCTGATTCAGAGATGTACTTCTGAGTTCAGAAAGTAACTAGGTCATTTGGACATAGCTAAGCTTGGCTTGGGTGTTGAATATTGCTTTGAGGTAGAAAGATAGAAATTAGTTCCTCCGACTATAGCCGTGACACTATCAGTTGGTAATCTCTCATCTAGGCTAACCACGTAGCTCCTGTGGATCGACCCTGACTCCACTATACTAGTGAATGTTAGGTTATTTCTTATTTCGCACAATGGTCTTTGAAAACAATAACAATGCACGCGCCGCCAACACCATCAAACCGCAACGCGGGTCGAGGAGAGACCCGATGCACAGGGGCTTTTTGCGCATACTCGCGACGCGGACATCTTCATTTGGCGCCGCGGACTTTCAGCTTTGGTCGATGGACACTGGATCTCATAGCATTTACGCGGTATTGCACTTGGATATAAAATCCTCGAGTCAAATCCATCGACCAAAGCTGAAAGTCCGCGTCGCGCAGGAGATAAATCCGCGGCGCGCGTACGTCTTCTCTTGATTTTTCATTCTTTCCATGCTTTTTCCTTTTTGTACACTTTTAGTCCCTGTTTCTGTTCTTTTTCTCCAGACTAGTCCTGACACGAAAAGTGAGAATACCCATGCATATTTGATATAATTTGACCAAGAACAGGGCTCAACAACGCCTAAAATACTTGATATCACTAGGCGTTGTCAAACACCCCGGCAAAAACCAACTAAAAACACAATTCACTGTTTGACTAGTTTTGGCGCCGTTGCCGGGGAGTTGTGCGAATGATTTCATTCACATTTCACTGTTTGACTAGTTTTGGCAAACATAATTGACGCCTATGCATGGGTATTCGTTCCCCGTTTTTTTGACCCTGACTCAAATGTGATATTCTAATACGTTCTGGTGTAATCATAGCATTTAGGCGCCGCGCAAATGTTGATTTCTATAAAACATCACTCAACAACAATACCGCCGTGACCGCGCCGCGCAAATGTGAAATCCGCGGCGCGCGTACTTATCCGTTCCCCGTTTTTTCGTCATTCAAATGTATTCCACCGCCTTACATCCGCGTCGCGCATGTAAGGCGGTGGAATACATTTGAATGACGAAAAAACGGGGAACGGATAAGTACGCGCGCCGCGGATTTCACATTTGCGCGGCGCGGTTACGGGAAATTTGCAACTATAAATAGAGGCATTTCCAGCCGAAAACCCTAGCAAAGACCTGGTGTAAACATCGACCTAGAAGCTCTTTGACTCGAGGATTCCATTTCAGAAGCTGTAATTTGGTATTTTCATGTTTTAGATTTTATGTCATTTTAGTTAAACATTTGTAAGCTTTGAGTTGAATCTTTGGGTGTGACAACCATTGAATTCTAGCTTAAGGTTCTGTTTTTTAGTAGTTTTGGTTACTGATTTGATGTTTGGATATTGGTTTGAGCGAATGAAATCATTCGGTTACCATAAATATTGATTTTTCGGTATTTCGGATGCTTGTTGGAGTTTTGATTGTTTGATTGTGATTGGATTTTGTTTGAGGTTTGGTTAGGACGGTTTTCCCTTGCTGAAAACAGTAGCTAACTTAGTTATATTGAGCATTAAATCTTGGCTATTAACCGTCCCATAGGATTGTTAGTTATTAGCTAGTTTATGCTGTGCTTGGTTTTGCTAGTTTGAATGCCTTCAATTGCTCATGATTCAGAGATGTACTTCTGAGTTCAGAAAGTAACTAGGTCATTTGGACATAGCTAAGCTTGGCTTGGGTGTTGAATATTGCTTTGAGGTAGAAAGATAGAAATTAGTTCCTCCGACTATAGCCGTGACACTATCAGTTGGTAATCTCTCATCTAGGCTAACCACGTAACTCCTGCGGATCGACCCTGACTACCGCTATACTAGTGTGTGTTAGGTTTTCTCTTATTTTTGACCGCACGACGACCTAGGCATGTCAAATTTTGGCGTCGTTGCCGGGGAGTTGTGCGCTTAGGATAGACGATCAGTAGGGTTGTTTCTTTTGATGTTTGATTTGTTGATTTTTGGTATGTGTACGTCTTCATAATGGGCGATTACATGTACCCGGATCAGTATTATGAAGATTATGGGAATCCGGCCGACACCTATTATGAGGATGATTCCTACAATGGATCATTCTATGACAATGGATGGCGGACCGAGGAGTCATCTCAGCTTGAGAATTCTGTAACTTGGGCCCAACTTTGGGTCTTCATGTATAACAACTACCATGAGCAGAAGGACTAGGCTGAAGCTCTTGAAAAAGTGCAAGCTTCTTTAGATAGGTTAGAGGAAAGTTGGAAATGTTCACCACCTTCGCCAGAACCGGAGGTGAGTGATTTTTATACCAATGATAATGTGTGTGAACTTGCATCACCTGAATATGTGATGGAAGGGCATACACCTTGGGAGAGTCAAGAGACCACTGAGAGGGTCGAAAACGTTGTTGAGGAAGGGGTTGTAGGTGACTATGCTACCTCAGACTCAACAGCTTTTGATGTTTTTGATGTTTTTGAAAATGTTGATAATGTGGAGCTGGTGATGAGTGAATCCATACCATCAACAGACGCTTTGGTTGATGAGGAGGTTGTGGAGGAGGCTGTAAGTGACAGTACAGACCCCAGCCCAACGATCCCTGAAATTGTTGAAGTTGTTGATACTATTGGGGAAGGGGGTGTAGATGACAATACTACCCCCGAACCAAGAATTTTTGAAAATTTTGAGCTTTTCGAAAGTAAGGATCTGGTGATTGGTGACTTTGTACCACCACCAGATCAAACCAGTCGCTCACTCTTGGTCCCGATCCACCTCTTGGACGATGATCAAGAAGATGATACTGACGAGTTGGTTTTTGAAAATAAGAAACATGGTTTTATCACCACTCATGATCCATTCATGAATGGAAAATTAGATGTGATCAATACCATCGATGAGGACATTCGGGAGCATCTCAATGTGTTGCCTTCCGATCCCATTCGATTGGAAAACCTTTATTGGTATTGCAAGCCAAAATTGCAAACTGAAGATAGCACGCGAGACGCAAGCAAAATGAAAACTGCAAAACAATTACTGGGAAAAGCACTGGGCGTGCTCCACGTTAAACTGATGATGTTGAAGAGACACCGCAGGAAGGACCGAGCTTGGAGGTTTAAAGCAACTTCCAAACATTCGCGCGAATTAATCAGAAAACGGCAACCGGGCAGCAGCAGAGGAACCGGTAAACCATTTGACCCGGGGAAATTGGAGTATGGAATCAACGAAGGGACGGTGGTGACTGAAATTCAGCAGAGTCAAATGGTGTACGATCCACCGTAGCCATTGGATGACGGTCCAGCTAAAAGACCGACAAAGAAGCGCTTTCGGGAGGCAACCCGCTTTTCGATAAGTATTTTCTTTTATTTTTTTTTTATTTTTATTTCCATTTTTATTCTTGGTCAAAATATCATTGAAGATAATCATTGTTGAGTGCGATACGGTATGACCCAAGTGTGGGGTGACCATGAGGGATTCGAACGGAAAAACAAAACAATGCACGCGCCGCCAACACCATCAAACCGCGACGCGGGTCGAGGAGAGACCCGATGCACAGGGGCTTTTTGCGCATACTCGCGACGCGGACATCTTCATTTGGCGCCGCGGACTTTCAGCTTTGGTCGATGGACACTGGATCTCATAGCATTTACGCGTCGCGGCCTTGACACTCCGGCGTCGCGGAAACGCGGAATCAGCAAGAAGGACAGGAACTCGCAATGTGTAATCTTCTTTTGTATTTTGCAACTTTTATATTTTTAATGTGTTTTGTTAGTGTGAAGAGTATCTAGCCAAACCATGATTGCTGTACCAACTGATGGAGTTGCATAACGCAAGTGTGGGGTCACCGTACCCCTACACTCGTGTATGCCGGCGTGTTTACTGCTGCGCCCCCACTCCCGGATTTCATCGTGAATGACGTGAACAATCGACCCTGTTACTGTATGATCCCGACAATCGAGCAATTCGCCGTTTCAAAAAGGGGTAACTCTTTCTCCCTTGTTCTAAAAATAATTTTTGTACAACGGGGACGTTGTACGGTTTTAAGTGTGGGGTGTGGACGGTCGAAAGAGTATTTTTGAAATTTTTGTAGGGAAATGACCGATTTTCAAAATTTTTAGCAATTTTTCAAATTTTTAATAGATTGTAATTTTGAAACGAATACTTTGTGAATGTTATAGCTTTGGTATTTTTCAAGAAATACCATTTAGTTGTTATCATGCTATTAGTTTAGTCAAACAAGTTGAGTTTTAGGAGTTAGACGATTAGAGTGTTTTAGGATTGGAATTTAGGAAGGAAATGTCAATCTGTGGCCTTTGTTGTTCGAGCCGGTAAGTCTAAAATGGGTGGGACTTATGCACCTTACCACATAAGATCGTCTGGTCTGGGATGGTATTTCTGAAAGCTCGTTACACGAACAACATCGAAAGTCATGGACAATTCCTTAATGGCCTTTAGAATCTGAATTAGTAAGTACACTTCATTGTGGACAGAAAGTTTGTAATCAAGGGTTCTTTAGAAAGTCATGAATTCCAAAAGATATTCTGGTTATGTTTTCACAAACTATTTCAATCTAACTCTTAGGACAATAAGCTTTGAAATTAAACACATTCAAAAATTGTTTGAGTCTTAGTTAAAATCTGTTATAAACTCTCTTGCTTGGGGACAAGCAAGGCACAAGTGTGGGATGTTTGACAACGCCTAGTAATATCAAGTATTTTAGGTGTTGTTGAGCCGTGTTTTAGTTAATTTATCATTATTAATTGGCTAATATCACTTACTTTTGTGTCAAAGTGCTTGGAAATGTTTTTAGTGTAAATGCAGGGGTTTTAGTGCAATTCTGGAGAAGTTGTGGAGCGAAAAATGCAAAAAGATGGACCTGACAGAAATAGATGCGCTATCTCTTGAGATAGAGCCGCTATCGACAATAGAGCCGCTATTTCTTGAGATAGCGCCGCTATCTCGCGACCGGATAAAATCTTCGTTTTTGAATTTTAAACTCCGAAAGTCGGGATAAGGCAACACGCGCGTCGCGGATTTTGCTTGGCCGCGGCGCGGAAACCCTAATTTCGCACTATTATAAATACCGGAGTCCCGTCCGACTTTTCACTCATCCCGGGACGCGAAGGAGGGATCCGAAGGCACTATTTCGTCAGTTTTTCAGTGGGAATCAACATTTTGGTTAGTAATTTAGTTTTTCTCTTGTTTTATCAACTCGGTATCGAGGTATTCCGCAATCGGGATTTCCGTCGATTACTCGATGTTTGTTGAGATTCATAGCTTCTGATTTCAGTAGAATAATTGACAGTTTAGATCTGATATTTGAGTGTTTGGATATTGGTTTGATGTTTGATTTGGATTTATAAAAGTTAATCATTCGGTTTATGGTTTATTTGCAATTTTCGGTATTTTGGATATTTGAATGCTTGTTGATGTGTTTGGAACTGTTTGTTGCTTCTAGATTTTGGACTTAGTTTCTGATTTCAGTAAGTAACATTAGTCTAGGATTTGGTTTGGTTTAGTTAGTTCATGTTTGATTTGGTTTTTGGCATTGGTCTTGGAATTGTGTTTTTAGTTGGTTTTTGGAAAAGTAGAAGCAATACCGCTGACTGTAGAGTGACACTATAGTTGGTATACTATCGTCTTGTCCTAACCACGTAACTCCTGCGGATCGACCCTGACTACCGCTATACTAGTGTGTGTGTTAGGTTTTCTCTTATTTTTGACCGCATGACGACCTCTGCGTGCACGCCAAATTTTGGATAGAAATTTTTCTAATTACTAAGTCTAATCATTCGGTTTATGATCCAGTTTTTAATGTGTTTTGTTAGTGTCAAGAGTATCCAGCCAAACCATGATTGCTGTACCAACTGATGGAGTTGCATAACGCAAGTGTGGGGTCACCGTACCCCTACACTCATGTATGCCGGCGTGTTTACTGCTGCGCCCCGACACCCGGATTTCATCGTGAATGACGTGAACAATCGACCCTGTTACTGTATGATCCCGACAATCGAGCAATTCGCCGTTTCAAAAAGGGATAACTCTTTCTCCCTAGTTCTAAATATTTTTATGTACAACGGGGACGTTGTACGGTTTTAAGTGTGGGGTGTGGACGGTCGAAAGAGTTTATTTTTGAAATTTTTGCGGGAAATGAGTCAATTTTCAAAATTTTAGCAATTTTTCAAAAATTTTATTAGATTGTAATTTTGAAACGAATAATTTGTGAATGTTATAGCATTGGTATTTTTCGAAAAATACCATTTAGTTGTGATCATGCTAGTAGTTTAGTCAAATAAGTTGAGTTTTAAGAGTTAGAAGATTGGAGTGTTTTAAGTTTGGAATTTAGGAAGGAATTGTCAATCTGTGGCCTTTGTTGTTCGAGCCGGTAGGTCCGAAAAGGGTGGCCTCGAAAAAGGTATTTATGCACCTTACCACCTAAGATCGTCCGGTCTGGGATGGTATTTCTGAAAGCTCGCTACACGGACAACATCGAAAGTCATGGACAATTCTTTAATGGCCTTAAGAATCTGAATGAGTACGTACACTTCGTTGTGGACAGAAAATTTGTAATCAAGGGTTCTTTAGAAAGTCATGAATTCCAAAAGATATTCTGGTTATGTTTTCACAAACTATTTCAATCTAACTCTTAGGACAATAAGCTTTGAAATTAAACACATTCAAAAATTGTTTGAGTCTTAGTTAAAATCTGTTAAAAACTCTCTTGCTTGGGGACAAGCAAGGCACAAGTGTGGGGTGTTTGACAACGCCTAATAATATCAAGTATTTTAGGCGTTGTTGAGCCGTGTTTTAGTTAATTTATCATTATTAATTGGCTAATATCACTTACTTTTGTGTCAAAGTGCTTGGAAATGTTTTTAGTGTAAATGCAGGGGTTTTAGTGCAATTCTGGAGAAGTTGTGGAGCGAAAAAGGCAAAAAGATGGACCTGACAGAAATAGAGGCGCTATCTCTTGAGATAGAGCCGCTATCGACAATAGAGCCGCTATTTCTTGAGATAGCGCCGCTATCTCGCGACCGGATAAAATCTTCGTTTTTGAATTTTAAACTCCGAAAGTCGGGATAAGGCAACACGCGCGTCGCGGATTTTGCTTGGCCGCGGCGCGGAAACCCTAATTTCGCACTATTATAAATACCGGAGTCCCGTCCGACTTTTCACTCATCCCGGGATGCAAAGGAGGGATCCGAAGGCACTATTTCGTCAGTTTTTCAGTGGGAATCAACATTTTGGTTAGTTATTTAGTTTTTCTCTTGTTTTATCAACTCGGTATCGAGGTATTCCACAATTGGGATTTCCATCGATTACTCGATGTTCGTTTAGAATTATAGTTTCTGATTTCAGTAGTAAAAGCTTGGTATTTTAGATCTGATTTGATTGTTTGGATATTGGTTTGATGTTTGGTTCTTGGATTTATAAAAGTAATCATTCGGTTTGATGTTATTTTGCATTATTGATGTTTGGATGTGTTTTGATTATATTGGATTGATTGTTGCTTCTGGATTCTGAATTTAGTTCTGATTTCAGTAAGGAACTTTAGTCTAGGATTTGATTTGGGTTAGTTTAGTTCATGCTTGAGTTAGGTTTTTGCATTGGTCTTGGAATTGTGTTTTTAGTTGGTTTTTGGAAAAGTAGAAACAATACCGCTGACGTTGTACCGAAATAAGAATATCACTCAACGCATGACGAACGGATTATTCAAACACAATCAACTAGGCCATATATGCCGAATAATCAGGGAGGGCAGAATTACAATGGTAACTACAACCATCAATACAACAACAACCGTCAAGCATGAAGAAATAACTAGGTCATTTGGACATAGCTAAGCTTGGATATTCTATAGAATATCACTGTTTGAATTCCAAAGAACAACTCAATTATGTTTTCTAGGTCGATGTTTACACCAGGTCTTTGCTAGGGTTTTCGGCTGGAAATGCCTCTATTTATAGTTGCAAATTTCCTGTGACCGCGCCGCGCAAATGTGAAATCCGCGGCGCACGTACTTATCCGTTCCCCGTTAGGACGTCGTTGCCGGGGAATCAATATTGAGTGTTTGGATATTGGTTATTTCAGTAGTATTAGTTAGTGGTCAGATCTGATATTGAGTGTTTGGATATTGGTTTGACGTTTGATTTGGATTTATAAAAGTTAATCATTCGGTTTATGGTTTATTTGCAATTTTCGGTATTTTGGATGTTTGAATGCTTGTTGATGTGTTTGGAACTGTTTGTTGCTTCATGCGGTCAAAAATAAGAAATAACCTAACATTCACTAGTATAGTGGAGTCAGGGTCGATCCACAGGAGCTACGTGGTTAGCCTAGATGAGAGATTACCAACTGATAGTGTCACGGCTATAGTCGGAGGAACTAATTTCTATCTTTCTACCTCAAAGCAATATTCAACACCCAAGCCAAGCTTAGCTATGTCCAAATGACCTAGTTACTTTCTGAACTCAGAAGTACATCTCTGAATCAGGAGCAATTGAAGGCATTCAAACTAGCAAAACCAAGCACAGCATAAACTAGCTAATAACTAACAATCCTATGAGACGGTTAATAGCCAAGATTTAATGCTCAATATAACTAAGTTAGCTACTGTTTTCAGCAAGGGAAAACCGTCCTAACCAAGCCACAAACAAAATCCAATCACAATCAAACAATCAAAACTCCAACAAGCATCCGAAATACCGAAAAATCAATATTTATGGTAACCGAATGATTTCATTCACTCAAACCAATATCCAAACATCAAATCAGTAACCAAAACTACTAAAAAAACACAACCTTAAGCTAGAATTCAATGGTTGTCACACCCAAAGATTCAACTCAAAGCTTACAAATGTTTAACTAAAATGAAATAAAATCTAAAACATGAAAATACCAAATTACAGCTTCTGAAATGGAATCCTCGAGTCAAAGAGCTTCTAGGTCGATGTTTACACCAGGTCTTTGCTAGGGTTTTCGGCTGGAAATGCCTCTATTTATAGTTGCAAATTTCCCGTGACCGCGCCGCGCAAATGTGAAATCCGCGGCGCGCGTACTTATCCGTTCCCCGTTTTTTCGTCATTCAAATGTGTTCCACCGCCTTACATCCGCGTCGCGCAGGAGATAAATCCGCGGCGCGCGTACGTATTCTCTTGATTTTTCATTCTTTCCATGCTTTTTCCTTTTTGTACACTTTTAGTCCCTGTTTCTGTTCTTTTTCTCCAGACAAGTCCTGACACGAAAAGTGAGAATACCCATGCATATTTGATATAATTTGACCAAGAACAGGGCTCAACAACGCCTAAAATACTTGATATCACTAGGCGTTGTCAAACACCCCACACTTGTGCCTTGCTTGTCCCCAAGCAAGAGAGTTTTTAACAAATTATAATAGAGAATCGAACAGTTTTTGAATGTGTTTAGTTTCAAAGCTTATTGCTCTTCGAGTTAGAATGGAATAGTTTGTGAAAACATAATTGAGTTGTTCTTTGGAATTCATGGCTTTCTAAAGAACCCTTGATTACAAACTTTCTGTCCACAATATAGTGTACTTACTCGTTCAGATTCTAAAGGCCATTAAGGAATTGTCCATGACTTCGATGTTGTCCGTGTAGCGAGCTTTCAGAAATACCATCCCAGACCAGACGATCTTAGGTGGTAAGGTGCATAAGGCCCACCCATTTTAGACTTACCGGCTCGAACAACAAAGGCCACAGATTGACTTTTCCTTCCTAAATTCCAATCCTAAAACGGCTCAATCTTCTAAACTCGTAAAACTCAACTTATTTGACTAACTAATAACCTGATCACAACTAAACAGTATTTCTTGAAAAATACTGATGCTATCACAATCACGAACCATTCATTTCAAAATTGCAATTCATTAAAAATTTTGAAAAATATTGCTAAAAGTTAAAAAATTGATCAGTTCTGCAAAAAATTTCAAAAATATCTCTTTCGACCGTCCACACCCCACACTTAAAACCGTACAACGTCCCCGTTGTACAAAAATTATTTCAAAGCAAGGGAGAAAGAGTACCCCTTTTTGGACGATGGACTGCTTGGTGCTTCATATCACAGGTATAATGCGTACAAAAAGATCCTCGATTCATATGTTGGAGTTGTAGCGCTACAGTAGGACACGCCGGTGGTCAAGACAAGTGGAGGGGGCACGGTGACCCCACACTTGTCTGAGACAACTCCCTCTCAATTTGGTATATCATGCACAACTTAACAAATAAATGAAAACACACATGACAGAAAAAATAATATACATATAGATGTGTCATAAGTTTATACATATATCCAAAAATAAAAAGAAAGAAAGAAAAAGAAAAAGAAAAGTACATCAATCACTACCCGGCGGCCTGGAAGGTCCAGCCTCGTGATCGTGGGAACTGGCTGGGAATGGTCGGGGGTGTCTGCCCTGGGCTGATGCGATCTGTATAAGTACCTCCCCGATCCACTCGAGCTGGTCCTGGGTCCTCGAGAGCTGGTCCTCGATCCGCATGACCCTGGCCTCCAATCGGCGGAGGGCTGATGGATCGACCTGCTCCGTCTGTGGTTAGCCTAGATGAGAGGTTTTCTCTTATTTTTGACCTGCTTCGTCATTCAAATGTGTTCCACCGCCTTACATCCGCGTCGCGCAGGAGATAAATTCGCGGCGCGCGTACGTCTTCTCTTGATTTGCAACATTCTTTCCATGCTTTTTCCTTTTTGTACACTTTTAGTCCCTGTTTCTGTTCTTTTTCTCCAGACAAGTCCTGACACGAAAAGTGAGAATACCCATGCATAAGGTTCTGTACCGAAAAATCATTCGCACAACTCCGTTCTTTAGATGAGAGATTACCAACTGATAGTATTTCGCATTTCCGTCAAATTTGACTAGTATTTCGTGATAGGTCGTTTGTGCCTTAGCATTTCTGTACTACTGAAATTGGGATATTTCCCTGACTACCGCTATGTTGGGATATTTAGTTAATCATTCGATTTATGATTGATTCCCCGGCAACGGCGCCAAATCAATATTTATCGTAACAAATATCGATGTTTGTTGGGATATTGTTATAAGGTGCATAATTCTCATAATCCAACTTATCCGTTCCCCGGAAACAGCTTCTGAAATGTTTAACTCAAGTCCTGACACGAAAAGTGAGAATACCCATGCATATTTGATATAATTTGACCAAGAACAGGGCTCAACAACGCCTAAAATACATGATATCACTAGGCGTTGTCAAACACAAAATTTGACGTGCACGCAGAGGTCGTCATGCGGTCAAAAATAAGAAATAACCTAACATTCACTAGTATAGTGGAGTCAGGGTCGATCCACAGGAGCTACGTGGTTAGCCTAGATGAGAGATTACCAACTGATAGTGTCACGGCTATAGTCGGAGGAACTAATTTCTATCTTTCTACCTCAAAGCAATATTCAACACCCAAGCCAAGCTTAGCTATGTCCAAATGACCTAGTTACTTTCTGAACTCAGAAGTACATCTCTGAATCAGGAGCAATTGAAGGCATTCAAACTAGCAAAACCAAGCACAACATAAACTAGCTAATAACTAACAATCCTATGGGACGGTTAATAGCCAAGATTTAATGCTCAATATAACTAAGTTAGCTACTGTTTTCAGCAAGGGAAAACCGTCCTAGCCAAACCACAAACAAAATCCAATCACAATCAAACAATCAAAACTCCAACAAGCATCCGAAATACCGAAAAATCAATATTTATGGTAACCGAATGATTTCATTCACTCAAACCAATATCCAAACATCAAATCAGTAACCAAAACTACTAAAAAACAGAACCTTAAGCTAGAATTCAATGGTTGTCACACCCAAAGATTCAACTCAAAGCTTACAAATGTTTAACTAAAATGAAATAAAATCTAAAACATGAAAATACCAAATTACAGCTTCTGAAATGGAATCCTCGAGTCAAAGAGCTTCTAGGTCGATGTTTACACCAGGTCTTTGCTAGGGTTTTCGGCTGGAAATGCCTCTATTTATAGTTGCAAATTTCCCGTGACCGCGCCGCGCAAATGTGAAATCCGCGGCGCGCGTACTTATCCGTTCCCCGTTTTTTCGTCATTCAAATGTATTCCACCGCCTTACATCCGCGTCGCGCAAGAGATAAATCCGCGGCGCGCGTACGTCTTCTCTTGATTTTTCATTCTTTCCATGCTTTTTCCTTTTTGTACACTTTTAGTCCCTGTTTCTGTTCTTTTTCTCCAGACAAGTCCTGACACGAAAAGTGAGAATACCCATGCATATTTGATATAATTTGACCAAGAACAGGGCTCAACAACGCCTAAAATACTTGATATCACTAGGCGTTGTCAAACACCCCACACTTGTGCCTTGCTTGTCCCCAAGCAAGAGAGTTTTTAACAAATTATAATAGAGAATCGAACAGTTTTTGAATGTGTTTAGTTTCAAAGCTTATTGCTCTTCGAGTTAGAATGGAATAGTTTGTGAAAACATAATTGAGTTGTTCTTTGGAATTCATGGCTTTCTAAAGAACCCTTGATTACAAACTTTCTGTCTACAATATAGTGTACTTACTCGTTCAGATTCTAAAGGCCATTAAGGAATTGTCCATGACTTCGATGTTGTCCGTGTAGCGAGCTTTCAGAAATACCATCCCAGACCAGACGATCTTAGGTGGTAAGGTGCATAAGGCCCACCCATTTTAGACTTACCGGCTCGAACAACAAAGGCCACAGATTGAATTTTCCTTCCTAAATTCCAATCCTAAAACGGCTCAATCTTCTAAACTCGTAAAACTCAACTTATTTGACTAACTAATAACCTGATCACAACTAAACAGTATTTCTTGAAAAATACTGATGCTATCACAATCACGAACCATTCATTTCAAAATTGCAATTCATTAAAAATTTTGAAAAATATTGCTAAAAGTTGAAAAATTGATCAGTTCTGCAAAAATTTCAAAAATATCTCTTTCGACCGTCCACACCCCACACTTAAAACCGTACAACGTCCCCGTTGTACAAAAATTATTTCAAAGCAAGGGAGAAAGAGTACCCCTTTTTGAAACGGCGAATTGCTCGATTGTCGGGATCATACAGTAACAGGGTCGATTGTTCACGTCATTCACGTTGAAATCCGGGAGTGGGGGCGCAGCAGTAAACACGCCGGCATACACGAGTGTAGGGGTACGGTGACCCCACACTTGCATCATGCAACTCCATCAGTTGGTACAGCAATCATGGTTTGGCTGGATACTATTCACACTAACAAAACACATTAAAAATATAAAAGTTGCAAAATACAAAAGAAGATTACACATTGCGAGTTGATGTCCTTGCTGATTCCCCATTTCCGCGACGCCGAAGTGTCAAGGCCGCGACGCGTAGACGTTATGAGATCCAGTTTTCATCGATCAAGGTTGAAGGTCCGCGGCGCCAAATCAAGATGTCCGCGTCGCGAGTATGCATGAAAAGCCCCTGTACATCGGGTCTCTCCTTGGTCCGCGTCGCGGGTTGGTGATGTTGGCGGCGCGACTCCCGAATTTTCTTTGTTTTCCTTTCTATTTACTCACCCTCACCCCTCACTTAGGACATACAGTATTACACTCAACAATAATCATCCTCAATGGTATTTTGACCAAAAATAAAAATAAAAATAAAAGAAAATACTTATCAAAAATCGGGTTGCCTCCCGAAAGCGCTTCTTTGCTCGGTCTTTTAGCTGGACCGTCTTTGTGTGTCTACGGTGGATTGTACGCCATTTGTCTCCACTGAATTTCAGTTACCACCGTCCCTTCGTTGATTACATACTCCAATTTCCCCGGGTCAAATGGTTTACCGGTTCTACTGTTGCTGCTCGGTTTCCGTTTTTTGATTATTTCGCGCGAATGCTTAGAAGTGGCTTTAAACCTCCAAGCTCGGTCCTTCCTTCGGTGTCTTTTCAACATCATCGGCTTAACGTGGAGCGTGTACAGTGCCTCTCCCAGTAATTTTTTTGCAGATTTCATTTTGCTTGCGTCGCGTGTGCTATCTTCAGTTTGCAATTTTGGCTTGCAGTACCAATAAAGGTTTTCCAATCGAATGGGATCGGGAGGCAACATATTGAGATGCTCCCGAATGTCCTCATCGATGGTATTAATCACATCTAATTTTCCATTCATGAATGGATCATGAGTGGCGATAAAATCATGTTTCTTATTTTCAAAAACCAACTCGTCAGCATCATCTTCTTGATCATTGTCCAACAGGTGGATCGGGACCATGATTGAGCGACTAGTTTGATCTAGTGGTGGTACAAAGTCACCCATCACCAGATCCTTACTTTCAAAAAACTCAAAATTTTCAAAAATTCTAGGTTCGGGGGTAGTATTGTCATCTACACCCCCTTCCCCAACAGTATCAACAACTTCAACAATTTCGGGGATCGTTGGGCTGGGGTCTGTACTGTCACTTACAGCCTCCTCCACAACATCCTCATCAATAAAATCGTCTGGTGATGGTATGGATTCACTCATCACCAGCTCGACATTATCAACATTTTCAAAAATATCAAAAACATCAAAAGCTGTTGAGTCAGAGGTAGCATTGTCACCTACAACCTCTTCCTCAACAACATTTTCGACCCTCTCAGTGGTCTCTTGACTTTCCCACGGTGTATGCCCTTCCATCACATATTCAGGTGATGCCAGTTCACACACATTATCATTGGTATAAAAATCACTCACCTCCGGTTCTGGCGAAGGTGGTGAACATTTTCAACTTTCCTCTAACCTATCTAAAGAAGCTTGCACTTTTTCAAGAGCTTCAGCCTGGTCCTTCTGCTCATGGTAGTTGTTATACATGAATACCCAAAGTTGGGCCCAAGTTACAGAATTCTCAAGCTGAGATGACTCCTCGGTCTGCCATCCATTATCATAGAATGATCCATTGTAGGAATCATCCTCATAATAGGTGTCGGCCGGATTTTCATAATTCTCATAATCCTGATCCGGGTACATGTAATCACCCATTATGAAGATGTACACATACCAAAAATCAAAAAACTAGAATCAAACATCAAAAAAAAATTACCACTGATCGTCTATCCTAAGCGCACAACTCCCCGGCAACGGCGCCAAAATTTGACGTGCACGCAGAGGTCGTCATGCGGTCAAAAATAAGAAATAACCTAACATTCACTAGTATAGTGGAGTCAGGGTCGATCCACAGGAGCTACGTGGTTAGCCTAGATGAGAGATTACCAACTGATAGTGTCACGGCTATAGTCGGAGGAACTAATTTCTATCTTTCTACCTCAAAGCAATATTCAACACCCAAGCCAAGCTTAGCTATGTCCAAATGACCTAGTTACTTTCTGAACTCAGAAGTACATCTCTGAATCAGGAGCAATTGAAGGCATTCAAACTAGCAAAACCAAGCACAGCATAAACTAGCTAATAACTAACAATCCTATGGGACGGTTAATAGCCAAGATTTAATGCTCAATATAACTAAGTTAGCTACTGTTTTCAGCAAGGGAAAACCGTCCTAACCAAACCACAAACAAAATCCAATCACAATCAAACAATCAAAACTCCAACAAGCATCCGAAATACCGAAAAATCAATATTTATGGTAACCGAATGATTTCATTCACTCAAACCAATATCCAAAGATCAAATCAGTAACCAAAACTACTAAAAAACAGAACCTTAAGCTAGAATTCAATGGTTGTCACACCCAAAGATTCAACTCAAAGCTTACAAATGTTTAACTAAAATGAAATAAAATCTAAAACATGAAAATACCAAATTACAGCTTCTGAAATGGAATCCTCGAGTCAAAGAGCTTCTAGGTCGATGTTTACACCAGGTCTTTGCTAGGGTTTTCGGCTGGAAATGCCTCTATTTATAGTTGCAAATTTCCCGTGACCGCGCCGTGCAAATGTGAAATCCGCGACGCGCGTACTTATCCGTTCCCCGTTTTTTCGTCATTCAAATGTATTCCACCGCCTTACATCCGCGTCGCGCAGGAGATAAATCCGCGGCGCGCGTACGTCTTCTCTTGATTTTTCATTCTTTCCATGCTTTTTCCTTTTTGTACACTTTTAGTCCCTGTTTCTATTCTTTTTCTCCAGACAAGTCCTGACACGAAAAGTGAGAATACCCATGCATATTTGATATAATTTGACCAAGAACAGGGCTCAACAACGCCTAAAATACTTGATATCACTAGGCGTTGTCAAACACCCCACACTTGTGCCTTGCTTGTCCCCAAGCAAGAGAGTTTTTAACAAATTATAATAAAGAATCGAACAGTTTTTGAATGTGTTTAGTTTCAAAGCTTATTGCTCTTCGAGTTAGAATGGAATAGTTTGTGAAAACATAATTGAGTTGTTCTTTGGAATTCATGGCTTTCTAAAGAACCCTTGATTACAAACTTTCTGTCTACAATATAGTGTACTTACTCGTTCAGATTCTAAAGGCCATTAAGGAATTGTCCATGACTTCGATGTTGTCCGTGTAGCGAGCTTTCAGAAATACCATCCCAGACCAGACGATCTTAGGTGGTAAGGTGCATAAGGCCCACCCATTTTAGACTTACCGGCTCGAACAACAAAGGCCACAGATTGACTTTTCCTTCCTAAATTCCAATCCTAAAACGGCTCAATCTTCTAAACTCGTAAAACTCAACTTATTTGACTAACTAATAACCTGATCACAACTAAACAGTATTTCTTGAAAAATACTGATGCTATCACAATCACGAACCATTCATTTCAAAATTGCAATTCATTAAAAATATTGAAAAATATTGCTAAAAGTTGAAAAATTGATCAGTTCCGCAAAAATTTCAAAAATATCTCTTTCGACCGTCCACACCCCACACTTAAAACCGTACAACGTCCCCGTTGTACAAAAAATATTTCAAAGCAAGGGAGAAAGAGTACCCCTTTTTGAAACGGCGAATTGCTCGATTGTCGGGATCATACAGTAACAGGGTCGATTGTTCACGTCATTCACGTTGAAATCCGGGAGTGGGGGCGCAGCAGTAAACACGCCGGCATACACGAGTGTAGGGGTACGGTGACCCCACACTTGCATCATGCAACTCCATCAGTTGGTACAGCAATCATGGTTTGGCTGGATACTATTCACACTAACAAAACACATTAAAAATATAAAAGTTGCAAAATACAAAAGAAGATTACACATTGCGAGTTGATGTACTTGCTGATTCCCCATTTCCGCGACGCCGAAGTGTCAAGGCCGCGACGCGTAGACGTTATGAGATCCAGTTTTCATCGATCAAGGTTGAAGGTCCGCGGCGCCAAATCAAGATGTCCGCGTCGCGAGTATGCATGAAAAGCCCCTGTACATCGGGTCTCTCCTTGGTCCGCGTCGCGGGTTGGTGATGTTGGCGGCGCGACTCCCGAATTTTCTTTGTTTTCCTTTCTATTTACTCACCCTCACCCCTCACTTAGGACATACGGTATTACACTCAACAATAATCATCCTCAATGGTATTTTGACCAAAAATAAAAATAAAAATAAAAGAAAATACTTATCAAAAATCGGGTTGCCTTCCGAAAGCGCTTCTTTGCTCGGTATTTTAGCTGGACCGTCTTTGTGTGTCTACGGTGGATTGTACGCCATTTGTCTCCACTGAATTTCAGTTACCACCGTCCCTTCGTTGATTCCATACTCCAATTTCCCCGGGTCAAATGGTTTACCGGTTCTACTGTTGCTGCTTGGTTTCCGTTTTTTGATTATTTCGCGCGAATGCTTAGAAGTGGCTTTAAACCTCCAAGCTCGGTCCTTCCTTCGGTGTCTTTTCAACATCATCGGCTTAACGTGGAGCGTGTACAGTGCCTCTCCCAGTAATTGTTTTGCAGATTTCATTTTGCTTGCGTCGCGTGTGCTATCTTCAGTTTGCAATTTTGGCTTGCAGTACCAATAAAGGTTTTCCAATCGAATGGGATCGGGAGGCAACATATTGAGATGCTCCCGAATGTCCTCATCGATGGTATTAATCACATCTAATTTTCCATTCATGAATGGATCATGAGTGGCGATAAAATCATGTTTCTTATTTTCAAAAACCAACTCGTCAGCATCATCTTCTTGATCATCGTCCAACAGGTGGATCGGGACCAAGATTGAGCGACTAGTTTGATCTAGTGGTGGTACAAAGTCACCCATCACCAGATCCTTACTTTCAAAAAGCTCAAAATTTTCAAAAATTCTAGGTTCGGGGGTAGTATTGTCATCTACACCCCCTTCCCCAACAGTATCAACAACTTCAACAATTTCGGGGATCGTTGGGCTGGGGTCTGTACTGTCACTTACAGCCTCCTCCACAACATCCTCATCAATAAAATCGTCTGGTGATGGTATGGATTCACTCATCACCAGCTCGACATTATCAACATTTTCAAAAATATCAAAAACATCAAAAGCTGTTGAGTCAGAGGTAGCATTGTCACCTACAACCTCTTCCTCAACAACATTTTCGACCCTCTCAGTGGTCTCTTGACTTTCCCACGGTGTATGCCCTTCCATCACATATTCAAGTGATGCCAATTCACACACATTATCATTGGTATAAAAATCACTCACCTCCGGTTCTGGCGAAGGTGGTGAACATTTCCAACTTTCCTCTAACCTATCTAAAGAAGCTTGCACTTTTTCAAGAGCTTCAGCCTGGTCCTTCTGCTCATGGTAGTTGTTATACATGAATACCCAAAGTTGGGACCAAGTTACAGAATTCTCAAGCTGAGATGACTCATCGGTCCGCCATCCATTGTCATAGAATGATCCATTGTAGGAATCATCCTCATAATAGGTGTCGGCCGGATTTTCATAATTCTCATAATCCTGATCCGGGTACATGTAATCACCCATTATGAAGATGTACACATACCAAAAATCAAAAAACTAGAATCAAACATCAAAAAAAAATTACCACTGATCGTCTATCTTAAGCGCACAACTCCCCGGCAACGGCGCCAAAATTTGACGTGCACGCAGAGGTCGTCATGCGGTCAAAAATAAGAAATAACCTAACATTCACTAGTATAGTGGAGTCAGGGTCGATCCACAGGAGCTACGTGGTTAGCCTAGATGAGAGATTACCAACTGATAGTGTCACGGCTATAGTCGGAGGAACTAATTTCTATCTTTCTACCTCAAAGCAATATTCAACACCCAAGCCAAGCTTAGCTATGTCCAAATGACCTAGTTAATTTCTGAACTCAGAAGTACATCTCTGAATCAGGAGCAATTGTAGGCATTCAAACTAGCAAAACCAAGCACAGCATAACTAGCTAATAACTAACAATCCTATGGGACGGTTAATAGCCAAGATTTAATGCTCAATATAACTAAGTTAGCTATTGTTTTCAGCAAGGGAAAACCGTCCTAACCAAACCACAAACAAAATTCAATCACAATCAAACAATCAAAACTCCAACAAGCATCCGAAATACCGAAAAATCAATATTTATGGTAACCGAATGATTTCATTCACTCAAACCAATATCCAAACATCAAATCAGTAACCAAAACTACTAAAAAACAGAACCTTAAGCTAGAATTCAATGGTTGTCACACCCAAAGATTCAACTCAAAGCTTACAAATGTTTAACTAAAATGAAATAAAATTTAAACATGAAAATACCAAATTACAGCTTCTGAAATGGAATCCTCGAGTCAAAGAGCTTCTAGGTCGATGTTTACACCAGGTCTTTGCTTGGGTTTTCGGCTGGAAATGCCTCTATTTATAGTTGCAAATTTCCCGTGACCGCGCCGCGCAAATGTGAAATCCGCGGCACGCGTACTTATCCGTTCCCCGTTTTTTCGTCATTCAAATGTATTCCACCGCCTTACATCCGCGTCGCGCAGGAGATAAATCCGCGGCGCGCGTACGTCTTCTCTTGATTTTTCATTCTTTCCATGCTTTTTCCTTTTTGTACACTTTTAGTCCCTGTTTCTGTTCTTTTTCTCCAGACAAGTCCTGACACGAAAAATGAGAATACCCATGCATATTTGATATAATTTGACCAAGAACAGGGCTCAACAATGCCTAAAATACTTGATATCACTAGGCGTTGTCAAACACCCCACACTTGTGCCTTGCTTGTCCCCAAGCAAGAGAGTTTTTAACAAATTATAATAGAGAATCGAACAGTTTTTGAATGTGTTTAGTTTCAAAGCTTATTGCTCTTCGAGTTAGAATGGAATAGTTTGTGAAAACATAATTGAGTTGTTCTTTGGAATTCATGGCTTTCTAAAGAACCCTTGATTACAAACTTTCTGTCCACAATATAGTGTACTTACTCGTTCAGATTCTAAAGGCCATTAAGGAATTGTCCATGACTTCGATGTTGTCCGTGTAACGAGCTTTCAGAAATACCATCCCAGACCAGACGATCTTAGGTGGTAAGGTGCATAAGGCCCACCCATTTTAGACTTACCGGCTCGAACAACAAAGGCCACAGATTGACTTTTCCTTCCTAAATTCCAATCCTAAAACGGCTCAATCTTCTAAATTCGTAAAACTCAACTTATTTGACTAACTAATAACCTGATCACAACTAAACAGTATTTCTTGAAAAATACTGATGCTATCACAATCACGAACCATTCATTTCAAAATTGCAATTCATTAAAAATTTTGAAAAATATTGCTAAAAGTTGAAAAATTGATCAGTTCTGCAAAAAATTTCAAAAATATCTCTTTCGACCGTCCACACCCCACACTTAAAACCGTACAACGTCCCCGTTGTACAAAAATTATTTCAAAGCAAGGGAGAAAGAGTACCCCTTTTTGGACGATGGACTGCTTGGTGCTTCATATCACAGGTATAATGCGTACAAAAAGATCCTCGATTCATATGCTGGAGTTGTAGCGCTACAGTAGGACACGTCGGTGGTCAAGACAAGTGGAGGGGGCACGGTGACCGCACACTTGTCTGAGACAACTCCCTCTCAATTTGATATATCATGCACAACTTAACAAATAAATGAAAACACACATGACAGAAAAAATAATATACATATACATGTGTCATAAGTTTATACATATATCCAAAAATAAAAAGAAAGAAAGAAAAAGAAAAAGAAAAGTACATCAATCACTACCCGGCGGCTTGGAAGGTCCAGCCTCGTGATCGTGGGACCTGGCTGGGAATGGTCGGGGGTGTCTGCCCTGGGCTGATGTGATCTGTATAAGTACCTCCCCAATCCACTCGAGCTGGTCCAAGACTCTCGTGAGCTGACCCTCAATCTGCGTGACTCTGGCCTCCAGCCGGCTGAGGGCTGGTGAGTCATCCTGCTGTGGCTGCGGCTGTGCAGGCTCTGGTGCTGGCGGCTCTGGCCTCCGGCGTCTCCTGCCGGGCTGGGCGTATGCAGGCTGAGGTGCCTGAAGAGGCTCGATCGGAGCCCGAATGTACTGCCCTGGTCGCTGCTGCTCAATGAGCAACATCCTCTCCAAAGTGCGTGCTGGAGTGCGCGATGGAGGCAGAGCAGTCAAAGAGGCAGCTACTGGGGCAGTAAGGATGCCATACGAACGGGCCAGGCGGGTAATGAAGTACCCCCTGGCTAATGGGCTGCTGGAGGAGGCGCCGGTCGCGTGAGTGGAGAAAGCGGTCGCAAGGGCGAAAGGGAGGTGGAGGAACCTGGATGGGTCGAGGAGGACCCACAAAAATGTCATGTCGTCCCCCGACACCTTCTCGCCCCCTCCCGCTGCATGATGGAGGTGGAGACGATCCGGTGCATGAGACGGTGAAGAGGATCTCGTAAGTGGCTCTCCCTCGAGGCCCCTGCCTCATATCTGACGTTGGACAGCGATGCCCAAACCTCCATGTTGGGAGC
This sequence comes from Cichorium intybus, assembly GCA_023525715.1. Lineage (NCBI taxonomy): Eukaryota > Viridiplantae > Streptophyta > Magnoliopsida > Asterales > Asteraceae > Cichorium > Cichorium intybus. The sequence goes on along the minus strand of CM042016.1, from coordinate 41,401,036 downwards.
CCTGTCCGGCTCCCCCTGAATGCAAGACCCGAAGAATCGGGTGAAATATCGGTGCTGGAGGTCCGCGGCAGTGTAGATGCCTGTGCGCCTCCCAAACTCCCGGAGGTTGCACTCCCTGTGCTCACCTCCCAAGCGAAAACGTACTAGCCGGGAACGCGGGTCTCCCGCCCTGGGAGCGAAATGGACCGTAGACAGGAACTCCAAGAGAAGCTCTGTGTAGACCACATCCTCGTCAGTGGCCATGATCCGGTCCCAACCTCTGCACGTGAATGACGCCTCCTCGTGGGTCCAGGTGCGATGTAAGAACGGCTCGATCGCACCCCAGAGCCCTGCGTCTCGAAGAATATCTCGATCAATGACCGTCGCCTCTAACACCCGGCGACTCCTCAAAGCATCCCTCCGCGAGTTATACTCGACAGAACTGGCCAGCTCCGCGGGGAACTGGAGGAAAGCGTGCTCCATTCTGAACATCATCTGCAAAAAAAAAAATATATCCACAAAACAAAAATTTTTGCAAAATCAGTCCTTTTTCTTCCCCACCGCACCGCGGCGCGGCCCAAGAGCCATGGCGCGGCACGGCGTACGCCTGTTTCAAAACCCGGGATCAAATCCCCATTTTAACCTGCTAAATCTCATTATAAACATACCACAAGGTAGCCTAGGTTCCGATTAGCTCATCTAGGGTGTCCATTTGGCAAAACAAACACCCGATAGGCTAGCATTAGTGATTCTAAGTTTTTGAACTTTTTGGAATAAAACCCTAAAATTAACTACCTAATAACTAGTTTAAACAGCTAATAGATAGTTAAAAGAGCGTACCTCGGTAGTAGAAACACAATAAGCAAGAAAAATTGCAAGAAATTTTTGATCACCAGAGCTCTGAGTCGTGTGATTTGAGTTGTGAGCCGCGGCTCACCGGATAAAGGCGAAAACCGTCTGATCGTTTCCCGCGGCGTGCATTTCTCGTTCCCGCGGCGCGCGTGTTGCTAATTCAGCCACTGCGCATCGGGTTGAGTTTTGAACTCGCGTCGCGCAATTCCAAAACCCGCGGCGCGGTCTTGAGGATTTCGAAACCTTTTCACACGACCCCACACTTGCTTCAAACCACTAATACCTGCAAACGATTGATGTATTTTCTAAATTAATCCTATAAAACCTACTTATGACACGATGGGTTGCCTCCCAACAAGCGCTAAGTTTAACGTCTTCAGCCAGACGTGGTGTTCCTTATACAACTACGGTGGGTCATACGCCTTCTTTCCTTGATGCTTTTCTGCTTCCACCGTCCTTTCGCTGATCCACCACCCTCCAAACTTTCCTGGGTCGAATGGCTTGCTAGATCCCCTGCTGCTGCCCAGTTGCCTTCTTTTGATAATTTCCAGCGAGTGCTTGGAAGTAGCTTTGAACCTCCAAGCTCGATCCTTCCTTCTATACCTCTTTAAAATCACTGGCTTGATGTGAAGCGCGCCCAGGACAGCTCCCAGTAGTTGTTTTGCAGATCTTATTTTGCCAGTGTCACGCATGCTATCTTCTGGTTGCAATTTTGGTTTGCAGTACCAATAAAAATTTTCCAATCGAATGGGATCGGAAAGCAACATATCAGGATGCTTCCATATGTCCTCATCGATGGTATTGATCACATCTAATTTTCCATTCATGAATGGATCATGAGTGGTGATAAAATCATGTTTATTGTTTTCAAATATCAATTCGTCAGCATCAACTTCTTGGTCCTCGTCCAACAGGTGGATCGGAACCAAGAGTGAGTGGCTTATTTGATCTGATGGTGGTACAGAGTCACCCATCATCGGATCCTTACTTTCAAATTTCTCAAAATTTTCAAAAATTACAGGGTCGGGGGTAATATTGTCATCTACACCCCTTTCCTCAATAATATCAAAAACTTCAACAATTTCGGGAATCGTTGGGCTGGGGTCTGTACTGTCACTTACAGCCTGCTCCACAACATCATCATCAATCAAATCGTCTGGTGATGGTATGGGTTCACACATCACCAGATCAACATTATTAACATTTTCAAAAACATCAAACATATCAAAAGCTGTTGAGTCAAAGGTAGCATTGTCACCTACAACCTCTTCCTCAACAACCATTTCGACCATCTCAATGGTCTCTTGATTTTCCCACGGTGTATGCCCTTCCATCACATATTCAGGTGATGCAAGTTCACACACATTATCATTGGTATAAAATTCACTCACCTCCGGTTCTGGCGAAGGTGGTGAACATTTCCAACTTTCCTCTAAACTATCTAAAGAAGCTTGCACTTTTTCAAGAGCTTCAGCCTGGTCCTTCTACTCGTGGTAGTTGTTATACATGAATACCCAAAGTTGGGCCCAAGTTACAGAATTCTCAGGCTGAGATGACTCCTCGGTCCGCCATTCATTGTCATAGAATGATCCATTATAACAATCAAACACTAGAATCAGACCAGACGATCACTGGCAACGGCGCCAAAATTTGACGTACACGCAGAGGTCGTCATGCGGTCAAAAATAAGAAATAACCTAACATTCACTAGTATAGTGGAGTCAGGGTCGATCCACAGGAGCTACGTGGTTAGCCTAGATGAGAGATTACCAACTGATAGTGTCACGGCTATAGTCGGAGGAACTAATTTCTATCTTTCTACCTCAAAACAATATTCAACACCCAAGCCAAGCTTAGCTATGTCCAAATGACCTAGTTACTTTCTGAACTCAGAAGTACATCTCTGAATCAGGAGCAACTGAAGGCATTCAAACTAGCAAAACCAAGCACATCATAAACTAGCTAATAACTAACAATCCTATGGGACGGTTAATAGCCAAGATTTAATGCTCAATATAACTAAGTTAGCTACTGTTTTCGGCAAGGGAAAACCGTCCTAACCAAACCACAAACAAAATCCAATCACAATCAAACAATCAAAACTCCAACAAGCATCCGAAATACCGAAAAATCAATATTTATGGTAACCGAATGATTTCATTCACTCAAACCAATATCCAAACATCAAATCAGTAACCAAAACTACTAAAAAACAGAACCTTAAGCTAGAATTCAATGGTTGTCACACCCAAAGATTCAACTCAAAGCTTACAAATGTTTAACTAAAATGAAATAAAATCTAAAACATGAAAATACCAAATTACAGCTTCTGAAATGGAATCCTCGAGTCAAAGAGCTTCTAGGTCGATGTTTACACCAGGTCTTTGCTAGGGTTTTCGGCTGGAAATGCCTCTATTTATAGTTGCAAATTTCCCGTGACCGTGCCGCGCAAATGTGAAATCCGCGGCGCGCGTACTTATCCGTTCCCCGTTTTTTCGTCATTCAAATGTATTCCACCGCCTTACATCCGCGTCGCGCAGGAGATAAATCTGCGGCGCGCGTACGTCTTCTCTTGATTTTTCATTCTTTCCATGCTTTTTCCTTTTTGTACACTTTTAGTCCCTGTTTCTGTTCTTTTTCTCCAGACAAGTCCTGACACGAAAAGTGAGAATACCCATGCATATTTGATATAATTTGACCAAGAACAGGGCTCAACAACGCCTAAAATACTTGATATCACTAGGCGTTGTCAAACACCCCACACTTGTGCCTTGCTTGTCCCCAAGCAAGAGAGTTTTTAACAAATTATAATAGAGAATCGAACAGTTTTTGAATATGTTTAGTTTCAAAGCTTATTGCTCTTCGAGTTAGAATGGAATAGTTTGTGAAAACATAATTGAGTTGTTCTTTGGAATTCATGGCTTTCTAAAGAACCCTTGATTACAAACTTTTTGTCCACAATATAGTGTACTTACTCGTTCAGATTCTAAAGGCCATTAAGGAATTGTCCATGACTTCGATGTTGTCCGTGTAGCGAGCTTTCAGAAATACCATCCCAGACCAGACGATCTTAGGTGGTAAGGTGCATAAGGCCCACCCATTTTAGACTTACCGGCTCGAACAACAAAGGCCACAGATTGACTTTTCCTTCCTAAATTCCAATCCTAAAACGGCTCAATCTTCTAAACTCGTAAAACTCAACTTATTTGACTAACTAATAACCTGATCACAACTAAACAGTATTTCTTGAAAAATACTGATGCTATCACAATCACGAACCATTCATTTCAAAATTGCAATTCATTAAAAATTTTGAAAAATATTGCTAAAAGTTGAAAAATTGATCAGTTCTGCAAAAATTTCAAAAATATCTCTTTCGACCGTCCACACCCCACACTTAAAACCGTACAACGTCCCCGTTGTACAAAAATTATTTCAAAGCAAGGGAGAAAGAGTACCCCTTTTTGGACGATGGACTGCTTGGTGCTTCATATCACAGGTATAATGCGTACAAAAAGATCCTCGATTCATATGCTGGAGTTGTAGCGCTACAGTAGGACACGCCGGTGGTCAAGACAAGTGGAGGGGGCACGGTGACCCCACACTTGTCTGAGACAACTCCCTCTCAATTTGGTATATCATGCATCACTCAACAAATAAATTAAAACACACATGACAGAAAAGATAATATACAGATAGATGTGTCATAAGTTTATACATATATCCAAAAATAAAAAGAAAGAAAGAAAAAGAAAAAGAAAAGTACATCAATCGCTACCAGGCGGTCTGGAGGGTCCAGCCTCGTGATCGTGGGATGTGGTTGGGAATGGTCGGGGGTGTCTGCCCTGGGCTGATGCGATCTGTATAAGTACCTCCCCAATCCACTCGAGCTGGTCCAAGACTCTCGTGAGCTGACCCTCAATCCGCATGACTCTGGCCTCCAGTCGGCTGAGGGCTGGTGAGTCATCCTGCTGTGGCTGCGGCTGTGCAGGCTCTGGTGCTGGCGGCTCTGGCCTCCGGCGTCTCCTGCCGGGCTGGGCGTATGCAGGCTGGGGTGCCTGAAGAGGCTCGATCGGAGCCCGAATGTACTGCCCTGGTCGCTGCTGCTCAATGAGCAACATCCTCTCCAAAGTGCGTGCTGGAGTGCGCGATGGAGGCATAGCAGTCAAAGAGGCAGCTACTGGGGCAGTAAGGATGCCATACGAACGGGCCAGGCGGGTAATGAAGTACCCCCTGGCTAATGGGCTGCTGGAGGAGGCGCCGGTCGCGTGAGTGGAGAAAGCGGTCGCAAGGGCGAAAGGGAGGTGGAGGAACCTGGATGGGTCGAGGAGGACCCACAAAAATGTCATGTCGTCCCCCGACACCTTCTCGCCCCCCTCCCGCTGCATGATGGAGGTGGAGATGATCCGGTGCATGAGACGGTGAAGAGGATCTCGTAAGTGGCTCTCCCTCGAGGCCCCTGCCTCATATCTGACGTTGGACAGCGATGCCCAAACCTCCATGTTGGGAGCCCTGTCCGGCTCCCCCTGAATGCAAGACCCGAAGAATCGGGTGAAATATCGGTGCTGGAGGTCCGCGGCAGTGTAGATGCCTGTGCGCCTCCCAAACTCCCGGTGGTTGCACTCCCTGTGCTCACCTCCCAAGCGAAAACGTACTAGCCGGGAACGCGGGTCTCCCGCCCTGGGAGCGAAATGGACCGTAGACAGGAACTCCAGGAGAAGCTCTGTGTAGACCACATCCTCGTCAGTGGCCATGATCCGGTCCCAACCTCTGCACGTGAATGACGCCTCCTCGTGGGTCCAGGTGCGATGTAAGAACGGCTCGATCGCACCCCAGAGCCCTGCGTCTCGAAGAATATCTCGATCAATGACCGTCGCCTCTAACACCCGGCGACTCCTCAAAGCATCCCTCCGCGAGTTATACTCGACAGAACTGGCCAGCTCCGCGGGGAACTGGAGGAAAGCGTGCTCCATTCTGAACATCATCTGCAAAAAAGAAAATATATCCACAAAACAAAATTTTTTGCAAAATCAGTCCTTTTTCTTCCCCACCGCACCGCGGCGCGGCCCAAGAGCCTTGGCGCGGCGCGGCGTACGCCTGTTTCAAAACCCGGGATCAAATCCCCATTTTAACCTGCTAAATCTCATTATAAACATACCACAAGGTAGCCTAGGTTCCGATTAGCTCATCAAGGGTGTCCATTTGGCAAAACAAACACCCGATGGGCTAGCATTAGTGATTCTAAGTTTTTGAACTTTTTGGAATAAAACCCTAAAATTAACTACCTAATAACTAGTTTAAACAGCTAATAGATAGTTAAAAGAGCGTACCTCGGTAGTAGAAACACAATAAGCAAGAAAAATTGCAAGAAATTTTTGATCACCAGAGCTCCGAGTCGTGTGATTTGAGTTGTGAGCCGCGGCTCACCGGATAAAGGCGAAAACCGTCTGATCGTTTCCCGCGGCGCGCATTTCTCGTTCCCGCGGCGCGCGTGTCGCTAATTCAGCCCCTGCGCATCGGGTTGAGTTTCGAACTCGCGTCGCGCAATTCCAAAACCCGCGGCGCGGTCTTGAGGATTTCAAAACCTTTTCACACGACCCCACACTTGCTTCAAACCACTAATACCTGCAAACGATTGATGTATTTTCTAAATTAATCCTAAGAAATATAAAACCTACTTATGACACGCTGGGTTGCCTCCCAACAAGCGCTAAGTTTAACGTCTTCAGCCAGACGTGCTGCTCCTAAGCTGACCCTTCTTCTTCTTCTTGGCCTCTTGATGACATTTCCTGATATTCTGGCATGAAATTATTAGCCATCATTGTCATAAGGGATGTGAGTTGGGTCATCCGATCACTCACACCACTGATCCATTGTTGTTGAGATTTCAATAGCTCGAAAACATTCGCCTCTCGTTTTCTGGATTCTCTTTCATATTGATGATGCCTTGCTTCCATCATCTCTATCATTTCCAGCAGTTGTTCCTTGTCGATGGCGGACAACGGGTGGTTTTTGGTCTCCTTTAGAACTTCTTCCTTTCCACCCTCCCCAGTATGTGTCCATATCTTTTCTTTGCTTCTGGTTCCTGGCTCCATTAATGTTTTTCTGTCTGCTGGTTTGCCGTTTTCTTCCGAAGGTAACGAAATTGGATTCCCAAACATATTCAATATCCTTTTCCTGGTCCCGAAGAAAATATCCATGTCTCCAGTCTTGCAGTCGATCACTGAACCAGCAGTAGCTAGGAATGGCCGTCCTAAGATAAGCGCAGGCGCATCGTCCGGACTTTCATATTCCATCACCAGAAAATCCACGGGATAGACTACACCATTTGACATGCCTAGGTCGTCGTGCGGTCAAAAATAAAGAAAAACCTAACACACACTAGTACAGTGGTAGTCAGGGTCGATCCGCAGGAGTTACGTGGTTAGGACAAGACGATAGATTACCAACTGTAGTGTCACTCTACAGCCAGCGGTATTGTTTCTACTTTTCCAAAAACCAGCTAAAAACACAATTCCAAGACCAATGCCAAACCCTAACTCAAGCATGAACTAAACTAACCCAAATCAAATCCTAAACTAAAGTTCCTTACTGAAATTAGAAACTAAATTCAGAATCCAGAAGCAAACAATCAATCCAATACAATCAAAACACATCCAAACATCAATAATGCAAAATAACATCAAACCGAATGATTACTTTTATAAATCCAAATCAAACATCAAACCAATATCCAAACAATCAAATCAGATCTAAACTACCAACTATTTACTACTGAAATCAGAAACTATGAATCCAAATGAACATCGAGTAATCGACGGAAATTCCGATTGCGGACTACCTCGATACCGAATTGATAAACCAAGAGAAAAACTAAATTACTAACCAAAATGTTGATTCCCACTGAAAAACTGACGAAATTGTGCCTTTGGATCCCTCCTTTGCGTCCCGGGATGAGTGAAAAGTCGGACGGGACTCCGGTATTTATAATAGTGCGAAATTAGGGTTTCCGCGCCGCGGCCAAGCAAAATCCGCGACGCGCGTGTTGCCTTATCCCGACTTTCGGAGTTTAAAATTCAAAAACGAAGATTTTATCCGGTCGCAAGATAGCGGCGCTATCTCAAGAAATAGCGGCTCTATTGTCGATAGCGGCTCTATCTCAAGAGATAGCGCCTCTATTTCTGTCAGGTCCATCTTTTTACCTTTTTCGCTCCACAACTTCTCCAGAATTGCACTAAAACCCCTGCATTTACACTAAAAACATTTTCAAGCACTTTGACACAAAAGTAAGTGATATTAGCCAATTAATAATGATAAATTAACTAAAACACGGCTCAACAACGCCTAAAATACTTGATATTACTAGGCGTTGTCAAACACCCCACACTTGTGCCTTGCTTGTCCCCAAGCAAGAGAGTTTTTAACAAATTATAATAAAGACTCAAACAATTTTTGAACGTGTTCAGTTTCAAAGCTTATTGCCCTATGAGTTAGAGTGAAATAGTTCATGAAAACCTAATCAGAGTGTTCTTTGGAATTCATGGCTTTCTAGAGAACCATTGATTACAAATTTTCTGTCCACAATGAAGTGTACTTACTCATTCAGATTCTAAAGGCCATTAAGGAATTGTCCATGACTTTCGATGCTGTCCGTGTAGCGAGCTTTCAGAAATACCATCCCAGACCAGACGATCTTAGGTGGTAAGGTGCATAAATGCCTCTTCGAGGCCACCCTTTTCGGACCTACCGGCTCGAACAACAAAGGCCACAGATTGACATTTCCTTCCTAAATTCCAATCCTAAAACACTCTAATCGTCTAACTCCTAAAACTCAACTTGTTTGACTAAACTAATAGCATGGTAACAACTACATAGTATTTCTCGAAAAATACTAATGCTATAAACAATCACAAACCATTCATTTCAAAATTACAATTTATAAAAAATTTTGAAAAATATTGCTAAAAAAATTGAAAATTGATCATTCTTGCAAAAATTTCAAAAAAATTCTCTTTCGACCGTCCACACCCCACACTTAAAACCGTACAACGTCCCCGTTGTACAAAAATTATTTCAGAACTAGGGAGAAAGAGTTACCCCTTTGACGGCGAATTGCTTGATTACCGGGATCATACTGTAATAGGGTCGATCATGTACGTCGTCTCGATGAAATCCAGGAGTCGGGGTGCAGCAGTGAACACGCCGGCATAATGCGAGTGTAGGGGTACGATGACCCCACACTTGCGTTATGCAACTCCCTCAGTTGGTGCAGCAGTCACAATTTGGCAAGATACTAATCACACTAACAAACACATTAAAAATAAAAGTTGCAAAATACAAAAGAAGATTACACATTGCGAGTTGATGTCCTTGCTGATTCCCCATTTCCGCGACGCCGAAGTGTCAAGGCCGCGACGCGTAGACGTTATGAGATCCAGTTTTCATCGATCAAGGTTGAAGGTCCGCGGCGCCAAATCAAGATGTCCGCGTCGTGAGTATGCATGAAAAGCCCCTGTACATCGGGTCTCTCCTTGGTCCGCGTCGCGGGTTGGTGATGTTGGCGGCGCGACTCCCGAATTTTCTTTGTTTTCCTTTCTATTTACTCACCCTCACCCCTCACTTAGGACATACAATATTACACTCAACAATAATCATCCTCAATGGTATTTTGACCAAAAATAAAAATAAAAATAAAAGAAAATACTTATCGAAATGTCGGGTTGCCTCCCGAAAGCGCTTATTTGTTCGGTCTTTTAGCTGGACCGTCTTTCTGCGGCTACGGTGGGTCGTACACCATTTGACTCTGCTGAATTTCAGTCACCACCGTCCCTTCGTTGATTCCATACTCCAATTTCCCCGGGTCAAATGGTTTGTCGGTTCCTCTGCTGCTGCCCGGTTGTCGTTTCCAGCTGATTTCCCGCGAGTGCTTGAAAGTAACTTTGAACCTCCAAGCTCGGTCCTTTCTTCTGCACCTCTTCAAAGTCAAGGGTTTGACATGAAGAGTGCCTAGCGCTGCCCCCAGTATTTGTTTTGTAGATTTCATTTTGCCAGTGTAGCACGTGCCATCTTCAGTTTGCAATTTTGGCTTGCAATGCCAGTAAATATTTTCCAATCGACTAGGATTGAAAAGCAACATATCAGGATGCTTCCATATGTCCTCATCGATGGTATTGATCACATCTAGTTTTCCATTCATGAATGGATCATGAGTGCCAAAGAAATCATGTTTATTATTTTCAAAGACCAACTCGTCGGCATCATCTTCTTGATCATTGTCCAATAGATGGATCGGGACCAAGAGTGAGCGACTAGTTTGATCTAGTGGTGGTACAAAGTTACCCATCACTAGATCCTTACTTTCAAAATGCTCAAAATTTTCAAAATTTTTAGGAATTGTTGGGCTGGGGTCTGTACTGTCACTTACAGCCTCCTCCACAACCTCCTCATCAATCAAATCGTCTGGTGATGGTATGGATTCACTCATCACCAGCTCGACATTATCAACATTTTCAAAAATATCAAAAACATCAAAAGCTGTTGAGTCAGAGGTAGCATTGTCACCTACAACCTCTTCCTCAACAACATTTTCGACCCTCTCAGTGGTCTCTTGACTTTCCCACGGTGTATGCCCTTCCATCACATATTCAGGTGATGCAAGTTCACACACATTATCATTGGTATAAAACTCACTCACCTCCGGTTCTGGCGAAGGTGGTGAACATTTCCAACTTTCCTCTAACCTATCTAAAGAAGCTTGCACTTTTTCAAGAGCTTCAGCCTGGTCCTTCTGCTCATGGTAGTTGTTATACATGAATACCCAAAGTTGGGCCCAAGTTACAGAATTCTCAAGCTGAGATGACTCCCTGGTCCGCCATCCATTGTCATCGAATGATCCATTGTAGGAATCATCATCATAATAGGTGTCGGCCGGATTTTCATAATTCTCATAATCCTGATCCGGGTACATGTAATCACCCATTATGAAGATGTACACATACCAAAAATCAAAAAACTAGAATCAAACATCAAAAGAAACTAAAAGTGAAAACAATGAAATAAGTTGAGTTGGAGTTATTTGCGCTGTAACCAAAGCTAGTCAAATTTGACTAGTATTTCAACCACAAACGACCTATCACGAAATACTAGTCAAATTTGACGGAAATGCGTGTACGTCAAAAACTTAGAATCACTAATGCTAGCCCATCGGGTGTTTGTTTTGCCAAATGGACACCCTAGATGAGCTAATCGGAACCTAGGCTACCTTGTGGTATGTTTATAATGAGATTTAGCAGGTTAAAATGGGGATTTGATCCCGGGTTTTGAAACAGGCGTACGCCGCGCCGCGCCATGGCTCTTGGGCCGCGCCGCGGTGCGGTGGGGAAGAAAAAGGACTGATTTTGCAAAAATTTTTGTTTTGTGGATATATTTTCTTTTTTGCAGATGATGTTCAGAATGGAGCACGCTTTCCTCCAGTTCCCCGCGGAGCTGGCCAGTTATGTCGAGTATAACTCGCGGAGGGATTCTTTGAGGAGTCGTCGGGTGTTAGAGGCGACGGTCATTGATCGAGATATTCTTCGAGACGCAGGGCTCTGGGGTGCGATCGAGCCGTTCTTACATCGCACCTGGACCCACGAGGAGGCGTCATTCACGTGCAGAGGTTGGGACCGCATCATGGCCACTGACGAGGATGTGGTCTACACAGAGCTTCTCCTGGAGTTCCTGTCTACGGTCCATTTCGCTCCCAGGGCGGGAGACCCACGTTCCCGGCTAGTACGTTTTCGCTTGGGAGGTGAGCACAGGGAGTGCAACCTCCGGGAGTTTGGGAGGCGCACAGGCATCTACACTGCCGCGGACCTCCAGCACCGATATTTCACCCGATTCTGCGGGTCTTGCATTCAGGGGGAGCCGGACAGGGCTCCCAACATGGAGGTTTGGGCATCGCTGTCCAACGTCAGATATGAGGCAGGGGCCTCGAGGGAGAGCCACTTACGAGATCCTCTTCACCGTCTCATGCACCGGATCGTCTCCACCTCCATCATGCAGCGGGAGGGGGGCGAGAAGGTGTCGGGGGACGACATGACATTTTTGTGGGTCCTCCTCGACCCATCCAGGTTCCTCCACCTCCCTTTCGCCCTTGCGACCGCTTTCTCCACTCACGCGACCGGCGCCTCCTCCAGCAGCCCATTAGCCAGGGGGTACTTCATTACCCGCCTGGCCCGTTCGTATGGCATCCTTACTGCCCCAGTAGCTGCCTCTTTGACTGCTCTGCCTCCATCGCGCACTCCAGCACGCACTTTGGAGAGGATGTTGCTCATTGAGCAGCAGCGACCAGGGCAGTACATTCGGGCTCCGATCGAGCCTCTTCAGGCACCCCAGCCTGCATACGCCCAGCCCAGCAGGAGACGCCGGAGGCCAGAGCTGCCAGCACCAAAGCCTGCACAGCCGCAGCCACAGCAGGATGACTCACCAGCCCTCAGCCGGCTGGAGGCCAGAGTCACGCGGATTGAGGGTCAGCTCACGAGAGTCTTGGACCAGCTCGAGTGGATTGGGGAGGTACTTATACAGATCGCATCAGCCCAGGGCAGACACCCCTGACCATTCCCAGCCAGGTCCTACGATCACGAGGCTGGACCTTCCAGGCCGCCGGGTAGTGATTGATGTACTTTTCTTTTTCTTTTTCTTTCTTTCTTTTTATTTTTGGATATATGTATAAACTTATGACACATCTATATGTATATTATTTTTTCTGTCATGTGTGTTTTCATTTATTTGTTAAGTTGTGCATGATATATCAAATTGAGAGGGAGTTGTCTCAGACAAGTGTGCGGTCACCGTGCCCCCTCCACTTGTCTTGACCACCGGCGTGTCCTACTGTAGCGCTACAACTCCAGCATATGAATCGAGGATCTTTTTGTACGCATTATACCTGTGATATGAAGCACCAAGCAGTCCATCGTCCAAAAAGGGGTACTCTTTCTCCCTTGCTTTGAAATAATTTTTGTACAACGGGGACGTTGTACGGTTTTAAGTGTGGGGTGTGGACGGTCGAAAGAGATATTTTTGAAATTTTTGCAGAACTGATCAATTTTTCAACTTTTAGCAATATTTTTCAAAATTTTTAATGAATTGCAATTTTGAAATGAATGGTTCGTGATTGTGATAGCATCAGTATTTTTCAAGAAATACTGTTTAGTTGTGATCATGTTATTAGTTAGTCAAATAAGTTGAGTTTTACGAGTTTAGAAGATAGAGCCGTTTTAGGATTGGAATTTAGGAAGGAAAAGTCAATCTGTGGCCTTTGTTGTTCGAGCCGGTAAGTCTAAAATGGGTGGGCCTTATGCACCTTACCACCTAAGATCGTCTGGTCTGGGATGGTATTTCTGAAAGCTCGCTACACGGACAACATCGAAAGTCATGGACGATTCCTTAATGGCCTTTAGAATCTGAACGAGTAAGTACACTATATTGTGGACAGAAAGTTTGTAATCAAGGGTTCTTTAGAAAGCCATGAATTCCAAAGAACAACTCAATTATGTTTTCACGAACTATTCCATTCTAACTCGAAGAGCAATAAGCTTTGAAACTAAACACATTCAAAAACTGTTCGATTCTCTATTATAATTTGTTAAAAACTCTCTTGCTTGGGGACAAGCAAGGCACAAGTGTGAGGTGTTCGACAACGCCTAGTGATATCAAGTATTTTAGGCGTTGTTGAGCCCTGTTCTTGGTCAAATTATATCAAATATGCATGGGTATTCTCACTTTTCGTGTCAGGACTTGTCTGGAGAAAAAGAACAGAAACAGGGACTAAAAGTGTACAAAAAGGAAAAAGCATGGAAAGAATGAAAAATCAAGAGAAGACGTACGCGCGCCGCGGATTTATCTCCTGCGCGACGCGGATGTAAGGCGGTGGAACACATTTGAATGACGAACAAACGGGGAACGGATAAGTACGCGCGCCGCGGATTTCACATTTGCGCGGCGCGGTCACGGGAAATTTGCAACTATAAATAGAGGCATTTCCAGCCGAAAACCCTAGCAAAGACCTGGTGTAAACATCGACCTAGAAGCTCTTTGACTCGAGGATTCCATTTCAAAAGCTGTAATTTGGTATTTTCATGTTTTAGATTTTATTTCATTTTAGTTAAACATTTGTAAGCTTTGAGTTGAATCTTTGGGTGTGACAACCATTGAATTCTAGCTTAAGGTTCTGTTTTTTAGTAGTTTTGGTTACTGATTTGATGTTTGGATATTGGTTTGAGTGAATGAAATCATTCGGTTACCATAAATATTGATTTTTCGGTATTTCGGATGCTTGTTGGAGTTTTGATTGTTTGATTGTGATTGGATTTTGTTTGTGGTTTGGTTAGGACGGTTTTCCCTTGCTGAAAACAGTAGCTAACTTAGTTATATTGAGCATTAAATCTTGGCTATTAACCGTCCCATAGGATTGTTAGTTATTAGCTAGTTTATGCTGTGCTTGGTTTTGCTAGTTTGAATGCCTTCAATTGCTCTTGATTCAGAGATGTACTTCTGAGTTCAGAAAGTAACTAGGTCATTTGGACATAGCTAAGCTTGGCTTGGGTGTTGAATATTGCTTTGAGGTAGAAAGATAGAAATTAGTTCCTCCGACTATAGCCGTGACACTATCAGTTGGTAATCTCTCATCTAGGCTAACCACGTAGCTCCTGTGGATCGACCCTGACTCCGCTATACTAGTGAATGTTAGGTTATTTCTTATTTTTGACCGCATGACGACCTCTGCGTGTACGTCAAATTTTGGCGCCGTTTGGATGTTTGACAACGCCTGCTACAGTCAGCGGCGCCCCCACTCCCGGATTTCATCATTTTTACCTATTACGAGGATGATTGTTAAGGAGAAAAATAAGAGAATGTTGCAAATACTAGTCAAACGACCTATCACGCAAATAAATACCGGTTTTGCTAGTTTGAATACCACAAACGACGCGGATGTAATACCACAATCAGGGTATTACAAACCAATATCCAAACACAAGTGCAATACCACAACAACAACAACGGACGGCCATATATGCCGAATAATCAGGGAGGGCAGAATTACAATGGTAACTACAACCATCAATACAACAACAACCGTCAAGGTAATTGTGCTGAGTCGTGTTCTGTGAATGACCAAAATTGGGGATTTCCGCCAAACTCGCCAGAAACGGAGGCGAGTGATTTTAATACCAATAATACGGTGGGTGAACCTGCATCACCTGAACATGTGATGGAAGGGAATACACCTTGGGAAAATCAAGAGACCACTGAAATGGTCGAAATGGTTGCTGAGGAGGAGGTGGTAGATGACAATATTACCTCTGACTCAACAACTTTTGATGTTTTTGAGAATGTTAATAATGTTGAGCTGTAATTTGGTATTTTCATGTTTTAGATTTTATGTCATTTTAGTTAAACATTTGTAAGCTTTGAGTTGAATCTTTGGGTGTGACAACCATTGAATTCTAGCTTAAGGTTCTGTTTTTTAGTAGTTTTGGTTACTGATTTGATGTTTGGATATTGGTTTGAGCGAATGAAATCATTCGGTTACCATAAATATTGATTTTTCGGTATTTCAGATGCTTGTTGGAGTTTTGATTGTTTGATTGTGATTGGATTTTGTTTGTGGTTTGGTTAGGACGGGACTCCGGTATTTATAATAGTGCGAATGTTAGGACTTGTCTGGAGAAAAATGTTGATAATGTCGAGTTGGTAATCTCTCGACATTAGTTTAGATCTGATATTTGATTGTATGGTTTGTGTTTTTAGTTGGTTTTTGATGTTTTTCTGTCAAAATACCTAACACACACTAGTACAGTGGTAGTCAGGGTCGATCCACAGGAGCTACGTGGTTAGCCTAGATGAGAGATTACCAACTGATAGTGTCACGGCTATAGTCGGAGGAACTAATTTCTATCTTTCTACCTCAAAGCAATATTCAACACCCAAGCCAAGCTTAGCTATGTCCAAATGACCTAGTTACTTTTTGAACTCAGAAGTACATCTCTGAATCAGGAGCAATTGAAGGCATTCAAACTAGCAAAACCAAGCACAGCATAAACTAGCTAATAACTAACAATCCTATGGGACGGTTAATAGCCAAGATTTAATGCTCAATATAACTAAGTTAGCTACTGTTTTCAGCAAGGGAAAACCGTCCTAACCAAACCACAAACAAAATCCAATCACAATCAAACAATCAAAACTCCAACAAGCATCCGAAATACCGAAAAATCAATATTTATGGTAACCAAATGATTTCATTCACTCAAACCAATATCCAAACATCAAATCAGTAACCAAAACTACTAAAAAACAGAACCTTAAGCTAGAATTCAATGGTTGTCACACCCAAAGATTCAACTCAAAGCTTACAAATGTTTAACTAAAATGAAATAAAATCTAAAACATGAAAATACCAAATTACAGCTTCTGAAATGGAATCCTCGAGTCAAAGAGCTTCTAGGTCGATGTTTACACCAGGTCTTTGCTAGGGTTTTCGGCTGGAAATAGGCTAACCACCCAATCATCGGATGCTTTCTCATATTTTTCAAAATTTTTAATGAATTGCAATTTTGAAATGAATGGTTCGTGATTGTGATAGCATCAGTATTTTTCAAGAAATACTTTTTAGTTGTGATCAGGTTATTAGTTAGTCAAATAAGTTGAGTTTTACGTGTTTAGAAGATTGAGCCATTTAGGATTGGAATTTAGGAAGGAAAAGTCAATCTGTGGCCTTTGTTGTTCGAGCCGGTAAGTCTAAAATGGGTGGGCCTTATGCACCTTACCACCTAAGATCGTCTGGTCTGGGATGGTATTTCTGAAAGCTCGCTACACGGACAACATCGAAGTCATGGACAATTCCTTAATGGCCTTTAGAATCTGAACGAGTAAGTACACTATATTGTGGACAGAAAGTTTGTAATCAAGGGTTCTTTAGAAATCCATGAATTCCAAAGAACAACTCAATTATGTTTTCACAAACTATTCAATTCTAACTCGAAGAAGAATAAGCTTTGAAACTAAACACATTCAAAAACTGTTCGATTCTCTATCATAATTTGTTAAAAACTCTCTTGCTTGGGGACAAGCAAGGCACAAGTGTGGGGTGTTTGACAACGCCTAGTGATATCAAGTATTTTAGGCGTTGTTGAGCCCTGTTCTTGGTCAAATTATATCAAATATGCATGGGTATTCTCACTTTTCGTGTCAGGACTTGTCTGGAGAAAAAGAACAGAAACAGGGACTAAAAGTGTACAAAAAGGAAAAAGCATGGAAAGAATGAAAAATCAAGAGAATACGTACGCGATAAGGCAACACGCGCGTCGCGGATTTTGCTTGGCCGCGGCGCGGAAACCCTAATTTCGCACTATTATAAATACCGGAGTCCCGTCCGACTTTTCACTCATCCCGGGACGCAAAGGAGGGATCCAAAGGCACAATTTCGTCAGTTTTTCAGTGGGAATCAATATTTTGGTTAGTAATTTAGTTTTTCTCTTATTTTATCAACTCGGTATCGAGGTATTCCGCAATCGGGATTTCCATCGATTACTTGATGTTTGTTTAGATTCATAGTTTCTGATTTCAGTAGAATAATTGATAGTTTAGATCTGATATTTGAGTGTTTGGATATTGGTTTGATGTTTGATTTGGATTTATAAAAGTTAATCATTCGGTTTATGGTTTATTTGCAATTTTCGGTATTTTGGATGTTTGAATGCTTGTTGATGTGTTTGGAATTGTTTGTTGCTTCTGGATTTTGGACTTAGTTTCTGATTTCAGTAAGTAACATTAGTCTAGGATTTGGTTTGGTTTAGTTAGTTCATGTTTGATTTGGTTTTTGGCATTGGTCTTGGAATTGTGTTTTTAGTTGGTTTTTGGAAAAGTAGAAGCAATACCGCTGACTGTAGAGTGACACTATAGTTGGTATACTATCGTCTTGTCCTAACCACGTAACTCATGCGGATCGACCCTGACTACCGCTATACTAGTGTGTGTGTTAGGTTTTCTCTTATTTTTGACCGCACGACGACCTAGGCGTGTCAAATTTTGGTGCCGTTGCCGGGTAGTTGTGCGCTTAGGATAGACGATCAGTGGTATTTTTTCTTTTCTTTTGATGTTTGATTTTTAGTTTTTAATTTTTGTATGTGTACGTCCTCACAATGGGCGATTACATGTACCCGGGTCAATACACGTGTTATGCTGGCCCGGTTTATTACAATAACAACCAGTGGAACCAAGGTCGAGGACCTCCACGACAGCAACAACATAGCAATCAGTGGCGAGAACAACGGTATCAGCTCTACAATAACGGTAATTTCGTTCCTCCGCTTTATTTTGCACAACCGAGTGGGCAGTCGGTTGCATCGCACTTCCAGCCACGGGAGTACGACGAGTCATCGCCTATATTTTTTCCTAAAAATGTAGATTGTCAGGTAGAGATTGGGCCAGAGTTGTTAGGTGTGTTGCCTAAATTTAGGGGTCATAAGCATGATAATCCTTATAATCATCTTCACGAGTTCTTAGCTATAGCCAACGTGAACATACCTAGAAATGTTGATAGAAATATCGTTAGGCTTAAGTTGTTTCCATTCACATTAAAGGACAAGGCTAAGTACTGGTTCATGTCGCTGCCGGCCAACAGTATCAACACTTGGAAGCAGTTGAGGACATGGTTCTTACAAGAGTTCTACCCTGCAAGCAAGACAGTGGAAGTAAGAAGAGATATACAGGAGTTCCATCAAAAGCCCGGGGAAGCATTCCATGATGCTTTCGAGAGATTGAATGAGCTATTACGCTCATGTCCACACCACGAGTTTCCACGATGGCAGTTGGTCACGATATTCTACAACGGTGTCTACAGTTTGAGCCAAGGCATGATTGATGCATCCTTTGGAGGGACAATTATGCTGCAAGATAGTGAGACGGCATGGAGGTTCTTGGAGAAACTCAGCAATGGATCCAAGTTCAATCATTCAATGAGGAAGACAAACAGCACCTCATCGGTGGCAGCAGTAGATATCGATAACAACTGGAAGAAAGAGGTGAAGAATGAGATCGGTCCCTTAGCAGGAAGCTCGATACAGTATTGGCCACCGTGCAGCAAGGACCACCAAATCAACAGCAGCACAGTCAACAAGAACAAAGACCACAAGAGGTTCATCAAGTGTATGGTCAAGAGCAATACCACAGCAACAACGATGGACGACCATATAGGTCGAATAATCATGGAGGGCAGAGTTATGATGGCAATTACATTGACAACAACCATCAATACAACAAAAATCGTCAAGGTAATTGTGCTGAGTCGTTTTCTATGAACGACCAAAATTTGGGATTTCCGCCATACTCGCCAAAAACTAAGGCGAGTAATTTTTGTACCAATAATGTTGTGTGTGAACCTGCATCACCCGAACATGTGATGGAAGGACATGCACATTGGGAAAGTCAAGAGACCACTGAGATGGTCGAAGAGGTTGTTGAGGAAGAGGTTGTATGTGACAATACTACCCCTGACTCAACAACTTTTGATGTTTTTGAAAATGTTAATAATGTTGATCTGGTGATGAGTGAATCCATACCATCACCAGATCATTTGGTTGAAAAGGAAGTTGAGGAGGGGGCTGTAAGTGACAGTACAAACCCCAGCCCAACGACTCCTGAAATTTCTGAAATTGTTGATACTTTTGAAATCCAAAATCTAGTGATGAGTGAACTCATACCATCACCAGATGACATGGTCGAGACGGTTATTAAGGGAGGGGGCGTAAATGACAATACCAACCCCAACCCTATATATTTTGAAAATTTTGAACATTTTGAAAGTAAAGATCTGGTGATGAGTGAATCTATCCCATCACCAGATAAAACTAGTCGCTCACTCTTGGTACGGATCCACCTGTTGGACGATGACCAAGAAGATGATGACAATGATGTGGTCTTCGAAAATAATAAACACAATTTTAGCGCCACTCATGACCCAATAATGAATGGAAAATTAGATGTGATCAATATCATCGATGAGGATATATGGGAGCATATCAATATTATGCCCTCCGATCCCATTCGATTGGAAAATTTTTATTGGCACCGCAGGCAAAAATCACAACGTGCAGACAACACGCGATACACAAGCAGCAAACGAGGCGCAAAACAATCACTGGGCACAGAACTGTGCGTGCTCCACATTAAACCGGTGATGTTGAAGAGACACCGAAGGAAGGACCGAGCTTGGAGGTTTAAAGCGACTTCCAAACATTCGCTCGAAGTAATCAGAAAACAGCAACCGGGCAGCATCAGAGGAACCGGCAAACCATTTGACCCGGGGAAATTGGAGTATGGAATCAACGAAGGGACGGTGGTAACTGAAATTCAGTGGAGACAAATGGCGTACAATCCACCGTAGACACACAAAGACGGTCCAGCTAAAAGACTGAGCAAAGAAGCGCTTTCGGGAGGCAACCCGATTTTCGATAAGTATTTTCTTTTATTTCCATTTTTATTTTTGGTCAAAATACCATTGAGGATGATTATTGTTGAGTGTAATACTGTATGTCCTAAGTGAGGGGTGAGGGTGAGTAAATAGAAAGGAAAACAAAGAAAATTCGGGAGTCGCGCCGCCAACATCACCAACCCGCGACGCGGACCAGGGAGAGACCCGATGTACAGGGGCTTTTCACGCATACTCGCGATGCGGACATCTTGATTTGGCGCCGCGGACCTTCAACCTTGATCGATGAAAACTGGATCTCATAACGTCTACGCGTCGCGGCCTTGACACTCCGGCGTCGCGGGAACGAGGAATCAGCAAGGACATCAACTCGCAATGTATTATCTTCTTTTGTGTTTTGCAACTTTTATATTTTTAATGTGTTTTGTTAGTGTCAAGAGTATCAAGCCAAACCACGATTGCTGTACCAACTGATGGAGTTGCATAACGCAAGTGTGGGGTCACCGTACCCCTACACTCGTGTATGCCGGCGTGTTTACTGCTGCGCCCCCCACTCCCGGATTTCATCGTGAATGACGTGAACAATCGACCCTGTTACTGTATGATCCCGAAAATCGAGCAATTCGCCGTTTCAAAAAGGGGTAACTCTTTCTCCCTTGTTCTAAAAATAATTTTTGTACAACGGGGACGTTGTACGGTTTTAAGTGTGGGGTGTGGACGGTCGAAAGAGTATTTTTGAAATTTTTGCAGGAAAAGACCAATTTTCAAAATTTTAGCAATTTTTCAAAATTTTTATTAGATTGTAATTTTGAAACGAATAATTTGTGAATGTTATAGCATTGGTATTTTTCGAGAAATACCATTTAGTTGTGATCATGCTAGTAGTTTAGTCAAATAAGTTGAGTTTTAAGAGTTAGAAGATTGGAGTGTTTTAAGTTTGGAATTTAGGAAGGAATTGTCAATCTGTGGCCTTTGTTGTTCGAGCCGGTAGGTCCGAAAAGGGTGGCCTCAAAGAGGCACTTATGCACCTTACCACCTAAGATCGTCTGGTTTGGGATGGTATTTTCGAAAGCTCGTTACACGGACATCATCGAAAGTCATGGACAGTTCTTTAATGGCCTTTAGAATCTGAATGAGTAAGTTTGCTTTTTGCATACCGAAAATTTGTAATCAAGGGTTCTTTAGAAAGTCGTGAATTCCAAAGAATATTCCGATTATGTTTTCACAAACTATTCCATCTAACTCTGGGGACAATAAGCTTTGAAATTAAACACATTCAAAAATTGTTTGAGTCTTAGTTAAAATCTGTTAAAAACTCTCTTGCTTGGGGACAAGCAAGGCACAAGTGTGGGGTGTTTGACAACGCCTAGTAATATCAAGTATTTTAGGCATTGTTGAGCCGTGTTTTAGTTAATTTATCATTATTAATTGGCTAATATCACTTACTTTTGTGTCAAAATGCTTGGAAATGTTTTTAGTGTAAATGCAGGGGTTTTAGTGCAATTATGGAGAAGTTGTGGAGCGAAAAAGGCAAAAAGATGGACCTGACAGAAATAGAGGCGCTATCTCTTGAGATAGAGCCGCTATCGACAATAGAGCCGCTATTTCTTGAGATAGCGCCGCTATCTCGCGACCGGACAAAATCTTCGTTTTTGAATTTTAAACTCCGAAAGTCGGGATAAGGCAACACGCGCGTCGCGGATTTTGCTTGGCCGCGGCGCGGAAACCCTAATTTCGCACTATTATAAATACCGGAGTCCCGTCCGACTTTTCACTCATCCCGGGACGCAAAGGAGGGATCCAAAGGCACAATTTCGTCAGTTTTTCAGTGGGAATCAATATTTTGGTTAGTAATTTAGTTTTTCTCTTATTTTATCAACTCGGTATCGAGGTATTCCGCAATCGGGATTTCCATCGATTACTTGATGTTTGTTTAGATTCATAGTTTCTGATTTCAGTAGAATAATTGATAGTTTAGATCTGATATTTGAGTGTTTGGATATTGGTTTGATGTTTGATTTGGATTTATAAAAGTTAATCATTCGGTTTATGGTTTATTTGCAATTTTCGGTATTTTGGATGTTTGAATGCTTGTTGATGTGTTTGGAATTGTTTGTTGCTTCTGGATTTTGGACTTAGTTTCTGATTTCAGTAAGTAACATTAGTCTAGGATTTGGTTTGGTTTAGTTAGTTCATGTTTGATTTGGTTTTTGGCATTGGTCTTGGAATTGTGTTTTTAGTTGGTTTTTGGAAAAGTAGAAGCAATACCGCTGACTGTAGAGTGACACTATAGTTGGTATACTATCGTCTTGTCCTAACCACGTAACTCCTGCGGATCGACCCTGACTACCGCTATACTAGTGTGTGTGTTAGGTTTTCTCTTATTTTTGACCGCACGACGATATTGATTCCCACTGTACATGGGCCAGGCGGGTAATGAAGTACCCCCTGGCTAATGCCTCTATCTCGCGATAAGATACTCCTGCCAAAATACCTAAATAACAACGCCTAAAATACTCCTGCTGGAACGGGCCAAACGGAAACCGGGCAGCAGCAGAGGAACCGGTAAACCATTCGACCCGGGGAAATTGGAGTATGGAATCAACGAAGGGACGGTGGTGACTGAAAATCAGCAAAGTCAAATGGCGTACGATCCACCGTAGCCATTGGATGACGGTCCAGCTAAAAGACCGACAAAGAAGCGCTTTCGGGAGGCAACCCGATTTTCGATAAGTATTTTCTTTTATTTTTATTTTTATTTTTATTTTTGGTCAAAATATCATTGAAGATAATCATTGTTGAGTGCGATACGGTATGACCCAAGTGTGGGGTGACCATGAGGGATTTGAACGGAAAAACAAAACAATGCACGCGCCGCCAACACCATCAAACCGCGACGCGGGTCGAGGAGAGACCCGATGCACAGGGGCTTTTTGCGCATACTCGCGACGCGGACATGTTGATTTGGCGCCGCGGACCTTCAACCTTGATCGATGAAAACTGTATCTCATAACGTCTACGCGTCGCGGCCTTGACACTACGGCGTCGCGGGAACGGGGAATCAGAAAGGACATCAACTCGCAATGTGTAATCTTCTTTTGTATTTTGCAACTTTTATATTTTTAATGTGTTTTGTTAGTGTGAAGAGTATCTAGCCAAACCATGATTGCTGTACCAACTGATGGAGTTGCATAACGCAAGTGTGGGGTCACCATACCCCTACACTCGTGTTATGCCGGCGTGTTTACTGTTGCGCCCCCACTCCCGGATTTCATCGTGAATGACGTGAACAATCGACCCTGTTACTGTATGATCCCGACAATCGAGCAATTCGCCGTTTCAAAAAGGGGTAACTCTTTCTCCCTTGTTCTAAAAATAATTTTTGTACAACGGGGACGTTGTACGGTTTTAAGTGTGGGGTGTGGACGGTCGAAAGAGTAGTTTTTGAAAATTTTTGCGGAAAATGATCAATTTTCAAATCTTTTAGCAACTTTTTCAAAATTTTTAATAAATTGCAATTTTGAAACGAATAGTTTCTGAATGTAGTAGCATTAGTATTTTTCGAGAAATACTATGTAGTTGTTATCATGCTATCTGTTTAGTAAAAAAAGTTGAGTTTTAGGAGTTAGAAGATTGGAGTATTTTAAGTTTGGAATTTAGGAAGGAATTATCAATCTGTGGCCTTTGTTGTTCGAGCCGGTAGGTCTAAAATGGGTGGGACTTATGCACCTTACCACCTAAGATCGTCCGGTCTGGGATGGTATTTCTGAAAGCTCGCTACACGGACAACATCGAAAGTCATGGACAATTCTTTAATGGCCTTAAGAATCTGAATGAGTACGTACACTTCGTTGTGGACAGAAAATTTGTAATCAAGGGTTCTTTAGAAAGTCATGAATTCCAAAAGATATTCTGGTTATGTTTTCACAAACTATTTCAATCTAACTCTTAGGACAATAAGCTTTGAAATTAAACACATTCAAAAATTGTTTGAGTCTTAGTTAAAATCTGTTAAAAACTCTCTTGCTTAGGGACAAGCAAGGCACAAGTGTGGGGTGTTTGACAACGCCTAGTAATATCAAGTATTTTAGGCGTTGTTGAGCCGTGTTTTAGTTAATTTATCATTATTAATTGGCTAATATCACTTACTTTTGTGTCAAAGTGCTTGGAAATGTTTTTAGTGTAAATGCAGGGGTTTTAGTGCAATTCTGGAGAAGTTGTGGAGCGAAAAAGGCAAAAAGATGGACCTGACAGAAATAGAGGCGCTATCTCTTGAGATAGAGCCGCTATCGACAATAGAGCCGCTATTTCTTGAGATAGCGCCGCTTTCTCGCGACCGGATAAAATCTTCGTTTTTGAATTTTAAACTCCGAAAGTCGGGATAAGGCAACACGCGCGTCGCGGATTTTGCTTGGCCGCGGCGCGGATCGCACTATTATAAATACCGGAGTCCCGTCCGACTTTTCACTCATCCCGGGACGCAAAGGAGGGATCCGAAGGCACTATTTCGTCAGTTTTTCAGTGGGAATCAATATTTTGGTTAGTAATTTAGTGTTTCTCTTGTTTTATCAACTCGGTATCGAGGTATTCCGCAATCGGGATTTCCGTCGATTACTCGATGTTTGTTGAGATTCATAGCTTCTGATTTCAGTAGAATAATTGACAGTTTAGATCTGATATTTGAGTGTTTGGATATTGGTTTGATGTTTGATTTGGATTTATAAAAGTTAATCATTCGGTTTATGGTTTATTTGCAATTTTCGGTATTTTGGATATTTGAATGCTTGTTGATGTGTTTGGAACTGTTTGTTGCTTCTAGATTTTGGACTTAGTTTCTGATTTCAGTAAGTAACATTAGTCTAGGATTTGGTTTGGTTTAGTTAGTTCATGTTTGAGTTAGGTTCTGGCATTGGTCTTGGAATTGTGTTTTTAGTTGATTTTTGGAAAAGTAGAAACAATACCGCTGACTGTAGCTGTGACACTACAGTTGGTAATCTATCGTCTTGTCCTAACCACGTAACTCCTGCGGATCGACCCTGACTACCGCTATACTAGTGTGTGTTAGGTATTCTCTTATTTTTGACCGCACGACGACCTAGGCGTGTCAAATTTTGGCGCCGTTGCCGGGGAAATATCCCAACATCCGGTATTGTTTCTACTTTTCCATCGATTGAGCCATTACTCCACCTCGAGGATTTCATCATTTCTGCGACGCCGAAGTGTGTGTGCCGGGGAAATATCCCAACATAATAAGAGAAAAACTAAATAACTAACCAAAATCTTGCAAATAAATCATAAACCGAATGATTAACTTTTATAAATCCAAATCAAACCAATATTCAAACAATCACAATAAAATATCAGATCTAACCTACTGATTATTCTACTGAAATCAAAAACTATGAATCTAAACAAACATCAAGTAATCGATGGAAATCCCGATTGCGGAATACCTCGATACCGAGTTGATAAAATAAGAGAAAAACTAAATTACTAACCAAAATATTGATTCCCACTGAAAAACTGACGAAATTGTGCCTTTGGATCCCTCCTTTGCGTCCCGGGATGAGTGAAAAGTCGGACGGGACTCCGGTATTTATAATAGTGCGAAATTAGGGTTTCCGCGCCGCGGCCAAGCAAAATCCGCGACGCGCGTGTTGCCTTATCCCGACTTTCGGAGTTTAAAATTCAAAAACGAAGATTTTATCCGGTCGCGAGATAGCGGCGCTATCTCAAGAAATAGCGGCTCTATTGTCGATAGCGGCTCTATCTCAAGAGATAGCGCCTCTATTTCTGTCAGGTCCATCTTTTTGCCTTTTTCGCTCCACAACTTCTCCATAATTGCACTAAAACCCCTGCATTTACACTAAAAACATTTCCAAGCACTTTGACACAAAAGTAAGTGATATTAGCCAATTAATAATGATAAATTAACTTAAACACGGCTCAACAACGCCTAAAATACTTGATATTACTAGGCGTTGTCAAACACCCCACACTTGTGCCTTGCTTGTCCCCAAGCAAGAGAGTTTTTAATAGATTTTAACTAAGACTCAAACAATTTTTGACTGTGTTCAGTTTCAAAGCTTATTGCCTTTTGAGTTAGAGTGGAATAGTTCGTGAAAACATAATCGGAATGTTCTTTGGAATTCATGGCTTTCTAGAGAACCCTTGATTACAAACTTTCTGTCCACAATGAAGTGTACTTACTCATTCAGATTCTAAAGGCCATTAAGGAATTGTCCATGACTTTCGATGTTGTTCGTGTAACGAGCTTTCAGAAATACCATCCCAGACCAGACGATCTTAGGTGGTAAGGTGCATAAGTCCCACCCATTTTAGACTTACCGGCTCGAACAACAAAGGCCACAGATTGACATTTCCTTCCTAAATTCCAATCCTAAAACACTCTAATCGTCTAACTCCTAAAACTCAACTTGTTTGACTAAACTAATAGCATGATCATAACTAAATGGTATTTCTCGAAAAATACCAATGCTATAACATTCACAAATTATTCGTTTCAAAATTACAATCTAATAGAATTTTTGAAAAATTGCTAAAATTTTGAAAATTGGTCTTTTCCTGCAAAAATTTCAAAAATACTCTTTCGACCGTCCACACCCCACACTTAAAACCGTACAACGTCCCCGTTGTACAAAAATTATTTTTAGAACAAGGGAGAAAGAGTTACCCCTTTTTGAAACGGCGAATTGCTCGATTGTCGGGATCATACAGTAACAGGGTCGATTGTTCACGTCATTCACGATGAAATCCGGGAGTGGGGGCGCAACAGTAAACACGCCGGCATAACACGAGTGTAGGGGTATGGTGACCCCACACTTGCGTTATGCAACTCCATCAGTTGGTACAGCAATCATGGTTTGGCTAGATACTCTTCACACTAACAAAACACATTAAAAATATAAAAGTTGCAAAATACAAAAGAAGATTACACATTGCGAGTTCCTGTCCTTCTTGCTGATTCCCCGTTTCCGCGACGCCGGAGTGTCAAGGCCGCGACGCGTAAATGCTATGAGATCCAGTGTCCATCGACCAAAGCTGAAAGTCAGCGGCGCCAAATGAAGATGTCCGCGTCGCGAGTATGCGCAAAAAGCCCCTGTGCATCGGGTCTCTCCTCGACCCGCGTCGCGGTTTGATGGTGTTGGCGGCGCGTGCATTGTTTTGTTTTTCCGTTCGAATCCCTCATGGTCACCCCACACTTGGGTCATACCGTATCGCACTCAACAATGATTATCTTCAATGATATTTTGACCAAGAATAAAAATGGAAATAAAAATAAAAATAAAAATAAAAGAAAATACTTATCGAAAAGCGGGTTGCCTCCCGAAAGCGCTTCTTTGTCGGTCTTTTAGCTGGACCGTCATCCAATGGCTACGGTGAATCGTACACCATTTGACTCTGCTGAATTTCAGTCACCACCGTCCCTTCGTTGATTCCATACTCCGATTTCCCCGGGTCGAATGGTTTACCGGTTCCTCTGCTGCTGCCCGGTTTCCGTTTCCTGATTATTCCGCGTGAATGCTTAGAAGTAGCTTTAAACCTCCAAGCTCGGTCCTTCCTACGGTGTCTTTTCAACATCATCGGCTTAACATGGAGTGTGCCCAGTGCCTCTCCCAGTAATTGTTTTGCAGATTTCATTTTACTTGCATCGCGTGTGCTATCTTCAGTTTGCAATTTTGGCTTGCAGTACCAATAAAAATTTTCCAATCGAATGGAATCGGAAGGCAACATATCGGGATGCTTCCATATGTCCTCATCGATGGTATTGATTACATCTAATTTTCCATTCATGAATGGATCATGAGTGGCGATAAAATCATGTTTCTTATTTTCAAAAACCAACTCATCAGCATCATCTTCTTGATCATCGTCCAACAGGTGGATCGGGACCAACATTGAGCGACCAGTTTGATCTAGTGGTGGTACAAAGTCACCCATCACCAGATCCTTACTTTCAAAAAGCTCAAAATTTTCAAAAATTCTTGGTTCGGGGGTAGTATTGTCATCTACACCCCCTTCCCCAACAGTATCAACAACTTCAACAATTTCGGGGATCGTTGGGCTGGGGTCTGTACTGTCACTTACAGCCTCCTCCACAACATCCTCATCAATCAAAGCGTCTGGTGATGGTATGGATTCACTCATCACCAGCTCCACATTATCAACATTTTCAAAAACATCAAAAACATCAAAAGCTGTTGAGTCTGAGGTACCATTGTCACCTACAACCTCTTCCTCAACAACGTTTTCGACCCTCTCAGTGGTCTCTTGACTTTCCCAAGGTGTATGCCCTTCCATCACATATTCAGGTGATGCAAGTTCACACACATTATCATTGGTATAAAAATCACTCACCTCCGGTTCTGGCGAAGGTGGTGAACATTTCCAACTTTCCTCTAACCTATCTAAAGAAGCTTGCACTTTTTCAAGAGCTTCAGCCTGGTCCTTCTGCTCATGGTAGTTGTTATACATGAATACCTAAAGTTGGGCCCAAGTTACAGAATTCCCAAGCTGAGATGACTCCTCGGTCCGCCATCCATTGTCATCGAATGATCCATTGTAGGAATCATCCTCATAATAGGTGTCGGCCGGATTCCCATAATCTTCATAATACTGATCCGGGTACATGTAATCGTCCATTATGAAGACGTACACATACCAAAAATCAACAAATCAAACATCAAAAGAAACAACCCTACTGATCGTCTAACCTAAGCGCACAACTCCCCGGCAACGGCGCCAAAATTTGACACGCCTAGGTCGTCGTGCGGTCAAAAATAAGAGAAAAATACCTAACACACACTAGTACAGTGGTAGTCAGGGTCGATCCGCAGGAGTTACGTGGTTAGGACAAGATGATAGATTACCAACTGTAGTGTCACAGCTACAGTCAGCGGTATTGTTTCTACTTTTCCAAAAACCAACTAAAAACACAATTCCAAGACCAATGCAAAAACCTAACTCAAGCATGAACTAAACTAACCCAAATCAAATCCTAGACTAAAGTTCCTTACTGAAATCAGAACTAAATTCAGAATCCAGAAGCAAACAATCAATCCAATATAATCAAAACACATCCAAACATCAATAATGCAAAATAACATCAACCGAATGATTACTTTTATAAATCCAAAAACCAAACATCAAACCAATATCCAAACAATCAAATCAGATCTAAAATACCAACTATTCTACTGAAATCAGAAACTATGAATCCCAACAAACATCGAGTAATTGATGGAAATCCCAATTGTGGAATACATCGATACCGAGTTGACAAAATAAGAGAAAAACTAAATAACTAACCAAAATGTTGATTCCCACTGAAAAACTGACGAAATAGTGCCTTCGGATCCCTCCTTCGTGTCCCGAGATGAGTGAAAAGTCGGACGGGACTCCGGTATTTATAATAGTGCGAAATTAGGGTTTCCGCGCCGCGGCCAAGCAAAATCCGCGACGCGCGTGTTGCCTTATCCCGACTTTCGGAGTTTAAAATTCAAAAACGAAGATTTTATCCGGTCGCGAGATAGCGGCGCTATCTCAAGAAATAGCGGCTCTATTGTCGATAGCGGCTCTATCTCAAGAGATAGCGCCTCTATTTTTGTCAGGTCCATCTTTTTGCCTTTTTCGCTCCACAACTTCTCCAGAATTGCACTAAAACCCCTGCATTTACACTAAAAACATTTTCAAGCACTTTGACACAAAAGTAAGTGATATTAGCCAATTAATAATGATAAATTAACTAAAACACGGCTCAACAACGCCTAAAATACTTAATATTACTAGGCGTTGTCAAACACCCCACACTTGTGCCTTGCTTGTCCCCAAGCAAGAGAGTTTTTAACAGATTTTAACTAAGACTCAAACAATTTTTGAATGTGTTTAATTTCAAAGCTTATTGTCCTAAGAGTTAGATTGAAATAGTTTGTGAAAACATAACCAGAATATCTTTTGGAATTCTTGACTTTCT
Source organism: Cichorium intybus (assembly GCA_023525715.1). Lineage (NCBI taxonomy): Eukaryota > Viridiplantae > Streptophyta > Magnoliopsida > Asterales > Asteraceae > Cichorium > Cichorium intybus. The sequence continues at coordinate 41,370,740 of CM042016.1, read as the reverse complement.
AAAGAACCCTTGATTACAAATTTTCTGTCCACAACGAAGTGTACGTACTCATTCAGATTCTTAAGGCCATTAAAGAATTGTCCATGACTTTCGATGTTGTCCGTGTAGCGAGCTTTCAGAAATACCATCCCAGACCGGACGATCTTAGGTGGTAAGGTGCATAAATGCCTTTTCCGAGGCCACCCTTTTCGGACCTACCGGCTCGAACAACAAAGGCCACAGATTGACAATTCCTTCCTAAATTCCAAACTTAAAACACTCCAATCTTCTAACTCTTAAAACTCAACTTATTTGACTAAACTACTAGCATGATCACAACTAAATGGTCTTTCTCGAAAAATACCAATGCTATAACATTCACAAATTATTCGTTTCAAAATTACAATCTAATAAAATTTTTGAAAAATTGCTAAAATTTTGAAAATTGGTCTTTTCCTGCAAAAATTTCAAAAATACTCTTTCGACTGGAAATACTCTTTCGACCGTCCACACCCCACACTTAAAACCGTACAACGTCCCCGTTGTACAAAAATTATTTTTAGAACAAGGGAGAAAGAGTTACCCCTTTTTGAAACGGCGAATTGCTCGATTGTCGGGATCATACAGTAACAGGGTCGATTGTTCACGTCATTCACGATGAAATCCGGGAGTGGGAGCGCAACAGTAAACACGCCGGCATAACACGAGTGTAGGGGTATGGTGACCCCACACTTGCGTTATGCAACTCCATCAGTTGGTACAGCAATCATGGTTTGGCTAGATACTCTTCACACTAACAAAACACATTAAAATATAAAAGTTGCAAAATACAAAAGAAGATTACACATTGCGAGTTGATGTCATTGCTGATTCCCCGTTCCCGCGACGCCGGAGTGTCAAGGCCGCGACGCGTAGACGTTATGAGATCCAGTTTTCATTGATCAAGGTTGAAGGTCCGCGGCGCCAAATCAACATGTCCGCGTCGCGAGTATGCGCAAAAAGCCCCTGTGCATCGGGTCTCTCCTCGACCCGCGTCGCGGTTTGATGGTGTTGGCGGCGCGTGCATTGTTTTGTTTTTCCGTTCAAATCCCTCATGGTCACCCCACACTTGGGTCATACCGTATCGCACTCAACAATGATTATCTTCAATGATATTTTGACCAAAAATAAAAATAAAAATAAAAATAAAAGAAAATACTTATCGAAAATCGGGTTGCCTCCCGAAAGCGCTTCTTTGTCGGTCTTTTAGCTGGACCGTCATCCAATGGCTACGGTCGATCGTACGCCATTTGACTTTGCTGATTTTCAGTCACCACCGTCCCTTCGTTGATTCCATACTCCGATTTCCCCGGGTCGAATGGTTTACCGGTTCCTCTGCTGCTGCCCCGGTTTCCGTTTCCTGATTATTCCGCGCGAATGCTTAGAAGTAGCTTTAAACCTCCAAGCTCGGTCCTTCCTACGGTGTCTTTTCAACATCATCGGCTTAACATGGAGCGTGCCCAGTGCCTCTCCCAGTAATTGTTTTGCAGATTTCATTTTACTTGCATCGCGTGTGCTATCTTCAGTTTGCAATTTTGGCTTGCAGTACCAATAAAAATTTTCCAATCGAATGGAATCGGAAGGCAACATATCGGGATGCTTCCAAATGTCCTCGTCGATGGTATTTATCACATCTAATTTTCCATTCATGAATGGATCATGAGTGGCGATAAAATCATGTTTATTATTTTCAAATATCAACTCGTCGGCATCATCTTCTTGATCATCGTCCAACAGGTGGATCGGCACCAAGAGTGAGCGACTGGTTTGATCTGGTGGTAGTATAAAGTCACCTAGCACCAGATCCTTACTTCCAAAAGACTCAAAATTTTCAAAAATTCTAGGTTCGGGGGTAGTATTGTCATCTACACCCCCTTCCCCAATAGTATCAACAACTTCAATAATTTCGGGGATCGTTGGGCTGGGATCTGTACTGTCACTTACAGTCCCCTCCACAACATCCTCATCAACCAAATTGTCTGATGATGGTACAGATTCACTCATCACCAGCTCGACATTATCAACATTTTCAAAAACATCAAAAACATCAAAAGTTGTTGAGTCAGAGGTAGCATTGTCACCTACAACCTCTTCCTCAACAACATTTTCGACCCTCTCGATGGTCTCTTGACTTTCCCAAGGTGTATGCCCTTCCATCACATATTCAGGTGATGCAAGTTCACACACATTATCATTGGTATAAAAATCACTCACCTCCGGTTCTGGCGAAGGTGGTGAACATTTCCAACTTTCCTCTAACCTATCTAAAGAAGCTTGCACTTTTTCAAGAGCTTCAGCCTAGTCCTTCTGCTCATGGTAGTTGTTATACATGAATACCCAAAGTTGGGCCCAAGTTACAGAATTCTCAAGCTGAGATGACTCCTCGGTCCGCCATCCATTGTCATCGAATGATCCATTGTAGGGATCATCCTCATAATAGATGTCGGCCGGATTCCCATAATCTTCATAATACTGATCCGGATACATGTAATCACCCATTATAAGATTGTACACATACCAAAAATCCGCAAACTAAAATCAAACATCAAAAGAAACAACCCTACTGATCGTCTATCCTAAGCGCACAACTCCCCGGCAACGGCGCCAAAATTTGACATACACGCAGAGGTCGTCATGCGGTCAAAAATAAGAAATAACCTAACATTCACTAGTATAGTGGAGTCAGGGTCGATCCACAGGAGCTACGTGGTTAGCCTAGATGAGAGATTACCAACTGATAGTGTCACGGCTATAGTCGGAGGAACTAATTTCTATCTTTCTACCTCAAAGCAATATTCAACACCCAAGCCAAGCTTAGCTATGTCCAAATGACCTAGTTACTTTCTGAACACAGAAGTACATCTCTGAATCAGGAGCAATTGAAGGCATTCAAACTAGCAAAACCAAGCACAGCATAAACTAGCTAATAACTAACAATCCTATGGGACGGTTAATAGCCAAGATTTAATGCTCAATATAACTAAGTTAGCTACTGTTTTCAGCAAGGGAAAACCGTCCTAACCAAACCACAAACAAAATCCAATCACAATCAAACAATCAAAACTCCAACAAGCATCCGAAATACCGAAAAATCAATATTTATGGTAACCGAATGATTTCATTCACTCAAACCAATATCCAAACATCAAATCAGTAACCAAAACTACTAAAAAACAGAACCTTAAGCTAGAATTCAATGGTTGTCACACCCAAAGATTCAACTCAAAGCTTACAAATGTTTAACTAAAATGAAATAAAATCTAAAACATGAAAATACCAAATTACAGCTTCTGAAATGGAATCCTCGAGTCAAAGAGCTTCTAGGTCGATGTTTACACCAGGTCTTTGCTAGGGTTTTCGGCTGGAAATGCCTCTATTTATAGTTGCAAATTTCCCGTGACCGCGCCGCGCAAATGTGAAATCCGCGGCGCGCGTACTTATCCGTTCCCCGTTTTTTCGTCATTCAAATGTGTTCCACCGCCTTACATCCGCGTCGCGCAGGAGATAAATCCGCGGCGCGCGTACGTCTTCTCTTGATTTTTCATTATTTCCATGCTTTTTCCTTTTTGTACACTTTTAGTCCCTGTTTCTGTTCTTTTTCTCCAAACATGTCCTGACACGAAAAGTGAGAATACCCATGCATATTTGATATAATTTGACCAAGAACAGGGCTCAACAACGCCTAAAATACTTGATATCACTAGGCGTTGTCAAACACCCCACACTTGTGCCTTGCTTGTCCCCAAGCAAGAGAGTTTTTAACAAATTATAATAGAGAATCGAACAGTTTTTTGAATGTGTTTAGTTTCAAAGCTTATTGCTCTTCGAGTTAGAATGGAATAGTTCGTGAAAACATAATTGAGTTGTTCTTTGGAATTCATGGCTTTCTAAAGAACCCTTGATTACAAACTTTCTGTCCACAATATAGTGTACTTACTCGTTCAGATTCTAAAGGCCATTAAGGAATTGTCCATGACTTCGATGTTGTCCGTGTAGCGAGCTTTCAGAAATACCATCCCAGACTAGACGATCTTAGGTGGTAAGGTGCATAAGGCCCACTCATTTTAGACTTACCGGCTTGAACAACAAAGGCCACAGATTGACTTTTCCTTCCTAAATTCCAATCCTAAAACGGCTCAATCTTCTAAACTCGTAAAACTGAACTTATTTGACTAACTAATAACCTGATCACAACTAAACAATATTTCTTGAAAAATACTGATGCTATCACAATCACGAACCATTCATTTCAAAATTGCAATTCATTAAAAATTTTGAAAAATATTGCTAAAAGTTGAAAAATTGATCAGTTCTGCAAAAAATTTCAAAAATATCTCTTTCGACCGTCCACACCCCACACTTAAAACCGTACAACGTCCCCGTTGTACAAAAATTATTTCAAAGCAAGGGAGAAAGAGTACCCCTTTTTGGACGATGGACTTCTTGGTGCTTCATATCATAGGTATAATGCGTACAAAAAGATCCTCAATTCATATGCTGGAGTTGTAGCGCTACAGTAGGACACGCCGGTGGTCAAGACAAGTGGAGGGGGCACGGTGACCCCACACTTGTCTGAGACAACTCCCTCTCAATTTGGTATATCATGCATCACTCAACAAATAAATTAAAACACACATGACAGAAAAGATAATATACAGATAGATGTGTCATAAGTTTATACATATATCCAAAAATAAAAAGAAAGAAAGAAAAAGAAAAAGAAAAGTACATCAATCGCTACCAGGCGGTCTGGAGGGTCCAGCCTCGTGATCGTGGGATCTGGCTGGGAATGGTCGGGGGTGTCTGCCCTGGGCTGATGCGATCTGTATAAGTACCTCCCCAATCCACTCGAGCTGGTCCAAGACTCTCGTGAGCTGACCCTCAATCCGCGTGACTCTGGTCTCCAGCCGGCTGAGGGCTGGTGAGTCATCCTGCTGTGGCTGCGGGTGTGCAGGCTCTGGTGCTGGCGGCTCTGGCCTCCGGCGTCTCCTGCCGGGCTGGGCATATGCAGGCTGGGGTGCCTGAAGAGGCTCGATCGGAGCCCGAATGTACTGCCCTGGTCGCTGCTGCTCAATGAGCAACATCCTCTCCAAAGTGCGTGCTGGAGTGCGCGATGGAGGCATAGCAGTCAAAGAGGCAGCTACTGGGGCAGTAAGGATGCCATACGAACGGGCCAGGCGGGTAATGAAGTACCCCCTGGCTAATGGGCTGCTGGAGGAGGCGCCGGTCGCGTGAGTGGAGAAAGCGGTCGCAAGGGCGAAAGGGAGGTGGAGGAACCTGGATGGGTCGAGGAGGACCCACAAAAATGTCATGTCGTCCCCCGACACCTTCTCGCCCCCCTCCCGCTGCATGATGGAGGTGGAGACGATCCGGTGCATGAGACGGTGAAGAGGATCTCGTAAGTGGCTCTCCCTCGAGGCCCCTGCCTCATATGTGACGTTGGACAGCGATGCCCAAACCTCCATGTTGGGAGCCCTGTCCGGCTCCCCCTGAATGCAAGACCCGAAGAATCGGGTGAAATATCGGTGCTGGATGTCCGCGGCAGTGTAGATGCCTGTGCGCCTCCCAAACTCCCGGAGGTTGCACTCCCTGTGCTCACCTCCCAAGCGAAAACGTACTAGCCGGGAACGCGGGTCTCCCGCCCTGGGAGCGAAATGGACCGTAGACAGGAACTCCAGGAGAAGCTCTGTGTAGAACACATCCTCGTCAGTGGCATTGATCCGGTCCCAACCTCTGCACGTGAATGACGCCTCCTCGTGGGTCCAGGTGCGATGTAAGAACGGCTCGATCGCACCCCAAAGCCCTGCGTCTCGAAGAATATCTCGATCAATGACCGTCGCCTCTAACACCCGGCGACTCCTCAAAGCATCCCTCCGCGAGTTATACTCGACAGAACTGGCCAGCTCCGCGGGGAACTGGAGGAAAGCGTGCTCCGTTCTGAACATCATCTGCAAAAAAAGAAAATATATCCACAAAACAAAAATTTTTGCAAAATCAGTCCTTTTTCTTCCCCACCGCAACGCGGCGCGGCCCAAGAGCCATGGCGCGGCGCCGCGTATGCCTGTTTCAAAACCCGGGATCAAATCCCCATTTTAACCTGTTAAATCTCATTATAAACATACCACAAGGTAGCCTAGGTTCCGATTAGCTCATCTAGGGTGTCCATTTGGCAAAACAAACACCCGATGGGCTAGCATTAGTGATTCTAAGTTTTTGAACTATTTGGAATAAAACCCTAAAATTAACTACCTAATAACTAGTTTAAACAGCTAATAGATAGTTAAAAGAGCGTACCTCGGTAGTAGAAACACAATAAGCAAGAAAAATTACAAGAAATTTTTGATCACCAGAGCTCCGAGTCGTGTGATTTGGGTTGTGAGCCGCGGCTCACCGGATAAAGGCGAAAACCGTCTGATCGTTTCCCGCGGCGCGCATTTCTCGTTCCCGCGGCGCGCGTGTCGCTAATTCAGCCCCTGCGCATCGGGTTGAGTTTCGAACTCGCGTCGCGCAATTCCAAAACCCGCGGCGCGGTCTTGAGGATCTCAAAACCTTTTCACACGACCCCACACTTGCTTCAAACCACTAATACCTGCAAACGATTGATGTATTTTCTAAATTAATCCTAAGAAATATAAAACCTACTTATGACACGCTGGGTTGCCTCCCAACAAGCGCTAAGTTTAACGTCTTCAGCCAGACGTGCTGCTCCTAAGCTGACCCTTCTTCTTCTTCTTGGCCTCTTGATGACATTTGCTGATATTCTGGCATGAAATTATTAGCCATCATTGTCATAAGGGATGTGAGTTGGGTCATCCGATCACTCACACCACTGATCCATTGTTGTTGAGATTTCAATAGCTCGAAAACATTCGCCTCTCGTTTTCTGGATTCTCTTTCATATTGCTGATGCCTTGCTTCCATCATCTCTATCATTTCCAGCAGTTGTTCCTTGTCGATGGCGGACAACGGGTGGTTTTTGGTCTCCTTTAGAACTTCTTCCTTTCCACCCTCCCCAGTACGTGTCCATATCTTTTCTTTGCTTCTGGTTCCTGGCTCCATTAATGTTTTTCTGTCTGCTGGTTTGCCGTTTTCTTCCGAAGGTAACGAAATTGGATTCCCAAACATATTCAATCTCCTTTTCCTGGTCCCGAAGAAAATATCCATGTCTCCAGTCTTGCAGTCGATCACTGAACCAGCAGTAGCTAGGAATGGCCGTCCTAAGATAAGCGCAGGCGCATCGTCCGGACTTTCATATTCCATCACCAGAAAATCCACGGGATAGAAAAAGTCGCCAACTTTGACTATGACATTGGTTAGCTTTCCCCTAGATACCTTAGTTGATTGGTCAGCCAACTGCAGTACAACTTCAGCTGGCTCGATTTCTTCATTCTTGTATTTGTCATACAGATATCCCGGCAAGATGTTAACACTTGCTCCCAAATCTAATAAGGTGTTTCGAATAACCACGTCCCCTACGGTTGTAGTGATCAATGGTGATCCAGGGTCCTTCTCCTTCTTGGGTAGTGTTCCCAATAATGCTTCGCTAGCCCTCATAGTCAATCTCACTGTTTTCGGTGTAGGTACCTTGTTCTTCCCATTTTGTTCGCACATTTCTTGTAAAATCCTGGTGTCCTCGGGGGCATCCTTAAGCTCATCCCATAGGGGCTGATTCATTAAGGGTCCCGTTGATCTAGTTACTTCCTGCTTCTTCTTTTCTTTCTTATTCTTCTTCTTTTGCTTAATCCCTGCAATCGTTGGTTGCTCTTCCTTTTGGACCTCTTCATCTATTTCAGGTTGAGTGCCATTCTCAACCGGAACTCCTTCTTTTTTACCTTCCTCGCTTTTTAAAGCCTTTCCTTCTTCCCCTGGTTCCACTTCATTCCCTACCTCGAACAAATCCTCCAGAGTAACCTTTCGCCATCCTGATTCAACAGTATTGACTTGCTCCTTCCCTGGACGTTGATTATAAGTAGGATTGACTTCAGTAGCACTAGGCAATTTGCCATTATCTCTCTTTTGTTGGTCTGCAGCCATTTGACCTATTTGTCTTTCCATATTTGCGATGGCCTTTGCGTTCGCCTGAGATTGTTGTTGTGTTGCTGTGACCATATCATACATCTTTGATATCATCTCTTCTTGGGTCCCTAGAGCATTGTTGGTAGCGTTGGTGGGTCCCCTGTTGTTGTTGTTGTTGCCAAAATTTGACGTACACGCGGAGGTCGTCATGCGGTCAAAAATAAGAAATAACCTAACATTCACTAGTATAGTGGAGTCAGGGTCGATCCGCAGGAGCTACGTGGTTAGGACAAGATGATAGATTACCAACTGTAGTGTCACAGCTACAGTCAGCGGTATTGTTTCTACTTTTCCAAAAACCAACTAAAAACACAATTCCAAGACCAATGCAAAAACCTAACTCAAGCATGAACTAAACTAACCCAAATCAAATCCTAGACTAAAGTTCCTTACTGAAATCAGAACTAAATTCAGAATCCAGAAGCAAACAATCAATCCAATATAATCAAAACACATCCAAACATCAATAATGCAAAATAACATCAACCGAATGATTACTTTTATAAATCCAAAAACCAAACATCAAACCAATATCCAAACAATCAAATCAGATCTAAAATACCAACTATTCTACTGAAATCAGAAACTATGAATCCCAACAAACATCGAGTAATCGATGGAAATCCCAATTGTGGAATACATCGATACCGAGTTGATAAAATAAGAGAAAAACTAAATAACTAACCAAAATGTTGATTCCCACTGAAAAACTGACGAAATAGTGCCTTCGGATCCCTCCTTCGTGTCCCGGGATGAGTGAAAAGTCGGACGGGACTCCGGTATTTATAATAGTGCGAAATTAGGGTTTCCGCGCCGCGGCCAAGCAAAATCCGCGACGCGCGTGTTGCCTTATCCCGACTTTCGGAGTTTAAAATTCAAAAACGAAGATTTTATCCGGTCGCGAGATAGCGGCGCTATCTTAAGAAATAGGGCTCTATTGTCGATAGCGGCTCTATCTCAAGAGATAGCGCCTCTATTTCTGTCAGGTCCATCTTTTTGCCTTTTTCGCTCCACAACTTCTCCATAATTGCACTAAAACCCCTGCATTTACACTAAAAACATTTCCAAGCACTTTGACACAAAAGTAAGTGATATTAGCCAACTAATAATGATAAATTAACTTAAACACGGCTCAACAAAGCCTAAAATACTTGATATTACTAGGCGTTGTCAAACACCCCACACTTGTGCCTTGCTTGTCCCCAAGCAGGAGAGTTTTTAACAAATTATAATAGAGAATCGAACAGTTTTTGAATGTGTTTAGTTTCAAAGCTTATTGCTCTTCGAGTTAGAATGGAATAGTTTGTGAAAACATAATTGAGTTGTTCTTTGGAATTCATGGCTTTCTAAAGAACCCTTGATTACAAACTTTCTGTCCACAATATAGTGTACTTACTCGTTCAGATTCTAAAGGCCATTAAGGAATTGTCCATGACTTCGATGTTGTCCGTGTAGCGAGCTTTCAGAAATACCATCCCAGACCAGACGATCTTAGGTGGTAAGGTGCATAAGGCCCACCCATTTTAGACTTACCGGCTCGAACAACAAAGGCCACAGATTGACTTTTCCTTCCTAAATTCCAATCCTAAAACGGCTCAATCTTTCGATATCGATGTATTCCACAATTGGATGACATTTGAATGTTCCTCCGACTATAGTTGGAAATAACCTATTAAAAGTTGCAAAATCTTGGCATTGGTTAGGACGGTTTTCTCTTTGAAGCGAAAAAGGCAAAAAGATGGACCTGACAAAAATAGAGGCGCTATCTCTTGAGATAGAGCCGCTATCGACAATAGAGCCGCTATTTCTTGAGATAGCGCCGCTATCTCGCGACCGGATAAAATCTTCGTTTTTGAATTTTAAACTCCGAAAGTCGGGATAAGGCAACACGCGCGTCGCGGATTTTGCTTGGCCGCGGCGCGGAAACCCTAATTTCGCACTATTATAAATACCGGAGTCCCGTCCGACTTTTCACTCATCCCGGGACGCGAAGGAGGGATCCGGAAGGCTGATTTCGTGATTTTTCTCAGTTACATCAATAGTTTGGTTAGTAATTTGATTTTTCTATTGTTTTATCAACTCGGTATCGAGGTATTCCGCAATCGAGATTTCCATCGATTACTCGATGTTCATTTGGATTCATAGTTTCTTATTTCAGTAGAATAGTCATTAGTTTAGATCTGATATTTGATTGTATGGTTTGGATTTGAGTTGGATTTGGATTTATAAAAGTTAATCATTCGGTTTGATGTTTAATTGCACTTTTTCGGGATTGTTTCTATTGAATGCTTGTTTGGATGTTTTGGAATTGTCATTGCTTCTGATTTTTCTGGAATTTACTTCTGGAATCAGTAAGTCATCTTAGTTTATCTTAGTTTAGTTTAGTTCATGCTTGATTTGGGTTTTGGCACTTGTTTTGGTATTGGGTTTTTTGTGTGATTTTTGGGAAAGTAGAAGCAATACCGCTGACTGTAGCTGTGACACTACAGTTGGTAATCTATCGTCTTGTCCTAACCACGTAACTCCTGCGGATCGACCCTGACTACCACTGTACTAGTGTGTGTTAGGTTTTTCTTATTTTTGACCGCATGACGACCTCTGCGTGCATGTCAAATTTTGGCGCCGTTGCCGGTAAGTCTACACTATTCAAAGCGTGTATTTTGCAACTTATAATAGTGCGAAAATATGGCTACGGTATTTTTGAATAGTGAAGACTTAGGATTGGATTTTGCTTGGTAATCAATACCGGGTCATTTCGTTGGTATCAATTATAGGCATTTTATCCGGTCGCGAGATAGCGGCGCTATCTCAAGAAATAGCGGCTCTATTGTCGATAGCGGCTCTATCTTAAGAGATAGCGCCTTTATTTCTGTCAGGTCCAACTTTTTGCCTTTTTCGCTCCACAACTTCTCCATAATTGCACTAAAACCCCTACATTTACACTAAAAACATTTCCAAGCACTTTGACACAAAAGTAAGTGATATTAGCCAATTAATAATGATAAATTAACTAAAACACGGCTCAACAATAAGAGAAAACCTAACACACACACTAGTATAGGCGGTGTTTGATAGTGTCACGGCTATTGTGAAATACCATCCCAGACCAGACGATCTTAGATAGTCAGGTGCATAAGGCCCACCCATTTTAGACTTACCGGCTCGAACAACAAAGGCCACAGATTGACTTTTCCTTCCTAAATTCCAATCCTAAAATGGGACCCTGACTATCATATTGAGGGTCAGCTCACGAGAGTCTTGGACCAGCTCGAGTGGATTGGGGAGGTACTTATACAGATCGCATCAGCCCAGGGCAGACACCCTCGACCATTCCCAGCCAGATCCCACGATCACGAGGCTGGACCCTCCAGACCGCCTGGTAGCGATTGATGTACTTTTCTTTTTCTTTTTCTTTCTTTCTTTTTATTTTTGGATATATGTATAAACTTATGACACATCTATATGTATATTATTTTTTTTTGTCATGTGTGTTTTCATTTATTTGTTAAGTTGTGCATGATATATCAAATTGAGAGGGAGTTGTCTCATACAAGTGTGGGGTCACCGTGCCCCCTCCACTTGTCTTGACCCTCCGACTATAGCCGTGACACTATCAGTTGGTAATCTCTCATCTAGGCTAACCACGTAGCTCCTGTGGATCGACCCTGACTCCACTATACTAGTGAATGTTAGGTTATTTCTTATTTTTGACCGCATGACGACCTCTGCGTGCACGTCAAAATTTCCTAACACACACTAGTATACCCTCCTTTGCGTCACGGGAAATTTGCAACTATAAATAGAGGCATTATCAGTTGGTCAAAAATAAGAGAAAACCTAACACACACACTAGTATAGCGGTAGTCAGGGTCGATCCGCAGGAGTTACGTGGTTAGGACAAGACGATAGTATACCAACTATAGTGTCACTCTACAGTCAGCGGTATTGCTTCTACTTTTCCAAAAACCAACTAAAAACACAATTCCAAGACCAATGCCAAAAACCAAATCAAACATGAACTAACTAAACCAAACCAAATCCTAGACTAATGTTACTTACTGAAATCAGAAACTAAGTCCAAAATCCAGAAGCAACAAACAATTCCAAACACATCAACAAGCATTCAAACATCCAAAATACCGAAAATTGCAAATAAACCATAAACCGAATGATTAACTTTTATAAATCCAAATCAAACATCAAACCAATATCCAAACACTCAAATATCAGATCTAAACTATCAATTATTCTACTGAAATCAGAAACTATGAATCTAAACAAACATCAAGTAATCGATGGAAATCCCGATTGCGGAATACCTCGATACCGAGTTGATAAAATAAGAGAAAAACTAAATTACTAACCAAAATATTGATTCCCACTGAAAAACTGACGAAATTGTGCCTTTGGATCCCTCCTTTGCGTCCCGGGATGAGTGAAAAGTCGGACGGGACTCCGGTATTTATAATAGTGCGAAATTAGGGTTTCCGCGCCGCGGCCAAGCAAAATCCGCGACGCGCGTGTTGCCTTATCCCGACTTTCGGAGTTTAAAATTCAAAAACGAAGATTTTGTCCGGTCGCGAGATAGCGGCGCTATCTCAAGAAATAGCGGCTCTATTGTCGATAGCGGCTCTATCTCAAGAGATAGCGCCTCTATTTCTGTCAGGTCCATCTTTTTGCCTTTTTCGCTCCACAACTTCTCCAGAATTGCACTAAAACCCCTGCATTTACACTAAAAACATTTCCAAGCATTTTGACACAAAAGTAAGTGATATTAGCCAATTAATAATGATAAATTAACTAAAACACGGCTCAACAACGCCTAAAATACTTGATATTACTAGGCGTTGTCAAACACCCCACACTTGTGCCTTGCTTGTCCCCAAGCAAGAGAGTTTTTAACAGATTTTAACTAAGACTCAAACAATTTTTGAATGTGTTTAATTTCAAAGCTTATTGTCCCCAGAGTTAGATGGAATAGTTTGTGAAAACATAATCGGAATATTCTTTGGAATTCACGACTTTCTAAAGAACCCTTGATTACAAATTTTCGGTATGCAAAAAGCAAACTTACTCATTCAGATTCTAAAGGCCATTAAAGAACTGTCCATGACTTTTGATGATGTCCGTGTAACGAGCTTTCGAAAATACCATCCCAAACCAGACGATCTTAGGTGGTAAGGTGCATAAGTGCCTCGTTGAGGCCACCCTTTTCGGACCTACCGGCTCGAACAACAAAGGCCACAGATTGACAATTCCTTCCTAAATTCCAAACTTAAAACACTCTAATCTTCTAACTCTTAAAACTCAACTTATTTGACTAAACTACTAGCATGATCACAACTAAATGGTATTTCTCGAAAAATACCAATGCTATAACATTCACAAATTATTCGTTTCAAAATTACAATCTAATAAAAATTTTGAAAAATTGCTAAAATTTTGAAAATTGGTCTTTTCCTGCAAAAATTTCAAAAATACTCTTTCGACCGTCCACACCCCACACTTAAAACCGTACAACGTCCCCGTTGTACAAAAATTATTTTTAGAACAAGGGAGAAAGAGTTACCCCTTTTTGAAACGGCAAATTGCTAGATTGTCGGGATCATACAGTAACAGGGTCGATTGTTCACGTCATTCACGATGAAATCCGGGAGTGGGGGGGCAGCAGTAAACACGCCGGCATACACGAGTGTAGGGGTACGGTGACCCCACACTTGCGTTATGCAACTCCATCAGTTGGTACAGCAATCATGGTTTGGCTTGATACTCTTGACACTAACAAAACACATTAAAAATATAAAAGTTGCAAAACACAAAAGAAGATAATACATTGCGAGTTGATGTCCTTGTTGATTCCTCGTTCCCGCGACGCCGGAGTGTCAAGGCCGCGACGCGTAGACGTTATGAGATCCAGTTTTCATCGATCAAGGTTGAAGGTCCGCGGCGCCAAATCAAGATGTCCGCATCGCGAGTATGTGTGAAAAGCCCCTGTACATCGGGTCTCTCCCTGGTCCGCGTCGCGGGTTGGTGATGTTGGCGGCGCGACTCCCGAATTTTCTTTGTTTTCCTTTCTATTTACTCACCCTCACCCCTCACTTAGGACATACAGTATTACACTCAACAATAATCATCCTCAATGGTATTTTGACCAAAAATAAAAATGGAAATAAAAGAAAATACTTATCGAAAATCGGGTTGCCTCCCGAAAGTGCTTCTTTGCTCGGTCTTTTAGCTGGACCGTCTTTGTGTGTCTACGGTGGATTGTACGCCATTTGTCTCCACTGAATTTCAGTTACCACCGTCCCTTCGTTGATTCCATACTCCAGTTTCCCCGGGTCAAATGGTTTGCCGGTTCCTCTGATGCTGCCCGGTTGCTGTTTTCTGATTACTTCGAGCGAATGTTTGGAAGTCGCTTTAAACCTCCAAGCTCGGTCCTTCCTTCGGTGTCTCTTCAACATCACCGGTTTAATGTGGAGCACGCACAGTTCTGTGCCCAGTGATGTTTACACCAGGTAGTCATGCGGTCAAAAATAAGAAATAACCTAACATTCACTAGTATAGTGGAGTCAGGGTCGATCCACAGGAGCTACGTGCTTGACCGCATGACATAGCTAAGCTTGGCTTGGGTGTTGAATATTGCTTTGAGGTAGAAAGATAGAAATTAGTTCCTCCGACTATAGCCGTGACACTATCAGTTGGTAATCTCTCATCTAGGCTATACTTCTGGGCTATAGTGTCACTCTACAGTCAGCGGTATTTCGGATGCTTGTTGGAGTTTTGATTGTTTGATTGTGATTGGATTTTGTTTGTGGTTTGGTTAGGACGGTTTTCCCTTGCTGAAAACAGTAGCTAACTTAGTTATATTGAGCATTAAATCTAGCCTCATCCTATGGTGATATTGTCATTTACACCCCCTTCCTCAATAATATCAAAAACTTCAACAATTTCGGGAGTCGTTGGGCTGGGGTCTGTACTGTCACTTACAGCCCAACTATAGTGTCACTCTACAGTCAGCGGTATTGCTTCTACTTTTCCAAAAACCAACTAAAAACACAATTCCAAGACCAATGCCAAAAACCCAATCAAACATGAACTATAGGAAATCCCAATTGCGGAATACCTCGATACCGAGTTGATAAAATAAGAGAAAAACTAAATTACTAACCAAAATATTGATTCCCACTGAAAAACTGACGAAATTGTGCCTTTGGATCCTTCCTTTGCATCCCGGGATGAGTGAAAAGTCGGACGGGACTCCGGTATTTATAATAGTGCGAAATTAGGGTTTCCGCGCCGCGGCCAAGCAAAATCCGCGACGCGCGTGTTGCCTTATCCCGACTTTCGGAGTTTAAAATTCAAAAACGAAGATTTTGTCCGGTCGCGAGATAGCGGCGCTATCTCAAGAAATAGCGGCTCTATTGTCGATAGCGGCTCTATCTCAAGAGATAGCGCCTCTATTTTTGTCAGGTCCATCTTTTTGCCTTTTTCGCTCCACAACTTCTCCAGAATTGCACTAAAACCCCTGCATTTACACTAAAAACATTTCCAAATGGTAGTTTATTTAGTTGCCAAATCAAACATCATGTCCAAACATCAAATAATGTAGCTAATAAATGCTAGTTTTGAAGTTTTGGTAGTTGGGCTGGGGTCTGTACCATCAAATAACCATCCCATAGGACATGTTTTTGATCATGTTTACACAACCACGTTTAAGCAAGGTAAAACGGGAGTTAATATTTTCAACGGGAGTTAATTACTAAAATACTAACTAAGTTATTTCTACCCCGGCAACGGCGCCAAAATTTGACGTACACGCAGAGGTCGTCATGCGGTCAAAAATAAGAAATAACCTAACATTCACTAGTATAGTGGAGTCAGGGTCGATCCACAGGAGCTACGTGGTTAGCCTAGATGAGAGATTACCAACTAATAGTGTCACGGCTATAGTCGGAGGAACTAATTTCTATCTTTCTACCTCAAAGCAATATTCAACACCCAAGCCAAGCTTAGCTATGTCCAAATGACCTAGTTACTTTCTGAACTCAGAAGTACATCTCTGAATCAGGAGCAATTGAAGGCATTCAAACTAGCAAAACCAAGCACAGCATAAACTAGCTAATAACTAACAATCCTATGGGACGGTTAATAGCCAAGATTTAATGCTCAATATAACTAAGTTAGCTACTGTTTTCAGCAAGGGAAAACCGTCCTAACCAAACCACAAACAAAATCCAATCACAATCAAACAATCAAAACTCCAACAAGCATCCGAAATACCGAAAAATCAATATTTATGGTAACCGAATATTTCATTCACTCAAACCAATATCCAAACATCAAATCAGTAACCAAAACTACTAAAAAACAGAACCTTAAGCTAGAATTCAATGATTGTCACACCCAAAGATTCAACTCAAAGCTTACAAATGTTTAACTAAAATGAAATAAAATCTAAAACATGAAAATACCAAATTACAGCTTCTGAAATGGAATCCTCGAGTCAAAGAGCTTCTAGGTCGATGTTTACACCAGGTATTTGCTAGGGTTTTCGGCTGGAAATGCCTCTATTTATAGTTGCAAATTTCCCGTGACCGTGCCGCGCAAATGTGAAATCCGCGGCGCGCGTACTTATCCGTTCCCCGTTTTTTCGTCATTCAAAATGTGTTCCACCGCCTTACATCCGCGTCGCGCAGGAGATAAATCCGCGGCGCGCGTACGTCTTCTCTTGATTTTTCATTCTTTCCATGCTTTTTCCTTTTTGTACACTTTTAGTCCCTGTTTCTGTTCTTTTTCTCCAGACAAGTCCTGACACGAAAAGTGAGAATACCCATGCATAGTTTGACAACGCCTAGTAATATCAAGTATTTTAGGCGTTGTTGAGCCGTGTTTTAGTTAATTTATCATTATTAATTGGCTAATATCACTTACTTTTGTGTCAAAGTGCTTGGAAATGTTTTTAGTGTAAATGTAGGGGTTTTAGTGCAATTCTGGAGAAGTTGTGGAGCGAAAAAGGCAAAAAGATGGACCTGACAGAAATAGCGGCTCTATTGTCGATAGCGGCTCTATCTCAAGAGATAGCGCCTCTATTTCTGTCAGGTCCATCTTTTTGCCTTTTTCGCTCCAGAACTTCTCCAGAATTGCACTAAAACCCCTACATTTACACTAAAAACATTTCCAAGCACTTTGACACAAAAGTAAGTGATATTAGCCAATTAATAATGATAAATTAACTAAAACACGGCTCAACAACGCCTAAAATACTTGATATTACTAGGCGTTGTCAAACACCCCACACTTGTGCCTTGCTTGTCCCCAAGCAAGAGAGTTTTTAACAGATTTTAACTAAGACTCAAACAATTTTTGAATGTGTTTAATTTCAAAGCTTATTGTCCTAAGAGTTAGATTGAAATAGTTTGTGAAAACATAACCAGAATATCTTTTGGAATTCATGACTTTCTAAAGTACCCTTGATTACAAATTTTCTGTCCACAACAAAGTGTACGTACTCATTCAGATTCTTAAGGCCATTAAAGAATTGTCCATGACTTTCGATGTTGTCCGTGTAGCGAGCTTTCAGAAATACCATCCCAGACCGGACGATCTTAGGTGGTAAGGTGCATAAGTCCCACCCATTTTAGACCTACCGGCTCGAACAACAAAGGCCACAGATTGATAATTCCTTCCTAAATTCCAAACTTAAAATACTCCAATCTTCTAACTCCTAAAACTCAACTTTTTTGACTAAACAGATAGCATGATAACAACTACATAGTATTTCTCGAAAAATACTAATGCTACTACATTCAGAAACTATTCGTTTCAAAATTGCAATTTATTAAAAATTTTGAAAAAGTTGCTAAAAGATTTGAAAATTGATCATTTTCCGCCAAAATTTTCAAAAACTACTCTTTCGATCGTCCACACCCCACACTTAAAACCGTACAATGTCCCCGTTGTACAAAAATTATTTTTAGAACAAGGGAGAAAGAGTTACCCCTTTTTGAAACGGCGAATTGCTCGATTGTCGGGATCATACAGTAACAGGGTCGATTGTTCACGTCATTCACGATGAAATCCGGGAGTGGGGGCGCAACAGTAAACACTCCGGCATAACACGAGTGTAGGGGTATGGTGACCCCACACTTGCGTTATACAACTCCATCAGTTGGTACAGCAATCATGGTTTGGCTAGATACTCTTCACACTAACAAAACACATTAAAAATATAAAAGTTGCAAAATACAAAAGAAGATTACACATTGCGAGTTGATGTCCTTGCTTCCATCATCTCTATCATTTCCAGCAGTTGTTCCTTGTCGATGGCGGACAACGGGTGGTTTTTGGTCTCCTTTAGAACTTCTTCCTTTCCACCCTCCCCAGTACGTGTCCATATCTTTTCTTTGCTTCTGGTTCCTGGCTCCATTAATGTTTTTCTGTCTGCTGGTTTGCCGTTTTCTTCCGAAGGTAACGAAATTGGATTCCCAAACATATTCAATCTCCTTTTCCTGGTCCCGAAGAAAATATCCATGTCTCCAGTCTTGCAGTCGATCACTGAACCAGCAGTAGGTAGGAATGGCCGTCCTAAGATAAGCGCAGGCGCATAGTCCGGACTTTCATATTCCATCACCAGAAAATCCACGGGATAGAAAAAGTCACCAACTTTGACTATGACATTGGTTAGCTTTCCCCTAGATACCTTAGTTGATTGGTCAGCCAACTGCAGTACAACTTCAGCTGGCTCGATTTCTTCATTCTTGTATTTGTCATACAGATATCCCGGCAAGATGTTAACACTTGCTCCCAAATCTAATAAGGTGTTTCGAATAACCACGTCCCCTACGGTTGTAGTGATCAATGGTGATCCAGGGTCCTTCTCCTTCTTGGGTAGTGTTCCCAATAATGCTTCGCTAGCCCTCATAGTCAATCTCACTATTTTCGGTGTAGGTACCTTGTTCTTCCCATTTTGTTCGCACATTTATTGTAAAATCCTGGTCCATCTTTTATCAAACACCGTAGTCAAATAAATGCATAAATATTGTGTCAAACTGACGAAATAGTGCCTTCGGATCCCTCCTTTGCGTCCCGGGATGAGTGAAAAGTCGGACGGGACTCCGGTATTTATAATAGTGCGAAATTAGGGTTTCCGCGCCGCGGCCAAGCAAAATCCGCGACGCGCGTGTTGCCTTATCCCGACTTTCGGAGTTTAAAATTCAAAAACGAAGATTTTATCCGGTCGCGAGATAGCGGCGCTATCTCAAGAAATAGCGGCTCTATTGTCGATAGCGGCTCTATCTCAAGAGATAGCGCGTGGTTAGGACAAGACGATAGATTACCAACTGTAGTGTCACAGCTACAGTCAGCGGTATTGTTTCTACTTTTCCAAAAATCACACAAAAAACCCAATACCAAAACAAGTGCCAAAACCCAAATCAAGCATGAACTAAACTAAACTAAGATAAACTAAGATGACTTACTGATTCCAGAAGTAAATTCGAAAAATCAGAAGCAATGACAATTCCAAAACATCCAAACAAGCATTCAATAGAAACAATCCCGAAAAAGTGCAATTAAATATCAAACCGAATGATTAACTTTTATAAATCCAAATCCAACTCAAATCCAAACCATAAAATCAAATATCAGATCTAAACTAATGACTATTCTACTGAAATCAGAAACTATGAATCCAAATGAACATCGAGTAATCGATGGAAATCCCGATTGCGGAATACCTCGATACCGAGTTGATAAAACAATAGAAAAATCAAATTACTAACCAAACTATTGATGTAACTGAGAAAAATCACGAAATCAGCCTTCCGGATCCCTCCTTCGCGTCCCGGGATGAGTGAAAAGTCGGACGGGACTCCGGTATTTATAATAGTGCGAAATTAGGGTTTCCGCGCCGCGGCCAAGCAAAATCCGCGACGCGCGTGTTGCCTTATCCCGACTTTCGGAGTTTAAAATTCAAAAACGAAGATTTTATCCGGTCGCGAGATAGCGGCGCTATCTCAAGAAATAGCGGCTCTATTGTCGATAGCGGCTCTATCTCAAGAGATAGCGCCTCTATTTTTGTCAGGTCCATCTTTTTGCCTTTTTTGCTCCACAACTTCTCCAGAATTGCACTAAAACCCCTGCATTTACACTAAAAACATTTCCAAGCACTTTGACACAAAAGTAAGTGATATTAGCCAATTAATAATGATAAATTAACTAAAACACGACTCAACAACGCCTAAAAACAAAGCATTCACAACCTCCTTACGTAGTTTGAATAACCGGGACCATGTTTGGCGCCGTTGCCGGGGAGTTGTGCGCTTAGGATAGACGATCAGTAGTCGTGCGGATTGAGTGAATTCACAACTGCGTGCTATCTCTTATACGGTAGTTTATGCTATTGCCGGGACCCTTTCATGTATAACAACTACGTAAGGCTCTATTGCCGGGACCCTTACATTCACTAGTATACGGTAGTTTATGCTGTGCTTGGTTTTGCTGGTTTGGTTTAGTTAGTTATACATGTGAATGTAAGGGTCCCGGCAATAGAGCCTTACGTAGTTGTTATACATGAAAGGGTCCCGGCAATAGCATAAACTACCGTATAAGAGATAGCACGCAGTTGTGAATTCACTCAATCCGCACGACTACTGATCGTCTATCCTAAGCGCACAACTCCCCGGCAACGGCGCCAAACATGGTCCCGGTTATTCAAACTACGTAAGGAGGTTGTGAATGCTTTGTTTTTAGGCGTTGTTGAGCCGTGTTTTAGTTAATTTATCATTATTAATTGGCTAATATCACTTACTTTTGTGTCAAAGTGCTTGGAAATGTTTTTAGTGTAAATGCAGGGGTTTTAGTGCAATTCTGGAGAAGTTGTGGAGCGAAAAAGGCAAAAAGATGGACCTGACAAAAATAGAGGCGCTATCTCTTGAGATAGAGCCGCTATCGACAATAGAGCCGCTATTTCTTGAGATAGCGCCGCTATCTCGCGACCGGATAAAATCTTCGTTTTTGAATTTTAAACTCCGAAAGTCGGGATAAGGCAACACGCGCGTCGCGGATTTTGCTTGGCCGCGGCGCGGAAACCCTAATTTCGCACTATTATAAATACCGGAGTCCCGTCCGACTTTTCACTCATCCCGGGACGCGAAGGAGGGATCCGGAAGGCTGATTTCGTGATTTTTCTCAGTTACATCAATAGTTTGGTTAGTAATTTGATTTTTCTATTGTTTTATCAACTCGGTATCGAGGTATTCCGCAATCGGGATTTCCATCGATTACTCGATGTTCATTTGGATTCATAGTTTCTGATTTCAGTAGAATAGTCATTAGTTTAGATCTGATATTTGATTGTATGGTTTGGATTTGAGTTGGATTTGGATTTATAAAAGTTAATCATTCGGTTTGATGTTTAATTGCACTTTTTCGGGATTGTTTCTATTGAATGCTTGTTTGGATGTTTTTGAATTGTCATTGCTTCTGATTTTTCTGGATTTACTTCTGGAATCAGTAAGTCATCTTAGTTTATCTTAGTTTAGTTTAGTTCATGCTTGATTTGGGTTTTGGCACTTGTTTTGGTATTGGGTTTTTTGTGTGATTTTTGGGAAAGTAGAAGCAATACCGCTGACTGTAGCTGTGACACTACAGTTGGTAATCTATCGTCTTGTCCTAACCACGTAACTCCTGCGGATCGACCCTGACTACCACTGTACTAGTGTGTGTTAGGTTTTTCTTATTTTTGACCGCATGACGACCTCTACGTGCATGTCAAATTTTGGCGCCGTTGCCGGGGAGTTGTGCGCTTAGGATAGACGATCAGTAGGGTTGTTTCTTTTGATGTTTGATTTTAGTTTGCGGATTTTTTGTATGTGTACATCCTTATAATGGGTGATTACATGTACCCGGATCAGTATTATGAAGATTATGGGAATCCGGCCGACACCTATTATGAGGATGATTCCTACAATGGATCATTCTATGACAATGGATGGCGGACCGAGGAGTCATCTCAGCTTGAGAATTCTGTAACTTGGGCCCAACTTTGGGTATTCATGTATAACAACTAACATGAGCAGAAGGACCAGGCTGAAGCTCTTGAAAAAGTGCAAGCTTCTTTAGATAGGTTAGAGGAAAGTTGGAAATGTTCACCACCTTCGCCAGAACCGGAGGTGAGTGATTTTTATACCAATGATAATGTGTGTGAACTTGCATCACCTGAATATGTGATGGAAGGGCATACACCTTGGGAAAGTCAAGAGACCACTGAGAGGGTCGAAAACGTTGTTGAGGAAGAGGTTGTAGGTGACAATGCTACCTCAGACTCAACAGCTTTTGATGTTTTTGATGTTTTTGAAAACGTTGATAATGTGGAGCTGGTGATGAGTGAATCCATACCATCACCAGACGCTTTGGTTGATGAGGAGGTTGTGGAGGAGGCTGTAAGTGACAGTACTAGTGTGTGATATTAGCATTCACTAGTATACGGTAAGAATCAACTCAAAGCTTACAAATGTTTAACTAAAATGAAATAAAATCTAAAACATGAAAATACCAAATTACAGCTTCTGAAATGGAATCCTCGAGTCAAAGAGCTTCTAGGTCGATGTTTACACCAGGTCTTTGCTAGGGTTTTCGGCTGGAAATGCCTCTATTTATAGTTGCAAATTTCCCGTGATCGCGCCGCGCAAATGTGAAATCCGCGGCGCGCGTACTTATCCGTTCCCCGTTTTTTCGTCATTCAAATGTATTCCACCGCCTTACATCCGCGTCGCGCAGGAGATAAATCCGCGGCGCGCGTACGTCTTCTCTTGATTTTTCATTCTTTCCATGCTTTTTCCTTTTTGTACACTTTTTGTCCCTGTTTCTGTTCTTTTTCTCCAGACAAGTCCTGACACGAAAAGTGAGAATACCCATGCATATTTGATATAATTTGACCAAGAACAGGGCTCAACAACGCCTAAAATACTTGATATCACTAGGCGTTGTCAATTATTCTACTGAAATCAGAAACTATGAATCTAAACAATCATCAAGTAATCGATGGAAATCCTGATTGCGGAATACCTCGATACCGAGTTGATAAAATAAGAGAAAAACTAAATTACTAACCAAAATATTGATTCCCACTGAAAAACTGACGAAATTGTGCCTTTGGATCCCTCCTTTGCGTCCCGGGATGAGTGAAAAGTCGGACGGGACTCCGGTATTTATAATAGTGCGAAATTAGGGTGTGATTAGCCAACTATTAATCACTAGTACATTCACTAGTTTACAAATGTTTAACTAATAGGTGGGCCCAACTTTGGGTATTCATGTATAACAACTACCATGAGCAGAAGGACCAGGCTGAAGCTCTTGAAAAAGTGCAAGCTTCTTTAGATAGGTTAGAGGAAAGTTGGAAAAACATAATCGGAATGCACAAACTGTACCATTCACTATTTGACACGATTTGACATGCACGCAGTTGGCGCCGTCCGGACCAAGCACAACAATAACCTAACATTCACTATTTGACATGCAATTCTGACTACCACTGTACTAGTGTGTGTTAGGTTTTTCTTATTTTTAATTTGACCGCATGACGACCTCTGCGTGCATGTCAAATTTTGGCGCCGTTGCCGGTAAGTCTACACTATTCAAAGCGTGTATTTTGCAACTTTTAATAGTGCGAAAATATGAGTGAGAAGGTGTCATGCGGTCAAATGAGAAAGTACACGCAGATTGACTTTTCCTTCCTAAATTCCAATCCTAAGTCTACACTATTCAAAGCGTGAATGTTAGGTTATTTCTTATTTGTGAGTGAAATAAGTTGGCGCTTTGAATAGATTGACTTTTCCTTCCTAAATTCCAAGGACATGTTGAAATAATTTCACTCATTTGGAAAAAGCATGGAAAGGCAAAGTAATCATTCGGTTTGATGTTATTATGCATTATTAATTGGCTAATATCACTTACTTTTGTGTCAAAGTGCTTGGAAATGTTTTTAGTGTAAATGCAGGGGTTTTAGTACAATTCTGGAGAAGTTGTGGAGCGAAAAAGGCAAAAAGATGGACCTGACAGAAATAGAGGCGCTATCTCTTGAGATAGAGCCGCTATCGACAATAGAGCCGCTACTTTCAAAAATATCTCTTTCGACCGTCCACACCCCACACTTAAAACCGTACAACGTCCCCGTTGTACAAAAATTATTTCAAAGCAAGGGAGAAAGAGTACCCCTTTTTTGGACGATGGACTGCTTGGTGCTTCATATCACAGGTATAATGCTTACAAAAAGATCCTCGATTCATATGCTGGAGTTGTAGCGCTACAGTAGGACACGCCGGTGGTCAAGACAAGTGGAGGGGGCACGGTGACCCCACACTTGTCTGAGACAACTCCCTCTCAATTTGGTATATCATGCATCACTCAACAAATAAATTAAAACACACATGACAGAAAAGATAATATACAGATAGATGTGTCATAAGTTTATACATATATCCAAAAATAAAAAGAAAGAAAGAAAAAGAAAAAGAAAAGTACATCAATCGCTACCAGGCGGTCTGGAGGGTCCAGCCTCGTGATCGTGGGATCTGGCTGGGAATGGTCGGGGGTGTCTGCCCTGGGCTGATGCGATCTGTATAAGTACCTCCCCAATCCACTCGAGCTGGTCCAAGACTCTCGTGAGCTGACCCTCAATCCGCGTGACTCTGGCCTCCAGCCGGCTGAGGGCTGGTGAGTCATCCTGCTGTGGCTGCGGCTGTGCAGGCTCTGGTGCTGGCGGCTCTGGCCTCCGGCGTCTCCTGCCGGGCTGGGCGTATGCAGGCTGGGGTGCTTGAAGAGGCTCGATCGGAGCCCGAATGTACTGCCCTGGTCGCTGCTGCTCAATGAGCAACATCCTCTCCAAAGTGCGTGCTGGAGTGCGCGATGGAGGCAGAGCCGTCAAAGAGGTAGCTACTGGGGCAGTAAGGATGCCATACGAACGGGCCAGGCGGGTAATGAAGTACCCCCTGGCTAATGGGCTGCTGGAGGAGGCGCCGGTCGCGTGAGTGGAGAAAGCGGTCGCAAGGGCGAAAGGGAGGTGGAGGAACCTGGATGGGTCGAGGAGGACCCACAAAAATGTCATGTCGTCCCCCGACACCTTCTCGCCCCCCTCCCGCTGCATGATGGAGGTGGAGACGATCCGGTGCATGAGACGGTGAAGAGGATCTCGTAAGTGGCTCTCCCTCGAGGCCCCTGCCTCATATCTGACGTTGGACAGCGATGCCCAAACCTCCATGTTGGGAGCCCTGTCCGGCTCCCCCTGAATGCAAGACCCGAAGAATCGGGTGAAATATCGGTGCTGGAGGTCCACGGCAGTGTAGATGCCTGTGCGCCTCCCAAACTCCCGGAGGTTGCACTCCCTGTGCTCACCTCCCAAGCGAAAACGTACTAGCCGGGAACGCGGGTCTCCCGCCCTAGGAGCGAAATGGACCGTAGACAGGAACTCCAGGAGAAGCTCTGTGTAGACCACATCCTCGTCAGTGGCCATGATCCGGTCCCAACCTCTGCACGTCAAATTTTGGCGCCGTTGCCGGGGAGCTGTGAGCTTAGAATAGGTGAGTAGTAGGAATTTGTTTCTTGCTTTTTGAAATTTCATTTTTGGGTTAATTTCATTTTGGTTTTGATTTTTGTGGGCGTGTTGCATTAGTGCATGCGTACCCGCAGGGGAGAGCAATCATCCCCATTACAGTTTGATTCTGAAATTAAACGTACTGCGCGCAAACTCCGTGCCCGTAGGCGTTTAAGCATCATGAATTATAGTCAAGTTAGCAGTAGTCCGGTTAGTGTTGCCCAGGATCCGTCAGGAGAGGCAACGGGGAGGTTTCCTATTCCCCCATTATCAGAATTCCAATTTGGAAGTTCGAGTGCGTCTGGTGGTGTAGTTTCAACCCCTACACCCATACCATCATGCACTCCGCCATCTATTCCACCATTTTTACCCGCTTCTCAACCACAATCCACCAATCCCTTTACATCTGCTATGACTTGGGGAGAGCCGACCCGAGATGGCACCCCAACTCCTAGACAGCATACACCATCATCACAACCACAACCAGCCCTCTTTAAACCTCAACCTACATACCAACCAACACAGCCTATACACATTCAACCACCGCCTCAACCGCAATACCAATACCCAGAGACGGAGGAAGTGTACGACGAGGAAGATGAAGGATGGGTGCCACCGGCACCACAACCACAATGGAACCGAGGTCGGGGACCTCCCAGGCGAGCACCACCATACCAACCAGGTCAGCGGGAGTACAATGATCATCTTTACGGTAACCCCGCTCAACCCTTACATTTTGCACAACCGAGACGGCAATCGGTTGCATCACATTTCCAACCGCGGGAATATGATGATTCGTCGCCAATCTATATTCCTGATAACATAGATTCACAAGTAGAAATCAGACCCCAGTTATTAGGAATATTACCAGAATTCAGAGGGTATAAGCAGGATGATCCCTATAATCATTTATATGAATTTTTAGCGATCGCTAATGCTAACAATCCCAGAAACACAAATAGAAATATTTTTAGGCTTAGACTGTTCCCGTTCACTCTTAAGGATAAAGCCAAGTATTGGTTCACATCGTTGCCATCAAACAGTATCACTACGTGGGATCAACTCAAAGCGAAGTTCCTTCAGGAATTTTACCCAGCGAGCAAAACAACTGAAATCAGAAGAGTTATCCAGGATTTTCAGCAAAAGCCTGGAGAGGCTTTTCATGAAGCTTTTGACAGATTAAAGGAGTTACTGCGATCTTGTCCACATCACGAGATTCCCAGATGGCAATTGGTCAAGTTATTCTTCGAGGGAGTTAGCGAGACACACCAAGCCATGATAAATGCCTCCTCCAGTGGGACATTTATGTGGCAAGACCCAGAAGAAGCCTGGCAGTTTTTGGAGCAGTTGAGTAATGGCTCCAAAGCAAACTTCTCCACCAGGAAGACTACAAGTACGGCGGCAGCAGTAGGAGTTGACGCTGATTGGAAAAAGGAAGTGAAAAAGGAAATCAGTGAATTGAACAGAAAGTTTGATAGGCTTATGGCAACATTACAAAATGGACCGCCAAATTCGTCACAAGAAGGTCAAGGAGGATCTAGGATGCAGGAAGCTAATCAAGTTTATGGCCAGGGTCAAGGTCAACACAATAATGGACGACCCTACAGGCCATACAACCAAGGACAACAACAAAATTTCAGGCAGAACAATTATCAGAATCAATCGAATAGTCAGCCTAGAAACCAGCAGCCTGCAAACAATGGCAACAACAACAACAACAGGGGACCCACCAACGCTACCAACAATGCTCCAGGGACCCAAGAAGAGATGATATCAAAGATGTATGATATGGTCACAGCAACACAACAACAATCTCAGGCGAACGCAAAGGCCATCGCAAATATGGAAAGACAAATAGGTCAAATGGCTGCAGACCAACAAAAGAGAGATAATGGCAAATTGCCTAGTGCTACTGAAGTCAATCCTACTCATAATCAACGTCCAGGGAAGGAGCAAGTCAATACTGTTGAATCAGGATGGCGAAAGGTTACTCTGGAGGATTTGTTCGAGGTAGGGAATGAAGTGGAACCAGGGGAAGAAGGAAAGGCTTTAAAAAGCGAGGAAGGTAAAAAAGAAGGAGTTCCGGTTGAGAATGGCACTCAACCCAAAATAGATGAAGAGGTCCAAAAGGAAGAGCAACCAACGATTGCAGGGATTAAGCAAAAGAAGAAGAATAAGAAAGAAAAGAAGAAGCAGGAAGTAACTAGATCAACGGGACCCTTAATGAATCAGCCCCTATGGGATGAGCTTAAGGATGCCCCCGAGGACACCAGGATTTTACAAGAAATGTGCGAACAAAATGGGAAGAACAAGGTACCTACACCGAAAACAGTGAGATTGACTATGAGGGCTAGCGAAGCATTATTGGGAACACTACCCAAGAAGGAGAAGGACCCTGGATCACCATTGATCACTACAACCGTAGGGGACGTGGTTATTCGAAACACCTTATTAGATTTGGGAGCAAGTGTTAACATCTTGCCGGGATATCTGTATGACAAATACAAGAATGAAGAAATCGAGCCAGCTGAAGTTGTACTGCAGTTGGCTGACCAATCAACTAAGGTATCTAGGGGAAAGCTAACCAATGTCATAGTCAAAGTTGGCGACTTTTTCTATCCCGTGGATTTTCTGGTGATGGAATATGAAAGTCTGGACGATGCGCCTGCGCTTATCTTAGGACGGCCATTCCTAGCTACTGCTGGTTCAGTGATCGACTGCAAGACTGGAGACATGGATATTTTCTTCGGGACCAGGAAAAGGAGATTGAATATGTTTGGGAATCCAATTTCGTTACCTTCGGAAGAAAACGGCAAACCAGCAGACAGAAAAACATTAATGGAGCCAGGAACCAGAAGCAAAGAAAAGATATGGACACGTACTAGGGAGGGTGGAAAGGAAGAAGTTCTAAAGGAGACCAAAAACCACCCGTTGTCCGCCATCGACAAGGAACAACTGCTGGAAATGATAGAGATGATGGAAGCAAGGCATCAGCAATATGAAAGAGAATCCAGAAAACGAGAGGCGAATGTTTTCGAGCTATTGAAATCTCAACAACAATGGATCAGTGGTGTGAGTGATCGGATGACCCAACTCACATCCCTTATGACAATGATGGCTAATAATTTCATGCCAGAATATCAGCAAATGTCATCAAGAGGCCAAGAAGAAGAAGAAGGGTCAGCTTAGGAGCAGCACGTCTGGCTGAAGACGTTAAACTTAGCGCTTGTTGGGAGGCAACCCAGCGTGTCATAAGTAGGTTTTATATTTCTTAGGATTAATTTAGAAAATACATCAATCGTTTGCAGGTATTAGTGGTTTGAAGCAAGTGTGGGGTCGTGTGAAAAGGTTTTGAAATCCTCAAGACCGCGCCGCGGGTTTTGGAATTGCGCGACGCGAGTTCGAAACTCAACCCAATGCGCAGGGGCTGAATTAGCGACACGCGCGCCGCGGGAACGAGAAATGCGCGCCGCGGATGTTGGCGCTTCAGGCAACATCTCGCTTTTTGAAATTTCATTTTTGGGTTAATTTCATTTTGGTTTTGATTTTTGTGGGTGTGTTGCATTAGTGCATGCGTACCCGCAGGGGAGAGCAATCATCCCCATTACAGTTTGATTCTGAAATTGAACGTACTGCGCGCAAACTCCGTGCCCGTAGGCGTTTAAGCATCATGAATTATAGTCAAGTTAGCAGTAGTCCGGTTAGTGTTGCCCAGGATCCGTCAGGAGAGGCAACGGGGAGGTTTCCTATTCCCCCATTATCAGAATTCCAATTTGGAAGTTCGAGTGCGTCTGGTGGTGTAGTTTCAACCCCTACACCCATACCATCATGCACTCCGCCATCTATTCCACCATTTTTACCCGCTTCTCAACCACAATCCACCAATCCCTTTACATCTGCTATGACTTGGGGAGAGCCGACCCGAGATGGCACCCCAACTCCTAGACAGCATACACCAACATCACAACCACAACCAGCCCTCTTTAAACCTCAACCTACATACCAACCAACACAGCCTATACACTTTCAACCACCGCCTCAACCGCAATACCAATACCCAGAGACGGAGGAAGTGTACGACGAGGAAGATGAAGGATGGGTGCCACCGGCACCACAACCACAATGGAACCGAGGTCGGGGACCTCCCAGGCGAGCACCACCATACCAACCAGGTCAGCGGGAGTACAATGATCATCTTTACGGTAACCCCGCTCAACCCTTACATTTTGCACAACCGAGACGGCAATCGGTTGCATCACATTTCCAACCGCGGGAATATGATGATTCGTCGCCAATCTATATTCCTGATAACATAGATTCACAAGTAGAAATCAGACCCCAGTTATTAGGAATATTACCAGAATTCAGAGGGTATAAGCAGGATGATCCCTATAATCATTTATATGAATTTTTAGCGATCGCTAATGCTAACAATCCCAGAAACACAAATAGAAATATTTTTAGGCTTAGACTGTTCCCGTTCACTCTTAAGGATAAAGCCAAGTATTGGTTCACGTCGTTGCCATCAAACAGTATCACTACGTGGGATCAACTCAAAGCGAAGTTCCTTCAGGAATTTTACCCAGCGAGCAAAACAACTGAAATCAGAAGAGTTATCCAGGATTTTCAGCAAAAGCCTGGAGAGGCTTTTCATGAAGCTTTTGACAGATTAAAGGAGTTACTGCGATCTTGTCCACATCACGAGATTCCCAGATGGCAATTGGTCAAGTTATTCTTCGAGGGAGTTAGCGAGACACACCAAGCCATGATAAATGCCTCCTCCAGTGGGACATTTATGTGGCAAGACCCAGAAGAAGCCTGGCAGTTTTTGGAGCAGTTGAGTAATGGCTCCAAAGCAAACTTCTCCACCAGGAAGACTACAAGTACGGCGGCAGCAGTAGGAGTTGACGCTGATTGGAAAAAGGAAGTGAAAAAGGAAATCAGTGAATTGAACAGAAAGTTTGATAGGCTTATGGCAACATTACAAAATGGACCGCCAAATTCGTCACAAGAAGGTCAAGGAGGATCTAGGATGCAGGAAGCTAATCAAGTTTATGGCCAGGGTCAAAACCAAAATGAAATTGGCGCTTCAGGCAACGCTTTGAATAGATTGACTTTCTCCCTTGCTTTTTCACATTTCACTCATTTGACGAAAGTCGGGATTGACTTTTCCTGCGCGACGCGGATGTTGGCGCTTACTTATACGTAAGGCTCAAAGCGTGAATGTTAGGTTATTTCTTATTTGTGAGTGAAATCCGGGGAGTTGCCTTATCCCGACTTTCGGAGTTTAAAATTCAAAAACGAAGATTTTGTCTGGTCGCGAGATAGCGGCGCTATCTCAAGAAATAGCGGCTCTATTGTCGATAGCGGCTCTATCTCAAGAGATAGCGCCTCTATTTCTGTCAGGTCCATCTTTTTGCCTTTTTCACTCCACAACTTCTCCAGAATTGCACTAAAACCCCTGCATTTACACTAAAAACATTTCCAAGCATTTTGACACAAAAGTAAGTGATATTAGCCAATTAATAATGATAAATTAACTAAAACACGGCTCAACAACGCCTAAAATACTTGATATTACTAGGCGTTGTCACATTTGCGCGCATTAGCCAGGGGGTACTTCATTACCCGCCTGGCCCATGTACAGTGGGAATCAATATTTTGGTTTTTAAGAGAAAAACCCCTGCATTTACACTAATAAGATCTTAGGGTTTTAGTGTAAATGCAGTGGGAATCAATTTAGTGTCCCAACCGATATGATATCACCGCCTAATTTCGCACTATTGTGAACGAATAATAGCAAACCCAAATTTTAACTAAGTACACTTCATTGTAGACAGAAAGTTTGTAATCAAGGGTTCTCTAGAAAGCCATGAATTCCAAAGAACATTCCGATTATGTTTTCACGAACTATTCCACTCTAACTCAAAAGGCAATAAGCTTTGAAACTGAACACAGTCAAAAATTGTTTGAGTCTTAGTTAAAATCTATTAAAAACTCTCTTGCTTGGGGACAAGCAAGGCACAAGTGTGGTGTGTTTGACAACGCCTAGTAATATCAAGTATTTTAGGCGTTGTTGAGCCGTGTTTTAGTCCCTGTTTCAGTGGGAATACCGACAACGCCTGGCCTAAAAGAAACAACCCCTGCATTGACACTATAGTTCTAGCCAGGGGGTACTTCATGACGCGGATGTAAGGCGGTGGAACACATTTGAATGACGAAAAAAGGGTAACGGATAAGTACGCGCGCCGCGGATTTCACATTTGCGCGGCGCGGTCACGGGAAATTTGCAACTATAAACCAATTTAAACCCCAGGAGAATACCCATGCATATTTTGACCTCTGTGTGCACGTCAAAATAACCTAACATTCACTAGTATAGTGGAGTCAGGGTCGATCCACAGGAGCTACGTGGTTAGCCTAGATGAGAGATTACCAACTGATAGTGTCACGGCTATAGTCGAGGATTCCATTTCAGAAGCTACGTTTGATTTGGATTTATAAAAGTTAATCATTCGGTTTATGGTTTATTTGCAATTTTCGGTATTTTGGATGTTTGAATGCTTGTTGATGTGTTTGGAACTGTTTGTTGCTTCTAGATTTTGGACTTAGTTTCTGATTTCAGTAAGTAACATTAGTCTAGGATTTGGTTTGGTTTAGTTAGTTCATGTTTGAGTTAGGTTTTGGCATTGATCTTGGAATTGTGTTTTTAGTTGATTTTTGGAAAAGTAGAAACAATACCGCTGGCTGTAGAGTGACACTACAGTTGGTATACTATCGTCTTGTCCTAACCACGTAACTCCTGCGGATCGACCCTGACTACCGCTATACTAGTGAATGTTAGGTTTGTTAGTTCTATATGCTCAAGGATGATCATAAAATGATATTACTAATAATATATGATCCTATAGGGTCACACCAACAACAAGTTTGACACCAATTGATCATTTAGAACGTTAAATTTGATTTAACATCAAATGATACTAAACTTGCAATTTAATCTTGTAAGTTATTATTATTTGAGATAAATAATAATAACTACAAAATTAAAGGTTGATTAGTAATTCATATGTGATGAATTAATTAAGTGTAACAATTAAATTGTTTAAATTGTTAAACGATTTAATTGATTTATAAATAAGCCTTTTTTATTTAATTTAATTGGTAAATTAAATAATATATATATTGTTATATATATATATATATATATATATATATATATATATATATATATATATATATATATATATATATATATATATATATATATATTTGTATATATATAATTATACAATTAAGATTGTATATTTAGATGGTTTATTTATATATAAGATTATGGGTTAAATGCTATCCCATTTAAGAAATAAGAAGATGTATTATTTATAAGCTTATAATTATATAAGTTTTATAAATAATAAAACCTACTAGCACTACACTTGATCATCCATAATTTAAGCCATGATGGGAGACATAAAAGCATGCATTGAGTTGTTAAACTAGTGGAAGATGCTAGCTTTTGAATATTGAAATCACATGGGTCTTTCCTTTCCAACTAGTGGCATTTGCTTTCTCTTTTTGGTGGGTGATATAGTGCACGACTTTGAGTGGGTTTGAACATCATTTTTCTTGCTTAAAATCAGCCAAAAACTCTCCTAAAGGTCTTAGAAAAAATTGGTTTTTGGTTTCATAAGAAAAGGAGTCATATCTTGCAAGTTGTGGAACTAGCATTCAAGGGTGTTTAAGCTTGTGGTGGATCAACTATAGAGGGATTCTAATTTGATTCCTAGCTATCAAAATCATCCAAACCAAACCCAAGAACAAAGGATATGATCTTGAACTTAAACTATGTTTGTTCTTCATCTTATCTCTACATGCATGTAGCATGATCCTATTGAAAATGGAATTTGTGTTCATGATTTTATGCTTCCGTTGCAAACTCTTGTTTTTTGAAACTAATTACATGAACCATGATCTCCAACAATTGGTATCAGAGCCATGGCTATATTGCATGTTTAGATAATAAGTTTATTTGGATAAACTTGGTTTTTGGAAGCCATGAATGTTCATCTTCTTAAATGAAAGTTTCATGCATGGCTTCTTTGGCAACATGCAAATATATATTCTATGATTTTATGTAACCAACTATAGTTTATGTATGCATGCATTTGGTTACATAGATGTTGCCTTAGAAAAACAAAGTGTTGATTTTCTTATGATTTTATGTGATAAAATGGTGCATAAACAAGCCAAGGACCATATGATGCATGTTTTGTGTTTGTATTCGATTTGGTTGTAATCTATTCTTTTATTCAAATGGTTTGTAATAATAATTAGTTATTTACTTCTTTTATTCATTTTGTAATTGTTAGAATAGTTGTATTTTATTTCATTCACAAAATGTAACAAGAGAAGGAAGTAAGAAAAGATTGCACCCAACAGCAGCACTTTCTGAAGAGCTGCTGTCCAGATTTCAAAAATGTTTTGGAAGTGTTTTATAAATTCATATCTTGGTCATTTGGTGATATACTTGTTGGTAACTTTAATATCTAGTATATACATTAAGTTTCAACAAGTATTAGCATCAATATAGCCAAGAATGAATTGAAAAATGCAACAAAAAACCACAAATTTTTCCTTCCTGCTGCCCCTGGATTTCGCAACTTTTGAGGACCAGAAGAAAAAATCATATCTCACTTTATGATGTCAAGAAATGGTGGTTCAAGTATCATATGGTGATATAAGAAGCTTGACAAAATTGTAGCCAAATCGAAGATCATTTGGTTGAGTTTTTGTCACCCTTTTGTCCCTAGGTTTGGACTTGATATTTCATGTGTGGCTCACATGAAATATCAAACTAGTTGGCTTGTGCTTATGCACCCATGCATGCTTGTGATGTTTGAATGTTTTATTATGTTATGTTGTGGATGAAAATAAGATTTTGCATGCTAGACAACCTAGATAATTAAACATAATCATCAAGGAGTTCGTATTTTCAAAAGTTGACATTTAAAACATAAGATGTGATAAAATGGGTTTTATTAAAATGGGTTTTGTTTAAAACCTATTAAGTCAAGTTTTGAAAATGATTAAAACAAGAAATAAAATGGAGATTTTATAAACTCTTACAAACTCCAACCCTAAGTAATAATGGTAATTATTTAGGATTATAAATTGGTTCTAATATATGTGATCAAACTCAAACTTAATATTGGATATTAATTGTAATCTTGACCACAAACAAAGAATCAATAAAATGGAGATTTTATGATTTAGGAACCAATTAACAAAATAAGATTTAATGGTACCATGTTCATTGGATGCATGCAATCTACATGATACCATATGTTTTTCAAAAATTAGAATTGTAAAACATTCAAATCCCTTATGAAATACGAATCTATGCCGTCCTTCTTAAAGACACTCATGTA
This sequence comes from Cichorium intybus, assembly GCA_023525715.1. Taxonomy (NCBI): domain Eukaryota; kingdom Viridiplantae; phylum Streptophyta; class Magnoliopsida; order Asterales; family Asteraceae; genus Cichorium; species Cichorium intybus. Next base: position 41,335,625 of record CM042016.1, on the reverse strand, counting down.
TCACTTGTATTTCCTTGAGGGATAAAGGATACCTAACCACTTGGAGTCTTCTTGTGATACAAGAAGTAGTTTTGCAATATTGATGGGATAAAGGACACCTAACCATTAATAGTTGTCAAAACTACACGTCCGTTTAAGTAGGATGATTCGTTTGGAAATCTCTTGTGATAAAGGTCACCTAAGCATTAGAAATCCAAGGCATAGATGGGATCAAACATGTCAAACTTATAAATGTTATAATGGGATCCCATAACTCTAGAAATTATATTTGGATATAATTGGTAAACCGTTACCTACCTTGTTGATTCGAATAGGCGGGATAAAGGAAACCTAACCACTTATTCGTGATGCAACTTGGATTCTAGACCTTAATTAATTAAAGTTTATGAAACAAGAAAGGGTATTAATTATTAAGGACTTAATATCATAATTTACTAAATAGAACCTTGTTAAAATTTTGTAGATGGCACCAAACAACACACACTCGGCTCCTAACAAAACCTCACTACGGTCTCTCCTTGAAGGAGAAAAACTTAACCATACAAACTTCTTGGATTGGCACCGTAGTGTGAGAATTGTTCTCAAACAAGAAAAGAAAGAATATGTTCTCAATGAACCACTTCCAGAAGAGCCCCCTGCCATTCCTAAGCCCGCACATGATGCATGGCTTAAAAAGATGGATGATTCTATCGATGCATCATGCCTCATGTTGGCAACAATGATTCCCGACCTTCAGAAGGATTTGGAGAATCATTCAGCCTATGAAATGATTCATCAACTAAAGGAAATGTTCCAACAACTTGCAAGAACGGAAAGGTTCGAAACTGTTCGGGCTTTCCATGCTTGCAAGATGGAGGATGGGCAGTCGGTAAGCTCTTATGTGCTCAAAATGAAGAGTCACATTGATCATTTGGCACGTCTTGGAGTTGTGATGCCCGAAGAGCTAGCAACGGATATGATCCTTAACTCCTTGACAAAGTCCTTTGATCCTTTTGTCATGAATTTTAACATGAATGGTTTAAACAAGACTATCCCGGAATTACATGGGATGCTAATTACCGGGGAAAAGAATCTGCCTAAGAAAACCACTCAAGTTCTCATGATCAAGGAAGGTGGAACAAAGAGAACTAGACCAGAACACCCCACCAACTCCAAGGGAAAAGGGAAAGCAAAAGCTTTCAAAGGTAAGGGCAAGAAAGTTGTCCAACCTTCCCATCCACCCAAGAAGAAGGCAAAGGTTGCCAAAGAAGACACATGTTTTGAATGTGGCAAAGCTGGGCATTGGAAGAGAAATTGCCCTACGTATCTTGCGGAGTTGAAGAAAAAGAAGGCCGGTGAAGGCACTTCAGGTATCTATGTGATAGACCTAGAACTTTATAATTTATCTCCTAACACATGGGTATTTGATACTGGTTGTGGAACTCACATATGTAATATGTTGCAGGGGTTCAAAAGGAGTAGGCGACTGAAGGCAAATGAGGTAGTACTTCGGGTTGGAAACAATGCAAGGGTTGCGGTGGATTCAATTGGAAGTTTCAATTTATTACTACCTAACGGCTTGTGTGTGACATTGTTGAATGTTTACTATGTTCCTAGCTTGACTAGGAATATTATTTCGGTTGCTAAATTAAGACAATGTGGATTTGATCTTTCCTTTAATAATGATGATATTTGTGTTTACAAAAATAATGTATTCTATTTTGAGGCTAGACCTTTAAATGGAATTTATGAAGTAAACCTTGATGAAAAGACTAACCATGACTCTTTATACCACACTTTCACCAAGAAACCCAAATTTGATTTGAGTCAAACCTATCTATGGCATTGTCGCCTTGGGCATATAAACAAGAATCGCATATCACAACTTCAAAAGAGTGGACTTTTGAAGGCAAATGAGAATGACTCATTTGATATATGTGAATCTTGTTTACATGGCAAGATGACTAAAGCTCCTTTCTCCGGAACCAATGAGAGAGCAAAGGACTTGTTAGGAATCATACATACGGATGTATGTGGTCCTTTCAAGCCAATGACTAGATATGGTGAAAGATATTTCATCACCTTCACTGACGACTTTAGTCGTTTTGGATATGTTTATTTGATTAAACATAAACATGAGGCGTTTGAAATGTTCAAAACGTTTCAAAGTGAAGTGGAAAATCAACTCAACAAAACAATTAAAGTTCTTCGTTCTGATAGAGGAGGTGAGTACTTAAGTACAAACTTTATGGATCATTGTAAGACTTGTGGAATTGTTTCACAACTTACTCCACCTGGAACACCACAACATAATGGTGTGTCTGAGAGGCGGAACCGAACACTATTGGATATGGTTCGATCCATGATGAGTAGAAGTACTCTACCTTTATCTTTTTGGGGTTATGCTTTACAAACAGCTGCTCGTCTCCTAAACATGGCACCTACTAAGAAGGTAGATAAAACGCCTTATGAGATATGGCATGGAAGGGTTCCATCTTTATCCTATCTCAAGGTATGGGGTTGTGAAGCTTATGTTAGACAAGAAGCTTCAAACAAATTAGAACCCCGTTCAACTAAATGTATCTTTGTAGGGTATCCGAAAGATTGTCTTGGATACTATTTCTACAATCCCATCGAGAATAAGATATTTATTTCTCGAAAAGCTGAATTCCTAGAAAACAAGTTTCTGACGGAAGAGGCTAGTGGGAGGTTTGTGGAACTTGAGGAACTTCAGGAACCACAACCTGATACACAAGAAGTTGAATCTAGCATTCAACAAGAAATTGTTGAACCTGAACAAATGGTTGATCAGGAACAAATTGTAACACAGGGTGTTCGCAAATCTGGTAGGGTTCGAATTGAACCAGAAAGGTATGGTTACCTTTTAATGGAAGAGGAATGTTATACGATAGATGGCTTGAGGCCATGAACACTGAGATGCAATCCATGCACGATAATCAAGTTTGGAACTTGGTTAATCTTCCCACCAATTGTAAGACTGTTGGGAACAAATGGGTTTTCAAGAAGAAAATCGACGTGGATGGAAATGTTCACACTTTTAAGGCAGACTTGTCGCTAAAGGATACTCACAGACTCATGGTATTGACTATGATGAGACCTTTTCTCCAGTGGCAATGATCAAGTCGATTAGGATACTTTTTGCCATAGCCGCATACTATGATTATGAGATATTGCAAATGGATGTCAAGACCGCTTTCCTTAATGGATACTTATTGGAAGATGTCTATATGGAACAACCTGAAGGTTTTGTCGATCCCAAGCATCCAAACAAAGTGTGCAAGCTTAAAAGATCTATCTATGGATTAAAGCAAGCGTCTCGAACATGGAACATCCGTTTTGATGAAAAGATTACGAGTTTTGGATTCATCAAAAATGAGGATGACTCCTGTGTTTACAAGAAAGCTAGTGGGAGCATTGTCATAATCCTAGTATTGTATGTAGATGACATACTTTTATTTGGAAATGACATCCCAACCTTAAAAGGTGTCAAAGCGTTCCTTGAGAGTTGTTTCTCAATGAAGGATCTAGGGGAAGCTGCTTATGTATTAGGCATAAAGATCTATAGAGATAGATCTAAGAGACTTATTGGACTTAGCCAAAGTGTATATATTGATAAAATCTTGAAAAGGTTCAAGATGCAAGACTCCAAAAGAGGATTCCTGCCAATGCCTCATGGCACCATCCTAAGCAAGTCTCAGTGCCCAAACTCTAGGACTGAACTTGAAAGGATGAAACATGTCCCATATGCTTCGGCAATTGGATCCATCATGTATGCCATGTTATGCACTAGGCCCGACGTCTCATGTGCCTTAAGTATGACTAGTAGGTATCAACAGAACCCAGGTGAAGCCCACTGGACTGCTGTAAAGAACATTCTTAAGTACTTGAGAAGAACTAAAGATATGTTCTTAGTTTACGGCGGTTTGGAAGAAAGCTTAAAGGTAAAGAGTTACACTGACGCAAGCTTCCAAACAGATAGGGATGATTCGAAATCTCAATCTGGGTATGTCTTTATTTTAAATGGAGGAGCCGTGTCTTGGAAGAGTTCCGAACAAGAAGTGATTGCACAATCCACTACAGAATCAGAATATGTTGCTGCTTCAGAAGCTGCTCAAGAAGCTGTCTGGATGAGAAAGTTCATAGAAGATCTAGGGGTTGTTCCTTCCATTCGGGACCCTATAGAAATCTTCTGTGACAATCTAGGTGCTATAGCTCAAGCAAAGGAACCTAGATTGCATCAAAAAACCAAACACATTCACCGAAGGTATAACTACATTAGACATGAAGTTAAGAATGGTGAAATAAGTATTCACAAGGTTCATACAGATCAAAATTTGGCAGACCCATTCACGAAACCTTTACCCCAAACTAAGCATGAAAGTCATGCTAAGGGTATAGGACTCCGTTTTTCTAATGAATGGATTTGATGTGTGTTTAATGTTTTATGAATATGAACTTATGTAAACGACAAGAATTATGTAATATTTGTGACGTGATGTTTCATTCATAATTATTGTGTTTTATTAGCATGTTTAAATCCTTGAATAATTTAGTTATTCTAAACGTCCATAGTCGATCATAGTTGTGGGAGCAATTATGAAGTAAGACTAATATGAATTGGATTGGTTGACTTTTATGGGTAAAAGTAGCAAAAGGTTGCAACCAAATTCATAGGTACTTGTCAGTGAACAAGTATTGGACTTGACCCGTTTCAAGATCACTCCATGGATCATCATCATAAGTGATTCTTGAATAAAGGTATTATCATTGTATCCTTTGACCTGAGATACATATTTGGGACTCAAGTGTAGAGTGTACTATGCTTTGATATGGTTTACTGTTGTTCTTGAAATACAGACAACCATAAAGGCCATACTCATGCATAGTACTAACTATATGAGAGGCATATGTAGTCAAGATGGGATTTGTTCCTCTTATGTGTTGAGAGTTAGACATCTAAGGCGCCTGTTTGAAAGTTGAACATAAAATGAGAATGATTAAGATCCATGTCTCATGTTCAACAAGATGTCTGTGACAAAGGGATAATTGATGGATAACCTTATACATCAATTAGAGCCTCGTGTTTTCTGAAGAATTGAATGTTGTTGAATGGCACAAAGTCATGTGTTATTGGGGGCAGTGAAATGTTGCTAGACGTTTTCCACTGTCGATATCATTCTATGATGCAACCTTGTGCAAGTGGGAGATTGTTAGTTCTATATGCCCAAGGATGATCATAAAATGATATTACTAATAATATATGATCCTATAGGGTCACACCAACAACAAGTTTGACACCAATTGATCATTTAGAACGTTAAATTTGATTTAACATCAAATGATACTAAACTTGCAATTTAATCTTGTAAGTTATTATTATTTGAGATAAATAATAATAACTACAAAATTAAAGGTTGATTAGTAATTCATATGTGATGAATTAATTAAGTGTAACAATTAAATTGTTTAAATTGTTAAACGATTTAATTGATTTATAAATAAGCCTTTTTTATTTAATTTAATTGGTAAATTAAATAATATATATATTGTTATATATATATATATATATATATATATATATATATATATATATATATATATATATATATATATATATATATATATATATATATATATATATATGTATATATATAATTATACAATTAAGATTGTATATTTAGATGGTTTATTTATATATAAGATTATGGGTTAAATGTTATCCCATTTAAGAAATAAGAAGATGTATTATTTATAAGCTTATAATTATATAAGTTTTATAAATAATAAAACCTACTAGCACTACACTTGATCATCCATAATTTAAGCCATGATGGGAGACATAAAAGCATGCATTGAGTTGTTAAACTAGTGGAAGATGCTAGCTTTTGAATATTGAAATCACATGGGTCTTTCCTTTCCAACTAGTGGCATTTGCTTTCTCTTTTTGGTGGGTGATATAGTGCACGACTTTGAGTGGGTTTGAACATCATTTTTCTTGCTTAAAATCAGCCAAAAACTCTCCTAAAGGTCTTAGAAAAAATTGGTTTTTGGTTTCATAAGAAAAGGAGTCATATCTTGCAAGTTGTGGAACTAGCATTCAAGGGTGTTCAAGCTTGTGGTGGATCAACTATAGAGGGATTCTAATTTGATTCCTAGCTATCAAAATCATCCAAACCAAACCCAAGAACAAAGGTTATGATCTTGAACTTAAACTATGTTTGTTCTTCATCTTATCTCTACATGCATGTAGCATGATCCTATTGAAAATGGAATTTGTGTTCATGATTTTATGCTTCCGTTGCAAACTCTTGTTTTTTGAAACTAATTACATGAACCATGATCTCCAACAAGGTTATTTCTTATTTTTGACCGCATGACGACCTCTGCGTGCACGTCAAATTTTGGCGCCGTTGCCGGGGAGCTGTGCGCTTAGGTTAGGTGAGTTGTAGGACTTAGTTTCTGATTTTTGATGTTTGATTTTAGTTTGCTGAATTTTGGTATGTGTACATCCTTATAATGGGTGATTACATGTACTCGGATCAATATTATGAAGATTATGAAAATCCGGCCGACACCTATTACGAGGATGGTTGCTACAATGGATCATTCGATGACAATGGATGGCGGACCGAGGAGTCATCTCAGCTTGAGAATTCTGTAACTTGGGCCCAACTTTGGGTATTCATGTATAACAACTACCATGAGCAGAAGGACCAGGCTGAAGCTCTTGAAAAAGTGCAAGCTTCTTTAGATAGGTTAGAGGAAAGTTTGAAATGTTCACCACCTTCGCCAGAACCGGAGGCGAGTGATTTTTATACCAATGATAATGTGTGTGAACTTGCATCATCTGAATATGTGATGGAAGGGCATACACCGTGGGAAAGTCAAGAGACCACTGAGATGGTCGAAAATGTTGTTGAGGAAGAGGTTGTAGGTGACAATGCTACCTCTGACTCAACAGCTTTTGATATGTTTGATGTTTTTGAAAATGTTAATAATGTTGATCTGGTGATGTGTGAACCCATACTATCACCAGACGATTTGATTGATGAGGATGTTGTGGAGGAGGCTGTAAGTGACAGTACAGACCCCAGCCCAACGACTCCCGAAATTGTTGAAGTTTTTGATATTATTGAGGAAGGGGGTGTAAATGACAATATCACCCCCGACCCTGTAATTTTTGAAAATTTTGAAAAATTTGAAAATAAGGATCTGATGATGGGTGACTTTGTACCACCATCAGATCAAATAAGTCACTCACTCTTGGTTTCGATCCACCTGTTGAACGATGACCAAGAAGTTGATGCTGACGAATTGATATTTGAAAACAATAAACATGATTTTATCACCACTCATGATCCATTCATGAATGGAAAATTAGATGTGATCAATACCATCGATGAGGACATATGGAAGCATCCTGATATGTTGCTTTCCGATCCCATTCGATTGGAAAATTTTTATTGGTACTGCAAACCAAAATTGCAACCAGAAGATAGCATGCGTGACACTGGCAAAATAAGATCTGCAAAACAACTACTGGGAGTAGTCCTGGGCGCGCTTCACATCAAGCCAGTGATTTTAAAGAGGTATAGAAGGAAGGATCGAGCTTGGAGGTTCAAAGCTACTTCCAAGCACTCGTTGGAAATTATCAAAAGAAGGCAACTGGGCAGCAGCAGGGGATCTAGCAAGCCATTCGACCCAGGAAAGTTTGGAGGGTGGTGGATCAGCGAAAGGACGGTGGAAGCAGAAAAGCATCAAGGAAAGAAGGCGTATGACCCACCGTAGTTGTATAAGGAACACCACGTCTGGCTGAAGACGTTAAACTTAGCGCTTGTTGGGAGGCAACCCAGCGTGTCATAAGTAGGTTTTATATTTCTTAGGATTAATTTAGAAAATACATCAATCGTTTGCAGGTATCAGTGGTTTGAAGCAAGTGTGGGGTCGTGTGAAAAGGTTTTGAAATCCTCAAGACCGCGCCGCGGGTTTTGGAATTGCGCGACGCGAGTTCGAAACTCAACCCGATGCGCAGGGGCTGAATTAGCGACACGCGCGCCGCGGGAACGAGAAATGCGCGCCGCGGGAAACGATCAGACGGTTTTCGCCTTTATCCGGTGAGCCGCGGCTCACAACTCAAATCACACGACTCGGAGCTCTGGTGATCAAAAATTTCTTGCAATTTTTCTTGCTTATTGTGTTTCTACTACCGAGGTACGCTCTTTTAACTATCTATTAGCTGTTTAAACTAGTTATTAGGTAGTTAATTTTAGGGTTTTATTCCAAAAAGTTCAAAAACTTAGAATCACTAATGCTAGCCCATCGGGTGTTTGTTTTGCCAAATGGACACCCTAGATGAGCTAATCGGAACCTAGGCTACCTTGTGGTATGTTTATAATGAGATTCAGCAGGTTAAAATGGGGATTTGATCCCGGGTTTTGAAACAGGCGTACGCCGCGCCGCGCCATGGCTCTTGGGCCGCGCCGCGGTGCGGTGGGGAAGAAAAAGGACTGATTTTGCAAAAAATTTTGTTTTGTGGATATATTTTCTTTTTTGCAGATGATGTTCAGAATGGAGCACGCTTTCCTCCAGTTCCCCGCGGAGCTGGCCAGTTCTGTCGAGTATAACTCGCGGAGGGATGCTTTGAGGAGTCGCCGGGTGTTAGAGGCGACGGTCATTGATCGAGATATTCTTCGAGACGCAGGGCTCTGGGGTGCGATCGAGCCGTTCTTACATCGCACCTGGACCCACGAGGAGGCGTCATTCACGTGCAGAGGTTGGGACCGTATCATGGCCACTGACGAGGATGTGGTCTACACAGAGCTTCTCCTGGAGTTCCTGTCTACGGTCCATTTCGCACCCAGGGCGGGAGACCCGCGTTCCCGGCTAGTACGTTTTCGCTTGGGAGGTGAGCACAGGGAGTGCAACCTCCGGGAGTTTGGGAGGCGCACAGGCATCTACACTGCCGCGGACCTCCAGCACCGATATTTCACCTGATTCTTCGGGTCTTGCATTCAGGGGGAGCCGGACAGGGCTCCCAACATGGAGGTTTGGGCATCGCTGTCCAACGTCAAATATGAGGCAGGGGCCTCGAGGGAGAGCCACTTACGAGATCCTCTTCACCGTCTCATGCACCGAATCGTCTCCACCTCCATCATGCAGTGGGAGGGGGGCGAGAAGGTGTCGGGGGACGACATGACATTTTTGTGGGTCCTCCTCGACCCATCCAGGTTCCTCCACCTCCCTTTCGCCCTTGCGACCGCTTTCTCCACTCACGCGACCGGCGCCTCCTCCAGCAGCCCATTAGCCAGGGGTACTTCATTACCCGCCTGGCCCGTTCGTATGGCATCCTTACTGCCCCAGTAGCTGCCTCTTTGACTGCTCTGCCTCCATCGCGCACTCCAGCACGCACTTTGGAGAGGATGTTGCTCATTGAGCAGCAGCGACCAGGGCAGTACATTCGGGCTCCGATCGAGCCTCTTCAGGCACCCCAGCCTGCATACGCCCAGCCCGGCAGGAGACGCCGGAGGCCAGAGCCGCCAGCACCAGAGCCTGCACAGCCGCAGCCACAGCAGGATGACTCACCAGCCCTCAGCCGACTGGAGGCCAGAGTCACGCGGATTGAGGGTCAGCTCACGAGAGTCTTGGACCAGCTCGAGTGGATTGGGGAGGTACTTATACAGATCGCATCAGCCCAGGGCAGACACCCCCGACCATTCCCAGCCAGGTCCCACGATCACAAGGCTGGACCTTCCAGGCCGCCGGGTAGTGATTGATGTACTTTTCTTTTTTCTTTTTCTTTCTTTCTTTTTATTTTTGGATATATGTATAAACTTATGACACATCTATATGTATATTATTTTTTCTGTCATGTGTGTTTTCATTTATTTGTTAAGTTGTGCATGATATACCAAATTGATAGGGAGTTGTCTCAGACAAGTGTGGGGTCACCGTGCCCCCTCCACTTGTCTTGACCACCGGCGTGTCCTACTGTAGCGCTACAACTCCAGCATATGAATCGAGGATCTTTTTGTACGCATTATACCTGTGATATGAAGCACCAAGCAGTCCATCGTCCAAAAAGGGGTACTCTTTCTCCCTTGCTTTGAAATAATTTTTGTACAACGGGGACGTTGTACGGTTTTAAGTGTGGGGTGTGGACGGTCGAAAGAGATATTTTTGAAATTTTTGCAGAACTGATCAATTTTTCAACTTTTAGCAATATTTTTCAAAATTTTTAATGAATTGCAATTTTGAAATGAATGGTTCGTGATTGTGATAGCATCAGTATTTTTCAAGAAATACTGTTTAGTTGTGATCAGGTTATTAGTTAGTCAAATAAGTTGAGTTTTACGAGTTTAGAAGATTGAGCCGTTTTAGGATTGGAATTTAGGAAGGAAAAGTCAATCTGTGGCCTTTGTTGTTCGAGCCGGTAAGTCTAAAATGGGTGGGCCTTATGCACCTTACCACCTAAGATCGTCTGGTCTGGGATGGTATTTCTGAAAGCTCGCTACACGGACAACATCGAAGTCATGGACAATTCCTAATTAATGGCCTTTAGAATCTGAACGAGTAAGTACACTATATTATGGACAGAAAGTTTGTAATCAAGGGTTCTTTAGAAAGCCATGAATTCCAAAGAACAACTCAATTATGTTTTCACAAACTATTCCATTCTAACTCGAAGAGCAATAAGCTTTGAAACTAAACACATTCAAAAACTGTTCGATTCTCTATTATAATTTGTTAAAAACTCTCTTGCTTGGGGACAAGCAAGGCACAAGTGTGGGGTGTTTGACAACGCCTAGTGATATCAAGTATTTTAGGCGTTGTTGAGCCCTGTTCTTGGTCAAATTATATCAAATATGCATGGGTATTCTCACTTTTCGTGTCAGGACTTGTCTGGAGAAAAAGAACAGAAACAGGGACTAAAAGTGTACAAAAAGGAAAAAGCATGGAAAGAATGAAAAATCAAGAGAAGACGTACGCGCGCCGCGGATTTATCTCCTGCGCGACGCGGATGTAAGGCGGTGGAACACATTTGAATGACGAAAAAACGGGGAACGGATAAGTACGCGCGCCGCGGATTTCACATTTGCGCGGCGCGGTCATGGGAAATTTGCAACTATAAATAGAGACATTTCCAGCCGAAAACCCTAGCAAAGACCTGGTGTAAACATCGACCTAGAAGCTCTTTGACTCGAGGATTCCATTTCAGAAGCTGTAATTTGGTATTTTCATGTTTTAGATTTTATTTCATTTTAGTTAAACATTTGTAAGCTTTGAGTTGAATCTTTGGGTGTGACAACCATTGAATTCTAGCTTAAGGTTCTGTTTTTTAGTAGTTTTGGTTACTGATTTGATGTTTGGATATTGGTTTGATAGAATGAAATCATTCGGTTACCATAAATATTGATTTTTCGGTATTTCGGATGCTTGTTGGAGTTTTGATTGTTTGATTGTGATTGGATTTTGTTTGTGGTTTGGTTAGGACGGTTTTCCCTTGCTAAAAACAGTAGCTAACTTAGTTATATTGAGCATTAAATCTTGGCTATTAACCGTCTCATAGGATTGTTAGTTATTAGCTAGTTTATGCTGTGCTTGGTTTTGCTAGTTTGAATGCCTTCAATTGCTCCTGATTCAGAGATGTACTTCTGAGTTCAGAAAGTAACTAGGTCATTTGGACATAGCTAAGCTTGGCTTGGGTGTTGAATATTGCTTTGAGGTAGAAAGATAGAAATTAGTTCCTCCGACTATAGCCGTGACACTATCAGTTGGTAATCTCTCATCTAGGCTAACCACGTAGCTCTTGTGGATCGACCCTAACTCCACTATACTAGTGAATGTTAGGTTATTTCTTATTTTTGACCGCATGACGACCTCTGCGTGTACGTCAAATTTTGGACCTAGTAATTGTGAAACACCGTAGCCTAACATCCGTCACAATCAAATATGCATGGGTATTCTCACTTTTCGTGTCAGGACTTGTCTGGAGAAAAAGAACAGAAACAGGGACTAAAAGTGTACAAAAAGGAAAAAACATGGAAAGAATGAAAAATCAAGAGAAGACGTACGCGCGCCGCGGATTTATCTCCTGCGCGACGCGGATGTAAGGCGGTGGAACACATTTGAATGACGAAAAAACGGGGAACAGATAAGTACGCGCGCCGCGGATTTCACATTTGCGCGGCGCGGTCATGGGAAATTTGCAACTATAAATAGAGGCATTTCCAGCCGAAAACCCTAGCAAAGACCTGGTGTAAACATCGACCTAGAAGCTCTTTGACTCGAGGATTCCATTTCAGAAGCTGTAATTTGGTATTTTCATGTTTTAGATTTTATTTCATTTTAGTTAAACATTTGTAAGCTTTGAGTTGAATCTTTGGGTGTGACAACCATTGAATTCTAGCTTAAGGTTCTGTTTTTTTAGTAGTTTTGGTTACTGATTTGATGTTTGGATATTGGTTTGAGTGAATGAAATCATTCGGTTACCTTAAATATTGATTTTTCGGTATTTCGGATGCTTGTTGGAGTTTTGATTGTTTGATTGTGATTGGATTTTGTTTGTGGTTTGGTTAGGACGGTTTTCCCTTGCTGAAAACAGTAGCTAACTTAGTTATATTGAGCATTAAATCTTGGCTATTAACCGTCTCATAGGATTGTTAGTTATTAGCTAGTTTATGCTGTGCTTGGTTTTGCTAGTTTGAATGCCTTCAATTGCTCCTGATTCAGAGATGTACTTCTGAGTTCAGAAAGTAACTAGGTCATTTGGACATAGCTAAGCTTGGCTTGGGTGTTGAATATTGCTTTGAGGTAGAAAGATAGATTTCTTCACCTTACCACTTGTGCATAACAAAAATTTTGGCCCACCCACTTGTTTCTACTTTTCCAAAAACCAGCTAAAAACACAATTCCAAGACCAATGCCAAACCCTAACTCAAGCATGAACTAAACTAACCCAAATCAAATCCTAGACTAAAGTTCCTTACTGAAATTAGAAACTAAACTCAGAATCCAGAAGCAAACAATCAATCCAATACAATCAAAACACATCCAAACATCAATAATGCAAAATAACATCAAACCGAATGATTACTTTTATAAATCCAAATCAAACGTCAAACCAATATCCATACTCCGCTATACTACAGTTGGTAATCTATCGTCTTTCAGTAAAATACCGCTGACCTAGTGAATGTTAGGTTATTTCTTATTTTATTGTGATTGTTTGATATTTTGCTAGGTCGTCGTGCGGTCAAAAATAAGAGAAAACCTAACACACACACTAGTATAGCGGTAGTTAGGGTCGATCCGCAGGAGTTACGTGGTTAGGACAAGACGATAGTATACCAACTATAGTGTCACTCTACAGTCAGCGGTATTGCTTCTACTTTTCCAAAAACCAACTAAAAACACAATTCCAAGACCAATGCCAAAAACCAAATCAAACATGAACTAACTAAACCAAACCAAATCCTAGACTAATGTTACTTACTAAAATCAGAAACTAAGTCCAAAATCCAGAAGCAACAAACAATTCCAAACACATCAACAAGCATTCAAACATCCAAAATACCGAAAATTGCAAATAAACTATAAACCGAATGATTAACTTTTATAAATCCAAATCAAACATCAAAACAATATCCAAACACTCAAATATCAGATCTAAACTATCAATTATACTACTGAAATCAGAAACTATGAATCTAAACAAACATCAAGTAATCGATGGAAATCCCGATTGCGGAATACCTCGATACCGAGTTGATAAAATAAGAGAAAAACTAAATTACTAACCAAAATATTGATTCCCACTGAAAAACTGACGAAATTGTGCCTTTGGATCCCTCCTTTGCGTCCCGGGATGAGTGAAAAGTCGGACGAGACTCCGGTATTTATAATAGTGCGAAATTAGGATTTCCGCGCCGCGGCCAAGCAAAATCCGCGACGCGCGTGTTGCCTTATCCCGACTTTCGGAGTTTAAAATTCAAAAACGAAGATTTTGTCCGGTCGCGAGATAGCAGCGCTATCTCAAGAAATAGCGGCTCTATTGTCGATAGCGGCTCTATCTCAAGAGATAGCGCCTCTATTTCTGTCAGGTCCATCTTTTTGCCTTTTTCGCTCCACAACTTCTCCAGAATTGCACTAAAACCCCTGCATTTACACTAAAAACATTTCCAAGCATTTTGACACAAAAGTAAGTGATATTAGCCAATTAATAATGATAAATTAACTAAAACACGGCTCAACAACGCCTAAAATACTTGATATTACTAGGCGTTGTCAAACACCCCACACTTGTGCCTTGCTTGTCCCCAAGCAAGAGAGTTTTTAACAGATTTTAACTAAGACTCAAACAATTTTTGAATGTGTTTAATTTCAAAGCTTATTGTCCCCAGAGTTAGATGGAAGAGTTTGTGAAAACATAATCGGAATATTCTTTGGAATTCACGACTTTCTAAAGAACCCTTGATTACAAATTTTCGGTATGCAAAAAGCAAACTTACTCATTCAGATTCTAAAGGCCATTAAAGAACTGTCCATGACTTTCGATGATGTCCGTGTAACGAGCTTTCGAAAATACCATCCCAAACCAGACGATCTTAGGTGGTAAGGTGCATAAGTGCCTCTTTGAGGCCACCCTTTTCGGACCTACCGGCTCGAACAACAAAGGCCACAGATTGACAATTCCTTCCTAAATTCCAAACTTAAAACACTCCAATCTTCTAACTCTTAAAACTCAACTTATTTGACTAAACTACTAGCATGATCACAACTAAATGGTATTTCTCGAAAAATACCAATGCTATAACATTCACAAATTATTCGTTTCAAAATTACAATCTAATAAAAATTTTGAAAAATTGCTAAAATTTTGAAAATTGGTCTTTTCCTGCAAAAATTTCAAAAATACTCTTTCGACCGTCCACACCCCACACTTAAAACCGTACAACGTCCCCGTTGTACAAAAATTATTTTTAGAACAAGGGAGAAAGAGTTACCCCTTTTTGAAACGGCGAATTGCTCGATTGTCGGGATCATACAGTAACAGGGTCGATTGTTCACGTCATTCACGATGAAATCCGGGAGTGGGGGCGCAGCAGTAAACACGCCGGCATACACGAGTGTAGGGGTACGGTGACCCCACACTTGCGTTATGCAACTCCATCAGTTGGTACAGCAATCATGGTTTGGCTTGATACTCTTGACACTAACAAAACACATTAAAAATATAAAAGTTGCAAAACACAAAAGAAGATAATACATTGCGAGTTGATGTCCTTGCTGATTCCTCGTTCCCGCGACGCCGGAGTGTCAAGGCCGCGACGCGTAGACGTTATGAGATCCAGTTTTCATCGATCAAGGTTGAAGGTCCGCGGCGCCAAATCAAGATGTCCGCATCGCGAGTATGCGTGAAAAGCCCCTGTACATCGGGTCTCTCCCTGGTCCACGTCGCGGGTTGGTGATGTTGGCGGCGCGACTCCCGAATTTTCTTTGTTTTCCTTTCTATTTACTCACCCTCACCCCTCACTTAGGACATAGAGTATTACACTCAACAATAATCATCCTCAATGGTATTTTGACCAAAAATAAAAATGGAAATAAAAGAAAATACTTATCGAAAATCGGGTTGCCTCCCGAAAGCGCTTCTTTGCTCGGTCTTTTAGCTGGACCGTCTTTGTGTGTCTACGGTGGATTGTACGCCATTTGTCTCCACTGAATTTCAGTTACCACCGTCCCTTCGTTGATTCCATACTCCAATTTCCCCGGGTCAAATGGTTTGCCGGTTCCTCTGATGCTGCCTGGTTGCTGTTTTCTGATTACTTCGAGCGAATGTTTGGAAGTCGCTTTAAACCTCCAAGCTCGGTCCTTCCTTCGGTGTCTCTTCAACATCACCGGTTTAATGTGGAGCACGCACAGTTCTGTGCCCAGTGATTGTTTTGCGCCTCGTTTGCTGCTTGTGTATCGCGTGTTGTCTGCACGTTGTGATTTTTGCCTGCGGTGCCAATAAAAATTTTCCAATCGAATGGGATCGGAGGGCATAATATTGATATGCTCCCATATATCCTCATCGATGGTATTGATCACATCTAATTTTCCATTCATTATTGGGTCATGAGTGGCGCTAAAATTGTGTTTATTATTTTCGAAGACCACATCATTGTCATCATCTTCTTGGTCATCGTCCAACAGGTGGATCCGTACCAAGAGTGAGCGACTAGTTTTATCTGGTGATGGGATAGATTCACTCATCACCAGATCTTTACTTTCAAAATGTTCAAAATTTTCAAAATATATAGGGTTGGGGTTGGTATTGTCATTTACGCCCCCTCCCTTAATAACCGTCTCGACCATGTCATCTGGTGATGGTATGAGTTCACTCATCACTAGATTTTGGATTTCAAAAGTATCAACAATTTCAGAAATTTCAGGAGTCGTTGGGCTGGGGTTTGTACTGTCACTTACAGCCCCCTCCTCAACTTCCTTTTCAACCAAATGATCTGGTGATGGTATGGATTCACTCATCACCAGATCAACATTATTAACATTTTCAAAAACATCAAAAGTTGTTGAGTCAGGGGTAGTATTGTCACAACAACCTCTTCCTCAACAACCTGTTCGACCATCTCAGTGGTCTCTTGACTTTCCCAATGTGCATGTCCTTCCATCACATGTTCGGGTGATGCAGGTTCACACACAACATTATTGGTACAAAAATTACTCGCCTTAGTTTTTGGCGAGTATGGCGGAAATCCCAAATTTTGGTCCTTCATAGAACACGACTCAGCACAATTACCTTGACGATTTCTGTTGTATTGATGGTTGTTGTCAATGTAATTGCCATCATAACTCTGCCCTCCATGATTATTCGACATATATGGTCGTCCATCGTTGTTGCTGTGGTATTGCTCTTGACCATACACTTGATGAACCTCTTGTGGTCTTTGTTCTTGTTGACTGTGCTGCTGTTGATTTGGTGGTCCTTTCTGCACGGTGGCCAATACTGTATCGAGCTTGCTGCTAAGGGCACCGATCTCATTCTTCACCTCTTTCTTCCAGTTGTTATCGATATCTACTACTGCCACCGATGAGGTGCTGTTTGTCTTCCTCATTGAATGATTGAACTTGGATCCATTGCTGAGTTTCTCCAAGAACCTCCATGCCGTCTCACTATCTTGCAGCATAATTGTCCCTCCAAAGGATGCATCAATCATGCCCTGGCTCAAACTGTAGACACCGTTGTAGAATATCGTGACCAACTGCCATCGTGGAAACTCGTGGTGTGGACATGAGCGTAATAGCTCATTCAATCTCTCAAAAGCATCATGGAATGCTTCCCCGGGCTTTTGATGGAACTCCTGTATATCTCTTCTTACTTCCACTGTCTTGCTTGCAGGGTAGAACTCTTGTAAGAACCATGTCCTCAACTGCTTCCAAGTGGTGATACTGTTGGCCGGCAGCGACATGAACCAGTACTTAGCCTTGTCCTTTAATGTGAATGGAAACAACTTAAGCCTAACGATATTTCTATCAGCATTTCTAGGTATGTTCACGTTGGCTATAACTAAGAACTCGTGAAGATGATTATAAGGATTATCATGCTTATGACCCCTAAATTTAGGCAACACACCTAACAACTCTGGCCCAATCTCTACATGACAATCTACATTTTTAGGAAAAAATATAGGCGATGACTCATCGTACTCCCGTGGCTGGATGTGCGATGCTGCCGAATGCCCACTCGGTTGTGCAAAATAAAGCGGAGGAACGAAATTACCGTTATTGTAGAGCTGATACCGTTGTTCTCGCCACTGATTGCTATGTTGTTGCTGTCGTGGAGGTCCTCGACCTTGGTTCCACTAGTTGTTATTGTAATAAACCGGGCCAGCATAACACGTGTATTGACCCGGGTACATGTAATCGCCCATTGTGAGGACGTACACATACAAAAATTAAAAACTAAAAATCAAACATCAAAAGAAAAGAAAAAATACCACTGATCGTCTATCCTAAGCGCACAACTCCCCGACAACGGCGCCAAAATTTGACACGCCTAGGTCGTCGTGCGGTCAAAAATAAGAGAAAACCTAACACACACACTAGTATAGCGGTAGTCAGGGTCGATCCGCAGGAGTTACGTGGTTAGGACAAGACGATAGTATACCAACTATAGTGTCACTCTACAGTCAGCGGTATTGCTTCTACTTTTCCAAAAACCAACTAAAAACACAATTCCAAGACCAATGCCAAAAACCAAATCAAACATGAACTAACTAAACCAAACCAAATCCTAGACTAATGTTACTTACTGAAATCAGAAACTAAGTCCAAAATCCAGAAGCAACAAACAATTCCAAACACATCAACAAGCATTCAAACATCCAAAATACCGAAAATTGCAAATAAACCATAAACCGAATGATTAACTTTTATAAATCCAAATCAAACATCAAACCAATATCCAAACACTCAAATATCAGATCTAAACTATCAATTATTCTACTGAAATCAGAAACTATGAATCTAAACAAACATCAAGTAATCGATGGAAATCCCGATTGCGGAATACCTCGATACCGAGTTGATAAAATAAGAGAAAAACTAAATTACTAACCAAAATATTGATTCCCACTGAAAAACTGACGAAATTGTGCCTTTGGATCCCTCCTTTGCGTCCCGGGATGAGTGAAAAGTCGGACGGGACTCCGGTATTTATAATAGTGCGAAATTAGGGTTTCCGCGCCGCGGCCAAGCAAAATCCGCGACGCGCGTGTTGCCTTATCCCGACTTTCGGAGTTTGAAATTCAAAAACGATGATTTTGTCCGGTCGCGAGATAGCGGCGCTATCTCAAGAAATAGCGGCTCTATTGTCGATAGCGGCTCTATCTCAAGAGATAGCGCCTCTATTTCTGTCAGGTCCATCTTTTTGCCTTTTTCGCTCCACAACTTCTCCAGAATTGCACTAAAACCCCTGCATTTACACTAAAAACATTTCCAAGCATTTTGATACAAAAGTAAGTGATATTAGCCAATTAATAATGATAAATTAACTAAAACACGGCTCAACAACGCCTAAAATTTGAAAATAAGAAACTGAAGGAGACGCCGGAGGCCAGAGCCGCCAGCACCAGAGCCATTTGGATTATACCTGTGGTACCTCAAAGCAAATGGCGTCTTGTCCTAACCACGTAACTTAGTGATTTGGTTTTGCACAACCGAGACGGCAATCGGTTGCATCACATTTCCAACCGCGGGAATATGATGATTCGTCGCCAATCTATATTCCTGATAACATAGATTCACAAGTAGAAATCAGACCCCAGTTATTAGGAATATTACCAGAATTCAGAGGGTATAAGCAGGATGATCCCTATAATCATTTATATGAATTTTTAGCGATCGCTAATGCTAACAATCCCAGAAACACAAATAGAAATATTTTTAGGCTTAGACTGTTCCCGTTCACTCTTAAGGATAAAGCCAAGTATTGGTGGATTGTGGTTGAGAAGCGGGTAAAAATGGTGGAATAGATGGCGGAGTGCATGATGGTATGGGTGTAGGGGTTGAAACTACACCACCAGACGCACTCGAACTTCCAAATTGGAATTCTGATAATGGGGGAATAGGAAACCTCCCCGTTGCCTCTCCTGACGGATCCTGGGCAACACTAACCGGACTACTGCTAACTTGACTATAATTCATGATGCTTAAACGCCTACGGGCACGGAGTTTGCGCGCAGTACGTTCAATTTCAGAATCAAACTGTAATGGGGATGATTGCTCTCCCCTGCGGGTACGCATGCACTAATGCAACACGCCCACAAAAACTAACCAAACCACAAACAAAATCCAATCACAATCAAACAATCAAAACTCCAACAAGCATCCGAAATACCGAAAAATCAATATTTATGGTAACCGAATGATTTCATTCATTCAAACCAATATCCAAACATCAAATCAGTAACCAAAACTACTAAAAAACAGAACCTTAAGCTAGAATTCAATGGTTGTCACACCCAAAGATTCAACTCAAAGCTTACAAATGTTTAACTAAAATGAAATAAAATCTAAAACATGAAAATACCAAATTACAGCTTCTGAAATGGAATCCTCGAGTCAAAGAGCTTCTAGGTCGATGTTTACACCAGGTCTTTGCTAGGGTTTTCGGCTGGAAATGCCTCTATTTATAGTTGCAAATTTCCCGTGACCGCGCCGCGCAAATGTGAAATCCGCGGCGCGCGTACTTATCCGTTCCCCGTTTTTTCGTCATTCAAATGTGTTCCACCGCCTTACATCCGCGTCGCGCAGGAGATAAATCCGCGGCGCGCGTACGTCTTCTCTTGATTTTTCATTCTTTCCATGCTTTTTCCTTTTTGTACACTTTTAGTCCCTGTTTCTGTTCTTTTTTTCAGACAAGTCCTGACACGAAAAGTGAGAATACCCATGCATATTTGATATAATTTGACCAAGAACAGGGCTCAACAACGCCTAAAATACTTGATATCACTAGGCGTTGTCAAACACCCCACACTTGTGCCTTGCTTGTCCCCAAGCAAGAGAGTTTTTAACAAATTATAATAGAGAATCGAACAGTTTTTGAATGTGTTTAGTTTCAAAGCTTATTGCTCTTCGAGTTAGAATGGAATAGTTTGTGAAAACATAATTGAGTTGTTCTTTGGAATTCATGGCTTTCTAAAGAACCCTTGATTACAAACTTTCTGTCCACAATATAGTGTACTTACTCGTTCAGATTCTAAAGGCCATTAAGGAATTGTCCATGACTTCGATGTTGTCCGTGTAGCGAGCTTTCAGAAATACCATCCCAGACCAGACGATCTTAGGTGGTAAGGTGCATAAGGCCCACCCATTTTAGACTTACCGGCTCGAACAACAAAGGCCACAGATTGACTTTTCCTTCCTAAATTCCAATCCTAAAACGGCTCAATCTTCTAAACTCGTAAAACTCAACTTATTTGACTAACTAATAACCTGATCACAACTAAGCCATTGGATGACGGTCCAGCTAAAAGACCGACAAAGAAGCGCTTTCGGGAGGCAACCCGATTTTCGATAAGTATTTTCTTTTATTTTTATTTTTATTTTTATTTCCATTTTTATTTTTGGTCAAAATATCATTGAAGATAATCATTGTTGAGTGCGATACGGTATGACCCAAGTGTGGGGTGACCATGAGGGATTCGAACGGAAAAACAAAACAATGCACGCGCCGCCAACACCATCAAACCGCGACGCGGGTCGAGGAGAGACCCGATGCACAGGGGCTTTTTGCGCATACTCGCGACGCGGACATCTTTATTTGGCGCCGCGGACTTTCAGCTTTGGTCGATGGACACTGGATCTCATAGCGTCTACGCGTCGCGGCCTTGAGACTCCGGCGTCGCGGGAACGGGGAATCAGCAAGGACATCAACTCGCAATGTGTAATCTTCTTTTGTATTTTGCAACTTTTATATTTTTAATGTGTTTTGTTAGTGTGAAGAGTATCTAGCCAAACCATGATTGTTGTACCAACTGATGGAGTTGCATAACGCAAGTGTGGGGTCACCATACCCCTACACTCGTGTTATGCCGGCGTGTTTACTGTTGCGCCCCCACTCGCGGATTTCATCGTGAATGACGTGAACAATCGACCCTGTTATTGTATGATCCCGACAATCGAGCAATTTGCCATTTCAAAAAGGGGTAACTCTTTCTCCCTTGTTCTAAAAATAATTTTTGTACAACGGGGACGTTGTATGGTTTTAAGTGTGGGGTGTGGACGGTCGAAAGAGTATTTTTGAAATTTTTGCAGGAAAAGACCAATTTTCAAAATTTTAGCAATTTTTCAAAAATTTTATTAGATTGTAATTTTGAAACGAATAATTTGTGAATGTTATAGCATTGGTATTTTTCGAGAAATACCATTTAGTTGTGATCATGCTAGTAGTTTAGTCAAATAAGTTGAGTTTTAAGAGTTAGAAGATTGGACTGTTTTAGGATTGGAATTTAGGAAGGAATTATCAATCAGTGGCCTTTGTTGTTCGAGCCTGTTTTAGGATTGGAATTTAGGAAGGAATTATCAATCAGTGGCCTTTGTTGTTCGAGCCGGTAAGTCTAAAATGGGTGGGACTTATGCACCTTACCACCTAAGATCGTCTGGTCTGGGATGGTATTTCTGAAAGCTCGCTACACGGACAACATCGAAAGTCATGGACAATTCTTTAATGGCCTTTAGAATCTGAATGAGTACGTACACTTCATTGTGGACAGAAAATTTGTAATCAAGGGTTCTCTAGAAAGCCATGAATTCCAAAGAACATTCCGATTATGTTTTCACAAACTATTTCACTCTAACTCATAGGGCAATAAGCTTTGAAACTGAACACAGTCAAAAAATTGTTTGAGTCTTAGTTAGAATTTGTTAAAAACTCTCTTGCTTGGGGACAAGCAAGGCACAAGTGTGGGGTGTTTGACAACGCCTAGTAATATCAAGTATTTTAGGCGTTGTTGAGCCGTGTTTTAGTTAATTTATCATTATTAATTGGCTAATATCACTTACTTTTGTGTCAAAGTTCTTGGAAATGTTTTTAGTGTAAATGCAGGGGTTTTAGTGCAATTCTGGAGAAGTTGTGGAGCAAAAAAGGCAAAAAGTTGGACCTGACAGAAATAGAGGCGCTATCTCTTGAGATAGAGCCGCTATCGACAATAGAGCCGCTATTTCTTGAGATAGCGCCGCTATCTCGCGACCGGATAAAATCTTCATTTTTGAATTTTAAACTCCGAAAGTCGGGATAAGGCAACACGCGCGTCGCGGATTTTGCTTGGCCGCGGCGCGGAAACCCTAATTTCGCACTATTATAAATACCGGAGTCCCGTCCGACTTTTCACTCATCCCGGGACGCAAAGGAGGGATCCGAAGGCACTATTTCGTCAGTTTTTCAGTGGGAATCAATATTTTGGTTAGTAATTTAGTGTTTCTCTTGTTTTATCAACTCGGTATCGAGGTATTCCGCAATCGGGATTTCCGTCGATTACTCGATGTTTGTTGAGATTCATAGCTTCTGATTTCAGTAGAATAATTGACAGTTTAGATCTGATATTTGAGTGTTTGGATATTGGTTTGATGTTTGATTTGGATTTATAAAAGTTAATCATTCGGTTTATGGTTTATTTGCAATTTTCGGTATTTTGGATATTTGAATGCTTGTTGATGTGTTTGGAACTGTTTGTTGCTTCTAGATTTTGGACTTAGTTTCTGATTTCAGTAAAACAATAGAAAAATCATGTCCCCGTAGATTCACTCATCACAAGAAGACCTGGGACGGTTAATGCTACATTATTTGATCTTTCGACCCTCCACACCCCACACTTAAACGTGGTTGTGTAAACATGATCAAAAATATCTCTTTGGATCCCTCCTTTGCGTCCCGGGATGAGTGAAAAGTCGGACGGGACTCCGGTATTTATAATAGTGCGAAATTAGGGTTTACGCGCCGCGGCCAAGCAAAATCCGCGACGCGCGTGTTGCCTTATCCCGACTTTCGGAGTTTAAAATTAAAAAACGAAGATTTTGTCCGGTCGCGAGATAGCGGCGCTATCTCAAGAAATAGCGGCTCTATTGTCGATAGCGGCTCTATCTCAAGAGATAGCGCCTCTATTTCTGTCAGGTCCATCTTTTTGCCTTTTTCGCTCCACAACTTCTCCAGAATTGCACTAAAACCCCTGCATTTACACTAAAAACATTTCCAAGCATTTTGACACAAAAGTAAGTGATATTAGCCAATTAATAATGATAAATTAACTAAAACACGGCTCAACAACGCCTAAAATACTTGATATTACTAGGCGTTGTCAAACACCCCACACTTGTGCCTTGCTTGTCCCCAAGCAAGAGAGTTTTTAACAGATTTTAACTAAGACTCAAACAATTTTTGAATGTGTTTAATTTCAAAGCTTATTGTCCCCAGAGTTAGATGGAATAGTTTGTGAAAACATAATCGGAATATTCTTTGGAATTCACGATTTGACATGTTGTGGAATACGTTTTTCCGTTCGAATCCCAACGGTAGTCCGGACCCTTACATTCGCCAGGTTGTTATGGTTATGCTTGGAAATGTTTTGGCGCCGTTGCCGGGGAGTTGTGCGCTTAGGATAGACGATCAGTAGGGTTGTTTCTTTTGATGTTTGATTTTAGTTTGCGGATTTTTGGTATGTGTACATTCTTATAATGGGTGATTACATGTATCCGGATCAGTATTATGAAGATTATGGGAATCCGGCCGACACCTATTATGAGGATGATCCCTACAATGGATCATTCGATGACAATGGATGGCGGACCGAGGAGTCATCTCAGCTTGAGAATTCTGTTACTTGGGCCCAACTTTGGGTATTCATCTATAACAACTACCATGAGCAGAAGGACCAGGCTGAAGCTCTTGAAAAAGTGCAAGCTTCTTTAGATAGGTTAGAGGAAAGTTGGAAATGTTCACCACCTTCGCCAGAACCGGAGGTGAGTGATTTTTATACCAATGATAATGTGTGTGAACTTGCATCACCTGAATATGTGATGGAAGGGCATACACCTTGGGAAAGTCAAGAGACCATCGAGAGGGTCGAAAATGTTGTTGAGGAAGAGGTTGTCTAGGATATTTCTTAGTCAAATAAGTTGAGTTATTTCTTATTTGAAAAATATCAAGTATATGGGGATTTCACATTTGAAATAATCAAAACTCACTGAACTCAGAAGTACATCTCTGAATCAGGAGCAATTGAAGGCATTCAAACTAGCAAAACCAAGCACATCATAAACTAGCTAATAACTAACAATCCTATGGGACGGTTAATAGCCAAGATTTAATGCTCAATATAACTAAGTTAGCTACTGTTTTCAGCAAGGGAAAACCGTCCTAACCAAACCACAAACAAAATCCAATCACAATCAAACAATCAAAACTCCAACAAGCATCTGAAATACCGAAAAATCAATATTTATGGTAACCGAATGATTTCATTCACTCAAACCAATATCCAAACATCAAATCAGTAACCAAAACTACTAAAAAACAGAACCTTAAGCTAGAATTCAATGGTTGTCACACCCAAAGATTCAACTCAAAGCTTACAAATGTTTAACTAAAATGAAATAAAATCTAAAACATGAAAATACCAAATTACAGCTTCTGAAATGGAATCCTCGAGTCAAAGAGCTTCTAGGTCGATGTTTACACCAGGTCTTTGCTAGGGTTTTCGGCTGGAAATGCCTCTATTTATAGTTGCAAATTTCCCGTGACCGCGCCGCGCAAATGTGAAATCCGCGGCACGCGTACTTATCCGTTCCCCGTTTTTTCGTCATTCAAATGTATTCCACCGCCTTACATCCGCGTCGCGCAGGAGATAAATCCGCGGCGCGCGTACGTCTTCTCTTGATTTTTCATTCTTTCCATGCTTTTTCCTTTTTGTACACTTTTAGTCCCTGTTTCTGTTCTTTTTCTCCAGACAAGTCCTGACACGAAAAGTGAGAATACCCATGCATATTTGATATAATTTGACCAAGAACAGGGCTCAACAACGCCTAAAATACTTGATATCACTAGGCGTTGTCAAACACCCCACACTTGTGCCTTGCTTGTCCCCAAGCAAGAGAGTTTTTAACAAATTATAATAGAGAATCGAACAGTTTTTGAATGTGTTTAGTTTCAAAGCTTATTGCTCTTCGAGTTAGAATGGAATAGTTTGTGAAAACATAATTGAGTTGTTCTTTGGAATTCATGGCTTTCTAAAGAACCCTTGATTACAAACTTCTTGTCCACAATATAGTGTACTTACTCGTTCAGATTCTAAAGGCCATTAAGGAATTGTCCATGACTTCGATGTTGTCCGTGTAGCGAGCTTTCAGAAATACCATCCCAAACCAGACGATCTTAGGTGGTAAGGTGCATAAGGCCCACCCATTTTAGACTTACCGGCTCGAACAACAAAGGCCACAGATTGACTTTTCCTTCCTAAATTCCAATCCTAAAACGGCTCAATCTTCTAAACTCGTAAAAATCAACTTATTTGACTAACTAATAACCTGATCACAACTAAATAGTATTTCTTGAAAAATACTGATGCTATCACAATCACGAACCATTCATTTCAAAATTGCAATTCATTAAAAATTTTGAAAAATATTGCTAAAAGTTGAAAAATTGATCAGTTCTGCAGTTGAATGCACGCAGAGGTCGTCATGCGGTCAAACAATTTTTGAAAACATAATCGGAATGCACGCAGAGGTCGTCATGCGGTCAAACAATTTTTGACTGTGTTCAGTTTCAAAGCTTATTGCCTTTTGAGTTAGAGTGGAATAGTTCGTGAAAACATAATCGGAATGTTCTTTAGAATTCATGGCTTTCTAGAGAACCCTTGATTACAAACTTTCTGTCCACAATGAAGTGTACTTAGTTAAAATTTGGGTTTGCTATTATTCGTTCACAATAGTGCGAAATTAGGCGGTGATATCAACTCGGTTGGGACACTAAATTGATTCCCACTGTACATGGGCCAGGCGGGTAATGAAGTAAATGATATTACTAGGTAGATACACGGCTCAACAACGCCTAAAATATCACTTACTATAGTGTCAATGATAAATTAACTAAAACACGGCTCAACAACGCCTAAAATACTTGATATTACTAGGCGTTGTCACATTTCCTCGACACTATTCGTTCACAATAGTGTCGAAATTAGGCGGTGATATCAAAAACTGTTCGATTCTCTATTATAATTTGTTAAAAACTCTCTTGCTTGGGGACAAGCAAGGCACAAGTGTGGGGTGTTTGACAACGCCTAGTGATATCAAGTATTTTAGGCGTTGTTGAGCCCTGTTCTTGGTCAAATTATATCAAATATTGTCCTTACATCCGCGTCGCGCAGGAGATAAATCCGCGGCGCGCGTACGTCTTCTCTTGATTTTTCATTCTTTCCATGCTTTTTCCTTTTTGTACACTTTTAGTCCCTGTTTCTGTTCTTTTTCTCCAGACAAGTCCTGACACGAAAAGTGAGAATACCCATGCATATTTGATATAATTTGACCAAGAACAGGGCTCAACAACGCCTAAATAAGATCGAAAACTTCTCTAACCAGACGATCATTGTGTTCACGATATTTGTTGATTATCTTTTCGCAATTTGGAGTGCATGGTTTTTTGCAAGCGTCTTTTGTCGTGGTAGCCATTTTGACCAAAAAATTTCGACCAAGAACTTCGAAATTTTTTTGACCGAAAACTCCTGCACACCGAAAACCCAGGTTTTTGACTGAAAACCTCAACCGAACACACAGTTGGACCGAAAACAAGGACCGAAATCGAGAAATCAGACTGAAAACCCAAGTAAGTGCCGAAAACCTTCACAAACCTAATTGAACCACCGAAAACGAACTGGGCTTGACCGAGAACACACTTGACGGGCCAAAAACTGCAAGAAAACCCTAGCTGTAAACTTGCGCCGCCACCGAAATCGAAGCAGCAGACCGAAATCCTCCAGATTTGGACCGAAAACGCCCAGCAGATCCAAAAACGCCGTTTTTTGCAAAAAAACTGCGTTTTGAAGATCAAAAACTCAATTTTACCAAGAACAATGAAGAACAAACAAGAACACTAACACCAAAAATCGATCAAAAGGTCCAAAAACGTCCAAATCTCCAAGATCCAAGCAAAGGTATTGAAAAGATTGATACCAAAACACCCAAAAACACAAGGTTTTGAGGCTCTAATACCAATTGTAAGTCTCAAACTCACACAAGATCTAAATGGTATCAATCAAACACTCAAAGGTGCGGAAACCCAATGAGTGAATCGAATCAAAACAATAAGAACACAAGGAGATTAATCTTCAATGCACAACTTTGATTATAGGAAGGTCTACTACATAAGATCCTATGATTGCTTGAACAAAGAATATTCTCTCTAGGCACAAGTTCCAGAACAACCAACTAGCCTAATGACGGCTACAACAAAACATTATATACCTATGCTAGAAACCCTAAGCCCATCGGACCAAGCCCATCGAAAACAGGCCAAAACATAACCGAAATCCTCATATCCATGAGGATTTCGGTCAACACAACCGAAATCAAGAGGGATTTCGGTCCTGACCGAAATCGCCCAGCAGCCCGTGGAAACTTGATTTTAGCAATATAATGTCAAGCATAAACCATCAATTTTTGGTCCTAACATTTGAAATTTGAAATTTTTTGAGTATTTTGAAATTTTGAAATTTTTTGAAAATTTGAAAATTTTAAATTTTGAAAAATAGAAAATTTGGCTACCTAGACCCGCGTAAACCCGATTTTGTCCGTTGTTGACCAAATCCGCCTAACTTGACCGCCTACTACTAATCGTAGGCAGAACCCGTCCGCCTAACGCCTAAGCCGACTTTTACAACACTGGTTTAAAATAAAAAGAAACGAAAGAGTTTTGTTCGTAAGGTTCCGAGGTGGATTGGGATAAGAAAGTCAAAGGTCAAAGAAACGAAAGGATAAAAGTGTTTGTGTATTACGTGAGTCCGAATGGGTTATTGCGGAATGTATAAGGTGACGACTTTATGATGTTATGAAATGGATGAAGAAAGGAACTACGTCAAATTACAATTAAAAAAACATATTAAACAGTAAAAAAAACTCATTGAGCAATTAACCTCAAAAAAAAAAAAAAAAAAAAAAAAGGAAAGAAAAGGAACTACGTCAAATTACAATAACGTTTGGTTTGCATAACAAGCACGTCGAGCTAACAATTAGTCATGTTGGGTTGAATTTTGGTTCATGTTGATACAAAGAAGTTAACACATAAAACTAGACATATTAACTCAAGTTCAACTAAGTTAACTAAAAATAAACACCCTACAATCAAAATTGATGATAGACGAGCAACTTTGTAAATGACATCTATAACCTTACGCACCAAATCGGGTAACAGTATTTAAGTAAATACAACAAGAACTAAAGAATAATCTATACCGAAATAAGCCCCACATACCCGGCCGATAACATCAATACACAAGAAATAATATACGCACCCGCAACAATAACAGGCTCCTTTATCCCCAACGATTCAAGATGGTAATGCAAGGGAACTGTTCGAAATAACCGCCGCCCAATTCCTTGTATACGTTTTGTGAACTTATAATACGACACCTGGCAAACATTAGTCAGATTAGAATCCAATTTAATGACCTAACATAATAAGGGCTTTTGTCATAAAAGTCCTTAAGTTTTCAAAAATGTTCAGTTTTGTCCTTCTATGGATTTTATGTCCACTAAAACCCAAAATTTGCAAACTTTTTTCCATCTTTGTCCTGAAACGTCTGATAACAGATTTCAGGTTACCATGAAATTATTTTCGCATAGAAGTCCTTAATTTTTTGAAAATGTTCGGTATTGTCCTCCAACACCGCCACCAACCACCACCACTGCAGTGGTGGTGGGTGGTGGCGGTGTTGGAGGACAAAACCGAACATTTTCGAAAAACTTAAGGACTTCTATGCGAAAATAATTTCAAGGTAACCTGGAAACCTGTTATCATAGGTTTCCAGGCAAAGATGGAAAAAAGTTTGCAAATTTTGGGCTTTAGTGGACATAAAATCCATAGAAGGATAAAACCGAACATTTTCGAAAAACTTAAGAACTTTTACGACAAAAGCCCAACATAATAATCATGATACCTGTAATATAACCGAAAGTGCTTCCAAGATTATGATTCCGGATGATATGAGTTACTTGATATCACTAGGCGTTGTCAAACACCCCACACTTGTGCCTTGCTTGTCCCCAAGCAAGAGAGTTTTTAACAAATTATAATAGAGAATCGAACAGTTTTTGAATGTGTTTAGTTTCAAAGCTTATTGCTCTTCGAGTTAGAATGGAATAGTTTGTGAAAACATAATTGAGTTGTTCTTCGGAATTCATGGCTTTCTAAAGAACCCTTGATTACAAACTTTCTGTCCACAATATAGTGTACTTACTCGTTCAGATTCTAAAGGCCATTAAGGAATTGTCCATGACTTCGATGTTGTCCGTGTAGCGAGCTTTCAGAAATACCATCCCAGACCAGACGATCTTAGGTGGTAAGGTGCATAAGGCCCACCCATTTTAGACTTACCGGCTCGAACAACAAAGGCCATAGATTGACTTTTCCTTCCTAAATTCCAATCCTAAAACGGCTCAATCTTCTAAACTCGTAAAACTCAACTTATTTGACTAACTAATAACCTGATCACAACTAAACAGTATTTCTTGAAAAATACTGATGCTATCACAATCACGAACCATTCATTTCAAAATTGCAATTCATTAAAAATTTTGAAAAATATTGCTAAAAGTTGAAAAATTGATCAGTTCTGCAAAAATTTCAAAAATATCTCTTTCGACCGTCCACACCCCACACTTAAAACCGTACAACGTCCCCGTTGTACAAAAATTATTTCAAAGCAAGGGAGAAAGAGTACCCCTTTTTGGACGATGGACTGCTTGGTGCTTCATATCACAGGTATAATGCGTACAAAAAGATCCTCGATTCATATGCTGGAGTTGTAGCGCTACAGTATGACACGCCGGTGGTCAAGACAAGTGGAGGGGGCACGGTGACCCCACACTTGTTTGAGACAACTCCCTCTCAATTTGGTATATCATGCATCACTCAACAAATAAATTAAAACACACATAACAGAAAAGATAATATACAGATAGATGTGTCATAACTTTATACATATATCCCAAAAATAAAAAGAAAGAAAGAAAAAGAAAAAGAAAATTACATCAATCGCTACCAGGCGGTCTGGAGGGTCCAGCCTCGTGATCGTGGGATCTGGCTGGGAATGGTCGGGGGTGTCTGCCCTGGGCTGATGCGATCTGTATAAGTACCTCCACAATCCACTCGAGCTGGTCCAAGACTCTCGTGAGCTGACCCTCAATCCGCGTGACTCTGGCCTCCAGCCAGCTGAGGGCTGGTGAGTCATCCTGCTGTGGCTGCGGCTGTGCAGGCTCTGGTGCTGGCGGCTCTGGCCTCCGGCGTCTCCTGCCGGGCTGGGCGTATGCAGGCTGGGGTGCCTGAAGAGGCTCGATCGGAGCCCGAATGTACTGCCCTGGTCGCTGCTGCTCAATGAGCAACATCCTCTCCAAAGTGCGTGCTGGAGTGCGCGATGGAGGTATAGCAGTCAAAGAGGCAGCTACTGGGGCAGTAAGGATGCCATACGAACGGGCCAGGCGGGTAATGAAGTACCCCCTGGCTAATGGGCTGCTGGAGGAGGCGCCGGTCGCGTGAGTGGAGAAAGCGGTCGTAAGGGCGAAAGGGAGGTGGAGGAACCTAGATGGGTCGAGGAGGACCCACAAAAATGTCATGTCGTCCCCCGACACCTTCTCGCCCCCCTCCCGCTGCATGATGGAGGTGGAGACGATCCGGTGCATGAGACGGTGAAGAGGATCTCGTAAGTGGCTCTCCCTCGAGGCCCCTGCCTCATATCTGACGTTGGACAGCGATGCCCAAACCTCCATGTTGGGAGCCCTGTCCGGCTCCCCCTGAATGCAAGACCCGCAGAATCGGGTGAAATATCGGTGCTGGAGGTCCGCGGCAGTGTAGATGCCTGTGTGCCTCCCAAACGCCCGGAGGTTGCACTCCCTGTGCTCACCTCCCAAGCGAAAACGTACTAGCCGGGAACGCGGGTCTCCCGCCCTGGGAGCGAAATGGACCGTAGACAGGAACTCCAGGGGAAGCTCTGTGTAGACCACATCCTCGTCAGTGGCCATGATCTGGTCCCAACCTCTGCACGTGAATGACGCCTCCTCGTGGGTCCAGGTGCGATGTAAGAACGGCTCGATCGCACCCTCAGAGCCCTGCGTCTCGAAGAATATCTCGATCAATGACCGTCGCCTCTAACACCCGGCGACTCCTCAAAGCATCCCTTCGCGAGTTATACTCGACAGAACTGGCCAGCTCCGCGGGGAACTGGAGGAAAGCGTGCTCCATTCTGAACATCATCTGCAAAAAAGAAAATATATCCACAAAACAAAAATTTTTGCAAAATCAGTCCTTTTTCTTCCCCACCGCACCGCGGCACGGCCCAAGAGCCATGGCGCGGCGCGGCGTACGCCTGTTTCAAAACCCGGGATCAAATCCCCATTTTAACCTGCTAAATCTCATTATAAACATACCACAAGGTAGCCTAGGTTCCGATTAGCTCATCTAGGGTGTCCATTTGGCAAAACAAACACCCGATGGGCTACCATTAGTGATTCTAAGTTTTTGAACTTTTTGGAATAAAACCCTAAAATTAACTACCTAATAACTAGTTTAAACAGCTAATAGATAGTTAAAAGAGCGTACCTCGGTAGTAGAAACACAATAAGCAAGAAAAATTGCAAGAAATTTTTGATCACTAGAGCTCCGAGTCGTGTGATTTGAGTTGTGAGCCGCGACTCACCGGATAAAGGCGAAAACCGTCTGATCGTTTCCCGCGGCGCGCATTTCTCATTCCCGCGGCGCGCGTGTCGCTAATTCAGCCCCTGCGCATCGGGTTGAGTTTCGAACTCGCGTCGCGCAATTCCAAAACCCGCGGCGCGGTCTTGAGGATTTCAAAACCTTTTCACACGACCCCACACTTGCTTCAAACCACTAATACCTGCAAACGATTGATGTATTTTCTAAATTAATCCTAAGAAATATAAAACCTACTTATGACACGCTGGGTTGCCTCCCAACAAGCGCTAAGTTTAACGTCTTCAGCCAGACGTGCTGCTCCTAAGCTGACCCTTCTTCTTCTTCTTGGCCTCTTGATGACATTTGCTGATATTCTGGCATGAAATTATTAGCCATCATTGTCATAAGGGATGTGAGTTGGGTCATCCGATCACTCACACCACTGATCCATTGTTGTTGAGATTTCAATAGCTCGAAAACATTCGCCTCTCGTTTTCTGGATTCTCTTTCATATTGCTGATGCCTTGCTTCCATCATCTCTATCATTTCCAGCAGTTGTTCCTTGTCGATGGCGGACAACGGGTGGTTTTTGGTCTCCTTTAGAACTTCTTCCTTTCCACCCTCCCCAGTACGTGTCCATATCTTTTCTTTGCTTCTGGTTCCTGGCTCCACTAATGTTTTTCTGTCTGCTGGTTTGCCGTTTTCTTCCGAAGGTAACGAAATTGGATTCCCAAACATATTCAATCTCCTTTTCCTGGTCCCGAAGAAAATATCCATGTCTCCAGTCTTGCAGTCGATCACTGAACCAGCAGTAGCTAGGAATGGCCGTCCTAAGATAAGCGCAGGCGCATCGTCCGGACTTTCATATTCCATCACCAGAAAATCCACGGGATAGAAAAAGTCGCCAAATTTGACTATGACATTGGTTAGCTTTCCCCTAGATACCTTAGTTGATTGGTCAGCCAACTGCAGTACAACTTCAGCTGGCTCGATTTCTTCATTCTTGTATTTGTCATACAGATATCCCGGCAAGATGTTAACACTTGCTCCCAAATCTAATAAGGTGTTTCGAATAACCACGTCCCCTACGGTTGTAGTGATCAATGGTGATCCAGGGTCCTTCTCCTTCTTGGGTAGTGTTCCCAATAATGCTTCGCTAGTGATTTGGTTCTCCGCAACTATAAATATTATTTTTGACTGCATGACAAAAATACCTTACACGCAGAGGTCAAGGTCAACACAATAATGTGGAGGGTGGAAAGGAATTGCCACACTAAAAACTTTCAAAAAGTTGGACCTGACAGAAGCTGAATGGAATATCTGGTGATGGGATAGATTCACTCATCACCAGATCTTTACTTTCAAAATGTTCAAAATTTTCAAAAATTATAGGGTTGGGGTTGGTATTGTCATTTACGCCCCCTCCCTTAATAACCGTCTCGACCATGTCATCTGGTGATGGTATGAGTTCACTCATCACTAGATTTTGGATTTCAAAAGTATCAACAATTTCAGAAATTTCATGAGTCGTTGGGCTGGGGTTTGTACTGTCACTTACAGCCCCCTCCTCAACTTCCTTTTCAACCAAATAATCTGGTGATGGTATGGATTCACTCATCACCAGATCAACATTATTAACATTTTCAAAAACATCAAAAGTTGTTGAGTCAGGGGTAGTATTGTCACATACAACCTCTTCCTCAACAACCTGTTCGACCATCTCAGTGGTCTCTTGACTTTCCCAATGTGCATGTCCTTCCATCACATGTTCGGGTGATGCAGGTTCACACACAACATTATTGGTACAAAAATTACTCGCCTTAGTTTTTGGCGAGTATGGCGGAAATCCCAAATTTTGGTCGTTCATAGAACACGACTCAGCACAATTACCTTGACGATTTTTGTTGTATTGATGGTTGTTGTCAATGTAATTGCCATCATAACTCTGCCCTCCATGATTATTCGTCAGTTAATAGTTGGGAACACTACCCGGTATCAAAGATCAAATCAGTAACCAAAACTACTAAAAAACAGAACCTTAAGCTAGGACCAGGGCCATTTGGATTTGACCGCATGACGACCTCATGCGGATCGAGGACCAGCTCTCGAGGACCCAGGACCAGCTCGAGTGGATCGGGGAGGTACTTATACAGATCGCATCAGCCCAGGGCAGACACCCCCGACCATTCCCAGCCAGGTCCCACGATCACGAGGCTGGACCTTCCAGGCTGCCAGGTAGTGATTGATGTACTTTTCTTTTTCTTTTTCTTTCTTTCTTTTTATTTTTGGATATATTTATAAACTTATGACACATCTATATGTATATTATTTTTTCTGTCATGTGTGTTTTCATTTATTTGTTAAGTTGTGCATGATATACCAAATTGAGAGGGAGTTGTCTCAGACAAGTGTGGGGTCACCGTGCCCCCTCCACTTGTCTTGACCACTGGCGTGTCCTACTGTAGCGCTACAACTCCAGCATATGAATCGAGGATCTTTTTGTACGCATTATACCTGTGATATGAAGCACCAAGCAGTCCATCGTCCAAAAAGGGGTACTCTTTCTCCCTTGCTTTGAAATAATTTTTGTACAACGGGGACGTTGTACGGTTTTAAGTGTGGGGTGTGGACGGTCGAAAGAGATATTTTTGAAATTTTTTGCAGAACTGATCAATTTTTCAACTTTTAGCAATATTTTTCAAAATTTTTAATGAATTGCAATTTTGAAATGAATGGTTCGTGATTGTGATAGCATCAGTATTTTTCAAGAAATATTGTTTAGTTGTGATCAGGTTATTAGTTAGTCAAATAAGTTGAGTTTTACGAGTTTAGAAGATTGAGCCGTTTTAGGATTGGAATTTAGGAAGGAAAAGTCAATCTGTGGCCTTTGTTGTTCGAGCCGGTAAGTCTAAAATGGGTGGGCCTTATGCACCTTACCACCTAAGATCGTCTGGTCTGGGATGGTATTTCTGAAAGCTCGCTACACGGACAACATCGAAGTCATGGACAATTCCTTAATGGCCTTTAGAATCTGAACGAGTAAGTACACTATATTGTGGACAGAAAGTTTGTAATCAAGGGTTCTTTAGAAAGCCATGAATTCCAAAGAACAACTCAATTATGTTTTCACAAACTATTCCATTCTAACTCGAAGAGCAATAAGCTTTGAAACTAAACACATTCAAAAACTGTTCGATTCTCTATTATAATTTGTTAAAAACTCTCTTGCTTGGGGACAAGCAAGGCACAAGTGTGGGGTGTTTGACAACGCCTAGTGATATCAAGTATTTTGGGCGTTGTTGAGCCCTGTTCTTGGTCAAATTATATCAAATATGCATGGGTATTCTCACTTTTCGTGTCAGGACTTGTCTGGAGAAAAAGAACAGAAACAGGGACTAAAAGTGTACAAAAAGGAAAAAGCATGGAAAGAATGAAAAATCAAGAGAAGACCTACGCGCGCCGCGGATTTATCTCCTGCGCGACGCGGATGTAAGGCGGTGGAACACATTTGAATGACGAAAAAACGGGGAACGGATAAGTACGCGCGCCGCGGATTTCACATTTGCGCGGCGCGGTCACGGGAAATTTGCAACTATAAATAGAGGCATTTCCAGCCGAAAACCCTAGCAAAGACCTGGTGTAAACATCGACCTAGAAGCTCTTTGACTCGAGGATTCCATTTCAGAAGCTGTAATTTGGTATTTTCATGTTTTAGATTTTATGTCATTTTAGTTAAACATTTGTAAGCTTTGAGTTGAATCTTTGGGTGTGACAACCATTGAATTCTAGCTTAAGGTTCTGTTTTTTAGTAGTTTTGGTTACTGATTTGATGTTTGGATATTGGTTTGAGCGAATGAAATCATTCGGTTACCATAAATATTGATTTTTCGGTATTTCGGATGCTTGTTGGAGTTTTGATTGTTTGATTGTGATTGGATTTTGTTTGTGGTTTGGTTAGGACGGTTTTCCCTTGCTGAAAACAGTAGCTAACTTAGTTATATTGAGCATTAAATCTTGGCTATTAACCGTCTCATAGGATTGTTAGTTATTAGCTAGTTTATGCTGTGCTTGGTTTTGCTAGTTTGAATGCCTTCAATTGCTCCTGATTCAGAGATGTACTTCTGAGTTCAGAAAGTAACTAGGTCATTTGGACATAGCTAAGCTTGGCTTGGGTGTTGAATATTGCTTTGAGGTAGAAAGATAGAAATTAGTTCCTCCGACTATAGCCGTGACACTATCAGTTGGTAATCTCTCATCTAGGCTAACCACGTAGCTCCTGTGGATCGACCCTGACTCCACTATACTAGTGAATGTTAGGTTATTTCTTATTTTTGACCGCATGACGACCTCTGCGTGTACGTCAAATTTTGGCGCCGTTGCCGGGGAGTTGTGCGCTTAGGATAGACGATCAGTAAGGTTGTTTCTTTTGATGTTTGATTTTAGTTTGCGGATTTTTTGTATGTGTACATCCTTATAATGGGTGATTACATGTACCCGGATCAGTATTATGAAGATTATGGGAATCCGGCCGACACCTATTATGAGGATGATTCCTACAATGGATCATTCTATGACAATGGATGTCGGACCGAGGAGTCATCTCAGCTTGAGAATTCTGTAACTTGGGCCCAACTTTGGGTATTCATGTATAACAACTACCATGAGCAGAAGGACCAGGCTGAAGCTCTTGAAAAAGTGCAAGCTTCTTTAGATAGGTTAGAGGAAAGTTGGAAATGTTCACCACCTTCGCCAGAACCGGAGGTGAGTGATTTTTATACCAATGATAATGTGTGTGAACTTGCATCACCTGAATATGTGATGGAAGGGCATACACCTTGGGAAAGTCAAGAGACCACTGAGAGGGTCGAAAACGTTGTTGAGGAAGAGGTTGTAGGTGACAATGCTACCTCAGACTCAACAGCTTTTGATGTTTTTGATGTTTTTGAAAATGTTGATAATGTGGAGCTGGTGATGAGTGAATCCATACCATCACCAGACGCTTTGGTTGATGAGGAGGTTGTGGAGGAGGCTGTAAGTGACAGTACAGACCCCAGCCCAACGATCCCTGAAATTGTTGAAGTTGTTGATACTATTGGGAAGGGGGTGTAAATGACAATATCACCCCCGACCCTGTAATTTTTGAAAATTTTGAAAAATTTGAAAATAAGGATCTGATGATGGGTGACTTTGTACCACCATCAGATCAAATAAGTCACTCACTCTTGGTTTCGATCCACCTGTTGAACGATGACCAAGAAGTTGATGCTGACGAATTGATATTTGAAAACAATAAACATGATTTTATCACCACTCATGATCCATTCATGAATGGAAAATTAGATGTGATCAATACCATCGATGAGGACATATGGAAGCATCCTGATATGTTGCTTTCCGATCCCATTCGATTGGAAAATTTTTATTGGTACTGCAAACCAAAATTGCAACCAGAAGATAGCATGCGTGACACTGGCAAAATAAGATCTGCAAAACAACTACCGGGAGCAGTCCTGGGCGTGCTTCACATCAAGCCAGTGATTTTAAAGAGGTATAGAAGGAAGGATCGAGCTTGGAGGTTCAAAGCTACTTCCAAGAACTCGCTGGAAATTATCAAAAGAAGGCAACTGGGCAGCAGCAGGGGATCTAGCAAGCCATTCGACCCAGGAAAGTTTGGAGGGTGGTGGATCAGCGAAAGGACGGTGGAAGCAGAAAAGCATCAAGGAAAGAAGGCGTATGACCCACCGTAGTTGTATAAGGAACACCACGTCTGGCTGAAGACGTTAAACTTAGCGCTTGTTGGGAGGCAACCCATCGTGTCATAAGTAGGTTTTATAGGATTAATTTAGAAAATACATCAATCGTTTGCAGGTATTAGTGGTTTGAAGCAAGTGTGGGGTCGTGTGAAAAGGTTTTGAAATCTTCAAAACCGCGCCGCGGGTTTTGGAATTGCGCAACGCGGGTTCGAAACTCAACCCGATGCGCAGGGGCTGAATTAGCGACACGCGCGCCGCGGGAACGAGAAATGCGCGCCGCGGGAAACAATCAGACGGTTTTCGCCTTTATCCGGTGAGCCGCGGCTCACAACTCAAATCACACGACTCGGAGCTCTGGTGATCAAAAATTTCTTGCAATTTTTCTTGCTTATTATGTTTCTACTACCGAGGTACGCTCTTTTAACTATCTATTAGCTGTTTAAGCTAGTTATTAGGTAGTTAATTTTAGGGTTTTATTCCAAAAAGTTCAAAAACTTAGAATCACTAATGCTAGCCCATAGGGTGTTTGTTTTGCCAAATGGACACCCTAGATGAGCTAATCGGAACCTAGGCTACCTTGTGGTATCATTAAATTGAGATTTAGCAGGTTAAAATGGGGATTTGATCCCGGGTTTTCAAACAGGCGTACGCCGCGCCGCGCCCTTGCTCTTGGGCCGCGCCGCGGTGCGGTGGGGAAGGAAAAGGAATGATTTTGCAAAAATTTCTTGTTTTGTGGCTATATTTTCTTTTGCAGATGATGTTCAGATTGGACCATGCCTTCCTTCAGTTTCCCGCAGAGCTTGACACTTCGGTGGAGTATACCTCGCGGAGGGACGCTTTGATTCATCGCCGGGTCCTTAAGGCAACGGTTATAGACCGAGACATCCTGAGGGACGCTGGGCTCTGGGGTGCGATTGAGCCATTCCTACATCGCACCTGGACCCACGAGGAGGCATCATTCACATGCCGTGGCTGGGACAGGATCATGGCCACGGACGAGGACGTGGTCTACACGGAGCTGCTACTGGAGTTCATCTCCACTGTCCATTTCGCTCCCAGGGCGGGAGACCCACGCTCTAGGATGGTACGCTTTCGCTTGGGAGGTGTGCACCGGGAGTGCAACCTCCGGGAGTTCGGGAGGCGCACGGGCATTTACACGCCAGCGGACCTCCAGCACCGTTTCTTCACCCGGTTTTTCGGGTCGTGCACTCAGGGGGAGCCGGAGCGCCCTCCTAACATGGAGGTTTGGACACCGCTGTCCAACGTCAGGTATGAGGCAGGGGCCTCGAGGGAGAGCCACTTACGTGATCCTCTTCATCGCCTCATGCACCGTATCGTCTCCACCTCCATCATGCATCGGGAGGGGGGCGAGAAGGTGTCAGGCGATGACATGACATTTTTGTGGGTTCTCCTCGACCCGTCCCGATTCCTCCATCTTCCCTTTGCCCTCGCGATCGCTTTCTCCACCTACGCGACCGGCACCTCCTCCAGCAGCCCATTAGCCAGGGGGTACTTCATTACCCGCCTGGCCCGTTCGTATGGCATCCTTACTGCCCCAGTAGCTGCCTCTTTGACTGCTCTGCCTCCATCGCGCACTCCAGCACGCACTTTGGAGAGGATGTTGCTCATTGAGCAGCAGCGACCAGGGCAGTACATCCGGGCTCCGATCGAGCCTCTTCAGGCACCTCAGCCTGCATACGCCCAGCCCGGCAGGAGACGCCGGAGGCCAGAGCCACCAGCACCAGAGCCGGTACAGCCACAGACGGAGCTGGTCGATCCATCAGCCCTCCGCCGATTGGAGGCCAGGGTCATGCGGATCGAGGACCAGCTCTCGAGGACCCAGGACCACCTCGAGTGGATCGGGGAGGTACTTATACAGATCGCATCAGCCCAGGGCAGACACCCCCGACCATTCCCAGCCAGGTCCCACGATCACGAGGCTGGACCTTCCAGGCCGCCGGGTAGTGATTGATGTACTTTTCTTTTTCTTTTTCTTTCTTTCTTTTTATTTTTGGATATATGTATAAACTTATGACACATCTATATGTATATTATTTTTTCTGTCATGTGTGTTTTCATTTATTTGTTAAGTTGTGCATGATATACCAAATTGAGAGGGAGTTGTCTCAGACAAGTGTGGGGTCACCGTGCCCCCTCCACTTGTCTTGACCACCGGCGTGTCCTACTGTAGCGCTACAACTCTAGCATATGAATCGAGGATCTTTTTGTACGCATTATACCTGTGATATGAAGCACCAAGCAGTCCATCGTCCAAAAAGGGGTACTCTTTCTCCCTTGCTTTGAAATAATTTTTGTACAACGGGGACGTTGTACGGTTTTAAGTGTGGGGTGTGGACGGTCGAAAGAGATATTTTTGAAATTTTTTTGCAGAACTGATCAATTTTTCAACTTTTAGCAATATTTTTCAAAATTTTTAATGAATTGCAATTTTGAAATAAACGGTTCGTGATTGTGATAGCATCAGTATTTTTCAAGAAATACTGTTTAGTTGTGATCAGGTTATTAGTTAGTCAAATAAGTTGAGTTTTACGAGTTTAGAAGATTGAGCCGTTTTAGGATTGGAAGTTAGGAAGGAAAAGTCAATCTGTGGCCTTTGTTGTTCGAGCCGGTAAGTCTAAAATGGGTGGGCCTTTTGCACCTTACCACCTAAGATCGTCTGGTCTGGGATGGTATTTCTGAAAGCTCGCTACACGGACAACATCGAAGTCATGGCCAATTCCTTAATGGCCTTTATAATCTGAACGAGTAAGTACACTATATTGTGGACAGAAAGTTTGTAATCAAGGGTTCTTTAGAAAGCCATGAATTCCAAAGAACAACTCAATTATGTTTTCACAAACTATTCCATTCTAACTCGAAGAGCAATAAGCTTTGAAACTAAACACATTCAAAAATTGTTCGATTCTCTATTATAATTTGTTAAAAACTCTCTTGCTTGGGGACAAGCAAGGCACAAGTGTGGGGTGTTTGACAACGCCTAGTGATAACAAGTATTTTAGGCGTTGTTGAGCCCTGTTCTTGGTCAAATTATATCAAATATGCATGGGTATTCTCACTTTTCGTGTCAGGACTTGTCTGGAGAAAAAGAACAGAAACAGGGACTAAAAGTGTACAAAAAGGAAAAAGCATGGAAAGAATGAAAAATCAACAGAAGACGTACGCGCGCCGCGGATTTATCTCCTGCGCGACGCGGATGTAAGGCGGTGGAACACATTTGAATGACGAAAAAACGGGGAACGGATAAGTACGCATGCCGCGGATTTCACATTTGCGCGGCGCGGTCACGGGAAATTTGCAACTATAAATAGAGGCATTTCCAGCCGAAAACCCTAGCAAAGACCTTGTGTAAACATCGACCTAGAAGCTCTTTGACTCGAGGATTCCATTTCAGAAGCTGTAATTTGGTATTTTCATGTTTTAGATTTTATTTCATTTTAGTTAAACATTTGTAAGCTTTGAGTTGAATCTTTGGGTGTGACAACCATTGAATTCTAGCTTAAGGTTCTGTTTTTTTAGTAGTTTTGGTTACTGATTTGATGTTTGGATATTGGTTTGAGTGAATGAAATCATTCGGTTACCTTAAATATTGATTTTTCGGTATTTCGGATGCTTGTTGGAGTTTTGATTGTTTGATTGTGATTGGATTTTGTTTATGGCTTGGTTAGGATGGTTTTCCCTTGCTGAAAACAGTAGCTAACTTAGTTATATTGAGCATTAAATCTTGGCTATTAACCGTCCCATAGGATTGTTAGTTATTAGCTAGTTTATGCTGTGCTTGGTTTTGCTAGTTTGACTCGAGGATTCCATTTCAGAAGCTGTAATTTGGTATTTTCATGTTTTAGATTTTATTTCATTTTAGTTAAACATTTGTAAGCTTTGAGTTGAATCTTTGGGTGTGACAACCATTGAATTCTAGCTTAAGGTTCTGTTTTTTAGTAGTTTTGGTTACTGATTTGATGTTTGGATATTGGTTTGAGTGAATGAAATCATTCGGTTACCATAAATATTGATTTTTCGGTATTTCAGATTAGTGAATCTACGGGGACATAATAAACACAATCCTATGGGACGGTTAATAGCCAAGATTTAAACCTAACACACACATTTTTCGGTATTTCGGATTAGTGAATGTTCCCTATAGTTGATGTTCGATCGCTAATGCTAACCATGACAAAAATTCCCTTGCTGAAAACAGTACCTAACACACACTAGTATAGCGGTAGTCAGGGTCGATCCGCAGGAGTTACGTGGTTAGGACAAGACGATAGATTACCAACTGTAGTGTCACAGCTACAGTCAGCGGTATTGTTTCTACTTTTCCAAAAACCAACTAAAAACACAATTCCAAGACCAATGCAAAAAACCTAACTCAAATGTCAAATTTTGGCGCCGTTGCCGGGGAGCTGTGAGCTTAGAATATGTGAGTAGTAGGAATTTGTTTCTTGCTTTTTGAAATTTCATTTTTGGGTTAATTTCATTTTGGTTTTGATTTTTGTGGGCGTGTTGCATTAGTGCATGCGTACCCGCAGGGGAGAGCAATCATCCCCATTACAGTTTGATTCTGAAATTGAACGTACTGCGCGCAAACTCCGTGCCCGTAGGCGTTTAAGCATCATGAATTATAGTCAAGTTAGCAGTAGTCCGGTTAGTGTTGCCCAGGATCCGTCAGGAGAGGCAACGGGGAGGTTTCCTATTCCCCCATTATCAGAATTCCAATTTGGAAGTTCGAGTGCGTCTGGTGGTGTAGTTTCAACCCCTACACCCATACCATCATGCACTCCGCCATCTATTCCACCATTTTTACCCGCTTCTCAACCACAATCCACCAATCCCTTTACATCTGCTATGACTTGGGGAGAGCCGACCCGAGATAGCACCCCAACTCCTAGACAGCATACACCAACATCACAACCACAACCAGCCCTCTTTAAACCTCAACCTACATACCAACCAACACAGCCTATACACTTTCAACCACCCCCTCAACCGCAATACCAATACCCAGAGACGGAGGAAGTGTACGACGAGGAAGATGAAGGATGGGTGCCACCGGCACCTCAACCACAATGGAACCGAGGTCGGGGACCTCCCAGGCGAGCACCACCATACCAACCAGGTCAGCGGGAGTACAATGATCATCTTTACGGTAACCCCGCTCAACCCTTACATTTTGCACAATCGAGACGGCAATCGGTTGCATCACATTTCCAACCGCGGGAATATGATGATTCGTCGCCAATCTATATTCCTGATAACATAGATTCACAAGTAGAAATCAGACCCCAGTTATTAGGAATATTACCAGAATTCAGAGGGTATAAGCAGGATGATCCCTATAATCATTTATATGAATTTTTAGCGATCGCTAATGCTAACCATAAACCGATTGCCAAAATCCCGATTCACAAATTAGCTAACCATAATAAATGCTAACCATGAAATGAAATCATTCGGTTACCAACTGCTGGACCGCCAAATTCGTCACAAGAAGGTCAAGGAGGATCTAAGATGCAGGAAGCTAATCAAGTTTATGGCCAGGGTCAAGGTCAACACAATAATGGACGACCCTACAGGCCATACAACCAAGGACAACAACAAAATTTCAGGCAGAACAATTATCAGAATCAATCGAATAGTCAGCCTAGAAACCAGCAGCCTGCAAACAATGGCAACAACAACAACAACAGGGGACCCACCAACGCTACCAACAATGCTCCAGGGACCCAAGAAGAGATGATATCAAAGATGTATGATATGGTCACAGCAACACAACAACAATCTCAGGCGAACGCAAAGTCCATCGCAAATATGGAAAGACAAATAGGTCAAATGGCTGCAGACCAACAAAAGAGAGATAATGGCAAATTGCCTAGTGCTACTGAAGTCAATCCTACTCATAATCAACGTCCAGGGAAGGAGCAAGTCAATACTGTTGAATCAGGATGGCGAAAGGTTACTCTGGAGGATTTGTTCGAGGTAGGTAATGAAGTGGAACCAGGGGAAGAAGGAAAGGCTTTAAAAAGCGAGGAAGGTAAAAAAGAAGGAGTTCCGGTTGAGAATGGCACTCAACCCGAAATAGATGAAGAGGTCCAAAAGGAAGAGCAAAATGGGAAGAACAAGGTACCTACACCGAAAACAGTGAGATTGACTATGAGGGCTAGCGAAGCATTATTGGGAACACTACCCAAGAAGGAGAAGGACCCTGGATCACCATTGATCACTACAACCGTAGGGGACGTGGTTATTCGAAACACCTTATTAGATTTGGGAGCAAGTGTTAACATCTTGCCGGGATATCTGTATGACAAATACAAGAATGAAGAAATCGAGCCAGCTGAAGTTGTACTGCAGTTGGCTGACCAATCAACTAAGGTATCTAGGGGAAAGCTAACCAATGTCATAGTCAAAGTTGGTGACTTTTTCTATCCCGTGGATTTTCTGGTGATGGAATATGAAAGTCCGGACGATGCGCCTGCGCTTATCTTAGGACGGCCATTCCTAGCTACTGCTGGTTCAGTGATCGACTGCAAGACTGGAGACATGGATATTTTCTTCGGGACCAGGAAAAGGAGATTGAATATGTTTGGGAATCCAATTTCGTTACCTTCGGAAGAAAACGGCAAACCAGC
Source organism: Cichorium intybus (assembly GCA_023525715.1). NCBI lineage: Eukaryota > Viridiplantae > Streptophyta > Magnoliopsida > Asterales > Asteraceae > Cichorium > Cichorium intybus. Next base: position 41,290,764 of record CM042016.1, on the reverse strand, counting down.
AGACAGAAAAACATTAATGGAGCCAGGAACCAGAAGCAAAGAAAAGATATGGACACGTACTGGGGAGGGTGGAAAGGAAGAAGTTCTAAAGGAGACCAAAAACCACCCGTTGTCCGCCATCGACAAGGAACAACTGCTGGAAATGATAGAGATGATGGAAGCAAGGCATCAGCAATATGAAAGAGAATCCAGAAAACGAGAGGCGAATGTTTTCGAGCTATTGAAATCTCAACAACAATGGATCAGTGGTGTGAGTGATCGGATGACCCAACTCACATCCCTTATGACAATGATGGCTAATAATTTCATGCCAGAATATCAGCAAATGTCATCAAGAGGCCAAGAAGAAGAAGAAGGGTCAGCTTAGGAGCAGCACGTCTGGCTGAAGACGTTAAACTTAGCGCTTGTTGGGAGGCAACCCAGCGTGTCATAAGTAGGTTTTATATTTCTTAGGATTAATTTAGAAAATACATCAATCGTTTGCAGGTATCAGTGGTTTGAAGCAAGTGTGGGGTCGTGTGAAAAGGTTTTGAAATCCTCAAGACCGCGCCGCGGGTTTTGGAATTGCGCGACGCAAGTTCGAAACTCAACCCGATGCGCAGGGGCTGAATTAGCGACACGCGCGCCGCGGGAACGAGAAATGCACGCCGCGGGAAACGATCAGACGGTTTTCGCCTTTATCCGGTGAGCCGCGGCTCACAACTCAAATCACACGACTCGGGAGCTCTGGTGATCAAAAATTTCTTGCAATTTTTCTTGCTTATTGTGTTTCTACTACCGAGGTACGCTCTTTTAACTATCTATTAGCTGTTTAAACTAGTTATTAGGTAGTTAATTTTAGGGTTTTATTCCAAAAAGTTCAAAAACTTAGAATCACTAATGCTAGCCCATCGGGTGTTTGTTTTGCCAAATGGACACCCTAGATGAGCTAATCAGAACCTAGGCTACCTTGTGGTATGTTTATAATGAGATTTAGCAGGTTAAAATGGGGATTTGATCCCGGGTTTTGAAACAGGAGTACGCCGCGCCGCGCCATGGCTCTTGGGCCGCGCCGCGGTGCGGTGGGGAAGAAAAAGGACTGATTTTGCAAAAATTTTTGTTTTGTGGATATATTTTCTTTTTTGCAGATGATGTTCAGAATGGAGCACGCTTTCCTCCAGTTCCCCGCGGAGCTGGCCAGTTCTGTCGAGTATAACTCGCGGAGGGATGCTTTGAGGAGTCGCCGGGTGTTAGAGGCGACGGTCATTGATCGAGATATTCTTCGAGACGCAGGGCTCTGGGGTGCGATCGAGCCGTTCTTACATCGCACCTGGACCCACGAGGAGGCGTCATTCATGTGCAGAGGTTGGGACCGGATCATGGCCACTGACGAGGATGTGGTCTACACAGAGCTTCTCCTGGAGTTCCTGTCTACGGTCCATTTCGCTCCCAGGGCGGGAGACCCGCGTTCCCGGCTAGTACGTTTTCGCTTGGGAGGTGAGCACAGGGAGTGCAACCTTCGGGAGTTTGGGAGGCGCACAGGCATCTATACTGCCGCGGACCTCCAGCACCGATATTTCACCCGATTCTTCGGGTCTTGCATTCAGGGGGAGCTGGACAGGGCTCCCAACATGGAGGTTTGGGCATCGCTGTCCAACGTCAGATATGAGGCAGGGGCCTCGAGGGAGAGCCACTTACGAGATCCTTTTCACCGTCTCATGCGCCGGATCGTCTCCACCTCCATCATGCAGCGGGAGGGGGGCGAGAAGGTGTCGGGGGACGACATGACATTTTTGTGGGTCCTCCTCGACCCATCCAGGTTCCTCCACCTCCCTTTCGCCCTTGCGACCGCTTTCTCCACTCACGCGACCGGCGCCTCCTCCAGCAGCCCATTAGCCAGGGGGTACTTCATTACCCGCCTGGCCCGTTCGTATGGCATCCTTACTGCCCCAGTAGCTGCCTCTTTGACTGCTATGCCTCCATCGCGCACTCCAGCATGCACTTTGGAGAGGATGTTGCTCATTGAGCAGCAGCGACCAGGGCAGTACATTCGGGCTCCGATCGATCCTCTTCAGGCACCCCAGCCTGCATACGCCCAGCCCGGCAGGAGACGCCGGAGGCCAGAGCCGCCAGCACCAGAGCCTGCACAGCAGCAGCCACAGCAGGATGACTCACCAGCCCTCAGCCGGCTGGAGGCCAGAGTCACGCGGATTGAGGGTCAGCTCACGAGAGTCTTGGACCAGCTCGAGTGGATTGGGGAGGTACTTATACAGATCGCATCAGCCCAGGTCAGACACCCCCGACCATTCCCAGCCAGATCCCACGATCACGAGGCTGGACCCTCCAGACCGCCTGGTAGCGATTGATGTACTTTTCTTTTTCTTTTTCTTTCTTTCTTTTTATTTTTGGATATATGTATAAACTTATGACACATCTATCTGTATATTATCTTTTCTGTCATGTGTGTTTTAATTTATTTGTTGAGTGATGCATGATATACCAAATTGAGAGGGAGTTGTCTCAGACAAGTGTGGGGTCACCGTGCCCCCTCCACTTGTCTTGACCACCGGCGTGTCCTACTGTAGCGCTACAACTCCAGCATATGAATCGAGGATCTTTTTGTACGTATTATACCTGTGATATGAAGCACCAAGCAGTCCATCGTCCAAAAAGGGGTACTCTTTCTCCCTTGCTTTGAAATAATTTTTGTACAACGGGGACGTTGTACGGTTTTAAGTGTGGGGTGTGGACGGTCGAAAGAGATATTTTTGAAATATTTGCAGAAATGATCAATTTTCAAATCTTTTAGCAACTTTTTCAAAATTTTTAATAAATTGCAATTTTGAAACGAATAGTTTCTGAATGTAGTAGCATTAGTATTTTTCGAGAAATACTATGTAGTTGTTATCATGCTATCTGTTTAGTCAAAAAAGTTGAGTTTTAGGAGTTAGAAGATTGGAGTATTTTAAGTTTGGAATTTAGGAAGGAATTATCAATCTGTGGCCTTTGTTGTTCGAGCCGGTAGGTCTAAAATGGGTGGGACTTATGCACCTTACCACCTAAGATCGTCCGGTCTGGGATGGTATTTCTGAAAGCTCGCTACACGGACAACATCGAAAGTCATGGACAATTCTTTAATGGCCTTAAGAATCTGAATGAGTACGTACACTTCGTTGTGGACAGAAAATTTGTAATCAAGGGTTCTTTAGAAAGTCATGAATTCCAAAAGATATTCTGGTTATGTTTTCACAAACTATTTCAATCTAACTCTTAGGACAATAAGCTTTGAAATTAAACACATTCAAAAATTGTTTGAGTCTTAGTTAAAATCTGTTAAAAACTCTCTTGCTTGGGGACAAGCAAGGCACAAGTGTGGGGTGTTTGACAACGCCTAGTAATATCAAGTATTTTAGGCGTTGTTGAGCCGTGTTTTAGTTAATTTATCATTATTAATTGGCTAATATCACTTACTTTTGTGTCAAAGTGCTTGGAAATGTTTTTAGTGTAAATGCAGGGGTTTTAGTGCAATTCTGGAGAAGTTGTGGAGCGAAAAAGGCAAAAAGATGGACCTGACAGAAATAGAGGCGCTATCTCTTGAGATAGAGCCGCTATCGACAATAGAGCCGCTATTTCTTGAGATAGCGCCGCTATCTCGCGACCGGATAAAATCTTCGTTTTTGAATTTTAAACTCCGAAAGTCGGGATAAGGCAACACGCGCGTCGCGGATTTTGCTTGGCCGCGGCGCGGAAACCCTAATTTCGCACTATTATAAATACCGGAGTCCCGTCCGACTTTTCACTTATCCCGGGACGCAAAGGAGGGATCCGAAGGCACTATTTCGTCAGTTTTTCAGTGGGAATCAATATTTTGGTTAGTAATTTAGTGTTTCTCTTGTTTTATCAACTCGGTATCGAGGTATTCCGCAATCGGGATTTCCGTCGATTACTCGATGTTTGTTGAGATTCATAGATTCTGATTTCAGTAGAATAATTGACAGTTTAGATCTGATATTTGAGTGTTTGGATATTGGTTTGATGTTTGATTTGGATTTATAAAAGTTAATCATTCGGTTTATGGTTTATTTGCAATTTTCGGTATTTTGGATATTTGAATGCTTGTTGATGTGTTTGGAACTGTTTGTTGCTTCTAGATTTTGGACTTAGTTTCTGATTTCAGTAAGTAACATTAGTCTAGGATTTGGTTTGGTTTAGTTAGTTCATGTTTGAGTTAGGTTCTGGCATTGGTCTTGGAATTGTGTTTTTAGTTGATTTTTGGAAAAGTAGAAACAATACCGCTGACTGTAGCTGTGACACTACAGTTGGTAATCTATCGTCTTGTCCTAACCACGTAACTCCTGCGGATCGACCCTGACTACCGCTATACTAGTGTGTGTTAGGTATTCTCTTATTTTTGACCGCACGACGACCTAGGCGTGTCAAATTTTAAAAATTTGACGTGCACGCAGAGGTCGTCATGCGGTCAAAAATAAGAAATAACCTAACATTCACTAGTATAGTGGAGTCAGGGTCGATCCACAGGAGCTACGTGGTTAGCCTAGATGAGAGATTACCAACTGATAGTGTCACGGCTATAGTCGGAGGAACTAATTTCTATCTTTCTACCTCAAAGCAATATTCAACACCCAAGCCAAGCTTAGCTATGTCCAAATGACCTAGTTACTTTCTGAACTCAGAAGTACATCTCTGAATCAGGAGCAATTGAAGGCATTCAAACTAGCAAAACCAAGCACAGCATAAACTAGCTAATAACTAACAATCCTATGGGACGGTTAATAGCCAAGATTTAATGCTCAATATAACTAAGTTAGCTACTGTTTTCAGCAAGGGAAAACCGTCCTAACCAAACCACAAACAAAATCCAATCACAATCAAACAATCAAAACTCCAACAAGCATCCGAAATACCGAAAAATCAATATTTATGGTAACCGAATGATTTCATTCACTCAAACCAATATCCAAACATCAAATCAGTAACCAAAACTACTAAAAAACAGAACCTTAAGCTAGAATTCAATGGTTGTCACACCCAAAGATTCAACTCAAAGCTTACAAATGTTTAACTAAAATGAAATAAAATCTAAAACATGAAAATACCAAATTACAGCTTCTGAAATGGAATCCTCGAGTCAAAGAGCTTCTAGGTCGATGTTTACACCAGGTCTTTGCTAGGGTTTTCGGCTGGAAATGCCTCTATTTATAGTTGCAAATTTCCCGTGACCGCGCCGCGCAAATGTGAAATCCGCGGCGCGCGTACTTATCTGTTCCCCGTTTTTTCGTCATTCAAATGTATTCCACCGCCTTACATCCGCGTCGCGCAGGAGATAAATCCGCGGCGCGCGTACGTCTTCTCTTGATTTTTCATTCTTTCCATGCTTTTTCCTTTTTGTACACTTTTAGTCCCTGTTTCTGTTCTTTTTCTCCAGACAAGTCCTGACACGAAAAGTGAGAATACCCATGCATATTTGATATAATTTGACCAAGAACAGGGCTCAACAACGCCTAAAATACTTTATATCACTAGGCGTTGTCAAACACCCCACACTTGTGCCTTGCTTGTCCCCAAGCAAGAGAGTTTTTAACAAATTATAATAGAGAATCGAACAGTTTTTGAATGTGTTTAGTTTCAAAGCTTATTGCTCTTCGAGTTAGAATGGAATAGTTTGTGAAAACATAATTGAGTTGTTCTTTGGAATTCATGGCTTTCTAAAGAACCCTAGATTACAAACTTTCTGTCCACAATATAGTGTACTTACTCGTTCAGATTCTAAAGGCCATTAAGGAATTGTCCATGACTTCGATGTTGTCCGTGTAGCGAGCTTTCAGAAATACCATCCCAGACCAGACGATCTTAAGTGGTAAGGTGCATAAGGCCCACCCATTTTAGACTTACCGGCTCGAACAACAAAGGCCACAGATTGACTATTCCTTCCTAAATTCCAATCCTAAAACGGCTCAATCTTCTAAACTCGTAAAACTCAACTTATTTGACTAACTAATAACCTGATCACAACTAAACAGTATTTCTTGAAAAATACTGATGCTATCACAATCACGAACCATTCATTTCAAAATTGCAATTCATTAAAAATTTTGAAAAATATTGCTAAAAGTTGAAAAATTGATCAGTTCTGCAAAAACTTTCAAAAATATCTCTTTCGACCGTCCACACCCCACACTTAAAACCGTACAACGTCCCCGTTGTACAAAAATTATTTCAAAGCAAGGGAGAAAGAGTACCCCTTTTTGGACGATGGACTACTTGGTGCTTCATATCACAGGTATAATGCGTACAAAAAGATCCTCGATTCATATGCTGGAGTTGTAGCACTACAGTAGGACACGCCGGTGGTCAAGACAAGTGGAGGGGGCACGGTGACCCCACACTTGTCTGAGACAACTCCCTCTCAATTTGGTATATCATGCATCACTCAACAAATAAATTAAAACACACATGACAGAAAAGATAATATACAGATAGATGTGTCATAAGTTTATACATATATCCAAAAATAAAAAGAAAGAAAGAAAAAGAAAAAGAAAAGTACATCAATCGCTACCAGGCGGTCTGGAGGGTCCAGCCTCGTGATCGTGGGATCTGGCTGGGAATGGTCGGGGGTGTCTGCCCTGGGCTGATGCGATCTGTATAAGTACCTCCCCAATCCACTCGAGCTGGTCCAAGACTCTCGTGAGCTGACCCTCAATCCGCGTGACTCTGGCCTCCAGCCGGCTGAGGGCTGGTGAGTCATCCTGCTGTGGCTGCGGCTGTGCAGGCTCTGGTGCTGGTGGCTCTGGCCTCCGGCGTCTCCTGTCGGGCTGGGCGTATGCAGGCTGGGGTGCCTGAAGAGGCTCGATCGGAGCCCGAATGTACTGCCCTGGTCGCTGCTGCTCAATGAGCAACATCCTCTCCAAAGTGCGTGCTGGAGTGCGCGATGGAGGCCTAGCAGTCAAAGAGGCAGCTACTGGGGCAGTAAGGATGCCATACGAACGGGCCAGGCGGGTAATGAAGTACCCCCTGGCTAATGGGCTACTGGAGGAGGCGCCGGTCGCGTGAGTGGAGAAAGCGGTCGCAAGGGCGAAAGGGAGTTGGAGGAACCTGGATGGGTCGAGGAGGACCCACAAAAATGTCATGTCGTCCCCCGACACCTTCTCGCCCCCCTCCCGCTGCATGATGGAGGTGGAGACGATCCGGTGCATGAGACGGTGAAGAGGATCTCGTAAGTGGCTCTCCCTCGAGGCCCCTGCCTCATATCTGACGTTGGACAGCGATGCCCAAACCTCCATGTTGGGAGCCCTGTCCGGATCCCCCTGAATGCAAGACCCGCAGAATCGGGTGAAATATCGGTGCTGGAGGTCCGCGGCAGTGTAAATGCCCGTGCGCCTCCCGAACTCCCGGAGGTTGCACTCCCGGTGCACACCTCCCAAGCGAAAGCGTACCATCCTAGAGCGTGGGTCTCCCGCCCTGGGAGCGAAATGGACAGTGGAGATGAACTCCAGTAGCAGCTCCGTGTAGACCACGTCCTCGTCCGTGGCCATGATCCTGTCCCAGCCACGGCATGTGAATGATGCCTCCTCGTGGGTCCAGGTGCGATGTAGGAATGGCTCAATCGCACCCCAGAGCCCAGCGTCCCTCAGGATGTCTTGGTCTATAACCGTTGCCTCAAGGACCCGGCGATGAATCAAAGCGTCCCTCCGCGAGGTATACTCCACCGAAGTGTCAAGCTCTGCGGGAAACTAAAGGAAGGCATGGTCCAATCTGAACATCATCTGCAAAAGAAAATATAGCCACAAAACAAGAAATTTTTGCAAAATCAGTCCTTTTCCTTCCCCACCGCACCGCGGCGCGGCCCAAGAGCAAGGGCGCGGCGCGGCGTACGCCTGTTTGAAAACCCGGGATCAAATCCCCATTTTAACCTGCTAAATCTCAATTTAATGATACCACAAGGTAGCCTAGGTTCCGATTAGCTCATCTAGGGTGTCCATTTGGCAAAACAAACACCCTATGGGCTAGCATTAGTGTTCTACTTGACTCTCCTTTTTCCCATTTTAGACTTAGGAGTGGGAAGAAGGTAGATAACAAGGTTGCAGCCCCGGTTAATGATGATGACAGTGATGTGGAAATAGTCTTTGATGAAAAAGAAGAATTAGAAAAGAGGCAGAATAAAGAAGAGCAGGTGCAGAAGAAGAAGACGAGTACCTGGGAAAAAGGAGAGTCAAGTAGAACAGTTCCTTTTCCTACAGCCTTGGAAAAGCCAGAAAAAGGACCATTTGGGAAGAAGGGACCACAAGCTGAAGATATGTGGGAATTGTTTAGCCAGATTAAAGTAAACATTCCTTTAGTCAAACTCATTAAGGAGGTTCCTGCATATGCTAAATTTCTCAAGGACATGTGTATACACAAGAAGCATATTCTGTCTCACCTGCCTAAGATGATTAGTTTACCCGAGAATGTAAGCTCTATCCTCATGGATGCACTTCCGCCAAAGATGAAAGATCCAGGAGTCCCTCTCATTTCTGTAGATTTAGGCAATGTGCATATCAAAAGGGCTCTCTTAGATTTAGGTGCAAGTGTGAATATACTGCCTGGGCAGTTATTCGACAAGCATGAGTTCGGTACCATGAAATCTACTGACGTGATTCTACAGTTGGCTGATAAGTCCACCAAGGTTCCTAGGGGCATGTTAGTTGATGTAATCATCAGGGTAGGAGAATTCTACTACCCAGCAGACTTTCTTGTTTTGGACACTCGTCAAGCAACAAATGGTGAGAAACCGACAATTATTCTAGGGCGACCGTTTTTGGCCACGGCTAATGCAAATATTGCTTGTCGTACTGGAGAAATGGGGATATCTTTCGGACACCGACAGGCCAAGATCAACATTTTCAATGCAGATCCCAAAGGAAGTAACATGGAAGAAGAGGAATGCTATCAAGTGGACATCATAGATGAACTGGTGCAGCAATATGCCCCAGAGGTACTTCAAGAAGAAGAAATAGAAACTCAGGAAGAAGCAATTGTTGGCAGAACAAAAACACAAAATATGGAAGAGAAAAAAAGATTCAAGTCCGAGGAATGCGCGCATATAGAGAAGTTACCAACAGAGATTCCAAAGACATTAAAGCCCTCCTTACAAGAACCACCAAAGTTGGATCTGAAACCCTTACCAGAGCATCTGAAGTATGCCTTTCTAGGGGAGAAGGATACTTTACCAGTAATTGTAGCAGCCAACTTGACGGAGAAGCAAGAACTAGAATTGCTTAAAGTATTGTCCAAACATAAGGAGGCTATTGGTTGGACAATTGCGGACCTAAAAGGGATTAGTCCGACTACATGCATGCATCGCATTATCACAGAAGAAGGAGCTAAACCTGCCAGAGATACGCAAAGAAGGTTGAATCCCAACTTAAAAGAAGTTGTCAAAAAGGAGGTTCTTAAATGGTTGGACGCAGGAATCATTTATCCTATTTCCGACAGTGAATGGGTTAGCCCAACGCAGACTGTGTCGAAAAAGTCAGGAATCACTGTAGTAGATACTAAGGATGGCGACAAGATATCAACGAGACCTGTGATTGGATGGCGAGTTTGTATTGACTACCGGAAACTTAATGCTGCCACGTCTAAAGATCATTTTCCATTACCCTTCATCGACCAAATTGTGGAAAAATTAGCCGGGCAAAAGTACTACTGTTTTTTGGATGGATACTCAGGGTATAACCAGATCGCAATTCATCCAGAAGATCAGGCAAAGACAACGTTTACATGTCCTTACGGTACCTTTGCTTTTCGCAGAATGCCATTTGGATTATGTAACGCACCTGCAACATTTCAACGATGTATGATGGCAATTTTTTCTGACATGATTGGGGAGGCACTAGAGATCTTCATGGATGATTTCTCAATTTTTGGACCTACATTTGAGACTTGCTTAGATCAAATGGAAAAGGTGCTGAAAAGATGTGTGGAAACAAACCTGGTTCTTTCCTGGGAGAAAAGCCATTTTATGGTACGAGAAGGAATAGTATTGGGACATGTGGTTTCTGAAAGAGGATTCGAAGTCGATCGCGCTAAAGTTAAGGTCATATCCACATTGCCACCTCCAACATCGGTGAAAGGAGTTAGATCATTCTTGGGGCATGCAGGGTTTTATCGCAGATTCATTAAAGATTTTAGTGCTATCTCTAAGCCCCTCTGTGGTCTTCTGTTAAAGGACGCACCATTTATTTTTGACAATGAATGTACAAGGGCATTCAATATCCTTAAAAATAAATTGGTCGAGGCCCCCATCCTGAAGCCACCTGACTGGACACAACCTTTCGAGATAATGTGTGACGCTAGCGATTATGCCGCCGGTGTAGTGTTAGGACAGAAAATCGATAGGAAGCCTGTTGTCATCTGCTATGCTAGTAAAACTTTTTCCGAAGCTCAGTTGAATTACACAACCACTGAAAAAGAGTTATTAGTTGTAGTTTTCGCCTTAGATAAATTCAGATCTTATATCTGGGGATCCAAGGTGGTGGTTTACACTGACCACAGTGCAGTTCGACAATTGCTCACAAAAAAGGAATCCAAACCTCGATTAATCAGGTGGATTCTTCTGCTGCAAGAATTTGATATAGACATCAAAGACAAGAAGGGAGCTGAGAACGTGGTAGCAGATCATCTTTCAAGACTACCAGTTGAAGGACTGGAAACCGGAATTCAAGACTCATTTCCCGACGAACAGCTGTTAGAAGTTAATGGAGCTCCATGGTACGCAAATTATGTAAATTTCCTGGCTACAGGAGCAATACCAAAATATTGGACGAAACAACGGCAGAAGCAATTTCGCACGTACGCAAAGAGATTCATTTGGGACGATCCAGACCTTTTCAAGGTAGGTGAAGATCAGATAATTCGTCGATGTGTGGTAGACAATGAAATTGGTAAGGTGTTGGATCTCTGTCATGCGTCAGCATGTGGAGGACACTTCAGTGGAAGGAAAACCGGATATAAAGTTCTCGAATCCGGATTATATTGGCCGACAATCTTTCGAGACGCGCATAGGACTGCCAAAGAGTGCATCAATTGCCAGCAATTAGGAAATATATCAAAAAGGGATCAAATGCCTTTGAATCCAATTTTGGTGGTAGACATCTTTGATGTCTGGGGAATCGATTTTATGGGTCCATTCCCCACATCACATGGATACGTCTACATTTTGGTGGCAGTAGATTATGTCTCAAAATGGATTGAGGCCGAAGCAACTCGTACAAATGACCATCACGTGGTGTGCAAATTTGTGAAGAAAAATATATTCACCAGGCATGGAGTCCCAAGGGTAATCATTAGTGACGGAGGATCGCATTTCAAGAATTTCAAGTTCGGAAGATTGCTGAAACATTATGGGGTAAATCATCGCATTGCAACGCCTTATCACCCACAGACTAGTGGCCAAGTCAAAGTATCCAATAGGCAAATCAAAGAGATCCTTCAGAAGACTTTCAAGACGGATAGAAAAGATTGGTCGTTAAGGTTAGATGACGCATTGTGGGCATACCGGACAGCATATAAAACACCAATCGGAACCACTCCATATCGGTTGGTTTATGGGAAGGGATGTCATCTGCCAGTGGAAATCGCCAACCGTGCCTTATGGGCTGTCAAGAAAGTCAACATGGAATACACTGCTGCCGGAAAAGAAAGAAAATTTCAGTTGTCCGAGCTAGAAGAATTACGAGATGAGGCCTACGAGAATGCAGCCACTTATAAATAAAAAATGAAGCGATATCACGACGCAAAGCTGCGACTGAAAGTCTTTGAAGTTGGGCAAAAAGTTTGGTTGTACAACTCAAGACTGAAGATGTTTCCAGGAAAATTGAGAAGTAAGTGGAATGGTCCTTACAAAGTAATCGGCACTACAGATTATGGTGCAGTCGAAATCCAGGACTTAAAAGGTGGGCAACCATTTAAAGTCAATGGCCATAGACTCAAACCATACATTACTACAGGCACATTCCAGAACTTAGAAATTGAGACAGTCGAGTTCATAACAGAAATTCCAACGTATACTACATAAGCAGGTAAGTGCACGTCTGGCTGAAGACGTTAAACTTAGCGCTTGTCGGGAGGCAACCCGATTATCATTTGTATAATTTTGCATGTCATTCTTAATTCTTCACATCCATGTTATCACGGTATGAAAAAGGCAAGTGTGGGGTCATTTTGGTAATTTTGCAGCACCGCGACGCGGGATCTTTAAGTCCGCGGCGCGCGTGTTCAATTTTTACGATTACGCTTGAAATGAGATTTTTACGCGACGCGGATAGAAGCTTCCCGCACCGCGGCCTTATCTTAATTTGAAATTAGAGATAATCCTAAAAACTGAGTTTGAATGCCATTCCAAAACCCCCATACTTGCATATAAGCGGAACTTGATAATTCTTGTTTCTTTTCACCGTGGTAAAATCTCCTCGTGCAAGTAATCCATCTGCATTGTCTGTTTCTTTACAGCAAATCAAGTAAGTACCCTCTCCTCATCTCTTTTCTCTTCTTCTTGAACTTAGAATAAACACTTCTGAAATCCGCAATGTTGCAATAATCTGGTGAAATTGACAGTGAAATTATGATTAAACTACTATGCTCTGCAAAACCCAATATTTAGAACTTGGAAAAATGGCTTAGTAGGGACGTAATCTGCGAATTTTTCACCCTGAACTCATTCGCCATGCCGCGCCTGTTACAATCCGTGACGCGTAACATGAATACTCTTATAGCGCGTCGCGGGACTATATACGCGCGACGCGCCGAGCGTCTGGACAGAACAGTAACATTTAAATTTTGATTTTGGCAGAAACAATGTCTTCTTCGGCCAGTTCGGAATCAATCGATTGGAACTCCCTGGCTACGGGAGTGGGTAGAACACGAGCTTATAACTTTTACAACCGTCGAACTATTCAACAACAGAAGCGGATTCTCCCCGCGCGATCAGTCAACTGGGAGTTGACCACTAAGTCAGGAATTATGCGACATTTGCAGTACTGGCTGGTACAGACGGGTTATGACAAGGATGAGCTTATTTATACGTGCCGGGCTATCGAAAGCGCGGTCAACATGTCTGAACCAATCTACCGCGAGGTATACTTGCAGTTTCTCGCAAGTTACCACTTTGACCACCAACCGGTAGGGATGGATACAGAAGAGATGGTGCAGTTTCGGTTGGGGAACCACAACCGCAGCTGCAGCTTACGGGAGTTCGGGTATCGGATCGGGCTGTACACTGAGGAAGAGTCTGAGGCGCCAGGGTTTGATTTATTCCACCGTCGGGCCAACTACGCCGTCGACGACTCGTTTTCCCCTGGTGACTACTGGAGCACCATTTCATCCACACGGTATCATGAGAATACCGTGCGTGAGGGATTGATGCATCTGCCTTCTCACCGGATGCTACACCGGTTGATCACGACCATGATCTGGCCGCATGCTGATGAGGAGCGAGTTACACAGCGTGAGCTGTACCTCATGTGGTGTCTGACCCGGATGTTGCAGACATGCAACATGCCATACTTCATTGCAGACTACTTCAGGCGGATCACCGACGCCCCACTACACCAGACTGCTCTCGGTGGAGGGCACTATGTTATGAGACTGGCCCAGTCTTATGGGTTGCTGACTGAGCACGCCACTCAAGGGCTGACAGTTATCCCGCCAGTTCCTTTCAGCCCACCCACCACCTTATCAAGGGATGTGATCTATATTGACGAGGGGGTCACGACATCTGAGCGATCCCCGTTTCCGGCCTTCCGGACCGAGCCATCTTCCTCAGCATCCAGGAAGCGTCAGCGAGTGACCGACAGTATACCTCGCAGCCTCTCTCCTGCTACCATGGAGTCCCGGTACCTGTTTGACAAGATGCAAGCGATCCAGCAGACTCTGCAGACCCACCAGAGAGACCACCAGGCACAGGCGATTGTCACTAAGGAGATGAATAGACGGACCGAGAACATGCAGGATCAGCTCTTATGGTTGGCCGACTGCATGATCACTTTCATGGCTAAATGCCGATGTGCCCCACCGAGACCGCAACCAACAATCCGGGATGAAGACGAGGAGCCTATGGAGGAGGATCCAGAAGAAGACCCAGAGGAAGGAGAAGAGGATGACACTGCACACAACTGAGGGTATACTTATGGGTGTCTTTTTGACTTTTTGTTAGTTTTTGTCTTTTAGAACATTTTGCATAGATTTTTTACATGTTTTTCTTAAGTAGGTAGGAATTAATTGTTTATAGTTGACAAAAATAAGCCATTGGGCATTAGTATGTTGAATAAAAATAGTAGGTTTTGTGTTGAGTGCTTGTTTATGAGTGTTTGAATGTGGCTGAATTTTCTGCAATTACCGCGCCGAGGATCTCATATATGCGCGACGCGGTCATTTCCACTTCCACAACAGTTTCGACTCTCGTAATTACCGCGACGCGTATATCTTAATTGCGCGCCGCGGTTGTCCGCAACACATACATTCATTTATTTGTTGAGTGATGCATGATATACCAAATTGAGAGGGAGTTGTCTCAGACAAGTGTGGGGTCACCGTGCCCCCTCCACTTGTCTTGACCACCGGCGTGTCCTACTGTAGCGCTACAACTCCAGCATATGAATCGAGGATCTTTTTGTTCGCATTATACCTGTGATATGAAGCACCAAGCAGTCCATCGTCCAAAAAGAGCGTACCTCGGTAGTAAAAACACAATAAGCAAGAAAAATTGCAAGAAATTTTTGATCACCAGAGCTCCGAGTCGTGTGATTTGAGTTGTGAGAAAAATTGCAAGAAATTTTTGGACGATGGACTGCTTGGTGCTTCATATCACAGGTATAATGCGTACAAAAAGATCCTCGATTCATATGCTGGAGTTGTAGCGCTACAGTAGGACACGCCGGTGGTCAAGACAAGTGGAGGGGGCACGGTGACCCCACACTTGTCTGAGACAACTCCCTCTCAATTTGGTATATCAAGCATCACTCAACAAATAAATTAAAACACACATGACAGAAAAGATAATATACAGATAGATGTGTCATAAGTTTATACATATATCCAAAAATAAAAAGAAAGAAAGAAAAAGAAAAAGAAAAGTACATCAATCGCTACCAGGCGGTCTGGAGGGTCCAGCCTCGTGATCGTGGGATCTGGCTGGGAATGGTCGGGGGTGTCTGCCCTGGGCTGATGCAATCTGTATAAGTACCTCCCCAATCCACTCGAGCTGGTCCAAGACTCTCGTGAGCTGACCCTCAATCCGCGTGACTCTGGCCTCCAGCCGGCTGGGGGCTGGTGAGTCATCCTGCTGTGGCTGCGGCTGTGCAGGCTCTGG
This sequence comes from Cichorium intybus, assembly GCA_023525715.1. Taxonomy (NCBI): domain Eukaryota; kingdom Viridiplantae; phylum Streptophyta; class Magnoliopsida; order Asterales; family Asteraceae; genus Cichorium; species Cichorium intybus. Next base: position 41,275,418 of record CM042016.1, on the reverse strand, counting down.
TGCTGGCGGCTCTGGCCTCCGGCGTCTCCTGCCGGGCTGGGCGTATGCAGGCTGGGGTGCCTGAAGAGGCTCGATCGGAGCCCGAATGTACTGCCCTGGTCGCTGCTGCTCAATGAGCAACATCCTCTCCAAAGTGCGTGCTGGAGTGCGCGATGGAGGCATAGCAGTCAAAGAGGCAGCTACTGGGGTAGTAAGGATGCCATACGAACGGGCCAGGCGGGTAATGAAGTACCCCCTGGCTAATGGGCTGCTGGAGGAGGCGCCGGTCGCGTGAGTGGAGAAAGCGGTCGCAAGGGCGAAAGGGAGGTGGAGGAACCTGGATGGGTCGAGGAGGACCCACAAAAATGTCATGTCGTCCCCCGACACCTTCTCGCCCCCCTCCCGCTGCATGATGGAGGTGGAGACGATCCGGTGCATGAGACGGTGAAGAGGATCTCGTAAGTGGCTCTCCCTCGAGGCCCCTGCCTCATATCTGACGTTGGACAACGATGCCCAAACCTCCATGTTGGGAGCCCTGTCCGGCTCCCCCTGAATGCAAGACCCGAAGAATCGGGTGAAATATCGGTGCTGGAGGTCCGCGGCAGTGTAGATGCCTGTGCGCCTCCCAAACTCCCGGAGGTTGCACTCCCTGTGCTCACCTCCCAAGCGAAAACGTACTAGCCGGGAAAGCGGGTCTCCCGCCCTGGGAGCGAAATGGACCGTAGACAGGAACTCCAGGAGAAGCTCTGTGTAGACCACATCCTCGTCAGTGGCCATGATCCGGTCCCAACCTCTGCACATGAATGACGCCTCCTCGTGGGTCCAGGTGCGATGTAAGAACGACTCGATCGCACCCCAGAGCCCTGCGTCTCGAAGAATATCTCGATCAATGACCGTCGCCTCTAACACCTGGCGACTCCTCAAAGCATCCCTCCGCGAGTTATACTCGACAGAACTGGCCAGCTCCGCGGGGAACTGGAGGAAAGCGTGCTCCATTCTGAACATCATCTGCAAAAAAGAAAATATATCCACAAAACAAAAAATTTTGCAAAATCAGTCCTTTTTCTTCCCCACCGCACCGCGGCGCGGCCCAAGAGCCATGGCGCGGCGCGGCGTACGCCTGTTTCAAAACCCGGGATCAAATCCCCATTTTAACCTGCTAAATCTCATTATAAACATACCACAAGGTAGCCTAGGTTCCGATTAGCTCATCTAGGGTGTCCATTTGGCAAAACAAACACCCGATGGGCTAGCATTAGTGATTCTAAGTTTTTGAACTTTTTGGAATAAAACCCTAAAATTAACTACCTAATAACTAGTTTAAACAGCTAATAAATAGTTAAAAGCGCGTACCTCGGTAGTAGAAACACAATAAGCAAGAAAAATTGCAAGACATTTTTGATCACCAGAGCTCCGAGTCGTGTGATTTGAGTTGTGAGCCGCGGCTCACCGGATAAAGGCGAAAACCGTCTGATCGTTTCCCGCGGCGCGCATTTCTCGTTCCCGCGGCGCGCGTGTCGCTAATTCAGCCCCTGCGCATCGGGTTGAGTTTCGAACTCGCGTCGCGCAATTCCAAAACCCGCGGCGCAGTCTTGAGGATTTCAAAACCTTTTCACACGACCCCACACTTGCTTCAAACCACTGATACCTGCAAACGATTGATGTATTTTCTAAATTAATCCTAAGAAATATAAAACCTACTTATGACACGCTGGGTTGCCTCCCAACAAGCGCTAAGTTTAACGTCTTCAGCCAGACGTGGTGTTCCTTATACAACTACGGTGGGTCATACGCCTTCTTTCCTTGATGCTTTTCTGCTTCCACCGTCCTTTCGCTGATCCACCACCCTCCAAACTTTCCTGGGTCGAATGGCTTGCTAGATCCCCTGCTGCTGCCCAGTTGCCTTCTTTTGATAATTTCCAGCGAGTGCTTGGAAGTAGCTTTGAACCTCCAAGCTCGATCCTTCCTTCTATACCTCTTTAAAATTACTGGCTTGATGTGAAGCGCGCCCAGGACTGCTCCCAGTAGTTGTTTTGCAGATCTTATTTTGCCAGTGTCACGCATGCTATCTTCTGGTTGCAATTTTGGTTTGCAGTACCAATAAAAATTTTCCAATCGAATGGGATCGGAAAGCAACATATCAGGATGCTTCCATATGTCCTCATCGATGGTATTGATCACATCTAATTTTCCATTCATGAATGGATCATGAGTGGTGATAAAATCATTTTTATTGTTTTCAAATATCAATTCGTCAGCATCAACTTCTTGGTCATCGTTCAACAGGTGGATCGAAACCAAGAGTGAGTGACTTATTTGATCTGATGGTGGTACAAAGTCACCCATCATCATATCCTTATTTTCAAATTTTTCAAAATTTTCAAAAATTACAGGGTCGGGGGTGATATTGTCATTTACACCCCCTTCCTCAATAATATCAAAAACTTCAACAATTTCGGGAGTCGTTGGGCTGGGGTCTGTACTGTCACTTACAGCCTCCTCCACAACATCCTCATCAATCAAATCGTCTGGTGATAGTATGGGTTCACACATCACCAGATCAACATTATTAACATTTTCAAAAACATCAAACATATCAAAAGCTGTTGAGTCAGAGGTAGCATTGTCACCTACAACCTCTTCCTCAACAACATTTTCGACCATCTCAGTGGTCTCTTGACTTTCCCACGGTGTATGCCCTTCCATCACATATTCAGATGATGCAAGTTCACACACATTATCATTGGTATAAAAATCACTCGCCTCCGGTTCTGGCGAAGGTGGTGAACATTTCAAACTTTCCTCTAACCTATCTAAAGAAGCTTGCACTTTTTCAAGAGCTTCAGCCTGGTCCTTCTGCTCATGGTAGTTGTTATACATGAATACCCAAAGTTGGGCCCAAGTTACAGAATTCTCAAGCTGAGATGACTCCTCGGTCCGCCATCCATTGTCATCGAATGATCCATTGTAGCAACCATCCTCGTAATAGGTGTCGGCCGGATTTTCATAATCTTCATAATATTGATCCGAGTACATGTAATCACCCATTATAAGGATGTACACATACCAAAATTCAGCAAACTAAAATCAAACATCAAAAATCAGAAACTAAGTCCTACAACTCACCTAACCTAAGCGCACAGCTCCCCGGCAACGGCGCCAAAATTTGACATACACGCAGAGGTCGTCGTGCGGTCAAAAATAAGGGAAAACCTAACACACACTAGTATAGCGGTAGTCAGGGTCGATCCGCAGGAGTTACGTGGTTAGGACAAGACGATATATTACCAACTGTAGTGTCACAGCTACAGTCAGCGGTATTGTTTCTACTTTTCCAAAAACCAACTAAAAACACAATTCCAAGACCAATGCAAAAACCTAACTCAAGCATGAACTAAACTAACCCAAATCAAATCCAAGACTAAAGTTCCTTGCTGAAATCAGAAACTAAATTCAGAATCCAGAAGCAAACAATCAGTCTAACACATCCAAACATCAGTAATGTAAAATAACATCAAACCGAATGATTATTTTTATAAATCCAAAAACCAAACATCAAACCAATATCCAAACAATCAAATCAGATCTAAAATACCAAGCATTTACTACTGAAATCAGAAACTACAATTCTAAACGAACATCGAGTAATCGATGGAAATCCCAATTGTGGAATACCTCGATACCGAGTTGATAAAACAAGAGAAAAACTAAATAACTAACCAAAATGTTGATTCCCACTGAAAAACTGACGAAATTGTGCTTTCGGATCCCTCCTTCGCGTCCCGGGATGAGTGAAAAGTCGGACGGGACTCCGGTATTTATAATGGTGCAAAATTAGGGTTTCCGCGCCGCGGCCAAGCAAAATCCGCGACGCGCGTGTTGCCTTATCCCGACTTTCGGAGTTTAAAATTCAAAAACGAAGATTTTATCCGGTCGCGAGATAGCGGCGCTATCTCAAGAAATAGCGGCTCTATTGTCGATAGCGGCTCTATCTCAAGAGATAGCGCCTCTATTTCTGTCAGGTCCAACTTTTTGCCTTTTTTGCTCCACAACTTCTCCAGAATTGCACTAAAACCCCTGCATTTACACTAAAAACATTTCCAAGAACTTTGACACAAAAGTAAGTGATATTAGCCAATTAATAATGATAAATTAACTAAAACACGGCTCAACAACGCCTAAAATACTTGATATTACTAGGCGTTGTCAAACACCCCACACTTGGGTCATACCGTATCGCACTCAACAATGATTATCTTCAATGATATTTTGACCAAGAATAAAAATGGAAATAAAAATAAAAATAAAAATAAAAGAAAATACTTATCGAAAAGCGGGTTGCCTCCCGAAAGCGCTTCTTTGTCGGTCTTTTAGCTGGACCGTCATCCAATGGCTACGGTGGATCGTACACCATTTGACTCTGCTGAATTTCAGTCACCACCGTCCCTTCGTTGATTCCATACTCCGATTTCCCCGGGTCGAATGGTTTACCTAACATAAATGGGAACGGCGCCAAAATTTGCGGATCCACAGGAGCTACGTGGTTAGCCTAGATGAGAGATTACCAACTGATAGTGTCACGGCTATAGTCGGAGGAACTAATTTCTATCTTTCTACCTCAAAGCAATATTCAACACCCAAGCCAAGCTTAGCTATGTCCAAATGACCTAGTTACTTTCTGAACTCAGAAGTACATCTCTGAATCAGGAGCAATTGAAGGCATTCAAACTAGCAAAACCAAGCACAGCATAAACTAGCTAATAACTAACAATCCTATAGGACGGTTAATAGCCAAGATTTAATGCTCAATATAACTAAGTTAGCTACTGTTTTCAGCAAGGGAAAACCGTCCTAACCAAACCACAAACAAAATCCAATCACAATCAAACAATCAAAACTCCAACAAGCATCCGAAATACCGAAAAATCAATATTTATGGTAACCGAATGATTTCATTCACTCAAACCAATATCCAAACATCAAATCAGTAACCAAAACTACTAAAAAACAGAACCTTAAGCTAGAATTCAATGGTTGTCACACCCAAAGATTCAACTCAAAGCTTACAAATGTTTAACTAAAATGAAATAAAATTTAAAACATGAAAATACCAAATTACAGCTTCTGAAATGGAATCCTCGAGTCAAAGAGCTTCTAGGTCGATGTTTACACCAGGTCTTTGCTAGGGTATTCGGCTGGAAATGCCTCTATTTATAGTTGCAAATTTCCCGTGACCGCGCCGCGCAAATGTGAAATCCGCGGCGCGCGTACTTATCCGTTCCCCGTTTTTTCGTCATTCAAATGTGTTCCACCGCCTTACATCCGCGTCGCGCAGGAGATAAATCCGCGGCGCGCGTACGTCTTCTCTTGATTTTTCATTCTTTCCATGCTTTTTCCTTTTTGTACACTTTTAGTCCCTGTTTCTGTTCTTTTTCTCCAGACAAGTCCTGACACGAAAAGTGAGAATACCCATGCATATTTGATATAATTTGACCAAGAACAGGGCTCAACAACGCCTAAAATACTTGATATCACTAGGCGTTGTCAAACACCCCACACTTGTGCCTTGCTTGTCCCCAAGCAAGAGAGTTTTTAACAAATTATAATAGAGAATCGAACAGTTTTTGAATGTGTTTAGTTTCAAAGCTTATTGCTCTTCGAGTTAGAATGGAATAGTTTGTGAAAACATAATTGAGTTGTTCTTTGGAATTCATGGCTTTCTAAAGAACCCTTGATTACAAACTTTCTGTCCACAATATAGTGTACTTACTCGTTCAGATTCTAAAGGCCATTAAGGAATTGTCCATGACTTCGATGTTGTCCGTGTAGCGAGCTTTCAGAAATACCATCCCAGACCAGACGATCTTAGGTGGTAAGGTGCATAAGGCCCACCCATTTTAGACTTACCGGCTCGAACAACAAAGGCCACAGATTGACTTTTCCTTCCTAAATTCCAATCCTAAAACGGCTCAATCTTCTAAACTCGTAAAACTCAACTTATTTGACTAACTAATAACCTGATCACAACTAAACAGTATTTCTTGAAAAATACTGATGCTATCACAATCACGAACCATTCATTTCAAAATTGCAATTCATTAAAAATTTTGAAAAATATTGCTAAAAGTTGAAAAATTGATCAGTTCTGCAAAAATTTCAAAAATATCTCTTTCGACTGTCCACACCCCACACTTAAAACCGTACAACGTCCCCGTTGTACAAAAATTATTTCAAAGCAAGGGAGAAAGAGTACCCCTTTTTGGACGATGGACTGCTTGGTGCTTCATATCACAGGTATAATGCGTACAAAAAGATCCTCGATTCATATGCTGGAGTTGTAGCGCTACAGTAGGACACGTCGGTGGTCAAGACAAGTGGAGGGGGCACGATGACCCCACACTTGTCTGAGACAACTCCCTCTCAATTTGGTATATCATGCATCACTCAACAAATAAATTAAAACACACATGACAGAAAAGATAATATACAGATAGATGTGTCATAAGTTTATACATATATCCAAAAATAAAAAGAAAGAAAGAAAAAGAAAAAGAAAAGTACATCAATCGCTACCAGGCGGTCTGGAGGGTCCAGCCTCGTGATCGTGGGATCTGGCTGGGAATGGTCGGGGGTGTCTGCCCTGGGCTGATGCGATCTGTATAAGTACCTCCCCAATCCACTCGAGCTGGTCCAAGACTCTCGTGAGCTGACCCTCAATCCGCGTGACTCTGGCCTCCAGCCGGCTGAGGGCTGGTGAGTCATCCTGCTGTGGCTGCGGCTGTGCAGGCTCTGGTTCTGGCGGCTCTGGCCTCCGGCGTCTCCTGCCGGGCTGGGCGTATGCAGGCTGGGGTGCCTGAAGAGGCTCGATCGGAGCCCGAATGTACTGCCCTGGTCGCTGCTGCTCAATGAGCAACATCCTCTCCAAAGTGCGTGCTGGAGTGCGCGATGGAGGTATAGCAGTCAAAGAGGCAGCTACTGGGGCAGTAAGGATGCCATACGAACGGGCCAGGCGGGTAATGAAGTACCCCCTGGCTAATGGGCTGCTGGAGGAGGCGCCGGTCGCGTGAGTGGAGAAAGCGGTCGTAAGGGCGAAAGGGAGGTGGAGGAACCTAGATGGGTCGAGGAGGACCCACAAAAATGTCATGTCGTCCCCCGACACCTTCTCGCCCCCCTCCCGCTGCATGATGGAGGTGGAGACGATCCGGTGCATGAGACGGTGAAGAGGATCTCGTAAGTGGCTCTCCCTCGAGGCCCCTGCCTCATATCTGACGTTGGACAGCGATGCCCAAACCTCCATGTTGGGAGCCCTGTCCAGCTCCCCCTGAATGCAAGACCCGAAGAATCGGGTGAAATATCGGTCGCGGCAGTGTAGATGCCTGTGCGCCTCCCAAACTCCCGGAGGTTGCACTCCCTGTGCTCACCTCCCAAGCGAAAACGTACTAGCCGGGAACGCGGGTCTCCCGCCCTGGGAGCGAAATGGACCGTAGACAGGAACTCCAGGAGAAGCTTTGTGTAGACCACATCCTCGTCAGTGGCCATGATCCGGTCCTAACCTCTGCACGTGAATGACGCCTCCTCGTGGGTCCAGGTGCGATGTAAGAACGGCTCGATCGCACCCCAGAGCCCTGCGTCTCGAAGAATATCTCGATCAATGACCGTCGCCTCTAACACCCGGCGACTCCTCAAAGCATCCCTCCGCGAGTTATACTCGACAGAACTGGCCAGCTCCGCGGGGAACTGGAGGAAAGCGTGCTCCATTCTGAACATCATCTGCAAAAAAGAAAATATATCCACAAAACAAAATTTTTTGCAAAATCAGTCCTTTTTCTTCCCCACCGCACCGCGGCGCGGCCCAAGAGCCATGGCGCGGCGCGGCGTACGCCTGTTTCAAAACCTGGGATCAAATCCCCATTTTAACCTGCTAAATCTCATTATAAACATACCACAAGGTAGCCTAGGTTCCGATTAGCTCATCTAGGGTGTCCATTTGGCAAAACAAACACCCGATGGGCTAGCATTAGTGATTCTAAGTTTTTGAACTTTTTGGAATAAAACCCTAAAATTAACTACCTAATAACTAGTTTAAACAGCTAATAGATAGTTAAAAGAGCGTACCTCGGTAGTAGAAACACAATAAGCAAGAAAAATTGCAAGAAATTTTTGATCACCAGAGCTCCGAGTCGTGTGATTTGAGTTGTGAGCCGCGGCTCACCGGATAAAGGCGAAAACCGTCTGATCGTTTCCCGCGGCGCGCATTTCTCGTTCCCGCGGCGTGCGTGTCGCTAATTCAGCCCCTGCGCATCGGGTTGAGTTTCGTACTCGCGTCGCGCAATTCCAAAACCCGCGGCGCGGTCTTGAGGATTTCAAAACCTTTTCACACGACCCCACACTTGCTTCAAACCACTAATACCTGCAAACGATTGATGTATTTTCTAAATTAATCCTAAGAAATATAAAACCTACTTATGACACGCTGGGTTGCCTCCCAACAAGCGCTAAGTTTAACGTCTTCAGCCAGACGTGCTGCTCCTAAGCTGACCCTTCTTCTTCTTCTTGGCCTCTTGATGACATTTGCTGATATTCTGGCATGAAATTATTAGCCATCATTGTCATAAGGGATGTGAGTTGGGTCATCCGATCACTCACACCACTGATCCATTGTTGTTGAGATTTCAATAGCTCGAAAACATTCGCCTCTCGTTTTCTGGATTCTCTTTCATATTGCTAATGCCTTGCTTCCATCATCTCTATCATTTCCAGCAGTTGTTCCTTGTCGATGGCGGATAACGGGTGGTTTTTGGTCTCCTTTAGAACTTCTTCCTTTCCACCCTCCCCAGTATGTGTCCATATGTTTTCTTTGCTTCTGGTTCCTGGCTCCATTAATGTTTTTCTGTCTGCTGGTTTGCCGTTTTCTTCCGAAGGTAACGAAATTGGATTCCCAAACATATTCAATCTCCTTTTCCTGGTCCCGAAGAAAATATCCATGTCTCCAGTCTTGCAGTCGATCACTGAACCAGCAGTAGCTAGGAATGGCCGTCCTAAGATAAGCGCAGGCGCATCGTCCGGACTTTCATATTCCATCACCAGAAAATCCACGGGATAGAAAAAGTCGCCAACTTTGACTATGACATTGGTTAGCTTTCCCCTAGATACCTTAGTTGATTGGTCAGCCAACTGCAGTACAACTTCAGCTGGCTCGATTTCTTCATTCTTGTATTTGTCATACAGATATCCCGGTAAGATGTTAACACTTGCTCCCAAATCTAATAAGGTGTTTCGAATAACCACGTCCCCTACGGTTGTAGTGATCAATGGTGATCCAGGGTCCTTCTCCTTCTTGGATAGTGTTCCCAATAATGCTTCGCTAGCCCTCATAGTCAATCTCACTGTTTTCGGTGTAGGTACCTTGTTCTTCCCATTTTGTTCGCACATTTCTTGTAAAATCCTGGTGTCCTCGGGGGCATCCTTAAGCTCATCCCATAGGGGCTGATTCATTAAGGGTCCCGTTGATCTAGTTACTTCCTGCTTCTTCTTTTCTTTCTTATTATTCTTCTTTTGCTTAATCCCTGCAATCGTTGGTTGCTCTTCCTTTTGGACCTCTTCATCTATTTCGGGTTGAGTGCCATTCTCAACCGGAACTCCTTCTTTTTTACCTTCCTCGCTTTTTAAAGCCTTTCCTTCTTCCCCTGGTTCCACTTCATTCCCTACCTCAAACAAATCCTCCAGAGTAACCTTTCGCCATCCTGATTCAACAGTATTGACTTGCTCCTTCCCTGGACGTTGATTATGAGTAGGATTGACTTCAGTAGCACTAGGCAATTTGCCATTATCTCTCTTTTGTTGGTCTGCAGCCATTTGACCTATTTGTCTTTCCATATTTGCGATGGCCTTTGTGTTCGCCTGAGATTGTTGTTGTGTTGCTGTGACCATATCATACATCTTTGATATCATCTCTTCTTGGGTCCCTGGAGCATTGTTGGTAGCGTTGGTGGGTCCCCTGTTGTTGTTGTTGTTGCCATTGTTTGCAGGCTGCTGGTTTCTAGGCTGACTATTCGATTGATTCTGATAATTGTTCTGCCTGAAATTTTGTTGTTGTCCTTGGTTGTATGGCCTGTAGGGTCGTCCATTATTGTGTTGACCTTGACCCTGGCCATAAACTTGATTAGCTTCCTGCATCCTAGATCCTCCTTGACCTTCTTGTGACGAATTTGGCGGTCCATTTTGTAATGTTGCCATAAGCCTATCAAACTTTCTGTTCAATTCACTGATTTCCTTTTTCACTTCCTTTTTCCAATCAGCGTCAACTCCTACTGCTGCCGCCGTACTTGTAGTCTTCCTGGTGGAGAAGTTTGCTTTGGAGCCATTACTCAACTGCTCCAAAAACTGCCAGGCTTCTTCTGGGTCTTGCCACATAAATGTCCCACTGGAGGAGGCATTTATCATGGCTTGGTGTGTCTCGCTAACTCCCTCGAAGAATAACTTGACCAATTGCCATCTGGGAATCTCGTGATGTGGACAAGATCGCAGTAACTCCTTTAATCTGTCAAAAGCTTCATGAAAAGCCTCTCCAGGCTTTTGCTGAAAATCCTGGATAACTCTTCTGATTTCAGTTGTTTTGCTCGCTGGGTAAAATTCCTGAAGGAACTTCGCTTTGAGTTGATCCCACGTAGTGATACTGTTTGATGGCAACGACGTGAACCAATACTTGGCTTTATCCTTAAGAGTGAACGGGAACAGTCTAAGCCTAAAAATATTTCTATTTGTGTTTCTGGGATTGTTAGCATTAGCGATCGCTAAAAATTCATATAAATGATTATAGGGATCATCCTGCTTATACCCTCTGAATTCTGGTAATATTCCTAATAACTGGGGTCTGATTTCTACTTGTGAATCTATGTTATCAGGAATATAGATTGGCGACGAATCATCATATTCCCGCGGTTGGAAATGTGATGCAACCGATTGCCGTCTCGGTTGTGCAAAATGTAAGGGTTGAGCGGGGTTACCGTAAAGATGATCATTGTACTCCCGCTGACCTGGTTGGTATGGTGGTGCTCGCCTGGGAGGTCCCCGACCTCGGTTCCATTGTGGTTGTGGTGCCGGTGGCACCCATCCTTCATCTTCCTCGTCGTACACTTCCTCCGTCTCTAGGTATTGGTATTGCGGTTGAGGCGGTGGTTGAAAGTGTATAGGCTGTGTTGGTTGGTATGTAGGTTGAGGTTTAAAGAGGGCTGGTTGTGGTGTTGGTGTATGCTGTCTAGGAGTTGGGGTGCCATCTCGGGTCGGCTCTCCCCAAGTCATAGCAGATGTAAAGGGATTGGTGGATTGTGGTTGAGAAGCGGGTAAAAATGGTGGAATAGATGGCGGAGTGCATGATGGTATGGGTGTAGGGGTTGAAACTACACCACCAGACGCACTCGAACTTCCAAATTGGAATTCTGATAATGGGGGAATAGGAAACCTCCCCGTTGCCTCTCCTGACGGATCCTGGGCAACACTACCCGAACTACTGCTAACTTGACTATAATTCATGATGCTTAAACGCCTACGGGCACGGAGTTTGCGCGCAGTACGTTCAATTTCAGAATCAAACTGTAATGGGGATGATTGCTCTCCCTGCGGGTACGCATGCACTAATGCAACACGCCCACAAAAATCAAAACCAAAATGAAATTAACCCAAAAATGAAATTTCAAAAAGCAAGAAACAAATTCCTACTACTCACCTATTCTAAGCTCACAGCTCCCCGGCAACGGCGCCAAAATTTGACGTGTTTTACAAAAATTCAATATTTGATGGAGTGGTTAGGACGGTTTTCCCTTGCTGAAAACAGTAGCTAACTTAGTTATATTGAGCATTAAATCTTGGCTATTAACCATCCCATAGGATTGTTAGTTATTAGCTAGTTTATGCTGTGCTTGGTTTTGCTAGTTTGAATGCCTTCAATTGCTCCTGATTCAGAGATGTACTTCTGAGTTCAGAAAGTAACTAGGTCATTTGGACATAGCTAAGCTTGGTTTGGGTGTTGAATATTGCCTTAAGTTAGACGATTAGAGTGTTTTAGGATTGGAATTTAGGAAGGAAATTTCAATCTGTGGCCTTTGTTGTTCGAGTCGGTAAGTCTAAAATGGGTGGGACTTATGCACCTTACCACCTAAGATCGTCTGGTCTGGGATGGTATTTCTGAAAGCTCGTTACACGAACAACATCGAAAGTCATGGACAATTCCTTAATGGCCTTTAGAATCTGAATGAGTAAGTACACTATATTGTGGACAGAAAGTTTGTAATCAATGGTTCTTTAGAAAGCCATGAATTCCAAAGAACAACCCGATTATGATTTCACAAACTATTCCATCTAACTCTGGGGACAATAAGCTTTGAAATTAAACACATTCAAAAATTGTTTGAGTCTTAGTTAAAATCTGTTAAAAACTCTCTTGCTTGGGGACAAGCAAGGCACAAGTGTGGGGTGTTTGACAACGCCTAGTAATATCAAGTATTTTAGGCGTTGTTGAGCCGTGTTTTAGTTAATTTATCATTATTAATTGGCTAATATCACTTACTTTTGTGTCAAAGTGCTTGGAAATGTTTTTAGTGTAAATGCAGGGGTTTTAGTGCAATGCTGGAGAAGTTGTGGAGCGAAAAAGGCAAAAAGATGGACTTGACAAAAATAGAGGCGCTATCTCTTGAGATAGAGCCGCTATCGACAATAGAGCCGCTATTTCTTGAGATAGCGCCGCTATCTCGCGACCGGATAAAATCTTCGTTTTTGAATTTTAAACTCCGAAAGTCGGGATAAGGCAACACGCGCGTCGCGGATTTTGCTTGGCCGCGGCGCGGAAACCCTAGTTTCGCACTATTATAAATACCGGAGTCCCGTCCGACTTTTCACTCATCCCGGGACGCAAAGGAGGGATCCAAAGGCACAATTTCGTCAGTTTTTCAGTGGGAATCAATATTTTGGTTAGTAATTTAGTTTTTCTCTTATTTTATCAACTCGGTATCGAGGTATTCCGCAATCGGGATTTCCATCGATTACTTGATGTTTGTTTAGATTCATAGTTTCTGATTTCAGTAGAATAATTGATAGTTTAGATCTGATATTTGAGTGTTTGGATATTGGTTTGATGTTTGATTTGGATTTATAAAAGTTAATCATTCGGTTTATGGTTTATTTGCAATTTTCGGTATTTTGGATGTTTGAATGCTTGTTGATGTGTTTGGAATTGTTTGTTGCTTCTGGATTTTGGACTTAGTTTCTGATTTCAGTAAGTAACATTAGTCTAGGATTTGGTTTGGTTTAGTTTGATTTGGTTTTTGGCATTGGTCTTCGAATTGTGTTTTTAGTTGGTTTTTAGAAAAGTAGAAGCAATACCGCTGACTGTAGAGTGACACTATAGTTGGTATACTATCGTCTTGTCCTAACCACGTAACTCCTGCGGATCGACCCTGACTACCGCTATACTAGTGTGTGTGTTAGTTTTTCTCTTATTTTTGACCGCACGACGACCTAGGCGTGTCAAATTTTGGCGCCGTTGCCAGGGAGCTGTGCACTTAGGTTAGGTGAGCTATAGGTATTCTCTTATCATTCGGTTTTGTATGATGGTTGCTACAATGGATAAAAGTGAATGTTAAACATTTGCCGAAATGTTTGACAACGCCTAGTGATATCAAGTATTTTAGGCATTGTTGAGCCCTGTTCTTGGTCAAATTATATCAAATATGCATGGGTATTCTCACTTTTCGTGTCAGGACTTGTCTGGAGAAAAAGAACAGAAACAGGGACTAAAAGTGTACAAAAAGGAAAAAGCATGGAAAGAATGAAAAATCAAGAGAAGACGTACGCGCGCCGCGGATTTATCTCCTGCGCGACGCGGATGTAAGGACAATATTTGATATAATTTGACCAAGAACAGGGCTCAACAACGCCTAAAATACTTGATATCACTAGGCGTTGTCAAACACCCCACACTGCGCGACGCGGATGTAAGGCGGTGGAACACATTTGAATGACGAAAAAACGGGGAACGGATAAGTACGCGCGCCGCGGATTTCACATTTGCGCGGCGCGGTCACGGGAAATTTGCAACTATAAATAGAGGCATTTCCAGCCGAAAACCCTAGCAAAGACCTGGTGTAAACATCGACCTAGAAGCTCTTTGACTCGAGGATTCCATTTCAGAAGCTGTAATTTGGTATTTTCATGTTTTAGATTTTATTTCATTTTAGTTAAACATTTGTAAGCTTTGAGTTGAATCTTTGGGTGTGACAACCATTGAATTCTAGCTTAAGGTTCTGTTTTTTAGTAGTTTTGGTTACTGATTTGATGTTTGGATATTGGTTTGAGCGAATGAAATCATTCGGTTACCATAAATATTGATTTTTCGGTATTTCGGATGCTTGTTGGAGTTTTGATTGTTTGATTGTGATTGGATTTTGTTTGTGGTTTGGTTAGGACGGTTTTCCCTTGCTGAAAACAGTAGCTAACTTAGTTATATTGAGCATTAAATCTTGGCTATTAACCGTCCCATAGGATTGTTAGTTATTAGCTAGTTTATGCTGTGCTTGGTTTTGCTAGTTTGAATGCCTTCAATTGCTCCTGATTCAAAGATGTACTTCTGAGTTCAGAAAGTAACTAGGTCATTTGGACATAGCTAAGCTTGGCTTGGGTGTTGAATATTGCTTTGAGGTAGAAAGATAGAAATTAGTTCCTCCGACTATAGCCGTGACACTATTAGTTGGTAATCTCTCATCTAGGCTAACCACGTAGCTCCTGTGGATCGACCCTGACTCCACTATACTAGTGAATGTTAGGTTATTTCTTATTTTTGACCGCATGACGACCTCTGCGTGTACGTCAAATTTTGGCGCCGTTGCCGGGGAGCTGTGCGCTTAGGTTAGGTGAGTTGTAGGACTTAGTTTCTGATTTTTGATGTTTGATTTTAGTTTGCTGAATTTTGGTATGTGTACATCCTTATAATGGGTGATTACATGTACTCGGATCAATATTATGAAGATTATGAAAATCCGGCCGACACCTATTACGAGGATGGTTGCTACAATGGATCATTCGATGACAATGGATGGCGGACCGATGAGTCATCTCAGCTTGAGAATTCTGTAACTTGGGCCCAACTTTGGGTATTCATGTATAACAACTACCATGAGCAGAAGGACCAGGCTGAAGCTCTTGAAAAAGTGCAAGCTTCTTTAGATAGGTTAGAGGAAAGTTGGAAATGTTCACCACCTTCGCCAGAACCGGAGGTGAGTGATTTTTATACCAATGATAATGTGTGTGAACTTGCATCACCTGAATATGTGATGGAAGGGCATACACCTTGGGAAAGTCAAGAGACCACTGAGAGGGTCGAAAACGTTGTTGAGGAAGAGGTTGTAGGTGACAATGCTACCTCAGACTCAACAGCTTTTGATGTTTTTGATGTTTTTGAAAATGTTGATAATGTGGAGCTGGTGATGAGTGAATCCATACCATCACCAGACGCTTTGGTTGATGAGGAGGTTGTGGAGGAGGCTGTAAGTGACAGTACAGACCCCAGCCCAACGATCCCTGAAATTGTTGAAGTTGTTGATACTATTGGGAAAGGGGGTGTAGATGACAATACTACCTCCGAACCTAGAATTTTTGAAAATTTTGAGTCTTTTGAAAGTAAGGATCTGGTGCTAGGTGACTTTATACTACCACCAGATCAAACCAGTCGCTCACTCTTGGTGCCGATCCACCTGTTGGACGATGATCAAGAAGATGATGCCGACGAGTTGATATTTGAAAATAATAAACATGATTTTATCGCCACTCATGATCCATTCATGAATGGAAAATTAGATGTGATAAATACCATCGACGAGGATATTTGGAAGCATCCCGATATGTTGCCTTCCGATTCCATTCGATTGGAAAATTTTTATTGGTACTGCAAGCCAAAATTGCAAACTGAAGATAGCACACGCGATGCAAGTAAAATGAAATCTGCAAAACAATTACTGGGAGAGGCATTGGACACGCTCCATGTTAAGCCGATGATGTTGAAAAGACACCGTAGGAAGGACCGAGCTTGGAGGTTTAAAGCTACTTCTAAGCATTCGCGCGGAATAATCAGGAAACGGAAACCGGGCAGCAGCAGAGGAACCGGTAAACCATTCGACCCGGGGAAATCGGAGTATGGAATCAACGAAGGGACGGTGGTGACTGAAATTCAGCAGAGTCAAATGGTGTACGATCCACCGTAGCCATTGGATGACGGTCCAGCTAAAAGACCGACAAAGAAGCGCTTTCGGGAGGCAACCAGCTTTTCGATAAGTATTTTCTTTTATTTTTATTTTTATTTTTATTTCCATTTTTATTCTTGGTCAAAATATCATTGAAGATAATCATTGTTGAGTGCGATACGGTATGACCCAAGTGTGGGGTGACCATGAGGGATTCGAACGGAAAAACAAAACAATGCACGCGCCGCCAACACCATCAAACCGCGACGCGGGTCGAGGAGAGACCCGATGCACAGGGGCTTTTTGCGCATACTCGCGACGCGGACATCTTCATTTGGCGCCGCGGACTTTCAGCTTTGGTCGATGGACACTGGATCTCATAGCATTTACGCGTCGCGGCCTTGACACTCCGGCGTCGCGGAAACGGGGAATCAGCAAGAAGGACAGGAACTCGCAATGTGTAATCTTCTTTTGTATTTTGCAACTTTTATATTTTTAATGTGTTTTGTTAGTGTGAAGAGTATCTAGCCAAACCATGATTGCTGTACCAACTGATGGAGTTGCATAACGCAAGTGTGGGGTCACCATACCCCTACACTCGTGTTATGCCGGCGTGTTTACTGTTGCGCCCCCACTCCCGGATTTCATCGTGAATGACGTGAACAATCGACCCTGTTACTGTATGATCCCGACAATCGAGCAATTCGCCGTTTCAAAAAGGGGTAACTCTTTCTCCCTTGTTCTAAAAATAATTTTTGTACAACGGGGACGTTGTACGGTTTTAAGTGTGGGGTGTGGACGGTCGAAAGAGTATTTTTGAAATTTTTGCAGGAAAAGACCAATTTTCAAAATTTTTAGCAACTTTTTCAAAATTTTTTTATTAGATTGTAATTTTGAAACGAATAATTTGTGAATGTTATAGCTTTGGTATTTTTCAAGAAATACCATTTAGTTGTTATCATGCTATTAGTTTAGTCAAACAAGTTGAGTTTTAGGAGTTAGACGATTAGAGTGTTTTAGGATTGGAATTTAGGAAGGAAATTTCAATCTGTGGCCTTTGTTGTTCGAGCCGGTAAGTCTAAAATGGGTGGGACTTATGCACCTTACCACCTAAGATCGTCTGGTCTGGGATGGTATTTCTGAAAGCTCGTTACACGAACAACATCGAAAGTCATGGACAATTCCTTAATGGCCTTTAGAATCTGAATGAGTAAGTACACTTCATTGTGGACAGAAAGTTTGTAATCAAGGGTTCTCTAGAAAGCCATGAATTCCAAAGAACATTCCGATTATGTTTTCACGAACTATTCCACTCTAACTCAAAAGGCAATAAGCTTTGAAACTGAACACAGTCAAAAATTGTTTGAGTCTTAGTTAAAATCTATTAAAAACTCTCTTGCTTGGGAACAAGCAAGGCACAAGTGTGGGGTGTTTGACAACGCCTAGTAATATCAAGTATTTTAGGCGTTGTTGAGCCGTGTTTTAGTTAATTTATCATTATTAATTGTCTAATATCACTTACTTTTGTGTCAAAGTGCTTGGAAATGTTTTTAGTGTAAATGCAGGGGTTTTAGTGCAATTCTGGAGAAGTTGTGGAGCGAAAAAGGCAAAAAGATGGACCTGACAAAAATAGAGGCGCTATCTCTTGAGATAGAGCCGCTATCGACAATAGAGCCGCTATTTCTTGAGATAGCGCCGCTATCTCGCGACCGGATAAAATCTTCGTTTTTGAATTTTAAACTCCGAAAGTCGAGATAAGGCAACACGCGCGTCGCGGATTTTGCTTGGCCGCGGCGCGGAAACCTTAATTTCGCACTATTATAAATACCGGAGTCCCGTCCGACTTTTCACTCATCCCGGGACGCGAAGGAGGGATCCGGAAGACTGATTTCGTGATTTTTCTCAGTTACATCAATAGTTTGGTTAGTAATTTGATTTTTCTATTGTTTTATCAACTCGGTATCGAGGTATTCCGCAATCGGGATTTCCATCGATTACTCGATGTTCATTTGGATTCATAGTTTCTGATTTCAGTAGAATAGTCATTAGTTTAGATCTGATATTTGATTGTATGGTTTGGATTTGTGTTGGATTTGGATTTATAAAAGTTAATCATTCGGTTTGATGTTTAATTGCACTTTTTCGGGATTGTTTCTATTGAATGCTTGTTTGGATGTTTTGGAATTGTCATTGCTTCTGATTTTTCTGGAATTTACTTCTGGAATCAGTAAGTCATCTTAGTTTATCTTAGTTTAGTTTAGTTCATGCTTGATTTGGGTTTTGGCACTTGTTTTGGTATTGGGTTTTTTGTGTGATTTTTGGGAAAGTAGAAGCAATACCGCTGACTGTAGCTGTGACACTACAGTTGGTAATCTATCGTCTTGTCCTAACCACGTAACTCCTGCGGATCGACCCTGACTACCACTGTACTAGTGTGTGTTAGGTTTTTCTTATTTTTGACCGCATGACGACCTCTGCGTGCATGTCAAATTTTGGCGCCGTTGCCGGGGAGCTGTGCGCTTAGGTTAGGTGAGTTGTAGGACTTAGTTTCTGATTTTTGATGTTTGATTTTAGTTTGCTGAATTTTGGTATGTGTACATCCTTATAATGGGTGATTACATGTACTCGGATCAATATTATGAAGATTATGAAAATCCGGCCGACACCTATTACGAGGATGGTTGCTACAATGGAGAACCTAACAAAAATATGGCTACGGTGTTTGACAAAACAATCATGGAGACGAAATTTATAAACACACACTACCCAAATTCGTAAGGCGGTGGAACACATTTGAATGACGGCAAATTCGTTGAGACGGTTTGAATGTTCAAATGCGTGTAAGGTATTTTTGTCATGCGGAAATTTGACATGCACGCAGTTGGCGCCGTGGCGAACATTTCCAACTTTCGGAATACCGAAATGAGAGAAAAATACCTAACACACACTAGTAAGTATTAAAAATGTTAGGTTATTTCTTAGTCAAATAAGTTGAGTTTTAAGAGTTAGAAGATTGGAGTGTTTTAAGTTTGGAATTTAGGAAGGAATTGTCAATCTGTGGCCTTTGTTGTTCGAGCCGGTAGGTCCGAAAAGGGTGGCCTCGAAAAAGGCATTTATGCACCTTACCACCTAAGATCGTCCGGTCTGGGATGGTATTTCTGAAAGCTCGCTACACGGACAACATCGAAAGTCATGGACAATTCTTTAATGGCCTTAAGAATCTGAATGAGTACGTACACTTCGTTGTGGACAGAAAATTTGTAATCAAGGGTTCTTTAGAAAGTCATGAATTCCAAAAGATATTCTGGTTATGTTTTCACAAACTATTTCAATCTAACTCTTAGGACAATAAGCTTTGAAATTAAACACATTCAAAAATTGTTTGAGTCTTAGTTAAAATCTGTTAAAAACTCTCTTGCTTGGGGACAAGCAAGGCACAAGTGTGGGGTGTTTGACAACGCCTAGTAATATCAAGTATTTTAGGCGTTGTTGAGCCGTGTTTTAGTTAATTTATCATTATTAATTGGCTAATATCACTTACTTTTGTGTCAAAGTGCTTGGAAATGTTTTTAGTGTAAATGCAGGGGTTTTAGTGCAATTCTGGAGAAGTTGTGGAGCGAAAAAGGCAAAAAGATGGACCTGACAGAAATAGAGGCGCTATCTCTTGAGATAGAGCTGCTATCGACAATAGAGCCGCTATTTCTTGAGATAGCGCCGCTATCTCGCGACCGGATAAAATCTTCGTTTTTGAATTTTAAACTCCGAAAGTCGGGATAAGGCAACACGCGCGTCGCGGATTTTGCTTGGCCGCGGCGCGGAAACCCTAATTTCGCACTATTATAAATACCGGAGTCCCGTCCGACTTTTCACTCATCCCGGGACGCAAAGGTGGGATCCAAAGGCACAATTTCGTCAGTTTTTCAGTGGGAATCAACATTTTGGTTAGTTATTTAGTTTTTCTCTTATTTCACTCATAACAACACGCTCTATTGCCTTTCCATGCAAGGACAAGTCCTTCGTTTTTGAATTTTCACAAACAACTACGGATAAGTAAGCGCGCCGCGGATTTCACATTTGCGCGGCGACCTTGGCATTGGTTAGGACGGACGGGACTCCGGTATTTATGATTTGACACGGAAACCCCTAAAGTCGGGATAAGGCAACACGCGTTAGTTACATTCACTAGAGCCGTGTTTTAGTTAATTTTTTGACTCCGGTATTTATAATAGTGCGAACTTAGGGTGTGATTAGCCAACTATTAATCACTAGTACATTCACTAGTTTACAAATGTTTAACTAATAGGTGGGCCCAACTTTGGGTATTCATGTATAACAACTACCATGAGCAGAAGGACCCTTACGTCCTAACCAATATAGTCGGAGGAACATTCACTAGTACTAGTGTGTGTTTGGATGCACGCATCGTCCGGACCCTTACATTCACTAGTATAGGGTCAGGGTATTTTGGATGTTTGAATGTTATTTCCTAAATTCTTCGAGGGAGAGCCAATTTTCGGTATTTTGGATGTTTGAATGCTTGTTGATGTGTTTGGAAATGTTGATGTGCATGTCAAATCCGCGGCGCGCGTACGTCTTCTCCGCGGCGTGACGTAATCTGCAGAGGCTAACCACGTAGCTACGGTGTTTTTCCGCAACTATAAACAGTGAGATTGACTATGAGGGCTAGCGAAGCATTATTGGGAACACTACCCAAGAAGGAGAAGGACCCTGGATCACCATTGATCACTACAACCGTAGGGGACGTGGTTATTCGAAACACCTTATTAGATTTGGGAGCAAGTGTTAACATCTTGCCGGGATATCTGTATGACAAATACAAGAATGAAGAAATCGAGCCAGCTGAAGTTGTACTGCAGTTGGCTGACCAATCAACTAAGGTATCTAGGGGAAAGCTAACCAATGTCATAGTCAAAGTTGGTGACTTTTTCTATCCCATGGATTTTCTGGTGATGGAATATGAAAGTCCGGACGATGCGCCTGCGCTTATCTTAGGACGGCCATTCCTAGCTACTGCTGGTTCAGTGATCGACTGCAAGACTGGAGACATGGATATTTTCTTCGGGACCAGGAAAAGGAGATTGAATATGTTTGGGAATCCAATTTTGTTACCTTCGGAAGAAAACGGCAAACCAGCAGACAGAAAAACATTAATGGAGCCAGGAACCAGAAGCAAAGAAAAGATATGGACACGTACTGGGGAGGGTGGAAAGGAAGAAGTTCTAAAGGAGACCAAAAACCACCCGTTGTCCGCCATCGACAAGGAACAACTGCTGGAAATGATAGAGATGATGGAAGCAAGGCATCAGCAATATGAAAGAGAATCCAAAAAACGAGAGGCGAATGTTTTCGAGCTATTGAAATCTCAACAACAATGGATCAGTGGTGTGAGTGATCGGATGACCCAACTCACATCCCTTATGACAATGATGGCTAATAATTTCATGCCAGAATATCAGCAAATGTCATCAAGAGGCCAAGAAGAAGAAGAAGGGTCAGCTTAGGAGCAGCACGTCTGGCTGAAGACGTTAAACTTAGCGCTTGTTGGGAGGCAACCCAGCGTGTCATAAGTAGGTTTTATATTTCTTAGGAATAATTTAGAAAATACATCAATCGTTTGCAGGTATTAGTGGTTTGAAGCAAGTGTGGGGTCGTGTGAAAAGGTTTTGAAATCCACAAGACCGCGCCGCGGGTTTTGGAATTGCGCGACGCGAGTTCGAAACTCAACCCGATGCGCAGGGGCTGAATTAGCGACACGCGCGCCGTGGGAACGAGAAATGCGCGCCGCGGGAAACGATCAGACGGTTTTCGCTTTATCCGGTGAGCCGCGGCTCACAACTCAAATCACACGACTCGGAGCTCTGGTGATCAAAAATTTCTTGCAATTTTTCTTGCTTATTGTGTTTCTACTACCGAGGTATGCTCTTTTAACTATCTATTAGCTGTTTAAACTAGTTATTAGGTAGTTAATTTTAGGGTCTTATTCCAAAAAGTTCAAAAACTTAGAATCACTAATGCTAGCCCATAGGGTGTTTGTTTTGCCAAATGGACACCCTAGATGAGCTAATCGGAACCTAGGCTACCTTGTGGTATCATTAAATTGAGATTTAGCAGGTTAAAATGGGGATTTGATCCCGGGTTTTCAAACAGGCGTACGCCGCGCCGCGCCCTTGCTCTTGGGCCGCGCCGCGGTGCGGTGGGGAAGGAAAAGGACTGATTTTGCAAAAATTTCTTGTTTTGTGGCTATATTTTCTTTTGCAGATGATGTTCAGATTGGACCATGCCTTCCTTCAGTTTCCCGCAGAGCTTGACACTTCGGTGGAGTATACCTCGCGGAGGGACGCTTTGATTCATCGTCGGGTCCTTGAGGCAACGGTTATAGACCGAGACATCCTGAGGGACGCTGGGCTCTGGGGTGCGATTGAGCCATTCCTACATCGCACCTGGACCCACGAGGAGGCATCATTCACATGCCGTGGCTGGGACAGGATCATGGCCACGGACGAGGACGTGGTCTACACGGAGCTGCTACTGGAGTTCATCTCCACTGTCCATTTCGCTCCCAGGGCGGGAGACCCACGCTCTAGGATGGTACGCTTTCGCTTGGGAGGTGTGCACCGGGAGTGCAACCTCCGGGAGTTCGGGAGGCGCACGGGCATTTACACGCCAGCGGACCTCCAGCACCGTTTCTTCACCCGGTTTTTTGGGTCGTGCACTCAGGGGGAGCTGGAGCGCCCTCCTAACATGGAGGTTTGGACACCGCTGTCCAACGTCAGGTATGAGGCAGGGGCCTCGAGGGAGAGCCACTTACGTGATCCTCTTCATCGCCTCATGCACCGTATCGTCTCCACCTCCATCATGCATCGGGAGGGGGGCGAGAAGGTGTCAGGCGATGACATGACATTTTTGTGGGTTCTCCTCGACCCGTCCCGATTCCTCCATCTTCCCTTTGCCCTCGCGATCGCTTTCTCCACCCACGCGACCGGCGCCTCCTCCAGCAGCCCATTAGCCAGGGGGTACTTCATTACCCGCCTGGCCCGTTCGTATGGCATCCTTACTGCCCCAGTAGCTGCCTCTTTGACTGCTCTGCCTCCATCGCGCACTCCAGCACGCACTTTGGAGAGGATGTTGCTCATTGAGCAGCAGCGACCAGGGCAGTACATCCGGGCTCCGATCGAGCCTCTTCAGGCACCTCAGCCTGCATACGCCCAGCCCGGCAGGAGACGCCGGAGGCCAGAGCCGCCAGCACCAGAGCCTGCACAGCCGCAGACGGAGCAGGTCGATCCATCAGCCCTCCGCCGATTGGAGGCCAGAGTCACGTGGATTGAGGGTCAGCTCACGAGAGTCTTGGACCAGCTCGAGTGGATTGGGGAGGTACTTATACAGATCGCATCAGCCCAGGGCAGACACCCCCGACCATTCCCAGCCAGATCCCACGATCACGAGGCTGGACCCTCCAGACCGCCTGGTAGCGATTGATGTACTTTTCTTTTTCTTTTTCTTTCTTTCTTTTTATTTTTGGATATATGTATAAACTTATGACACATCTATCTGTATATTATCTTTTTTGTCATGTGTGTTTTAATTTATTTGTTGAGTGATGCATGATATACCAAATTGAGAGGGAGTTGTCTCAGACAAGTGTGGGGTCACCGTGCCCCCTCCACTTGTCTTAACCACCGGCGTGTCCTACTGTAGCGCTACAACTCCAGCATAAGAATCGAGGATCTTTTTGTACGCATTATACCTGTGATATGAAGCACCAAGCAGTCCATCGTCCAAAAAGGGGTACTCTTTCTCCCTTGCTTTGAAATAATTTTTGTACAACGGGGACGTTGTACGGTTTTAAGTGTGGGGTGTGGACGGTCGAAAGAGATATTTTTGAAATTTTTTGCAGAACTGATCAATTTTTCAACTTTTAGCAATATTTTTCAAAATTTTTAATGAATTGCAATTTTGAAATGAATGGTTCGTGATTGTGATAGCATCAGTATTTTTCAAGAAATACTGTTTAGTTGTGATCAGGTTATTAGTTAGTCAAATAAGTTGAGTTTTACGAGTTTAGAAGATTGAGCCGTTTTAGGATTGGAATTTAGGAAGGAAAAGTCAATCTGTGGCCTTTGTTGTTCGAGCCGGTAAGTCTAAAATGGGTGGGCCTTATGCACCTTACCACCTAAGATCGTCTGGTCTGGGATGGTATTTCTGAAAGCTCGCTACACGGACAACATCGAAGTCATGGACAATTCCTTAATGGCCTTTAGAATCTGAACGAGTAAGTACACTATATTGTGGACAGAAAGTTTGTAATCAAGGGTTCTTTAGAAAGCCATGAATTCCAAAGAACAACTCAATTATGTTTTCACGAACTATTCCATTCTAACTCGAAGAGCAATAAGCTTTGAAACTAAACACATTCAAAAAACTGTTCGATTCTCTATTATAATTTGTTAAAAACTCTCTTGCTTGGGGACAAGCAAGGCACAAGTGTGGGGTGTTTGACAACGCCTAGTGATATCAAGTATTTTAGGCGTTGTTGAGCCCTGTTCTTGGTCAAATTATATCAAATATGCATGGGTATTCTCACTTTTGGTGTCAGGACTTGTCTGGAGAAAAAGAACAGAAACAGGGACTAAAAGTGTACAAAAAGGAAAAAGCATGGAAAGAATGAAAAATCAAGAGAAGACGTATGCGCGCGCGGATTTATCTCCTACGCGACGCGGATGTAAGGCGGTGGAACACATTTGAATGACGAAAAAACGGGGAACGGATAAATACGCGCGCCGCGGATTTCACATTTGCGCGGCGCGGTCACGGGAAATTTGCAACTATAAATAGAGGCATTTCCAGCCGAAAACCCTAGCAAAGACCTGGTGTAAACATTGACCTAGAAGCTCTTTGACTCGAGGATTCCATTTCAGAAGCTGTAATTTGGTATTTTCATGTTTTAGATTTTATTTCATTTTAGTTAAACATTTGTAAGCTTTGAGTTGAATCTTTGGGTGTGACAACCATTGAATTCTAGCTTAAGGTTCTGTTTTTTAGTAGTTTTGGTTACTGATTTGATGTTTGGATATTGGTTTGAGTGAATGAAATCATTCGGTTACCATAAATATTGATTTTTTGGTATTTCGGATGCTTGTTGGAGTTTTGATTGTTTGATTGTGATTGGATTTTGTTTGTGGTTTGGTTAGGACGGTTTTCCCTTGCTGAAAACAGTAGCTAACTTAGTTATATTGAGCATTAAATCTTGGCTATTAACCGTCCCATAGGATTGTTAGTTATTAGCTAGTTTATGCTGTGCTTGGTTTTGCTAGTTTGAATGCCTTCAATTGCTCCTGATTCAGAGATGTACTTCTGAGTTCAGAAAGTAACTAGGTCATTTGGACATAGCTAAGCTTGGCTTGGGTGTTGAATATTGCTTTGAGGTAGAAAGATAGAAATTAGTTCCTCCGACTATAGTCGTGACACTATCAGTTGGTAATCTCTCATCTAGGCTAACCACGTAGCTCCTGTGGATCGACCCTGACTCCACTATACTAGTGAATGTTAGGTTATTTCTTATTTTTGACCGCATGACGACCTCTGCGTGTACGTCAAATTTTGGCGCCGTTGCCGGGGAGCTGTGCGCTTAGGTTAGGTGAGTTGTAGGACTTAGTTTCTGATTTTTGATGTTTGATTTTAGTTTGCTGAATTTTGGTATGTGTACATCCTTATAATGGGTGATTACATGTACTCGGATCAATATTATGAAGATTATGAAAATCCGGCCGACACCTATTACGAGGATGGTTGCTACAATGGATCATTCGATGACAATGGATGGCGGACCGAGGAGTCATCTCAGCTTGAGAATTCTGTAACTTGGGCCCAACTTTGGGTATTCATGTATAACAACTACCATGAGCAGAAGGACCAGGCTGAAGCTCTTGAAAAAGTGCAAGCTTCTTTAGATAGGTTAGAGGAAAGTTTGAAATGTTCACCACCTTCGCCAGAACCGGAGGCGAGTGATTTTTATACCAATGATAATGTGTGTGAACTTGCATCATCTGAATATGTGATGGAAGGGCATACACCGTGGGAAAGTCAAGAGACCACTGAGATGGTCGAAAATGTTGTTGAGGAAGAGGTTGTAGGTGACAATGCTACCTCTGACTCAACAGCTTTTGATATGTTTGATGTTTTTGAAAATGTTAATAATGTTGATCTGGTGATGTGTGAACCCATACTATCACCAGACGATTTGATTGATGAGGATGTTGTGGAGGAGGCTGTAAGTGACAGTACAGACCCCAGCCCAACGACTCCCGAAATTGTTGAAGTTTTTGATATTATTGAGGAAGGGGGTGTAAATGACAATATCACCCCCGACCCTGTAATTTTTGAAAATTTTGAAAAATTTGAAAATAAGGATCTGATGATGGGTGACTTTGTACCACCATCAGATCAAATAAGTCACTCACTCTTGGTTTCGATCCACCTATTGAACGATGACCAAGAAGTTGATGCTGACGAATTGATATTTGAAAACAATAAACATGATTTTATCACCACTCATGATCCATTCATGAATGGAAAATTAGATGTGATCAATACCATCGATGAGGACATATGGAAGCATCCTGATATGTTGCTTTCCGATCCCATTCGATTGGAAAATTTTTATTGGTACTACAAACCAAAATTGCAACCAGAAGATAGCATGCGTGACACTGGCAAAATAAGATCTGCAAAACAACTACTGGGAGCAGTCCTGGGCGCGCTTCACATCAAGCCAGTGATTTTAAAGAGGTATAGAAGGAAGGATCGAGCTTGGAGGTTCAAAGCTACTTCCAAGCACTCGCTGGAAATTATCAAAAGAAGGCAACTGGGCAGCAGCAGGGGATCTAGCAAGCCATTCGACCCAGGAAAGTTTGGAGGGTGGTGGATCAGCGAAAGGACGGTGGAAGCAGAAAAGCATCAAGGAAAGAAGGCGTATGACCCACCGTAGTTGTATAAGGAACACCACGTCTGGCTGAAGACGTTAAACTTAGCGCTTGTTGGGAGGCAACCCATCGTGTCATAAGTAGGTTTTATAGGATTAATTTAGAAAATACATCAATCGTTTGCAGGTATTAGTGGTTTGAAGCAAGTGTGGGGTCGTGTGAAAAGGTTTTGAAATCTTCAAGACCGCGCCGCGGGTTTTGGAATTGCGCGACGCGGGTTCGAAACTCAACCCGATGCGCAGGGGCTGAATTAGCGACACGCGCGCTGCGGGAACGAGAAATGCGCGCCGCGGGAAACGATCAGACGGTTTTCGCCTTTATCCGGTGAGCCGCGGCTCACAACTCAAATCACACGACTCGGAGCTCTGGTGATCAAAAATTTCTTGCAATTTTTCTTGCTTATTGTGTTTTTACTACCGAGGTACGCTCTTTTAACTATCTATTAGCTGTTTAAACTAGTTATTAGGTAGTTAATTTTAGGGTTTTATTCCAAAAAGTTCAAAAACTTAGAATCACTAATGCTAGCCCATAGGGTGTTTGTTTTGCCAAATGGACACCCTAGATGAGCTAATCGGAACCTAGGCTACCTTGTGGTATCATTAAATTGAGATTTAGCAGGTTAAAATGGGGATTTGATCCCGGGTTTTCAAACAGGCGTACGCCGCGCCGCGCCCTTGCTCTTGGGCCGCGCCGCGGTGCGGTGGGGAAGGAAAAGGACTGATTTTGCAAAAATTTCTTGTTTTGTGGCTATATTTTCTTTTGCAGATGATGTTCAGATTGGACCATGCCTTCCTTCAGTTTCCCGCAGAGCTTGACACTTCGGTGGAGTATACCTCGCGGAGGGACGCTTTGATTCATCGTCGGGTCCTTGAGGCAACGGTTATAGACCGAGACATCCTGAGGGACGCTGGGCTCTGGGGTGCGATTGAGCCATTCCTACATCGCACCTGGACCCACGAGGAGGCATCATTCACATGCCGTGGCTGGGACAGGATCATGGCCACGGACGAGGACGTGGTCTACACGGAGCTGCTACTGGAGTTCATCTCCACTGTCCATTTCGCTCCCAGGGCGGGAGACCCACGCTCTAGGATGGTACGCTTTCGCTTGGGAGGTGTGCACCGGGAGTGCAACCTCCGGGAGTTCGGGAGGCGCACGGGCATTTACACTGCCGCGGACCTCCAGCACCGATATTTCACCCGATTCTGCGGGTCTTGCATTCAGGGGGAGCCGGACAGGGCTCCCAACATGGAGGTTTGGGCATCGCTGTCCAACGTCAGATATGAGGCAGGGGCCTCGAGGGAGAGCCACTTACGAGATCCTCTTCACCGTCTCATGTACCAGATCGTCTCCACCTCCATCATGCAACGGGAGGGGGACGAGAAGGTGTCGGGGGACGACATGACATTTTTGTGGGTCCTCCTCGACCCATCCAGGTTCCTCCACCTCCCTTTCGCCCTTGCGACCGCTTTCTCCACTCACGCGACCGGCGCCTCCTCCAGCAGCCCATTAGCCAGGGGATACTTCATTACCCGCCTGGCCCGTTCGTATGGCATCCTTACTGCCCCAGTAGCTGCCTCTTTGACTGCTATGCCTCCATCGCGCACTCCAGCACGCACTTTGGAGAGGATGTTGCTCATTGAGCAGCAGCGACCAGGGGCAGTACATTCGGGCTCCGATCGAGCCTCTTCAGGCACCCCAGCCTGCATACGCCCAGCCCGGCAGGAGACGCCGGAGGCCAGAGCCGCCAGCACCAGAGCCTGCACAGCCGCAGCCACAGCAGGATGACTCACCAGCCCTCATCCGGCTGGAGGCCAGAGTCACGCGGATTGAGGGTCAGCTCACGAGAGTCTTGGACCAGCTCGAGTGGATTGGGGAGGTACTTATACAGATCGCATCAGCCCAGGGCAGACACCCCCGACCATTCCCAGCCAGATCCCACGATCACGAGGCTGGACCCTCCAGACCGCCTGGTAGCGATTGATGTACTTTTCTTTTTCTTTTTCTTTCTTTCTTTTTATTTTTGGATATATGTATAAACCTATGACACATCTATCTGTATATTATCTTTTCTGTCATGTGTGTTTTAATTTATTTGTTGAGTGATGCATGATATACCAAATTGAGAGGGAGTTGTCTCAGACAAGTGTGGGGTCACCGTGCCCCCTCCACTTGTCTTGACCACCGACGTGTCCTACTGTAGCGCTACAACTCCAGTATATGAATCGAGGATCTTTTTGTACGCATTATACCTGTGATATGAAGCACCAAGCAGTCCATCATCCAAAAAGGGGTACTCTTTCTCCCTTGCTTTGAAATAATTTTTGTACAACGGGGACGTTGTACGGTTTTAAGTGTGGGGTGTGGACGGTCGAAAGAGATATTTTTGAAATTTTTGCAGAACTGATCAAATTTTCAACTTTTAGCAATATTTTTCAAAATTTTTAATGAATTGCAATTTTGAAATGAATGGTTCGTGATTGTGATAGCAGCAGTATTTTTCAAGAAATACTGTTTAGTTGTGATCAGGTTATTAGTTAGTCAAATAAGTTGAGTTTTACGAGTTTAGAAGATTGAGCCGTTTTAGGATTGGAATTTAGGAAGGAAAAGTCAATCTGTGGCCTTTGTTGTTCGAGCCGGTAAGTCTAAAATGGGTGGGCCTTATGCACCTTACCACCTAAGATCGTCTGGTCTGGGATGGTATTTCTGAAAGCTCGCTACACGGACAACATCGAAGTCATGGACAATTCCTTAATGGCCTTTAGAATCTGAACGAGTAAGTACACTATATTGTGGACAGAAAGTTTGTAATCAAGGGTTCTTTAGAAAGCCATGAATTCCAAAGAACAACTCAATTATGTTTTCACAAACTATTCCATTCTAACTCGAAGAGCAATAAGCTTTGAAACTAAACACATTCAAAAACTGTTCGATTCTCTATTATAATTTGTTAAAAACTCTCTTGCTTGGGGACAAGCAAGGCACAAGTGTGGGGTGTTTGACAACGCCTAGTGATATCAAGTATTTTAGGCGTTGTTGAGCCCTGTTCTTGGTCAAATTATATCAAATATGCATGGGTATTCTCACTTTTCGTGTCAGGACTTGTCTGGAGAAAAATAACAGAAACAGGGACTAAAAGTGTACAAAAAGAAAAAAGCATGGAAAGAATGAAAAATCAAGAGAAGACGTACGCGCGCCGCGGATTTATCTCCTGCGCGACGCGGATGTAAGGCGGTGGAACACATTTGAATGACGAAAAAATGGGGAACGGATAAGTACGCGCGTCGCGGATTTCACATCTGCGCGGCGCGGTCACGGGAAATTTGCAACTATAAAGAGAGGCATTTCCAGCCGAAAACCCTAGCAAAGACCTGGTGTAAACATCGACCTAGAAGCTCTTTGACTCGAGGATTCCATTTCAGAAGCTGTAATTTGGTATTTTCATGTTTTAGATTTTATTTCATTTTAGTTAAACATTTGTAAGCTTTGAGTTGAATCTTTGGGTGTGACAACCATTGAATTCTAGCTTAAGGTTCTGTTTTTTAGTAGTTTTGGTTACTGATTTGATGTTTGGATATTGGTTTGAGTGAATGAAATCATTCGGTTACCATAAATATTGATTTTTCGGTATTTCGGATGCTTGTTGGAGTTTTGATTGTTTGATTGTGATTGGATTTTGTTTGTGGTTTGGTTAGGACGGTTTTCCCTTGCTGAAAACAGTAGCTAACTTAGTTATATTGAGCATTAAATCTTGGCTATTAACCGTCCCATAGGATTGTTAGTTATTAGCTAGTTTATGCTGTGCTTGGTTTTGCTAGTTTGAATGCCTTCAATTGCTCCTGATTCAGAGATGTACTTCTGAGTTCAGAAAGTAACTAGGTCATTTGGACATAGCTAAGCTTGGCTTGGGTGTTGAATATTGCTTTGAGGTAGAAAGATAGAAATTAGTTCCTCCGACTATAGCCGTGACACTATCAGTTGGTAATCTCCCATCTAGGCTAACCACGTAGCTCCTGTGGATCGACCCTGACTCCACTATACTAGTGAATGTTAGGTTATTTCTTATTTTTGACCGCATGACGACCTCTGCGTGGGGAAATCATTATAACTAAACATTTGGATTATAATCTAGAAGACGTACACGTCATTCAAATGTATTCCAGGGACTATAAATAGAGGCATTTCCAGCCGAAAACCCTAGCAAAGACCTGGTGTAAACATCGACCTAGAAGCATTATTGATAGCGGTCAAAACATTCACTAGTGAACGAATTTGGCGGTCCATTTTGTTAGTTAATAGTAATTTGATTCCCCGGCAACGGCGCCAAAATTTGACATGCACGCAGAGGTCGTCATGCGGTCAAAAATAAGAAAAACCTAACACACACTAGTACAGTGGTAGTCAGGGTCGATCCGCAGGAGTTACGTGGTTAGGACAAGACGATAGATTACCAACTGTAGTGTCACAGCTACAGTCAGCGGTATTGCTTCTACTTTCCCAAAAATCACACAAAAAACCCAATACCAAAACAAGTGCCAAAACCCAAATCAAGCACGAACTAAACTAAACTAAGATAAACTAAGATGACTTACTGATTCCAGAAGTAAATTCCAGAAAAATCAGAAGCAATGACAATTCCAAAACATCCAAACAAGCATTCAATAGAAACAATCCCGAAAAAGTGCAATTAAACATCAAACCGAATGATTAACTTTTATAAATCCAAATCCAACACAAATCCAAACCATACAATCAAATATCAGATCTAAACTAATGACTATTCTACTGAAATCAGAAACTATGAATCCAAATGAACATCGAGTAATCGATGGAAATCCCGATTGCGGAATACCTCGATACCGAGTTGATAAAACAATAGAAAAATCAAATTACTAACCAAACTATTGATGTAACTGAGAAAAATCACGAAATCAGCCTTCCGGATCCCTCCTTCGCGTCCCGGGATGAGTGAAAAGTCGGACGGGACTCCGGTATTTATAATAGTGTGAAATTAGGGTTTCCACGCCGCGGCCAAGCAAAATCCGCGACGCGCGTGTTGCCTTATCCCGACTTTCGGAGTTTAAAATTCAAA
The DNA here is from genome assembly GCA_023525715.1 of Cichorium intybus. Taxonomy (NCBI): domain Eukaryota; kingdom Viridiplantae; phylum Streptophyta; class Magnoliopsida; order Asterales; family Asteraceae; genus Cichorium; species Cichorium intybus. The sequence goes on along the minus strand of CM042016.1, from coordinate 41,243,118 downwards.
AACGAAGATTTTATCCGGTCGCGAGATAGCGGCGCTATCTCAAGAAATAGCGGCTCTATTGTCGATAGCGGCTCTATCTCAAGAGATAGCGCCTCTATTTTTGTCAGGTCCATCTTTTTGCCTTTTTCGCTCCACAACTTCTCCAGAATTGCACTAAAACCCCTGCATTTACACTAAAAACATTTCCAAGCACTTTGACACAAAAGTAAGTGATATTAGCCAATTAATAATGATAAATTAACTAAAACACGGCTCAACAACGCCTAAAATACTTGATATTACTAGGCGTTGTCAAACACCCCACACTTGTGCCTTGCTTGTCCCCAAGCAAGAGAGTTTTTAATAGATTTTAACTAAGACTCAAACAATTTTTGACTGTGTTCAGTTTCAAAGCTTATTGCCTTTTGAGTTAGAGTGGAATAGTTCGTGAAAACATAATCGGAATGTTCTTTGGAATTCATGGCTTTCTAGAGAACCCTTGATTACAAACTTTCTGTCCACAATGAAGTGTACTTACTCATTCAGATTCTAAAGGCCATTAAGGAATTGTCCATGACTTTCGATGTTGTTCGTGTAACGAGCTTTCAGAAATACCATCCCAGACCAGACGATCTTAGGTGGTAAGGTGCATAAGTCCCACCCATTTTAGACTTACCGGCTCGAACAACAAAGGCCACAGATTGAAATTTCCTTCCTAAATTCCAATCCTAAAACACTCTAATCGTCTAACTCCTAAAACTCAACTTGTTTGACTAAACTAATAGCATGATAACAACTAAATGGTATTTCTTGAAAAATACCAAAGCTATAACATTCACAAATTATTCGTTTCAAAATTACAATCTAATAAAATTTTTTTGAAAAAGTTGCTAAAAATTTTGAAAATTGGTATTTTCCTACAAAAATTTCAAAAATACTCTTTCGACCGTCCACACCCCACACTTAAAACCGTACAACGTCCCCGTTGTACAAAAATTATTTTTAGAACAAGGGAGAAAGAGTTACCCCTTTTTGAAACGGCGAATTGCTCGATTGTCGTGATCATACAGTAACAGGGTCGATTGTTCACGTCATTCACGATGAAATCCGGGAGTGGGGGCGCAACAGTAAACACGCCGGCATAACACGAGTGTAGGGGTATGGTGACCCCACACTTGCGTTATGCAACTCCATCAGTTGGTACAGAAATCATGGTTTGGCTAGATACTCTTCACACTAACAAAACACATTAAAAATATAAAAGTTGCAAAATACAAAAGAAGATTACACATTGCGAGTTCCTGTCCTTCTTGCTGATTCCCCGTTTCCGCGACGCCGGAGTGTCAAGGCCGCGACGCGTAAATGCTATGAGATCCAGTGTCCATCGACCAAAGCTGAAAGTCCGCGGCGCCAAATGAAGATGTCCGCGTCGCGAGTATGCGCAAAAAGCCCCTGTGCATCGGGTCTCTCCTCGACCCGCGTCGCGGTTTGATGGTGTTGGCGGCGCGTGCATTGTTTTGTTTTTCCGTTCGAATCCCTCATGGTCACCCCACACTTGGGTCATACCGTATCGCACTCAACAATGATTATCTTCAATGATATTTTGACCAAGAATAAAAATGGAAATAAAAATAAAAATAAAAATAAAAGAAAATACTTATCGAAAAGCGGGTTGCCTCCCGAAAACGCTTCTTTGTCGGTCTTTTAGCTGGACCGTCATCCAATGGCTACGGTGGATCGTACACCATTTGACTCTGCTGAATTTCAGTCACCACCGTCCCTTCGTTGATTCCATACTCCGATTTCCCCGGGTCGAATGGTTTACCGGTTCCTCTGCTGCTGCCCGGTTTCCGTTTCCTGATTATTCCGCGTGAATGCTTAGAAGTAGCTTTAAACCTCCAAGCTCGGTCCTTCCTACGGTGTCTTTTCAACATCATCGGCTTAACATGGAGTGTGCCTAGTGCCTCTCCCAGTAATTGTTTTGCAGATTTCATTTTACTTGCATCGCGTGTGCTATCTTCAGTTTGCAATTTTGGCTTGCAGTACCAATAAAAATTTTCCAATCGAATGGAATCGGAAGGCAACATATCGGGATGCTTCCATATGTCCTCATCGATGGTATGCCTAACCGTCTCATAGGATTGTTAGTTATTAGCTAGTTTATGATGTGCTTGGTTTTGCTAGTTTGAATGCCTTCAATTGCTCCTGATTCAGAGATGTACTTCTGAGTTCAGAAAGTAACTAGGTCATTTGGACATAGCTAAGCTTGGCTTGGGTGTTGAATATTGCTTTGAGGTAGAGAGATAGAAATTAGTTCCTCCGACTATAGCCGTGACACTATCAGTTGGTAATCTCTCATCTAGGCTAACCACGTAGCTCCTGTGGATCGACCCTGACTCCACTATACTAGTGAATATTAGGTTATTTCTTATTTTTGACCGCATGACGATTTTTGTACCTGTGGGGTGTTTGACAACGCCTAGTGATATCAAGTATTTTAGGCGTTGTTGAGCCCTGTTCTTGGTCAAATTATATCAAATATGCATGGGTATTCTCACTTTTCGTGTCAGGACTTGTCTGGAGAAAAAGAACAGAAACAGGGACTAAAAGTGTATAAAAAGGAAAAAGCATGGAAAGAATGAAAAATCAAGAGAAGACGTACGTGCGCCGCGGATTTATCTCCTGCGCGACGCGGATGTAAGGCGGTGGAACACATTTGAATGACGAAAAAACGGGGAACGGATAAGTACGCGCGCTGCGGATTTCACATTTGCGCGGCGCGGTCACGGGAAATTTGCAACTATAAATAGAGGCATTTCCAGCCGAAAACCCTAGCAAAGACCTGGTGTAAACATCGACCTAGAAGCTCTTTGACTCGAGGATTCCATTTCAGAAGCTGTAATTTGGTATTTTCATGTTTTAGATTTTATTTCATTTTAGTTAAACATTTGTAAGCTTTGAGTAGAATCTTTGGGTGTGACAACCATTGAATTCTAGCTTAAGGTTCTGTTTTTTAGTAGTTTTGGTTACTGATTTGATGTTTGGATATTGGTTTGAGCGAATGAAATCATTCGGTTACCATAAATATTGATTTTTCGGTATTTCGGATGCTTGTTGGAGTTTTGATTGTTTGATTGTGATTGGATTTTGTTTGTGGTTTGGTTAGGACGGTTTTCCCTTGCTGAAAACAATAGCTAACTTAGTTATATTGAGCATTAAATCTTGGCTATTAACCGTCCCATAGGATTGTTAGTTATTAGCTAGTTTATGCTGTGCTTGGTTTTGCTAGTTTGAATTTTCACTCATCCCGCAATCGCTAGTGTGTGTGTTAGGTTTTCTCTTATTTTTGACCGCACGACGACCTTCTTGTGAAATTTCATTAGGTCGAGATAACGGCGCCTTAAAAACTGACGAATTTCAGTTACCACCGGTCCATTCTTGTATTTTTAGGACACTTAAAAACTCTCTTGCTTGGGGACAAGCAAGGCACAAGTGTGGGGTGTTTGACAACGCCTAGTGATATCAAGTATTTTAGGCGTTGTTGAGCCCTGTTCTTGGTCAAATTATATCAAATATGCATGGGTATTCTCACTTTTCGTGTCAGGACTTGTCTGGAGAAAAAGAACAGAAACAGGGACTAAAAGTGTACAAAAAGGAAAAGGCATGGAAAGAATGAAAAATCAAGAGAAGACGTACGCGCGCCGCGGATTTATCTCCTGCGCGACGCGGATGTAAGGCGGTGGAACACATTTGAATGACGAAAAAACGGGGAACGGATAAGTACGCGCGCCGCGGATTTCACATTTGCGCGGCGCGGTCACGGGAAATTTGCAACTATAAATAGAGGCATTTCCAGCCGAAAACCCTAGCAAAGACCTGGTGTAAACATCGACCTAGAAGCTCTTTGACTCGAGGATTCCATTTCAGAAGCTGTAATTTGGTATTTTCATGTTTTAGATTTTATTTCATTTTAGTTAAACATTTGTAAGCTTTGAGTTGAATCTTTGGGTGTGACAACCATTGAATTCTAGCTTAAGGTTCTGTTTTTTAGTAGTTTTGGTTACTGATTTGATGTTTGGATATTGGTTTGAGCGAATGAAATCATTCGGTTACCATAAATATTGATTTTTCGGTATTTCGGATGCTTGTTGGAGTTTTGATTGTTTGATTGTGATTGGATTTTGTTTGTGGTTTGGTTAGGACGGTTTTCCCTTGCTGAAAACAATAGCTAACTTAGTTATATTGAGCATTAAATCTTGGCTATTAACCGTCCCATAGGATTGTTAGTTATTAGCTAGTTTATGCTGTGCTTGGTTTTGCTAGTTTGAATTTTCACTCATCCCGCAATCGCTAGTGTGTATGTTAGGTTTTCTCTTATTTTTGACCGCACGACGACCTTCTTGTGAAATTTCATTAGGTCGAGATAACGGCGCCTTAAAAACTGACGAATTTCAGTTACCACCGGTCCATTCTTGTATTTTTAGGACACTTAAAAACTCTCTTGCTTGGGGACAAGCAAGGCACAAGTGTGGGGTGTTTGACAACGCCTAGTGATATCAAGTATTTTAGGCGTTGTTGAGCCCTGTTCTTGGTCAAATTATATCAAATATGTATGGGTATTCTCACTTTTCGTGTCAGGACTTGTCTGGAGAAAAAGAACAGAAACAGGGACTAAAAGTGTACAAAAAGGAAAAGGCATGGAAAGAATGAAAAATCAAGTGAAGACGTACGCGCGCCGCGGATTTATCTCCTGCGCGACGCGGATGTAAGGCGGTGGAACATATTTGAATGACGAAAAAACGGGGAACGGATAAGTACGCGCGCCGCGGATTTCACATTTGCGCGGCGCGGTCACGGGAAATTTGCAACTATAAATAGAGGCATTTCCAGCCGAAAACCCTAGCAAAGACCTGGTGTAAACATCGACCTAGAAGCTCTTTGACTCGAGGATTGTTAGTTATTAGCTAGTTTATGTTGTGCTTGGTTTTGCTAGTTTGAATGCCTTCAATTGCTCCTGATTCAGAGTTGTACTTCTGAGTTCAGAAAGTAACTAGGTCATTTGGACATAGCTAAGCTTGGCTTGGGTGTTGAATATTGCTTTGAGGTAGAAAGATAGAAATTAGTTCCTCCGACTATAGCCGTGACACTATCAGTTGGTAATCTCTCATCTAGGCTAACCACGTAGCTCCTGTGGATCGACCCTGACTCCACTATACTAGTGAATGTTAGGTTATTTCTTATTTTTGACCGCATGACGACCTCTGCGTGCACGTCACTGACCCTCAATCCGCGTGACTCTGGCATCCAATCGGCGGAGGGCTGATGGATCGACCTGCTCCGTCTGTGGCTGTGCCGGCTCTGGTCTCCGGCGTCTCCTGCCAGGCTGGGCGTATGCAGGCTGGGGTGCCTGAGGAGGCTCGATCGGGGCCCCGATGTACTGCCCTGGTCGCTGCTGCTCAATGAGCAACATCCACTCCAAAGTGCGTGCTGCAGTGCGCGATGGAGGCAGAGCAGTCAAAGAGGCAGCTACTGGGGCAGTAAGGATGCCATACGAACGGGCCAGGCGGGTAATGAAATACCCCCTGGCTAATGGGCTGCTGGAAGAGGCTCCGGTAGAGTGAGTGGAGAGAGCGGTCGCGAGGGCGAAGGGAAGATGGAGGAATCGGGATGGGTGAAGGAGAAACCACAAAAATGTCATATCGTCCCCAGACACCTTCTCGCCTCCCTCCCGCTGCATGATGGAGGTGGAGACGATCCGGTGCATGAGGCGATGGAGTGGATCGCGTAGGTGGCTCTCCCTCGAGGTCCCCGCCTCGTACCTAACGTTGGACAGTGGTGCCCAAACCTCCATGTTGGGAGGGCGCTTCGGCTCCCCCTGAATGCACGACCCAAAGAACCGGGTGAAGAAACGATGCTGGAGGTCCTCTGGAGTGTAGATGCCTGCGCGCCTCCCGAAGTCTCGGAGGTCGCACTCCCGGTGCACACCTCCCAAGCGAAAACGTACCAGCCTGGAGCGTGGGTCCCCCGCCCGAGGTGCGAGCTGGACAGTGGATATGAACTCTAGTAGCAGCTCCGTGTAGACCATGTCCTCGTCCGTGGCCATAATCCTATCCCACCCTCGGCAGGTGAACGATGCCTCCTCGTGGGTCCAGGTGCGATGTAAAAACGTCTCGATCGCACCCCAGAGCCCTGCATCCCTCAAGATGTCTCGGTCTATAACCGTCGCCTCGAGAACCCGGCGACTGGTCAATGCATCCCGTCGTGAAATGTACTCCACTGAACTGTCACGCTCTGCTGGGAACTGGAGGAAAGGGTGGTCCAATCTGAACATCATCTGCAAAAGAAAATATAGCAACAAAACAAAAATTTTGCAAAATCAGTCCTCGTCTTCCCAGCCGCACCACGGCGCGGCCCAAGAGCAAGGGCGCGGCGCGGCGTATGGCTGTTTCCAAACCCCGATCCCATTTCTCAATTTAACCTGCTAACACTCAATATAATCACACCACAAGGTTGCCTAAGTGCCGAATAGCTCATCTATGGTCTTCATTTGGCAAAACAAACACCCTATAAGCTAGCATTAGTGATTATAAGTTTTTGAACTTTTTGAATAAAACCCTAAAATTAACTACCTAATAACTAGTTTAAACAGCTAATAAGTAGTTAAAATGGCATACCTTGGCAGTAGAAACACAATAAGCATGAAAAATTGCAAGAAATTTTTGATCACCAGAGCTCCGAGTCGTGTGATTTGAGTTGTGAGTCGCGGCTCACCGTATAGAGGGAAAATCGTCTGATCGTTTCCCGCGGCGCGCATTTCCCTGTTCCGTGGCGCGCGTGTCACCAACTCAACCCCTGCGCATCGGGTTGAGTTCCGACCCCGCATCGCGCAATACAAAAATATGCGGCGCAGTCTTCAAAAATTTTCAAAACTTCTCAGTTGACCCCACACTTATTTCACACCACAAGTAACTGCAAAAGATTGATGTATATTTTTGTATTTTATTTTAAGAAATATATCCTAACTTATGACACGATGGGTTGCCTCCCAACAAGCGCTAAGTTTAACGTCTTCAGCCAGACGTGTTGTCCTTTTACAGCTACGGTGGATCGTATGCCTTCTTCCTTCGCTGATTTTCAGTCACCACTGTCCCTTCGCTGACCCACTGTCCCTCAAACTTTCCTGGGTCGAATGGCTTGCTGATTCTTCTGCTGCTGCACAGTTGCCGTCTCCTGATGATTTCCCGTGAGTGCTTGGAAGTAGCCTTGAACCTCCAAGCTCGGTCCTTCCTTCTATATCTCTTTAAAATCACTGGCTTGATGTGAAGCGCGCCCAATGCCGCTCCCAGTAGTTGTTTTGCAGATTTCATTTTGCCAGTTCACCACGTGCCATTTTCAGTTTGCAATTTTGGCTTGCAATGCCAATAAAGATTTTCCAATCGACTAGGATTGAAAGGCAACATATCAGGATGCTTCCATATGTCCTCATCGATGGTATTGATTACATATAATTTTCCATTCATGAATGGATCATGAGTGGTGATAAAATCATGTTTATTGTTTTCAAATATCAATTCGTCGGCATCAACTTCTTGATCATCGTCCAACAGGTGGATCGGGACCAAGAGTGAGTGACTTATTTGATCTGATGGTGGTACAAAGTCACCCATCATCAGATCCTTATTTTCAAATTTTTCAAAATTTTCAAAAATTACAGGGTCGGGGGTAATATTGTCATCTACACCCCCTTCCTCAATAATATCAAAAACTTCAACAATTTCGGGAGTCGTTGGGCTGGGGTCTGTACTGTCACTTACAGCCTCCTCCACAACATCCTCATCAATCAAATTGTCTGGTGATGGTACAGATTCACACATCACCAGATCAACATTTTCAAAAACATCAAAAACATCAAAAGCTGTTGAGTCAAAGGTAGCATTGTCACCTACAACCTCTTCCTCAACAACATTTTCGACCATCTCAGTGGTCTCTTGACTTTCCCACAGTGTATGCCCTTCCATCACATATTCAGGTGATGCAAGTTCACACACATTATTATTGGTATAAAAATCACTTGCCTCTGGTGCTGGCGAAGGTGGTGAACATTTCCAACTTTCCTCTAACCTATCTAAAGAAGCTTGCACTTTTTCAAGAGCTTCAGCCTGGTCCTTCTGCTCGTAGTAGTTGTTATACATGAATACCCAAAGTTGGGCCAAAGTTACAGAATTCTCAGGCTGAGATAACTCCTCGGTCCGCCATCCATTGTCATCGAATGATCCATTGTAGCAATCATTCTCGTAATAGGTGTCGGCTGGATTTTCATAATAATCATACTGATCCGGGTACATGTAATCACCCATCATAAGGATGTACGCATACCAAAAATCAGCAAACTAAAATCAACATCAAAATCAGAAACTAAATCCTACAAATCACCTAATCCAAGCGCACAGCTCCCCGGCAACGGCGCCAAAATTTGACACGCGCAGCGGTCGTCGTGCGGTCAAAAATAAGAGAATTACCTAACACACACTAGTATAGCGGTAGTCAGGGTCGATCCACAGGAGCTTCGTGGTTAGACTAGATGAGAGATTACCAACTAATAGTGTCACAGCTATAGTCGGAGGATTTGGTTTCTATTTTCCTATCACTAGCAAATGAGACAATGCTCAAATACTCAAGCCAAGCTAAGCTATGTCCAAATGTCCTAGTCACTTTCTGAAATCAGAAGTACATCTCTGACTCAGAAGCAATCAAGGGCATCCACACTAACCAAACCAAGCAAAGCATAAACTACCACTAGTTAAGTCCTATGGAACATTTACTAGCCAAGGTTTAATGCTTACCAAATAACCTAATTAGCTACTGATTTCAGCTAAGAAAAACAGTCCTAACAAGGTCCAAAACAATATCCAAAAACACAATCAAACAATCAATCAAACACAAATACTCAAAACACCGAAAAGCTAAGATTAAAAGTAACCAAATGCTTTTCATTCACCACACTGAATTTCAATCACAAAACAGTAACCAAAATGTTTCTAAAACAGAAACCTAAATGCTCAAAGTCAGTGGTTGTCACTCCCAAAGACTTTAGCTACAAAACTACTTTCTACCAAAATGAAATTGAAGTCAAAAACATAAAATACCAATTATGAGCTTGCTGAAATGGAATCCTGGAGTCAAAGAGCTTCTAGGTCGATCTTACACCCGGTTCTTTGCTAGGGTTTTCGGCTGGAAATGCATCTATTTATACTTGCAAATTTCCCGCAACCGCGCCGCGCAGAAGTGAAATCCGCGGCGCGCGTACTTATCTTTCCCCGTTTCTTCGAAATTTAAATGTGTTCCACCGCCTTAAGCCCGCGTCGCGCAATTCTCAAATCCGCGGCGCGCGCACGACTTCTCTTGATTTTCCATTCTTTCCATCTTTTTTCCTTTTGTACACCTTTAGTCCCTGTTTTTACTCTTTTTCTCCAGACAAGTCCTGGCACGAAAAGTGAGAATACCCAGACATATTTGATATAATTTTATCAAGAACAGGGCTCAACAACGCCTAAAATACTTGATATCACTAGGCGTTGTCAGTACTGCCCCGGCAATTGCATCTGATGTGGTCAGTGACACGGATGTTGGAAACCTGCAACATCCCTTATTTTGTCGCTGACTTTTTCAAGCAAATTACTGATGCACCGATGACAATAACCGCATTTGGGGGAGGCCACTTCGTCACCAGACTGGCAGAGTCATATGGACTGATCTCCGAGCACACTACTGACGGGTTGGAGGTTATCCCTCCAATCATCTTTTGCCCGCCTGTGACCACCTTGCGGGAGGTGATATACGTGGACGATGGAGTCCTGTCCGTTGACCGTATGCCCTTCCCGGCACTCCGGTCTGAACCGACTACCTCTCGGAAGTGGTAAAGAGCAGCTACCGGTTTACCCCGCAGTCTATCCCCTGCTACGATGCAATCCTGCTTCCTTGCGGACGAGGTGAAGGCACTAAAGGAAACAATGGAAACACACATGCGGGAACACCAGATCCAGTCATATGCAGCACATGAGGTGGATAAAAGAACAGAGAATACACAGAAGCAACTCCTCTGGCTAGCTGATTGCATGATTGCATTAATGGCAAAGAATAAGTGTGTTCCACCAAGACCCCAGCCGACGATTAGGGAAGAAGAAGAGGAGCCAATGGAAGAGGATCTGGAAGAAGAAGATGATTATGATGATACCGCTCACAGTTGAAGGAATTGGATGTAATTAATTTGCATTTTTAGTACATTTTTGATTTGCACTTTATTAGGTTTAGTTGAAAAGATTTGTTTTTAGGTAATTGTTAGGTGAATAAGCCTCTTAAAGGCAGTGGATAGTAATAATAAACCAATAGATTTCTTTGTGTTGAATTGCTAATGTGAGATATTGAAGTTAGAGTAATCTGCTGAAATTACCGCGCCGCAGCATCAATATACCATGCGACGCGGTCTTTTCTCATCTGACATTGTTTTCATCTCACGTAATTACCGCGACGCATGTCCTTCAATCACGCGCTGCGGTCATCCGCAACACATACATTTTTTTGCTTATTGTACATGTCTATCTTTTTGTCTGTTTATATTTTATTTGTTATGATTGATTTTGATGTTTTGTTGAGTCATACATGATATACCAAAATGGGAAAGAGTTGTCTCAGACAAGTGTGGGGTCACCGTGCCCCCTCCACTTGTCTTGACCACCGGCGTGTTCACTGTTGTGCCACAACTCCAGAATGCGAAATCAAGAATTCTGTTTGTTCGAATTTGTACCTGTGATACCGAGTACCAACCAAGCAGTCTACCGTCCAAAAGGGTAACTCTTTCTCCCTTGTTCTAAATATTATTTTTATGTACAACGGGGACGTTGTACGATTTTAAGTGTGGGGTGTGGACGGTCGAAAGAGTAGTTTTTAAAATTTTTGCAGAAAATACCAATTTTAAAAATTTTTAGCAACTTTTTCAAAATTTTTACTAAATTGTAATTTTGAAACGAATGGTTTGTGATTGTGATAGCACTGGTATTTTTCAAGAGATACTATTTATTTGTGATCATGCTATTAGTTAGTCAAACAAGTTGAGTTTTAGGAGTTAGACGATTGGAATGTTTTAGGATTGGAATTTAGGAAGGAAATGTCAATCTGTGGCCTTTGTTGTTCGAGCCAGTAGATCCGAAAAGGGTGGCCCCGAATAGGCATTTATGCACCTTACCACGTAAGATCGTCCGGTCTGGGATGGTATTTTCGAAAGCTCGTTACACGGACAACATCGAAAGTCATGGACAATTCCTTAATCGCCTTTAGAATCTGAATGAGTAAGTACACTTTATTGTGGACAGAAAGTTTGTAATCAAGGATTCTCTAGAAAGCCATGAATTCCAAAGAACACTCTGATTAGGTTCTCGCGAACTATTTCACTCTAACTCTTGGGGCAATAAGCTTTGAAACTAAACACAATCAAAAATTGTTCGAGTCTTAGTTAGAATTTATTAAAAACTCTGTTGCTTGGGACAAGCAAGGCACTAGTGTAGGGTGTTTGACAACGCCTAGTGATATTACATATTTTAGTCGTTGTTGAGCCCTATTCTTAGTGAAATTATATCATATATCTCGTGGTATTCTCACTTTTCGTGCCAGTACTTGTTTGGAAGAAAATAATGAAAACAGGGACCAAAAGCGTGCAAATTGGAGAAAGTTTGGAAAAGAAGATAAAATCAGGAAAACACGTACGTGCGCCGCGGAATCAAGAATGAGCGGCGCGGCTGCGGGAAATTTCAACTATAAATAGAGGCATTTACAGCTGAAACCCTAAGCAAAACCCTGGTGGAAAATCGACCGTAGAGGCTCTTTGACTCAAAGAATTCGTTTTCAGCAACTACCTTTTGGCATTTCAGGTTTTTATGTTTAATTTCTTTTAGTTTAATAGTTAGCATTAGTGGCTAGGGTCTTTGGGAGTGACAACCACTGACCTTGAGCATTTTAGTTACTGTTTTTGGATCTTTGTTACTGTATTGGATGATTGGAATTCAGTTTGAGTTTATAATAATCATTTGGTTACAAGTAACATTGGTTTTTCGGTGTTTGATGCTTGTGTTGGTTTTTGAATGCTTAGATTGTGTTTCTTTGTGTTTGGATGCTTGAATGACCTTGATTGGACTGACTTCCCTTGCTGATTTCAGTAGCCAACTAGGTTAGCTCTTAGGTTTGAACTTTAAGCCAGTGACTGTCTCATTGGACCTTATTTATTGGTTCAGTTCATACATTGATTTGGTTTATGTTTGAATTGTTGAATGCCTTTGTTTATTTCTGAATTAGAGATGCACTTCTGATTTCATAAAGTAACTAGGTTTGGGTTAAAGCTTAGCTTAGTCTATGATTGTTTTGGAATTGTTTAGTTTAGAGTTCATGATTTTTAGTGACAAGGGTTTGGAAACTAAAGTCCTCCGACTATAGCGTGACACTATAGTTGGTAATCTGTCATCTGTTCTGACCACGTAGCTCCTACGGATCGATCCTGACTACCACTGTGCTAGTGTGTGTGTTAGGTTTTTTATTTTTTGACCGCACGACGACCTAGGCATGTCATTCTCGACCCTTGTTGTAACTTCAAAAACTCTTCTTCTATTCCCTTCATAGCATTATTGGAACAGTAGTATTCAGTGAACTTCAACTTGAATTGTTCCCAGCTCAATGTATACGCCAAGCTCTCTCCTATCTCCATACACGTATTCTCCCACCAGAACTGTGCATCCTCCTTTAACAAGTTTGTTGCAAACTCAACTTTATCCGCCTCGTCGCATTTACTGGTGCGGAACATCTTTTCAACATGTGTTAACCAATTCTTGGCTGCTATGGGATCATCCTTCCCATAGAAATCGTATGGTTTGCACTTTTGAAAAACATCGTAAGTGCACTTTCTCGTTTTCTCGGATATTCCAGCTCTACCTGCTTCAGTAAAGACCTCTTCACGACCCTCTCTCTACTCAGGTTGGACCGGGGTTGGTCCCGAAGTACCTCCAGTTGTAGCCCCTGCTTGAGGCTTCTAGTAAGTTGGTAATATATCCTTGATCGCTTTTGCTACTTCAGTTGCAATCATCGCCTGCATATTACTCTGTATCTCGGGAGGTCGCTCTTCCTCGGGTTGACGCTCTTTACCCGAATCTCGGGATCCCGATTTATCTCTTGGTGGATCACCTCGCTCTTTTTCTTTTCCAGTGCTCATTTCAACTGAAAATAAAATCAACTCATTTAGTAATCGCCACCATAATACTCAATATGGTGTATAATCAACTCAATTTGTATATCACCATAATACTCAGTATGGTGTATAATCAACTCAATTTGTATATCACCATAATACTCAGTATGGTGTATAATCAACTCAATTTGTATATCACTATAATACTCAGTATGGTGTATAATCAACTCAATTTGTGATACACCGCGGAGGATAGCTACTTGGGACTCTTTGTGACTTCTCTATCTCATTGGTTTAAGTCTAAACCCATCTCAAGGTTTAGTTCCCTTAAACTACAGCTCTGATACCAACTTGTAACGCCCGGTTTCTCATAAATGAATTACACATTAATTTTCTCACATTAGAACAACATTAAAGGGTGTAACTCAAATTAAGAAACGAGTAATACAAAGTTGTTACCAAAAACATAGTTTAAGTCCTAAACTATTTACATTAGTATTTACAACTATCATTCAAAAACCGGGTCACATTACATATTTCAAAACAACAAACTAATCCAAGTCCAAGTCCAGCTATCCCTCTGAGACACGCTTCCCCCGATCACCACAACCAAAACCTAACACAAACAACAATAACAAACAATTTATGAGCTATGAAAGCTCAATGAGTAATTTAAGGTTAATTGGTTTGTATCATCTATTATCTCATTTTAATCAAGCTCAACGGACTATCTCAGTCCCGAGTATGATGTACACACTATAACTCTTTATTCCATATACTCAATATTTGGTTATACTCAACCAAATCAAAATATAGCCTACTTCTTATCTATAAACAATATCATAATAAGGCATAATCATCTAATAAATAACTACTCACCTGAGGTTGAGTCGATATGTGAAACCCCGAACCTCGTGTGTGTTCCTGTCTAGCTTTAGCTGTAACACAATAACTCAAACTCAATACTCAATTTCAAGAACAATCTCAATCACACTCAAAATTCATAACAATCAAGGATTTGGAATCATAGAGGAGAGTTACAATCAAAAGATAGTAATACTACCCTAGTTGTAGCTTCCAATTTCACCATTTTGACTCATACAAGCTCATAAACACAACAATAAGCATATCTCTAGCTCGGGTCTATGATTAGAACCCTTTTTATACCTACAATTCCAACAATCATACTCTAACACCAACTAATTTCAGATGGTTCATCAAACCACACAAAATTACCTCAAATCAAGCAACTCAACCATTAAAATGAAACCAAAATTGAAAAGGATTACCTTTTAACCGCAAAGTATCAAACCCTAGCTTAAACTCTTGAATTACAAGCCTCAATTTCGAGTTTAGAGGTTAGAGATTTATTTTATAGGGTTTTAGAGAGGTTTTGGTCGAGGTGTTTATTTCCCAAATTGAAAGAAAATCAGTTTAAGTTACACGGCCCGTGTAACATACAGTATACATTTGAGCTTTAGTCTGCAGGCTTACACGACCCGTGTTATACTTACACGACCCGTGTAAGTCATGGATAACTTTAGACATGGGTTTGTCATGCACAGCACGACCCGTGTCAACAAGACACGGCCCGTGTAACTCACGGTATGCTGAAAACAATCACAAGGGACTCGTACACGACCCGTGTAACTCCAACACGACCCGTGTAACCTCTTTTTAGCATTTTCAACCTCAAACTTCTTCCAAATGGAATTCTAACTACCCGAACTCATGCAACAATCTAACTAATCCTAATTACACAAAAATTAACTCAAAATCTCTCAAATTTAATAACACGGTATTACACAATGTCATATCGAGACACCATTTGAAGATGACTCGTCGGTTGCATCAAAAGATGCATGTCGATTGCCCGTTGTGGTTCGGTGAAAGTAGTACCAACAATGGGTTAAAGGAAGATTGAAGGTAAAACGTATATGACATCATCAGATAATGGAATTGTAATGGCGAAAAAATGGGATGTTCCACAGAGGCGAATTTAATAAGTGCCAAGGTGGGTCCTAGGACCCACCTAAATTTTCAAATATATTTAGATATCATATAGGAAAATTTTTAGGACCTATCTTGAAAAATATTTGGGACCTACATTTGAAGATGTTCCACAACGACGAAACAAGGAAACAAATTTCTATATAGCTTCTTATATAGATAAAGTGACTTGGTTTATTTAGTCATTAGTTGTTAAGAAAAAAAAATGGTGTACAACCAATTCAGAATTGATTTACAAACCTTGACTCAACTAGCCTTGTTAGTAATATTGAGCTCAAGTTTGAGTTCAAACAATTATATTTTTTGAAAACCAGTTTAACCTCTCAGTTTTAACCCGTTTTTATCTAAAACAGACGAGTTTTTCCAGTTTAATTGCAGTCAGTTTTTTAAAGTTTGTGTATTGATGATCAGTCCTGTTTTTTAATGTATTTGACCCGATCCGCCACTTGTTGACTCTTTCATTTTTCTCGTTTTACTTATAGTTAGGGAACCACGTGGTTTTATGTTCTAGATTCGCCACTGATGTTCCATTTGCGGGATATAGGGTTGCGGCGACGATTCGGTGCACGAGAATATGTTTTTCGTGGCCTTCGATTTATTTGAGACGATTTCTTGGTTGATGATATTTTGAAAAAATATTAGGGTAAAGTTTGAGAATGTTTGTGGTATAAATATATATTTATTGTTAAAATCATTTAGTAATTTTTTTTATAAACCTAACGGCTATATGGTCGTTTGATAACATTCCGTACGCGACTGAACTTATCATATGCAGGTTTGATTTTGTGGGGTCACTGCAAGGGGGGGGGGGGTTTTCCGCGAAGGAGATGCCTTCTCGCACCTTTCCCCTTCATCACACCGCATGGTCTAAATATAAGTAATGCTTTTTAATTATGACTAATTAGGTAGCTTAAAAGCCTATAAAATCACAATAGCGTTTTTTAGATTTTGTTTTGTTTATTAGATTTCTCAAGGCCAAAAGCCATGTAACACAATTTCCTAAATGAAATAGCAAATAATATGTATATGGCAAATAATGTGTAGTAGGTTTTTAACCCTTAGATTTAAATGATATATGACCATTAATAATAAGAGATATTGTGTATTAAAAAATCCTTAATTATTTTAGATAAATCATGGACATATAAAAGGGTATTTTATATGAAGAGTGATTATCACGTTCAAGTTATATAAGGTATTGTTTCACATTCTTTGCAATAACCTTAAACTGATTACCTAGAATCTTGGGGCGGGAATTTGAAAACAATCTGAAAATTTACCACCTGAATCAGTAGAGTTACATAGTAACGAAATCATTCTGATAATCTTTGTAAAGAAATTTGAAACTATACAAAAAAAAATGGAGGGAAGACGATCAAGTTCCAGACTTTGAGAAAATATTCAATTGAAGTTCAAGAATACTGTTGAGGATCCACTGAAAATAGAGGTTGATGACGATTTCGAAGTTGCAGATTTGTTTTATTTATACGTCTTCAAGTATTGTTCTTGAATTAGGGTTTTTGTTCATAAAATTTGAAAGTATTTTTTTACGATTTGCATCAAGGTTTTGAATTGTAATAATGTTTGTTAAAAATTGAAACTTTTGGCTTTTGTAGTATATATCCAAAAAATTTGAAAATGTATTCTTTGTAGTGTTGCTTGAAATATATGTGTAATTGATCAATTCTGTTGAACAAGTTATTGATTTTGAATTAAATTTCTGATCTATACTAGTGTATTGGTGTTCTTAACTGTAGTTAGTCACTTAGCTTACCATAGTTAGTTAGATTAGTTAATGTTCAGTTAAATTAACTGATTCTGTTACATTAGTTGTTGTAGTCTTTTATCTCTTGGTTTTAGCTTTGTATATATACGTTGTAATATGGATTGAAGGAATGAGAAGAATATTCATTTTACACCTTTCATTTCTACTCTGATAATATGGTATCAGAGCTTGCTTCCGCAAACTCATTCATGGCGTTACTCATCTAAACGTCTTCCATCATTTTTTACTCCTTTTGTTCTTCTTCATTTCTTGTCTCCCTATTTTTCATTGTTTCCTTTTCTGTCTGCTTCATGGCTCAACCTCTAAATCTGAATGAAAATGGAGGTACTAACAATGGTGGATCATCCGATGATCCATATTTCCTTCACCACTCAGACAATCCTGGAACGCTTCTTGTTTCGCAAGTTCTTACCGGCGATAACTATGCATCCTGGTCACGATCGATGACTATTGCTCTCTCTGTCAAAAATAAACTTGACTTTATTACTGGTGATATTCCACAACCAAATGCAACTGATCCAAATCGTTTGAAGTCTTGGAATCGCAACAATAACATCGTGATCTCATGGATTCTGAACTCGGTTTCAAAAGAAATTTCAGCATCCGTCATCTATTTGAAGACCGCTACAGCCATGTGGAAGGAACTTAAGGAACGATTTCAACAGAGCAACGGACCTCGCATTTTCCAAATAAAGCGTGATCTAATGAACATTGTGCAAGGCGATGACTCTGTAAGTACTTACTTCACCAAACTCAAAGTTTTATGGGAGGAATTAGCAAATTTCGATACAAACTGCACCTGTGGATTATGTACATGTGGTGGTGCGAAAGAAACAGAGTGTACCATGACTTTTCTAATGGGACTAAATGAGAAATATGCTCAAGTTCGTGGACAGATCCTTCTTATGGATCCTATTCCGTCTGTCAATCGCATTTTCTCATTGATAATTCAAGAAGAAAGGCAGAGAGAGATTAGCAATGTTCCAGTCCAAAATTCACCTGTTGCCTTTAATGTTCAAAGCAACTACAACAATTCGAAGAATCAAACCTCTATGAAGAATCGAAACTCACCTGTTTGTGCTCATTGCAAGAAAATTGGTCACACTATTAACAAATGCTACAAACTCCATGGATTTCCTCCTGGTTATCGTTTTAATCAAAATTCTAATTCAACCAATTCTCGTGTCAATTCAGTTAACACTAATGATCAACCTGAAGCTGTAGCTGAGTCAATTGATCCTGTTACCAATCTCACAAATGCACAGTGTCAACAATTGATTGCTGTTCTTACGGGCCAATTGGCGTCTACAAACTCTGTGACTACTGTAAACGATAAAGGTAAACACTATGTTCTTACACTTTCATCAGGTACTTATAAATCCAACATTTGGATTTTAGACACTGGTGCAACTCGTCATATATGCAATAATAAGGGCATATTCACTGATTTAAAGAGTGTTATAGGAACACGAGTTCGATTACCTAATCATATGCTGATACAAGTTCAGTGGAAGGGTAACATTCGTATTAATGATCATATTACTCTTGAGGACGTTTTGTTTGTTCCTCAGTTTGAATTAAATCTAATATCGGTTTCGCAATTAGCTTCTAAAGGGACAATTAAGGCTTTATTTTACAATAATCGTGCCATTATTAAGCAGATCTCGACCAAGAAGCAGATTGGCACTGCTAGAACTGAGGGGGGACTATATCTGCTTCAAGATGTCCATACAGATCAAGTAAAAGTTCATGCGGTTGTTTCAGTTCATCAATGGCATAGAAGGTTTGGGCACCCTGCATTCGAGAAGCTCAAGCATCTTAATAATAGTCTACATTTGAATAATACAGTTGATAAACATGTTTGTTCTGTTTGTCCCCTTGCTAAACAGAAACGATTGTCTATTGTTTCTTCAAATCATGTAGCTAATGCACCATTTGAGTTGATACACTGTGATATCTGGGGACCTTATGCTATACCAGATTCTAAAGGCAACCGATATTTTGTTACCATAGTAGATGATTGCACGCGATTTACTTGGATTTACTTAGTAAAACACAAGTCTGAGGTTCAGGTCATTATACCAAGGTTCTTTACCATGGTTGAAACTCAATTTGATTCCAAAATCAAGCAATTTCGTTCTGACAATGCAAAAGAATTGGCATTTACAGAATTTTTTCACTCTAAAGGAGTTATCCATCAATTTTCATGTGTAGAAAGGCCTGAGCAAAATTCAGTTGTAGAAAGGAAACATCAACACATTCTCAATGTTGCTAGAGCTTTGTTTATCCAATCTAGCATCCCAAATACATATTGGTCTGAATGCATTACGTGTGCTATATTTCTCATCAATCGAACACCCTCAAAAACTTTGAAGAATGTTACTCCTTATGCAAAATTATATAAAGTGGAACCTGATTACTCTCACTTTAGAACTTTTGGATGTTTAGCTTTTGCTTCCACCTTATTGAGCAGTCGAACAAAATTTACACCACGAGCCAAGTGTTGTGTCTTCTTAGGTTATCCAGTGGGAATGAAGGCATATAAGTTGTTGGATCTTGAAACAAGAGAAATTTTCTACTCTAGGGATGTCGTTTTTCATGAGGATATCTTTCCTTTTCAATACTCTAAATTCAAAACCCAGCTGGATCCTTTTCCTAATTCTGTCCTTCCTCGTACTCTTGCTGATTTGATTCCCAATTCTCTTGATTCACCACCTAATGATCCCATTGATGCATTTCCAGTTGAGCCTAATAATCCACCTCCTTTGCCTTCTAATAATCGTCCCACTAGAACCAAAAGAACTCCTTCTTACTTACAAGATTACCATTGCAGTCTTGCAAATCATCTAAATATTGATTTTGCTAAATCTCCAAAATACCCTTTATCAGATTATCTTTCATACTCCAATTTATCACCCACTTATAAAACCTTTACCCTAGCTATTTCTACTGATTGTGAACCAAAAACATACAATGAAGCTATGCAGACCAAAGAATGGGTTAAGGCTATGAATGATGAATTACGGGCTTTAGAAGCCAATAATACTTGGATCCTTGTTCCTTTACCAAAAGGGAGAAAAGCCCTAGGATCAAAGTGGGTTTTTAAGATAAAACGAAAGTCTGATGGCACTATAGAAAGGCACAAAGCCAGATTAGTTGCTAAGGGCTTTAATCAACAAGAAGGAATCGATTTTTTTGATACATACTCTCCTGTAGCAAAGTTGGTGACTGTTAAATTGCTCTTGGCCCTAGCTGCACAACGAAATTGGCCTTTAATTCAGCTAGACGTTAATAACGCTTTTCTAAATGGTGATTTAGAGGAAGAAGTTTACATGAAGTTACCTCAAGGGTACATTCCTTCGGGATTTGACTCAAACAATTCATCATTGGTGTGTAAATTGCAGAAATCCTTATATGGTCTACGACAAGCATCTCGACAATGGTATTCTAAATTTTCGTCATTCCTCATTTCTCAAGGCTTTACTCAGTCCAAAGCTGATTATTCATTATTTTTCAAAGGAGCGGGTTTATCTTATGTGGCCTTACTTGTGTACGTTGATGATATAGTTTTAACAGGTGCCTCACTTTCTCATATTAATGTCATTAAAGATCAATTAAGTACAGCATTCAAGTTGAAGGATTTGGGTAAACTACAACACTTTCTTGGTTTAGAAATTGCGAGATCATCAGATGGCATTTTCATCTCTCAACGACAATATGTCTTGAACTTACTTGAGGATTCAGGGTTGTTAGCTGCTAAACCAACCCAATATCCTATGGATCCTTCTTGTAAAACCTCAAATTTCGAAGGAGCTTCTTTACCTGATCCAGCTCAATACCGCCGCCTTATTGGTCGGTTGATGTACCTCAATATTACTCGACCTGATATTACCTATGCAGTAAATCGGTTGAGTCAATTTGTCACCAATCCTAAGCTTCCTCATCTTCAAGCAGCTCATCACTTATTGCGATATCTTAAACTGAATCCTGGTCAAGGATTGTTTCTTTCATCCAATCCTTCCTTAAAGATCCGCGCTTTTACTGATTCAGACTGGGCCGGTTGTCCTGATACTCGTCGATCGGTTACTGGTTTGTGTATTTTCCTTGGTGATTCTTTGATATCCTGGAAATCTAAGAAACAAAGCATTGTTTCCCGATCATCTACTGAAGCAGAATACCGTGCTATTGCTGTTGCAACCACTGAGATCATTTGGCTTCATCATCTTTTGAGCAATTTTGGAATTGAATGCAAAGAACCTACCCTAGTCTTTTGTGACAATGAATCTGCAATCAAACTTGCATCTAATCCTACATTTCATGAACGAACAAAGCATATCGAGATTGATTGCCATTTCATTAGAGATCGAATCTTGGATAAAACTATAAAACTCTTACCTATTCGTACAACACATCAACTTGCAGACATTTTTACGAAGCCATTGCCAAGACACAAGCTTTTGCCTATCATGTCCAAGATGGCTTTGAAAAACATTTTTCAAAGCTCATCTTGAGGGGGGATATTGGTGTTCTTAACTGTAGTTAGTCACTTAGCTTACCATAGTTAGTTAGATTAGTTAATGTTCAGTTAAATTAACTGATTCTGTTACATTAGTTGTTGTAGTCTTTTATCTCTTGGTTTTAGCTTTGTATATATACGTTGTAATATGGATTGAAGGAATGAGAAGAATATTCATTTTACACCTTTCATTTCTACTCTGATAATATAGTGTCATAATTTGCTGAAAATGAGTTGTTCATAAAACTACTGCTATTCTATAATATTTTTGAAAGGTTGCGCTTTAATAGGGTTTTTAAACGTATTAATTACTATGTTTTGTGTTTGTAATATCGGTAATATGATGTTAAATTTATGTATTCCTGTAGAATCATTTTATATTGGATTATAGGTTGATAACGTTTTCAAATTGATATATTATTGACATTCTGATAATGATTGAAGTTTAAAAGTATTCTAAAATACCCTTTATACCATATTTAAAGTATTCTAAATGAATCATAACCGATACATTGAAAAAAATTTGGTCCTCTTGTAAGTTAATTATTCTTTAAGAATGAAAGTATTTTAAAAGTATTATGACTATTATCAAACACATGTTGACATATGGATGATGATCATTCTTGAAGAATGATTTTTTCTAACGTACACATTTGAGATATGTTAATTCTTATCATTGAAATATGTTATTCTTTAAGAATGAGATACGAATTAGTAGGGGTTAAATATATGTGTTACATAAGAATATAAAAGCTTTAATAAATGAAGATTTGCTATTTTATAGTTAGAATACTTGTTATATAATTGTGAATGCTTGAATTCTTATCATAATTCGATTGGTTGAACTATTCTTATAACTAGAATGACTATATTTACAATGGTATTTTCAATTTGTATAAGACTGATAGGTTGTGATTATTTGGATGCATAATGTTTCACGTATTTTGTTTTGTAAATTTACATTTACAAAATCAATGGATCCACTAAACAATATTATTTCAAAACCAGAAAAGGAACAACCATTAGTGGTTGAGATAGGCATTGGGACAACTACAAAGAATGGAAACAAAAGTATTTTAAGATCAAGTAAATATCTTAAAGAAGAGAATACATTAGCAAAGGGAAAAAGAAGTAAAATGTAAAAGAAAGTTTGAAAAAATACACTTGATGAAAGAATTGAAGAAGATGTCCCTTTGTAAGGTCCATATACTTTTTGAAAATCTATGCAGTTTTAGCATTTTACTTTCAATTTGTCTCTTATAAGGACCATATACTTTTAGAATTTAACCAAATGGAAATGAAAATTGTGATATGTGTCATTGCTATAATAGCATAACATCAATATCCAAGAGTAGCCAAAAAAACATACAATCAATACAAAATATATAATCATTACCCGAGAAATAAGAATTAAAATTTTAAACTACAAAGTTCAATGTCAAAAAGGAAATACTTTAACCTCTGCAAATGTACAAGTTGCATAGTGTTTATTTCCATCCTAAACCGTGAGGAGCCATTAACAGTAAAATAGCTAATACTCCCTCGATACACCAGAGCTTTAAAGCCATTCATTTTACCTATGATTGGAATGAAGGAATAAATAGAAAAATTAGTAGATAATTACAATTTAGATCAAATATAGAAAATGAAACAAAAAAACTTCATGTTACTCAAGTTCCCACTGGAAAGAATAAAACTTAAACTAGTATGGAAATACACAAATACAATGGATCCAAAAGTCGATGCATTGTTGTACTTTCGTTGGATTTTAGTTATACCACATCAATAAGTATGATGTCAAACTGGTAGATTTATTAGCCTAAGTTTTCTATAAGCGCATAACATTCGGTGATTAATTCATCCAACTGTATGTCATTACATATTGCCCACCAAAACCTTGCCTTGTTTTCAAAATGCAAAATATTGCAAACGGAGATTCATCAAATTGGATTACAGGAAATATCAAGTATTTAGGTTTTTCTATTGTAATCAACGAAATCTAAAGAAACAGTCGCAATTATATTGTTCTACTATAAAACTTTTCCAAAACGGGTAACATTATGTGAATTATGTAGTAAAAAAACAAACAACTTTATATAAGATCAGATATTACCTTGTATCAAGAGGTGTAATATACCCATGTGAGGCAAAGGTCGGGTTATATACCCATGTGGGGCAAAGGTCGGGGGTTCAACTCCTGACTTGAGCAACATGTGGGGGATTTTCCCTAGGCGAAGCCAACAAGGTGAATGAGGGGAAAGGTGCGTGCTTCCGGGCCGCCGGCTAAATGCCGACCTGGTTTACCACGCCCGAATACGCTCCATATAAATTATTGGCCGGTTCCAAAAAAAAAAAATAATAATAATAATAAAATAAAAATTAAAAAATAAAAAATCAAGAGGTGTAATAAATATCTAGAAGATCCTTGTGCTAGATAAAAACCAGAGTCATGTACAAGGTTATTTTCCAGCTCACATCATCTGGAAAATCAAACAACAATAAAGAAACATTAAGCTACTCACTTTGTAACATTCGGATATGACACTTGGGCACTTGGCAATACATATGCATGAGTTACAATTAAGAATCGATAAAAATTTAGAAAATGGATCTTTGATCGAGGGATAGAAAAGAGAACCTGCCAAGTGTTCTCGTGGCTCGACTGAATATTGTTTTGATCATCATAAACTGTTTAAACTTTGCATATTGATTCCTTCTTTAAAGCATTATAAGTCAAAATTAGGTTAGCTCCAACTATAATAAACTCACCCAATTATACAAATGCTACCATCAGACGAAAATTTGGTATTTGCTATTTTCGGTAGATGAATGAGAAATTACCATTACACCTCTTAGTTGAAGCCATCTCCTAGATCCAGATCAAAACCCTCTTCAAAATATATGTTATGAAACTTGGAATACTTCCCTTTAAACATTTCATTTGATGAAAAACCTCAAAAACTCTGCAAGTGGAAAAGAGGGATCAAACATAAAGCAAAACCCATTTGAAATATGAGGAATATTGTGACAGTTTACATGCCACTTAACGGATCTTTAATGAAAAAGTAGGTTACTTGATGAAAAAGTTCATAGTCAGCAATATGGTGATTGTTTGCGAACAAAATTGGGATAACAATGTAACACTCGTGTTTCGACTAGCATTGACCACATATATTTTACGACGTCCACTACTAGAAATGGGGGTATCAAAGACGGATTAGCTAGGGAAATATTTCCGTAGCAAATCAGAGAGGGAATAGAGAGGGATCAGTGAAGGAATTCCTTAGGCGCTAAAAAATTATTTTTTAGACGGATTAGCTAGGGATTTGAGAGAGAATAGAGACGGATCAGCGACAAATAACAGCCCTATCCAATCCGTCGCAGATTTTAGGGCACGTTTTCTATTTCAACGAGGAATTGGAGACGGATGGAATTTTTTTTTTTGGGAAACCTCGCTAAATCCCTCTCTAATATGGCGCAAACTTTTTGATATCTTTTGGTTCCCCCCAATATTTTATACATTGCCCCCAAACAAGCGACATCCCCAGTTCTCTAACGTAGCTCCCAAATCGCCGACATGGAAACATAAACTGACAAGAGGATGAAGTGACGAAGAGGAGTCGTAACATATTCCGTCAAATTAAGGTTTCTTCTGCACACTATATCATTCATTGTCTTCCATAAACACCAAGTAACTCGTAACATATTCACTCCACTTTCCTGTAGAGTCGTACTCGCCATTGATACCATCCACGGACCAAAAAGAGAACTAACCTGCCGTCTCGCCATTGATACCACCGGTCACAGCCTCACGAAATCGACGACATTTACGATTTCTAAGTAAGGTACGTTTCTGCCCCTGTTCAAACCTGAATCCGATTTCGATGAGAAAAGGTTGAAACCGGCCGATTCATCAATAAACTCTGGATTTCTTGTTTCCTTTCCATCTGGAACCTTGAAAGTAAGTCAAGAAGAGCTTGTCTGCCATATAACCTGTTAGTGTATCCCACATTGGTGCGGCACGGTCCTATAAGTTTGTATATATGTTGGAGTCTCCCCTCTCTCCACAAGGGCTCTTTTGGAGAGACACTATTGGGCTCCACATATATTTACATGGTATCAGAGCTCTAGGTTAAAATCCTACTGCTGACCACAACCCGCCGCCGCCGACCTCCACCTCCGGCGACATAGTCGTCGGAGGTGCCTTCAATATTTTTCCCTTTCTTCTTTTTTTCTCATAAATAATAATACAGCCGCCGGCACCAAACCAGAGCTCCGTCATCGGTTTCTTCTACTGCATCGTCTGCTTCGACCCCTATCCTCGGATGACATCTTCTTCTTCGGACATTCTTCGTCGGGAAGCCTCCGATTTGCAGTCGTCTTTCTCTCCTCTGTCATGACTGCAGTCGTCGATCTCACCGAAATTGGCGTCGTCCGCCGCAGCTCGAGCCCTCTCTCTTTGCTCGCTGCTTTTCTCCGGACTCTTCCGCCGTCGGGTCCATGATCACTGTCACGGCTCTCCCTTCTTCTTCAATGGATCCGCCTCTAGCTGCCGCTCCTCCTCTCTTCTTCTCCGACAAGCAGTTATTGTTAGCCGCCATCGTCAGAGCTCTGCCACCGCTGCCGCTGTTTTTCAATTATGTTTTTTTTATGTTTTGTTTATTTTTTTCAGTTTAATCGTCTCCTCCCGATCAAACTGCGGGGGGGTGTTAGTGATTAGGGTTAATACCCATTAGGGTTTAGGTAAGCCCGTTAGGGTTGATCAAGCATTTTATATTCTATCATGGTATCAGAGCCAGTGCCCCGCACCCTGTAACCTCATCGAGCCTACGTCTCTGAGGGGGAGTGTTAGTGTATCCCACATTGGTGCGGCATGGTCCTATAAGTTTGTATATATGTTGGAGTCTCCCCTCTCTCCACAAGGGCTCTTTTGGAGAGACACTATTGGGCTCCATATATATTTACATAACCTACAGATAGAACCGCCACTTTCTGCTTCACGAGTGTTTGACTCTATCCATTGTCTCACAGTCCTCACTCTCTTGCATTCGTTTTCACAAACACCTTGAAGCCTAGAACAGTTGTTCTTATGTACAGATCAGGTTTAAGTAGTTGTAAGCCATAAAATACATTTAATAATTAGTCTTCAATATCAAGATGGTTTCACTTATTGGTTGTACTGTCAATATAAGCAGAAAGTATTTTATCAATACTAGGTTCAGCCACCCAATGAACTCCATCTTGATCACTTGGGAAAACTCTGTATGCTTTTACAGAGCTCTATATATGTTAGCAATATATAAGCAGATATAGCAACGTACTTTCATGTATTTGTTTATTACAAAATTGTTTGTTCTTCCAGTTTTTTTTCTTATCAATCTCTTAAAGATTAACGAATTTGATTTGATGTTGGTAGCAAGAACGATTTGTATATTTATTTAACCAATTTGGGTTTTCTCAACCATTCTCCTTGTTTTGGATAGTGTTTTGATATTCTAGCAATAATTGGACTACCTTTGTGCAATGCTAACATGATTACTCCTTTGTGCTTAAGTAGGTTGTACGGTATCTGCACATTATATGAACTATATTTGGTGCTTGATTATTTGGTTATTTTCTTTTTAACTACCTTTGTGCAATGTTATCATTGTTATTGTTAAACTTGAACCGGTATGTGTTTTACGCCTAATTTCGAAAATGGAACATCAGAAGCAATCCCATGCATTGGGACAAGAATCTAATTTTAGTGTTTAGCAATTTGAGAACTAATTTGATTGATATATTTTCATGATCAAATATTCATATTTTTATAATAAGCTTTGGAGTTACAATAATAAATATATGATTGAGTATCATTGTCAGGTTGCAGAATATTTTTTTAATGCTTGAAGGGGTGTGTATTATCCAAAATAAAAGAAAATGGTTATCTAAATCAATATTACATGTTTGGTACTTTCAAAACTAAAATAAAAATTTTAATTAAAAACTAAAACATATATATATATATATATTTTTAAATTAAAAACTACTAATATATTTTGTTTCAAATAACAATAGTTTTTCTTATTATGAGAAAAACTATTAATGAAACGATGACCAGAAAGATTTACTAAAATGGTCCTTCAACTATAAGTCTATAACCTATTTGCCATAATATTGGACCATCGTAATTTCAAGTTTATACTAAAACGCAATATAAACATTTAGAGATATAATTCATATATCTATAAATGATGTAATTGGTCAGAATTACCACATTAAGATTCAAGAACAAATTTGTATTATATAAAATATTTATATCGCAAATTATATTCTATAAAATGTTTTTTTTTTGTTGCAATTTATCTATGAATAGTCCTTATATCAAATTGTAAGATTCAAAATTTCGCGAAATAATGGTATTTTGAAATAAATTAGTTTACAAGTCTAGCGAAATATGATTTGATTTTATGATATTCATTCAAAATTTCGTGAAATAATGGAATTTTGGTTGACATTTTTTTTATCGGTTTAATTTCATTCTTTTTCTTGTTAGTCATCATAGGTTTATTTTGTTGTGGTATGATCGTGACATTTTTGTATCTGTTTAATTTCATTATTTTTCTCTTACATTTTTTTATTGTGTATCAGATCCCCGGCACCAATTCCATCATTCATCAGTCATGGCTATATAATTCCTAAAGGGTGGCAAGTACGTTAATTCTCCAAGTAGAGACCGACCACGAATATGTGTGTGTGTGTGTTGTGTATGTGTGTGTGTGTGTGTGTATATATATATATATATATATATATATATATATATATATATATATATATATATATATATATATATATATATATATATATATATATATATATACATACATACATACATACATACATACATACATACATACATACATACATACATACATACATACATACATACACACACACACACACCCCTTTTTATTACTGATGATACTTTTATACTCTTTTGTCAAGATTTTCGGATCAAAATTCAGTGATCAGAGACATCACATCTATATTGAAGACAATGTACGGTGGCCCTTGGTCAACATGGAAGAAAGTTGGCAAAGTTGATCGTGATGTAATGTGGCAACATTTCAAGGTTTGTACTTATCAATGTTGTTTGTATTTATTGCATTGCTTTATATAATTTCTCATATTAAAACTTGGTGTGTAAAGAAATAAATAACCGTATGAGTGATCTACGTGTAGGGTTTGTATGAATGGCTAGAGTCTGATCAGGTTGTTCGCAACGTATGGAATCATTGTATGAACAGACGATTTTCTGACACAATGAGAAAAGCACGTGAAGATGCACTAATATGTGCCAAAGCTGCAAATGTGAATGTCCCACCACATGGAGATTTAACTTTTTTGAAGCCGTATTACCCAAATTGGATACGTGAGGAGTATTGGGTAACTTTGATTGATGAAGTATGGAACACCCCCAAATGGAAACGTTTATCACAGTCAGGGAAACAAAACAGAAACAAACTAGAAGATGGCTCCATTTCCAAATATATAGGGGGTTCTATATCTACCCGTCAACATAAGATTAAAATGGTAAAATGTTGCATCTCACCCCAGTTTCACTTTATAGGTTGAAATTAATATTTTTATTTTATAGGAAGCAATTATGAAACGCCTTCCTACTGGAGTTGAAGTTTATGAAAAGTTACACACTAAAAAGTCTACTCAAGAATTCATTACACCAAAGGCTGCAAAAGTTAAGGTATTTTCTTGACATGTTTTTGTAGTTGATTAAAACATTTAACGACCTTATGATTATAAATCCCAACCGGAATAACTTTCTATTTTACTTTTATGTTTTTGTTGTAATAAGAGGCTTATGAAAGTGCTATGGTGACTAAGTTTGGAGACGATACTACTTCACATCCTTGTTGGATAACGAAACTTGGTGTGGTGTTACTGGAGGGGTGAAGAAAGGAAGAGTATTTAAATACAATCAATACACTGTTTTCTTGTAGTGTTTGGATTAGGTTCGGTGTCTGATCCTGCGAGCTTGTTGACTAGAAAATCAAGTACCATAAGAGCACCAGAGGTTTGTTCCTATTAGAACTTCCTTTATAAACTTCTATGTTCTGTTCTTTGGAATAAATGTTATCAATTTCCTACTTCAAACAATTTAAAGTACTATGATGAAATAATTGTTACCAATTCCCTTATTTAACACCATAAACTACAATGACTTAATAAGAAATAAATAGTACATTGCATTAATGAGAAAAACATAGGAACTACAATGTGTTAACAAGACAAAGATTTATAATAGAATGACTTAACGAAACATGGTGTGGTGTTAAATTGCAGGATGTATATGAACGTGTACGAGAGCAAATGCGAGAAGAGATAAACATGAAAGCTGTTGAATTGGAGGCCAAACATCAACAAATGCGTGAAGAACTTGATGCAAAAACTGCTGCATTAGATGCAAAATCTGCTCAATTGGAGGCCCAACAAAAACAAATGAATGAAGACATGCAGAAGATGTATGCTGCAATGCAAAACATCAGAGAATCTTGAGAATTCAGAATCTTATTTTTGAGGTTTTCAACCGGATGATATCATATAGTTTAAAAATATGTAATTTTGTGAATTATGGATTCTGAATACTTGAATTCTGGAATCTAATACTTTTGAATTATGTAACCGGTTGGAAAATTTTATGATTTAGGGTATTTTTGTTTTAAATTATGGAATATGATAGTTGAATCATGTAATCTTTTGATACTTAAATTCTGGAATATGATAATCTTTGAATCATGTAATTTGGAAATAGTGTTTAGAGACGGATTTGCTACGGAAAATTCCGTCGCTAAATGGTCGCTAATTTTCTAATTGAGCCAACGAACGGAATTCTTGCGAGGGACAGTCTGTCGCTAAATCCGTCGCAAACCCAAAAAACTCCGTCGCAAACCGTTGCAGAATCTGTCGCAAACAAAAACCCGTCCGTCGGTAATTCCGTCGCAACCAATTTAGACGGCTTATTTTTTGCTAGGGAGCTGGTCCGTCGCTAGTCCGTCGCAAACGCCGTTTAGAGAGGGATTAGCTAGGGAATTTTCCGTCTCTGATACTCCTGTTTCTTGTAGTGGTTCGTTACGATGCTTAAATATAGATAGGTCGTAATATAATATGGGTTAATGTGATAAAATAACAACGAATAATAAATAAGTTTCTTTTTAGGTCACTTATCTTTTAATTATATTCAATAAGTTACGAAAGTTTTTTCTATAGTTTTCTTACACCATTGAAAGAGATTTGTCTACTATGACATTCAATATAGCATAATTTATTCATTTAGGTCACTTATCCGGATAAATTGGCACTAAATACTATGTTTTTTCCACTGTGACATTCAATATAGGATAATTTATTCATTTAGGTCATTCTGACACCAACACTGTACCCATAATGACATCAAATTTGACAGAATACTCGATATAAATGCACTTTAATGGTTTAATGGCAATATAGAAAAAGTTTAGTGAATTATTGAATACAATTAAAAGATAAGTGACCTAAAAAGCAAATTATGTATTATTGGTTGTCATTTTATGACATTAACCCATAAAATATATATATCTGGTAATATTTTGTGTTTATACATAATTATAAGTAATATTATGCACATGTTTAACCAAATATAACTATATTTATAAAATTAATCAATTACGGTTATGTGTATATACATGACATATTTGAGTTAATATACTATAGTTTCTTTTATATAATAAAAAAATAATAATAAACGTACATAGAATTTGTGAGTGGATTATGAAAATAAGTTAGAATTATATTTAAAGCTCTTGTGCTAAAATTATATTTAGAGCTCTTGTGCTTTAAAGCAACATAAGGTATATATAAAACTTGTGTACGGATGCATGCACGATTTTGGATAAGAATTGAAATATCATATCGTGTTGATCAACCAACAATTGTACATTTTGTTTTGGTGTCAAGATTATAGGATAACTTCAAAATGACTAAGCATTTTATGTACGAAGATAAGATATGGTGTTCTAAATTTATAGTATAAATAAGAGTATCTTGGTTATCTTTATACAACACGATTTAACCAAATATTTTAGAGAAAATGAGAAGAACTGTTGGAAGAATGTAATTTCAGATAATAGTTTTGGATAAGAATTGAAATATCATATCGTGTTGTCGTGTTGATCAACCAACAATTGTACGTTTTATTTTGGTGTCAAGATTATAGGATAACTTCAAACTGACTAAGCATTTTATGTACGAAGATAAATATGGTGGTATAAATTTGTAGTATAAATAAGAGTATCTTGGTTATCTTTATACAACACGATTTAACCAAATATTTTAGATAAAATGAGAAGAACTGTTGGAAGAATGTAATTTCAGATAATAGGTATGATGTTTATATTATGAAGTAGTTATAATTAATAGTTTTTAATCGTTTTTAAACGTTTGGTGATAAATTTAATTGTTTGAGACATATGTGGAAATTAAGGTGTATTTAGGAGTAGGTTATAAATGATTAGATTTGCTGTTCCAAAAAAAAAGTCTATCTTTATAATTACATTAATGTATATTTTTAGATACATCATGTTATCAGTTTAAACGTATTTTGAAATACGTTATTATATAACTAAAATATTATTAACTTATATTTATTTTTTTGTAATTATTTTTATCACGGACCAACGAAATATATGAAATTATTAATAATACGTTATTGTATAGCAAAAATACATTTAGTTATATTATAATATATATTTTTTGGTTGGTAACAATAGCTATATTACAACCGCTGGATTTATGAAACAATTAATAATAATACGTTATAACATATTCTTTTTGATTAATAGTTGTTTTTATATTCGACACACGAGGTATACGAAATAGCTAATAACATGTTATTATACCATGAAATATTGTTGTTTTTATTATAACTTATGATTATGGGTTTGTAATGTTAGATGTTATTTTAACCGTTTAGATCGAGAAGTCGCCATAGGAGCTATTCAGGATGTGACAGATATACTCGTTGTTCTAGGTGAGTCATGTTGTATTTTTTCCAAAACTGTGTGCGCGTTAAAATTATGATTTTTATAAATTGATATATCTTCAAATGATTTGGCATCGGTGACATTATTTTGGCATATATTGTTACTGAAAGAAAGTATTAGTGACAATATATTTATGTTAAATTTTTATTCAATAATACGCATACTTGAAAAGTTTAATACAAACATCTTACAAATGTTTTACTTGAAATAAATGTATTTTCCATTGTATTATATTATTGATTAAAAAGGGATGTAAATTGTTAATCACCTGCTACAAGAAAATATATTGGATGACGTTCGGCACAATGTTGTTATTCTACTGAAGGTTTCGGTCGACACAAATCAGTAGTCTCCATGGGTAGCAACTATTTGGTATTAGAATTGTAGTCATGAGCTATGACTCAGGTGATAGGCATAGAGTATGGAGGTACCACCTACTCCAGGCCTGCACTCCCACTGATCCGGGAGGATGCTGAAATCAGCCCAACAGTCAATGGAACTGCTTTGGCTATTTCATTCATACCGAAAAGCCCGTCGAGGGTTATGGATATTCTAAACAAAAACCCGTCGAGGGTTATGGATTCAAAGGGAAAGGTTGGGTGATCTACTCGCAATAAAACTAAAACAGGAAAACCGGTGATACAAAAATGGATTTTGTTAAACGGCAAGTCATGCCATATTTTTGTATTGCTTAAATTTATATTTGATCATGGATTTGAGATATATATATATATATATATATATATATATATATATATATATATATATATATATATATATATATATATATATATATATATATATATATATATATATATATATATATATTATTTCGTAAACTCATGAGCTCACGAGGCATAAAACCTGACCTTTTTTATAAAAATGACGTGTACCTAGGTTCAGGAACTTTGATGGGGACTAAGAAGGGTAAAGAAAATTCCATAGGAGAGTTGTAGACTTTGTGGAATGAGAATATTTGTTGGAAGATACTCTTATAAGGAAATAAAGTAACGCCAGTGTTTGTAGGCTAGTTTAGTCGGATGTATTTCGCTTCCAACCTATCTTACTCAGAATATGAAATAAAAGGTTTAAAGTTTTTAGAAAATTTGTCTTTCTAGAATTGAGGACGTTATACGGTAGTATCAGAGCCTTAGTTTAAGTGAACTAAGTTTGCCTTAGATAGGATGACTGAGACTTAAACTTGGGATACTCAGGTAGAATGCTATGATGACTTCACTAATTATTAATCTTTTGTGTAACCATATGGAATGGTATCTAGGAAAGTTGAAATGACTTAGCCACCCATGATACCCACCTGGCCATTTTATATGGAAGCAAAAGAGATTGGCGAGAAGTGGTAACATTAATAGTCATTTGTGATTATCGTCTTTACTAGTTGTTTTAACTAACACTTTATTATGCATTTTGTGTGAGGGTTATACTAATTATAGTTATGCTGTATTAAATTATGATAAATGATGATCATCAAGTCTTAGTAACAACAAGAAGCCAAGTAACACAACCCTAAGTCAACAAGTGAAAGATTTCACTTATGGTCTAATACGATGATTGATGAACCTTTATTCTAAAATTTGTATGATCAAAGTCCTTTTGCCATGAGAGTGTCGGACCAAGCTACAAAATATCTGAAATTATCATTCATATAAAAATGTGGAATTCATTGAAAGATCAATCACTAAAGTCGACGATGATATTACCAGTAATGTGTTAAGTCATTATACAAGTAAGTACTTTCTACTTAACATCTTTCTTAAGAGTAAACCATCCAAGTTTACTACTGATAGTAACCTTAAACCTTATAAGGTTTGATTTATTAAAATTGAGTAGACCTTAGAATCAAGTGGATGTAGAGTCCATAAAAAGGTCTTATATGCTACTCAAATGATGAATGGTAAGACCTTTAATTGGTGTGACATTACACGTCAAGTATTAGGTTCAAATCTTGGTACATGTTTAGAGTAAGAAAAGCGAGGAACATTGTTCCTAAAGAATCTAAGGGAAAGCGAGTTTTGAGATATTAAGATAAAAGATCGAACGAAGAGTGAATGACTAAAAACTTTTATTGTGTATCTTGTTTCAATTAAATAAATAAAATTATACTTCAAAGGATGACTATAATAAATGAAAAAGTTAATATAAGGGTTATAAACTTAAAAGAAGCAATCATGGGATGGCAGTGGCTTGAAGATTACTTCCATCAAAGAAAGAAAGATAAAAAAGAACTAGTAGAGCCTCATTGATGAAAGAGTATATTTAGAAAAGAATTCTAAGAATGTGAATGGGTCTGTTTTCATCAAGATTGCCATGAGTGGAAGAAATGTAAAGTAAAAACAAGTGACTATACTAAAGGAAAACTCGTTTTGGTGTCAAGATTGTAGGATAACTTCAAAATCACTAAGCATTTTATGTACGGAGATAATATATGGCCGTCTAAATTTATAGTATAAATAAGAGTATCTTGGTTATCTTTATACAACACAATTTAACCAAATATTTTGGGGGAAATGAGAAGAATTGTTGGAAGAATGTAATTTCGGATAATATAAGGTATGCTGTTTATATTACGAAGTTTTTATAATTAATAGTTTTTAGTCATTTGTATGGTGACAGATTAAAACGTTACTCTATCTTTATAATTACGTTAATGTATATTTTTAGATACGTCATTTTGTCTGTATAAACGTATTTTCAAATACGTTATTATATAACTAAAATATCTTTATTTTTTTGTAATTAATTTTATCACGGACCAACAAAATATATGAAATTATTAGTAAGACGTTATTATATAGCGGAAATACCTTTAGTTATATTATAACGTGTGTTTTTTGGTTGGTAACAATATCTATATAAGAACCGCTGGATTTATGAAACAAGTAATAATACGTTATAACATATCCTTTTTGATTAATAGCTGTTTTTATATTCGATCCACAAGGTATACAAAATAGCTAATAACACATTATTATACCACGTATTGGTGGTTATATTATAGCTTATTATTATGGGTTTGTAACGTTAGACGTTATTTTAACTGTTAAGATCGCGAAGTCACCATAGGAGCTATTCGGGAAGTGACTGATATACTCGTTGTTCCGGTGACTAATGTTGTATTTTCCCAAAACCAGGTGCGTGTTAAAAT
Source organism: Cichorium intybus (assembly GCA_023525715.1). Classification (NCBI taxonomy): domain Eukaryota; kingdom Viridiplantae; phylum Streptophyta; class Magnoliopsida; order Asterales; family Asteraceae; genus Cichorium; species Cichorium intybus. Next base: position 41,207,361 of record CM042016.1, on the reverse strand, counting down.
TATGATTTTTATAAAGTGATGTATCTTCAAAAGATTTGGCATCGATGATATTATTTTGGCATATTTTGTTACTGAATGGAAGTATTTGTGACAATATATTGATGTTGGATTTTTATTCAATAATACACACTTGAAAAGTTTAATACAAACATTTTATAAATGTTTTACTTGAAGTAAATGTATTTTCCATTGTATGCTATTATTAATTAAAAAAGGATATAATTGTTAATCAACTGCTACAAGGAAATATATTGGATGATGTTCGAAAACATGTGGTTATTCTATTGAAGATTTCGGTAGATGCGAATTATTAATCTCCATGGGTAACACCCATTTGATATCATGAATGGTATCAGAGTTGTAGTCACGAGCTATGACCCGGGTGATAGACATAGAGTACGGAGGTAGCACCTACTCCAGGACCGCACTCCCACTGATCCGGGGATGCTCAAATCAGCCCAACGTTCAATGGAACAGCTTTGTGCTATTTCATTCATACTGGAGAGCCCGCCGAGGGTTATGGATGTTCTAAATGGAAACTCGCAGAGGGTTATCGATTCAAAAAAAGGTTGTGTAATCTACTTGCAATAAAACTTAAAAAGGAAAATCGGTGATGGTAAAATTGGTTTTGTTAAACGGTAAGTCATGCCATATTTTTATATTGCTGAAATTTATATTTGATCATGGATTTGATGTATATTATTATTTCGTAAACGTATGAGCTCACCAGGCGTAAAACCTGGCCTTTTTATAAAAATGACGTATACCCAGGTTTGGGAGCTTTTGTGCGAACTAAAAAGGGTAAAGATAAGATTCCATAGGAGAGTTGTAGACTTTCTGGAAGGAGAATTAATATTTGTTGGAAGATATTCTTATAAAGAAATAAAGTAACACCATTGTTTGTAGGCTAGTTTAGCCAGATGTATTTTGCTTCCAAATTTCGTTTACTTAGAAAATGAAATAAAAAGTTTGAAGTTTTTAGAAATCCTATCTTCCAAGAATTGAGGGCATTACAAAAAAAAGTTTCATTCACTAAACTATGAAATACAATAACACATGATATACATTGAGACATGGCAAAATGTTGTTTAGAGATGATTAAGAATATAAATTCAAAATTATGTATTATCTGAATAAAGCTTTTATTGTAAGTAATATATTAAGATGTAAGGAGCATTATCGTATCACTCTAGCTAGATTTTCACTAATCAATGCCATAGAAAGATTTAAAGAAGTCTAAGTTGAAGATTTCAAAGAATAGAATCTAAGAGGTAAGGTAATAAAATTGTTTCAAGAAAGGAATTAAGTGCACAATAGTGGAGACATTCATAAGATATAATTGGAAGACTCACAAAAGTAAAGGTATTACATTCATCCATGAAGCACCAAGATATGTAGGATTTTATGTTATAGTATTGGTGCCATGTGATAAAGTTGTATATGGTTAGGTACGTAGAGAAATGTGTGACAAGTCAATAGGTGAAAGGTAAGCACCGACTATACAGAGTCTCCGATAATTAGACAAACCTATTAGAAATGAGATCATGTCATAATGGATTTTTTGATGATATTTCTAAAGCTACTAAAGGGCTATGATTGAATTTTGGTAATGGTTTATATGTTAGAAAAAAATTGTATAATTCCTAAGAAACTTGGCCGACTGTCAGGTTAGCGAAGTTATATATTGATGAAATTGTATCAAGGAATATATTGCTATTGTCTATTTTATAAAACAGAGATACACGCTTCACCTCGAAGTTCTGGGAAGGCTTATATAGAGAGACGGGGACAAGAGTGAACTTTAAGTACAATTTGTTATCTCTAAACATATGAACAAAGTGAAAGAACAATTCACACTCTTGGGGATATGCTTCGATCCTATGCTATTGATTTTAGCGGAAGCTGAGATATATAATTGCAATTAGTAGAATTCGCCTACAATAATAGTTATTATTTTAGCATTGACATAACACCATTTGAATCACTTTATGAAAGGAATTGTAGAACTCATGTTGCTAGTTAGGGTCTAGAGACAAACAATCACTGAACTTGATATAATGCATTAGAGGAAAGATAAATTCAAGGTCACTTGAGAACGTCAAAAATTTTGCACAATACTAACATAAAGTTACACGGAAAAGAAAAGATTCCTAATCAGCTTTAAGTGGAAGTAAAACTTATGGTCAACGTATCATCTTGGAAAGGAGTAATTAGATTCACGAAGCATGGAAAACTTAGTATCACTTTCATGGACCTTTTTACGTGATAGAAAGGATTAGATCATAAGCATATAAATTATCTCAACCAGTAGAGTTACAATGTACTCATAATACATTTCATGTATATTATCTTCAAAAATGTTTAGTAGAAGACGAAAGGTCATACCTTTATGTGACATCCAAGTTGATGACGAGGTTCGGCATATAGAAGAACTTGTAGCCATATTAGATAGAAACACCAAAACATTGCATAAAAATAGAAGTTTTTGACGTGGGAATCCGAGATTAAAATGTGGCAATGTTACCCTTAATTATATACTTAGCCCGATTTCGAGGACGAATTTTTTTTACGGAGGAGGGAGTTGTAACACTTGTGTTTCGAGTAGCATTGACCATATATATTTTACGACGTTCGTTATGATGCTTAAATATAGATAGATCGTAATATAATACCTATATCCGGTAACATATTGTGTTTATATATAGCTATAAGTAATATTATGCACATGTTTAACCAAATATAACTATATATAAAATTAATCAATTACGATTATATGTGTATACATGACATATTTGAGTTAATATACTATAGTTTCTTTTATATAATAAAAAAATAAAAACGTATATAGAATTTGTGAGTGGATTATGAAAATAAGTTAGAATTATAATTAAAGCTCTTGTGCTAGAATTATATTTAAACTTGTGTACCGATGCACGCATGAGAATGTATTTGGATAAGAATTGAGATATTTACAAGTTGGGCTAGCCCACTTGCCTAACAAGGTGATATACTAACAAGGAGGTCATGGGTTCAAACCTTGACACTAACATAACAAGGAGTAGTTTAGGAGTAGGAGTATGATAGATTTGCCGTTCAAAAAAAAAAATTGAGATATTTAGTCATAGGTTTTGATTAACCAACAACTGTACTTTTTGTTTTGGTGTCAAGATGCATGCATCAGAATGTATTTGGATAAGAATTGAGATATTTAGTCATACGCTTTGATTGACCAAAAATGATTAAGCATTTTATGTACTGAGATAAGATATGGTGGTCCAAATTTATAGTATAAATAAAAATATCTTGGTTATCTTTATACAACACAATTTAACCAAATATTTTAGGGAAAATGAGAAGAATTATTGGAAGAATGCAATTTAGATAATATAAGGTATGATGTTTAAATTATGAAGTTTTTATAATTAATAGTTTTTAGTCGTTTGTATGGTGATAAATTTAAGACGTTACTCTATCTTTATAATTACGTTAATGTATATTTTTAGGTACGTCATTTTGTCAGCTTAAACGTATTTTCAAATACGTTATTATATAACTAAAATATATTTATCTTTTCGTAATTAATTTTATCACGGACCAACGAAATATATGAAATTATTAGTAATACGTTATTATATAGCGGAAATACTTTTAGTTATATTATAACGTGTGTTTTTCGGTTGGTAACAATAGCTATATAAGAACCGTTGGATTTATGAAACAACTAATAATACGTACTAACATATCCTTTTTGATTAATAGCTGTTTTTATATTCGACCCACGAGATATACGAAATAGCTACTAACACGTTATTATACCACGAAATATTGTTGGTTATATTATAACTTATGATTATGGGTTTGTAACGTTAGACGTTATTTTAACCGATTAGATCGCGAAGTTACCATAGGAGTTATTCAGAATTGACAGATATACTCGTTGTTCAGGTGAGTCATGTTGTATTTTCCCAAAACTGTGTGCGTGTTAAAATTATGATTTTTATAAAATGATGTATCTTCAAAAGATTTGGCATCGATGACATTATTTTGGCATATTTTGTTACTGAAAAAAAAGTATTTGTGAGAATATATTGATGTTTGATTTTTATTCAATAATATGCATACTTGAAAAGTTTAATACAAACATTTTATAAATGTTTTACTTGAAATAAATGTATTAATCAACTGCTACAAGGAAATATATTGGATGATGTTTGGCAACATGTGGTTATTCTATTGAAGATTTTGCTTGACGCGAATTATTAATCTCCATGGGTAACACCCATTTGATATCACGAATGTTATTAGAGTTGTAGCCACGAGCTATGACTCGGGTGCTAGACATAGGTATGGAGGTACCACCAACGGTCAATGGAACTACTTTGTGCTATTTCATTCATACTGGAGAGCCCGCCGAGGGTTATGGATGTTCTAAATGGAAACTCGCCGAGGGTTATGGATTCAAAAGGAAAGGTTGTGTGATTTACTTGCAATAAAACTTAAACAGGAAAATCGGTGATGGTAAAATGGGTTTTGTTAAACGGTAAGTCATCATGTCATATTTTTATATTGATGAAATTTATATTTGATCATAGATTTGATGTATATTATTATTTCGTAAACTTATGAGCTCCCCAGGCGTAAAACCTGGCCTTTTGTGGGAACTAACAAGGGTAAAGATAAGATTCCATAGGAGAGTTGTAGACTTTCTGCAAGGAGAATTAATATTTGTTGGAAGATAGTCTTATAAAGAAATAAAGTAACACCATTGTTTGTAGGCTAGTTTAGCCGGATGTATTTCGCTTCCAAATTTTGTTTACTTAGAAAATGAAATAAAAAGTTTAAGGTTTTTAGGAATCCTGTCTTCCAAGAATTGAGGGCATTACAAACAAAAAGTTTCATTCACTAAACTCTGAAATACAAAAACAATTTGACATTAAACCTAATAAATAAGAGCTTTAAAGTAAAATTACTTATCGTAGGAACTTAGTTAACCTGTGGACGACTCTCGAAGATGTGGTCAGACTAACCAAAGTCGACATGCAGAACCCCATATTGACCATTGTTATCATTGTTCATTATACAAATAATCCAAGAGTGTCAAAATCATCATGAATAAAATTTCAACAAAAGTCCAATCAAAGTCACAAAAGAAACATATATGGGAGGAGTAAGAAAGTTTACTAGATAAAGATAGGGTTTCCGATCCACTTCTCTTTCTTACATTGATGAAGAACCGGTGCATGAACCGGTGTATAGAGAGCATATCGAGTGAACCAAGCCTTAATGTTTACTCTTCAAATTGATGCTTTTTAGAATCCTTTGAGATATTTTTTGTAATCAATTTTGAAAACATCGATGACAATAGAGAAAAGGGAGAAGCAGATTCGGAAGCTATGACCTCCATTGTTATACATGAGTTTTGAAATTGAACGAAACGTAGAAAGGTGAGATTGAGGAATACATTTGGTTAACATTTTCATGGATCTTAAATGGAAGTGAAGGTAACTTTAAATTTTAAAAATTCGAACAATCCCCATCATTCTTCTAGACTATTGAGCATATATCTTGAATCCAAATAAAATCAAAGCCCAGGAGAGGAGAGGAAATATTTCTTAGGTGGAATCGATTGATTCTAATGTATTTGATATCAAACGGCCATACCCTTTCATAAAAGATAAAATTGTTAGGATCGAGACACTTAGCATACGGACACGGAACTCACACACTCAGCTCACAAATTAAGAACACAAGAATTTAACGTGGTTCGGTCTAATCTGACCTACGTCCACGGCGGGTAACTAGAAGTTTTATTGCTCTGTGTTTATTTGTGTTGTGTGGTACATTTGGTTTGGTGCTATGCTGCCCTTTATATAGGCTTAGAAGGCAATGTGAAATCAAAATAAAAATTAGGCTACCTAACAATTTGTCAAGGCTTTACCAACCAAAGTTTGAACAAAATACCAACTAATCTTTGAACAAAATCTTCACCTAACAATCTCCCACTTGAAGATTTTGAACAACGTAGTCTTTCTCTATCGTCCAATTGTTGCAACAATCCTTGATCAAACACACTCTCTCTCACTTGAAGCCACGGAACAATCTTCACCTGTGCTTCAACTGTGAATTCCAAATAAAACACTTTTGATCTTAGCTCCTTCTTAGTTACCCTGCCTTCTCTTCAATTTACCTATTCTCTGTCTCCACCGGCTCCCACTGAAAATGAACTGCCCGATCCTGGAACATCCTGAGAACAAACGACAACACTCACCATGTATAGCAGATAATCTGGAGAGATTTTTACAGATGGAATACTGGTTTTCTTAACCCACTGTGTTCTGGGTATTCTAGCTGAGACACAGCCCTTGCTCCCACTGCTATGAATGCCCTTGACTGGTTTTTCTGAACCGTTCCAAACACGTTCAACCTGAATCTGACCTGTGACTCTGGGTTTGCCATCTGCAAAGCAAACCTTCTTCTGTCCACGAGACTCTATGAACCGGACTTTGGTCTTTTTCTGAACTGGGACGGTTACTCCTTCAGACGGTAAACTGACCATATATAATGAACCCCTCTTATGTCCACGAGCTATCACACGATTTCCTTTGATTACCTTCCACTGCCCATTCCTGAACTTAACCTCATGCCCTTGTTCATCCAACTGCCCAACAGAAATCAACTGTTTCTTCAGGCTTGGAATTACTCGGACATCCTTCAAAGTCCATGGACCGACTGGAGTCTTCAGATCTAAGTCACCTATGCTCGTCACATCAAGAACCTCATCGTTCGCCAGTCTTACCTTACCAAAATCTCCTTCTTTCAGATTCCGCAGTGCTTCACGGCTGTGGGTAGCGTGAAATGAAGCACCCGAATCCATAACCCAGGAATCCACATTGCTCTCCACACTACAGATCAAAACATCATCATCTGAATGGTCTACTGCAACGTTAACTTCTTTCTTGTCTTTTGGACATTGATTCCTGAAATGTCCAACCTCTTTACAGTTCCAACAAGTCACATCATTTCGAGTCCTCGACTGACTCCTTCTCCTGTTCCTGCTCCCACTACCTCTGTTATTTTTTCTACCTCTGACCGCATTCAATTGTTCACTTGATGATTCCCCAGAATTTCTTCTTCTGACGTCTTCGCCTAGAATTAAATCCCGAATTCCCTCAAAAGTGAGCCCTTTTGATCCTGCGGAACTAGTAACGGCTGTAACTGTTCCGGACCAACTGTCAGGTAATGATGATAACAGTAGTAAAGCTTGAACTTCATCCTCGAACTTTATTCCCACTGACCCAAGTCTGGATAAAATCGAGTTTAAATTGTTGATGTGCACTGTAACTGAACTTCCTTCCCTCATCCTCGTGTTGACTAGCTCCCGAATCAGGAAGACTTTATTTGCTGCCGACGGCTTCTCGTACATATTAGACAATGCCCCCATGATTCCCTTTGTTGAGGTCTCCTTCAAAATGTTGAAGGCAACATCCTTTGACAACGCTAGTCTAATAAATGCCTTGGCCTTTTTATCCAAAGTCTCCCACAGTGCCTGTGTCATCGCCTCCGGTTTTTCACCTAAAACTGCGTCCAAGTCTTTCTGCACGAGCAAATCTTCAATTTGCATCTTCCACCAACCAAAGTCCTTCCCATCAAACTTCTCAATCTGAATCTTAATGCTTTCTGCCATTATAACGGACAAACTACACCCTTTTCAGAAATCAAGGGTAAAACATGCAAATTTTCTGAAGTTTAGGGGCTCAACTGCAATTTTTGAAAGTTTAGGGGCTAAACTGCACCTTTTTGAAAGTTTAAGGACCTAACTGCAATTTTCTGAAAGTTCAGGGGCTAAACTGCACTTTTCTAAATGTTCAGGGGCTAAACTGCACTTTTCTGAAAGTTCAGGGGCTAAACTGCACTTTTCTGAAAGTTCAGGGGCTAAACTGCACTTTTCTGAAAGTTCAGGGGCTAAACTGCAATTTTCTGAAAGTTCAGGGGCTAAACTGCACTTTTCTGAAAGTTTAGGGGCTAAACTGCACTTTTATGAAAGTTCAGGGACCTAATTGCAATTTTTAGAAAGTTCAGGGGCTAAACTGCACTTTTCTGAATGTTCAGGGACCTATTTTGTAATTTTCTGGACTTGAGGGACCTGTTCTGCAATTTCTGGATATTCAGGGACCTGTTTTGCAAATTCTGGAACCTCAGGGACCTGTTTTGCAAATTCTGGAACTTTAGGGACCTGTTTTGCAAATTCTGGAACTTCAGGGACCTGTTTTGCAATTTCTGGAACCTCAGGGACCCTCTGTGTTTATTTGTGTTGTGTGGTACATTTGGTTTGGTGCTATGCTACCCTTTATATAGGCTTAGAAGGCAATGTGAAATCAAAATAAAAGTTAGGCTACCTAACAATTTGTCAAGGCTTTACCAACCAAAGTTTGAACAAAATACCAACTAATCTTTGAACAAAATCTTCACCTAACAAAAATGACGGTGAAGAGTATGCAAGAGGGGGAGAACAAATTGTTACGGTTTGAGACAATAAATAAGCGGAGAACACTTATGAGATTTGGAATTCCCGATTTTTTTGGATAAATTGAATGAAACTCAAATCATATGATAAGTTATATAAGTTAAATGCATATTTTTAGGTATTTAACATAATTACAATTAATTTGATTCTAGGGATCGATTGGGGAAATAGAAACCGGATGTATAAGAGAATGTCATGTGGCATTCAGAATTCTAAGATATACGACTTGGCAATAGAGGGCCTAAAGAGGATATGTGGAAAAAGTACATTTGTTTTATTAGAATATACAGATTATAGAGATAGTCTTCGTATTCTAAAATTACATAATTATATAAATAGTCTATGTATGATGTTAAATGGTCCTTCATTTTAATTCAACATTATAGAAATAGTATTTATGTCTTAAATTTGTAGAATTATAAAATGGCCCACGTGTGATATTAAATTGGTCATTGTCTTTTTAATGTTTTAAAAATTACAAAAATAGTGTTTGTACTTTTAACTTCCTGAAAGTTACATAAATGATCCCTCTGTTTTTAATTTGCAAAATATAGAAATGGACTATTTATAATAACATAGTCAAATGACAGAATTATCTTTATGTAATAATATAGTCAAATGAGAGAAATTGTAATATTATTTTTATCTTTGAAAAAAATTTAAGCAAATAGCCGTTATGTAATGTATAGAAATAGCCCACATCTTTTTAATTATGCAAAATTATAGATATGGTCATTATGTTTTTAATTTGTAAAATTATATAAATGCTTCATGTGTAATAGCATGATAAAATGACAAAAATAGTTCTTGTGTTTTTAATTTTCCAAAATTTACAGGAATGGTCCTTGAGTTTTTAATTTACATAGTTATAGAATTGGTCTGTATGTAATAGTATGACCAAATGACTTAAATGGTAATTGTATTTTTATCTTTGTAATATTACAAAATGGCCCCTATATAATAGCGTAAAACAAAATTATAGAAAATGATCTCTATCTAATAGTAAATTCTTGAAATGCTCCACATGTCCTTACATTTTGCAATAATTAACTTTTTATATTAATTTATTTAGTAAAAAAAAAGTATTAATAAACACGCCGCAATGTTTGAGCATCACCATTAATTGTGTCTTGTAAACGGAAATTGCTTAGTTGAGTAATAAACTATCATTTTTTATGCATTTAGTCAATTTTTGTACACGGATTACCATTAAATTCACATTTATTGTTTAAGAAATACCAACGTATTCAACTATTGTAGGTCTAACCGATTTATCCGTTCAACAAAACATTTATTGTTTAAGAAATATCAATTTAATAAATTAAACTTATAGTTTTGTATACAATCTACCATTAAACTAACTTTTATATACATTTAGTCAGTTTCATCTTTTTGACTATCATCAATTTTTCAATCATCTTCTCCGACTAACACAATTCCAAAGAAGACAGAAAACATTATTTTACATGTTTATTTTTCAAAACCATTCCAAAGCACATGGTGTCCTCGTTCTCCTCTTTGATGAAAATGCCCCATGCAGCTTAAATTCGTCTCGCCACCACTCAAATCTTTCCATGCTCCTCTCCCTCTTCCGATACTTTATGAAAAATAGCCTTCCACCACATTGTTGTATCACCCATTTCTTATTGAATTGTGTGCCACCGGTAAAAACCTTCGTTCATCGATGCGTTTTTATTGTTGGCATCTGAGTTTGAATATAGTTGAGGTTTGAATTGATTTTTGATATGGATGTGAGTTTGAATCGATTAGAGATTTGAATAGATTTTGTTGCAGGTTGAACTCGATAATAGATTAGTTACTTGGTGGTGAATGGAGGAGATGTGTGGTTTTGGTGACGAATGGTGATGCTTGAAGGAAGGTGTTTGTTGATGGAGGTAGACGATGGTGGTGGGAGTAGATGGTGTTACCTGAAGATGAAGATGAAGATGATGATGATGATGATGATGATCAAACATAGTTTCATGGTAAATTGTATAGAAAAATATATTAATGCTAAATTTTGTAGAGAAAAAAGCCTTAACCTTCGATATTCGATCAAAATGATATTTCTTGAATAAGAAATGTAAGTTTAATGATAATTCGTGTACCAAATAAATAATAATAATCAAATATATTAAAGAATAATAATTCATTACCTTACAAAATTATTTTCCATTTAAATAATAATTTTCCGTTTATACACTTGCACAATCAATAGACTAATTAACTAATATGTTGGGACTAAGGACTTTGACTAGGTGCAATAGCTACATGATTTGATCAAGACTAATGAGAATAAAGAAGATTAACAACCAAAATAAAAAACACAAGGATTTAAGTGGTTCTTTCGATCCAAACGTAGTAGATGGTGTTATCTAAAGATGATGATGATGATGATGATGATGATGATCAAACATAGTTTCATGGTAAATTGTATAGAAAAATATATTAATGCTAAATTTTGTAGAGAAAAAAGCCTTAACCTTCGATATTCGATCAAAATGATATTTTTTGAATTCGAAATGTAAGTTTAATGATAATTCGTGTACCAAATAAATAATAATAATCAAATATATTAAAGAATAATAATTCATTACCTTAAAAAATTATTTGCCATTTAAATAATAATTTTTCGTTTATACACTTGCACAATCAATAGAATAATTAACTAATATGTTGGGACTAAGGACTTTGACTAGATGCACTAGCTACATGATTTGATCAAGACTAATGAGAATAAAGAAGATTAACAACCAAAATAAAAAACACAAGGATTTAAGTGGTTCTTTCGATCCAAACTGATCAAGCTATGTTCACTGTAGGAACTAGAGAGTATATTACTTATGAGTTGAATGTTAAAGAATCTATACAAATATTTACCACACACACACACACACACACACACTCTCTCTCTCTCTCTCTCTCTCTCTCTCTCTCTCTCTCTCTCTCTCTCTCTCTCTCTCTCTCTCTCTCTCTCGGCTTACACTCTTGACATTCTCATTGTTACAGACCGGGATCGAATAAATAAACACCTAAAATGATGTCAATACCAAATAACGTTTTTACTGTGTGGACACTAGAATTAGGAGGTGATGTACAACAATACTCTTTATAATTTTCGACCGCCTTCAAAATGAAAAGCAATCATCAAATAAGGAACGTGATTTAAGTACTACTACACAATATGTATCGTACTATATCTTTCTTTTTATTTGAATGGCAAAGAAGGTTTATTATTAATTACCCAATCCACCGGGTAACTGTCAACATGGACGAAATACAAAAAACCCTAAAGTTTAGAATACAAGCATCTCGACAATTCAACATATCAAAATCAACTTCACACTAGATACGTTTGTGAATGTTTATTTATGTTTGTTCATTAATAATAGTTTCTTTTCGATTATGTTTGTAAGTATTATTATTTTCTTAATATTTTTTAGAAAATCATATTTAGCTGCTTGGTCATATATGTTCATTCTTAATATGAATATTTATATTTATTCTTGATTTAGATGTTTATGTTTGATTATTTACGTATAAGCCGTGATTTGGATGTTTATATTCATTTGTGTTTGTTTATATTCATACATGTTCATTTACGTTTGTTTGTTTTTGTTTGTTCATTTATGATCGTAACGAACATAAACGAAGGTGTAACGACCGAATTCATACATCATTTATATTGATGATAAAATGAGAGTTTAAGCGAAAATCTATCCAATTTTTTTTCTGTTAAACATATGTAGTTTGGTGTATAGTTGCATGTCACAAACGATATACAAGAGTCATACTAAGAGAAACAAACTTATAAAATGTTATACATTATCTATTAGCTACTTTAATCTTTGGGTCTCTAGAACGTTAGAGAGTCTTCTAGCGGCAATGACCCAATTAAATCTCATACTAACCTTTGTTAATGTTCCTTGGACACATGGCACAATCAAACCACACAAAAACAATCATCTTGTGAGTACATAAAACAATATCAACACATCAATATTATTTACAAGGATGGAAAGCATGTTCCCTTAATCAACCACACATTAGTATTCTACAAGTATGAGAAGCACGTTCCTTTGATTAACCACACATTAGTATTCTATAAGTATGGTAAGTACGTTCCCTTGATTAGCCATATCATCAGTCAGTTGCCATTTGGGTCGGGTTGAACCTTTCTTATAATGGTCTTTACAATGTAGTCTGATCCCAGATATCACATTATTATTATGAATATTTTGAGTGATATCAAACGACTCTTTAGTAGTAATTGATATAAATAAGCGTAATATACTAACTTTACTTGGAAAATGTATCTTCGCATAATTTTGCAGGTTATCAAGCGAGAAGAAGAAAAGATGGAATGAAATTGGAGCACGGAAAAGGAATAATGGATTACTGTGAATAGAGGCGCTATTAGATGGTGGCAGTGGCGCAAAGCAGTAAAGTCGCGATGCTAAGGCGCTAAGTCCACGATGCAATGACAAGATAATATCAACGTAATATTGGGGTGTTAGTTACCTTTGTGGCGCTATCTTTGGTGTTAGCGACATGATCTATGCCCGGATAAGACCTCTATAAATAGCGGATTCCAGTAGTTCAAGAGGACATCGACCGATCATCCACGACTCATCTTGTTTCATACACTTCACAATCAGTCTTCTAGAGGGGTTCTACGACCTTTTTTCAACCATAGTCAATCCTGGAGTCTTATTTCAATGCTTAGAGATTCTTAACCTTTGGGATTACTCTAAGAAACTCAATTCTCTGTGTCTCGTCTCATTTGGTGATGAAGCATTTGGCTCCTAGATCAGAATCATTGCTCAGATGTAGGAAACAACATATTATGTTTTATTGTTATGGTTTTGAACAATTGTTAAACGTGTTTTATTTATGAATTTAAGTTTATTTTTGGTTTTAGTTATGAATTCAAATTGTCTTTTGATTGTTTTCTGTTTTTCATCAACAATGGAAGGCTAAACCTTACGGGGGTTACTTTTGGGAATGCTGACGGTAAAATAACAAGCATGTTTTGATTATTACTTTCGTTTCAATCGATCTTCATTGTCATTTGTTTTCCAAGTATGATTTTTAGTATGATAACTGAAGTTGGGTTTCAGAAATATTTGATTTCTCAACTAAGCTACTGTATCATTGATCCACCCATCATTCCGAGTTCGTTAGAATTAAGACGATCGATTGAATAGACATACATTATACTAAACTTGTGATTTTGAATAAAAATGTGTGATAGGTAATCTTAAGAAATGATATTGGTGAATCACTAATATGTCGAGTCCACGTAGCAGTAGAGATTAAGATAGTTAGTTGGGTGACATATTGTGTACCGAAAATTCTTAGTTGCAATAATAATTAACCTTAGTTAGGTTTTTCATAATTAAATTGGAATGTAAGGGAAGATAATCATGTGAGTCTCAGTTACTTGATACCGAACCGAAAGTACCCTGTTTTGCTTTATTGATAATCTAACTCTTATTTTTCTTTCTACAATTGCATTTTAGTTGTTTTTCTTATTTGACTACTTTCAAAACAAGAATTTGACCACGAGCTCCCTATGGATTCGACTGTTACTTAACCTATCTAGTAGTGGTATTAAGAATATTTTGACCAAGTCAACGACCTCGATCAATCCCTAACTGACCCAAGTTAACGTTTGTATTCAGATATATCCCTCACTAATTAGTGTAACAAGCAGTAAGCAATTTTATGACGTACCAAGTATAGAGAGTGCATTCTTCGAGCAAATTCGATCTTCTTTTCTTTATCAATTAACAAGCACGGGAAATCATTATTCCCTTAAACCACGAACAGGAGTGATTGCTATCTGGTAAGGCTAGACCTTCACCCTCAAGTCTTGTAATGAGAGTGTCGTCCATATCCACCAAGGTTGGACCTCGTCATGGATTCAACAAGAATGGAATCCTAATCCTATTTTACTAACCATAAAATTTTCCAATGGGTAAGTTCGTATCTTCATCCTCAATTATCTTGTAATGGGAGTCTCATCCCTATTTACCGAGATTAGATCTCGCCATGGATTCAACGACAAAGGAAGTAAAGTCCAAATATGACAACTCTAGAGTTTGTCATCAAGTAAGACAGGACCTTCACCCTCAATGGTCTATCAGTAGGAGTCTCTTCCTTAAACACCAAGGTCCGACCTCGTCTTTAATACAACAACAATATTCCTACAAGGGATGTTTACCTTATCACACTATCAAATTGGCTCTATCTACACACAGTTCTTGAGAGTTATTAACCTAGTAGCTAGGTTCCAAATTCAGGCTAATGTCATTTGAAATTCTCTTCACCACCTCATATTCTCCCCTACTGGAATGCCAAATAAATAAATGGAATATGCATAAAACATAATATTAAAACTATTGCCACCACCACCACGTGAGAAAATGCAACCCCAATACCAATCAATTTGTTTTTGGAAAAATTATTTTTAATCAAGAAGCGAGAAAAAACATCTCAGAATCCAAAGAATATAGTTGGTATTTCCCAAATCCCAATCACACAAGAAAATGATATCACTTGCTTAGAAAAATGTGAAAATACATAAGCCCTTTCTCCTAACAGAAATTTCCAGTAATGAATTAGCCATGGAAGCTTAACGAATGGCAATATGCAACCCTTCCATAACAATAATGGCAAGAAAAGGAGATAAAGGGTCTCCTAGCTGAAGACCTCTCTGGATAAAAAAAACTCCCTCGTAAAAGACCTATTCACCAACACTCAAGCCCTAGCCACAGATAAAGCAACTTTTATCCACCCACACCACTTCTGACCAAACCCCATCAAACCCATAATCTCCAACAAACACTCAGAAGAAAAATAGAGTCATAAGCTTTTTCAAATTCAACCTTGAACACCATAGACCGCTTTTTTTTCTGCCTTACACATGGCAACAATCTCATTTAACATCAAAGTCCCATCTAGAATTTATCGCCTTTTAACAAAAGCAAACTGCTCTACAGTAATTATCGACCTGGCCACTTGAGCTGATCTATTAGCTAGAAGTTTACCAATCAATTTGTATTGGCAACCAATTAGGAAGATAAGGCGATAATCTTTAAACAAACTTTGGATCTCTAACTTTAGGGATACGAGCTACAAAAGAAGTGTTGCGCCCTTTAGGGATGCAACTAGTAGATTGAAAATCATGAACCAGATTCTCCACATCCTTACCCAACGAGTCCTGATATCTTTTTATGAAGCCGAAAGTAAAACACCATTTGGACATGGAACATTTTCTAACCCACAATCCCACACAACTTTTTTTATCTCCTTGCTAGAAAAAGGAAACTGAATAAACAAAAATTGGTCTCCAAATAAAGTGCTAAACAACAAAGAACAAGTCTAGGTCGAACCCTGTAGGTAGCCTTTAACAATGACTGTAAATTTCCCTGAAACTGCAATTTAACCCGTCTCACTTCTTCTACCCACTCCCCACTCCCCATGAATCTTATATCAGTCTAACGACATTTTTGATTAACAATACCATAAAAATATCTAGAACTTCATCACCTTCTATACGCCACTGGATCTTAGCTTTTAAGGCTATATCTAGAGTAGAAATATGCTCCAAATGACACAGGTCTTTCAGAGCACTTAACAATGATTCCATCTCTTGTAGACTCTACAGCTCGGTTCCAACATCAAAGTCATCATTCTCATCCACCATCTTCTTTAACACATGTCTACGTTCTTCCATGTGCAATTGCCAACCCTTATTTTATTCCCATAAATTATTTTGAAGAATATGAAACTTTTTCGTAAAGATAACCATTATGTTATTGTTGGAAATGCAAAGTTAGGAATATAAATATTAGCATTGAAAGATCGAGTTTGCTCAACAATAAATTAAAGGAAAACAAATTATAACGCGGAAATGTAAAAGATTTAAGATTAAATGTAGGAAATATAAACACTTAAGTAAGAACAAGAATATGAACATGAACAAGAAAGATTAAGTGTTTCATGGAATGATGATTTTATATCATTTCAAGAGAGTTATAGTTAAGTTCTCCAAACCATGAAGATGAAGTGTGGTGGTGATCTTCGTTTATAGTGCAAGGAAAGATCCCACCAGATAAAGGCCTACGGAGTGAAGAGGCTACAGACCAGTCCTCTTCAGATTGTTCTATGGATAAAAATACGAAGTCAGACTAGGATGGCCTATGATTGAATGTTCTATAGCAGAATAGTACAAGAGCCACATTGACTTTAGGGAACATAAATAACTAACATATATGTATTCTATAATCTGATCTTCTTATCTTTTGTCTTTATCTTCATCTTTGTCTTTCTCTTAAGTGACATAATCTTCTTAGAGTCAACCGAAGTTTAGGAGTGAACTTCGATGTTGAGGAGTTGCTGAAATGATTTGCTGAATGACTTGATCTTCTGTTAACTTTCAGTGTTTGTTGAATCAGAAGTGACATGCTTCAATCTTTGGCATCATGAGAATTTGTATAACTGAAATTCATACCTGAATTTCGGTATCATTAGTAGCATGTCTTCACTTGGTTTGACGATCTTCTATAGTTGATTTTCTGATGTGTGACTGAAATTCATTGCTGAACTTCGGTGTTCAAGATCTTCTAATATTCGGTTTCCAACAGCACATAGAATATTCAACACAACAATGATAAAATTGTTTCTTCATTAGTAACTAACAACAGTTAATAGTTACACATGAACAATACCATAATATCATAAGTGTTCAAATCATTGTTTAACAAACATAAAAACCACCAAATAAAGTTGGTCAACAATTCAACATTAACAGTTATCCTCCTTTGGAACAATACCATTCCAAGAACATCTAAAAACATCATCAAACCCATCTATAGAAAACCAAGAGTGTACAATCCTAAAAAATATGGACCATAATCCATAACATGTTCCGGTTGAGCAATAGGCCTATGATCCGAAATAAATTTCTCTGACACATTCTTTGTCATATTAGGAAACATCTCCAAAAAACCTTCTGAAACTAAAAAGTTATCTAACTTGCTCAACTTTGACCCCCATTTATTAAACCAGGTGTGCTTTGGAAAACCGAGAGGCATGCCAGGTTGCTTAACATCAGCAATAAACTAGTTAAAATGATCCACACACGGTTTACAAAGGCATGACCCAACCCATTCAGACACATCCCTTACCTCATTAAAGTCCCTACAGACAACCACCCCACCATCTGGATGACTGAGTACATGCAAGTTCTTCCAAAGGTTTCATTTTTCTCTAACCCCTGAGGAAAATAAACCATTACTATCAACATCATCGATCTCATAACCATCCATCTTCCTTCCACCGTAATAAATTTATCGTGTACAATACTCTGTATTTTAAGAAAGGGTCTCAGTCCCAAACTACTAGAATACCTCCTGAAGCCCCTCTAATTTGAGACTTCATACATAAAATTTGAATTTCCCCATAACAATTTAACAACAAAATTACCCATACTACTCATTCTCGTTTCTTGTAAACAAAGAGCATTAATAACATACGTGTGACATAATGGTATCACCCATACTCGTGAAACCAAATTCTGCATACCTTGTATATAAGAAAAATAATTCATTATACACCATCTATAGCTCCACCCTCTTAATAATTATTCTAGATCTTTTTGACATCCTTCCAATGAAAGCCCCATAGTTTATCCCATTTCAATTAAGTAATGGCTGAAACCTATGTGTAGTAGGTTTAACTAAATTTGAACCTAAGGAATTACTTGTTTCTCCTCCTTTGGTGTTAAAATAAACATAATCATGTTTATTATTTTCTGATGGTTGTTCCTTATCTACTCGCCCAAGGACCTCTGCAAAATCGGGAGGATGTGACAACAGGACTGAAGGAGGCGAAACAGGCCCGCCCCATTGGGATGCGATTAACCATCGAGGCTAACCGTCTGAAATGAAGCAGTAGTAACAGCGACCGATCTTAGCCCACTGTCAACATCTGCCTAGAAACTGCCCCCCCCCCCCCCCCCCCTTGAAAATGTCATATAAAGGATCCAAAGAAAATGCCTTTGACAAACCACCTGGTTTACGGTAAACTAACTATAAAACTAGCTGCTAGCTGAAAAACTAGCAGGTAGCTAGAAAACTAGCGACTAACTGAAAAACCATTTGAGCTGAAAAACTAGTTGATAATAAATGATGTTTGGTAAAAACTAACTAATAAAACTAGTTGGAAATCGTAAAATGACATAAAAGGACATGTGTAAAAGTAATCTAATATTATAAGAAAAAATATAATACATTAAATTAAAATTAGAGTAAATACTAAATAAATGTTTTCTGATTTCAAATAATTTTCTTGCATCCCGTATCATATTCACAATATTATCACGAAGTTCTAGCATCTTGTGACGTGACTCTCAAATATTCGCATGACTAGATATTGAATGATTGTTTTGTTTTTCCGAATGTATGATGCTAGTTCTAGAAAATCTACCTAATTTATAGAATTCGATGATGGAGGGAATGCTTTGCGATTTGGACGGAGTCGGTGCTTGTTTTCTAGTAGTTAGATTTGGAGGAAAATGGAAATCAAATTTGTAGATAAATGTTTTATTAATACGTGTAGTACGTAGTATATTGAAGGGTGAATTTGGAATATTTGAAAAAGTTACTTTAAACGTTACTTGTAGTAGCATTTTAAAACGCTAGCTTATATGCTAGTTTATAAGCTAGCTTTTTGTCCGCCAAACATGTAAAGTGAAAAAAAACTCAAAAAAAAAAAAAAAAAAAAAAACTAGCTTACAAGCCACAGATGTGGCTTGCCAAACATAACCTTAGATAAGGAAGTCGACATCTCCTCCTATTCTATGTTTACTTTCGAACACTTGCTATTCTCATGACCATATGACGATGATCAATGAATCGAGTTTGAAGTGTCATCATTCTCCTCTTTAGAAGTAGGAATCCACCTCGTGACCTCAAAAACTCAGATAATAAATAAAACACCATCAATATTCGCTTGTAATTCTTCCAAAATGATGGCCGATTGAGATTTTTCAATGCAAATCTGGTTCATGTACAAGTTCTCCCCATGATCATCTTCCATAAATGTTAAGAGGGTTGGTGTGAAGCTTTTGAATTCAAAGAGAGGTGGCAGTGTTAGTCATATTTGTTCTTCTTTGACCCAACAACCCATTTCTTTTCTATTGTTTAATATATGGTGGGTAGATACACATGCCTATATAAGTTGAAGGTCTGCAACAATTTTAGATGTACCACACCACAATAATGTAGTTGAATATAAATTCCTAGTTACCTGGTGGACGTAGGTCAGATTAGACCGAACCACGTTAAATTATGGTGTTCTTAATTTGTGAGCTGAGTGTGTGAGTCTAGTATTCGTATGCTAAGTGTCTCGATCCTAACAAGTGGTATCAGAGCCTTGGTATAGCTCCAGATGGTGATTTTCTGTTTTTGGTCGAAAATTTTTTGTCTCAAAAACGATTTTGGTTTACGCCGTTGGAAAGGTCTCGTTCCGCAGATTCCTAAAATATATTTTTTCGAATTTTTTAAGCGGCGGAAGACCTCCAAATCGCCGGTCAAAGTTTGTCAAAACTCGCCGGAAAGTTGGGCGGAAAAACCAGTTCGCCGGAGAAGACGACACTGTAGCACCGGAGTTTCGCCGGAGAAGACGACACTGTAGAGGTACTGTAGCATTTGCAAAACAGGTCCCTGAGGTTCCAGAATTTGCAAAATAGGTCCCTGAAGTTCCAGAATTTGCAAAACAGGTCCCTAAAGTTCCAGAATTTGCAAAACAGGTCCCTGAAGTTCCAAAAAATTGCAAAACAGTCCCTGAAGTTCCAGAAAATTGCAGTTTGGTCCTTGAACTTCAGGAAAAGTGCAGTTTAGTCCCTGAACTTCAGAACAATTGCAGTTTGGTCCCTGAACTTCAGAAAAATTGCAGTTTGGTCCCTGAACTTCAGGAAAATTGCAGTTTGGTCCTTCAACTTTGTCAAAGTCGCAAAACAGTCACTCAATCATTTGTTTTGGGCAGTTTAGCCAGAAAATAATTTGGGTGGGGATTATATATTGCAAATAACGAGCCAAGAACAGTTGAATCAAAATTCTATTTAATCGGTGAAGAACAGTTGAACTCAGAAGAAATTTAAAGAAATCGAAAACCAGTGCCAACAGCGTTTGTCGGGTTTTATCGATTCAGTTTAAATTTTCAGTTTCTGATTCTCAGTTCGGTATTCCGCTGTAGTTTAAATAGGTTGATTATTTAACAGAGTTCAGAAGAACAGTCGTTAAGTTCAGACAAGGCTTCGTTTAGTGAATATTGAAAAGTTGGTAGAAGATGTAGATTGAGGCATTATGTGTCAGAAAGTTCAAGATGTGGTATTGGTAAACGGAGAAAATTAGAGAATTACAGAAGATCAGACGTTCAGACAAATCCAGCGATGATCAGAGTTTCAGGGGTTCAAGAACAGATCATGGGATGAACAGATCAAGTAATTAAGAGAAAATCCGTTTTCAGTAGATCCAGCAGTGATTAGAAAGTCAGCAGACTTAGGTGTAATCACGGGATCAGAAAGTTCGGTGTTATTCATGACGTTGAGGTGTGGACATTCTTTAGAGTCGATGTCCAAATAGAGGAAATTCTGCTTCTGAGAATGTGTCTGGGTTTGATGCATTGGGACTCAGTGGAAGGCAGTGAAGACTCTTGGGTCAAGAATTCTGGTGCTTCATTTCACGCTACCCACAGCAATGAAGCACTGCAGAATCTGAAAGTTGGAGACTTTGGAAATGTAAGACTTGTGAACGATGAATGTTTGCTGTATATGGTCGGATTACCGTCTGAGGGAGTGACCGTCCCAGTTCAGAAGAGAAACAAAGTCCGGTTCACAGAATCTCATGGACAGAAGAGGGTGACCTTTTGCAAGTAGGAAGCCTAGAGCTACAGGGAAGATTCGGGTTGAACGAGCGTGAAAGGTTCAGAAAAATCAGTCGAAGGATATTGTGGCAATGAGAGCACAGAGTATTGTTTCAGTTGCAGGGTTTTGCAACAGTGGGAGCATAGGTCGTGTTTCAATCATAGGTCCAGGACGACAGTGGATTTAGAATCAGTTTTCAGCTGTAAAAGTCTCTCCGGTTTTGATAACTTGCTAAATATGGAGAGTGTTGTTGTTTGTTCTCAGGTTGTTCCAGGATTCGGTAGTTCGTTTTCAGTAGGAGCCGATAGGGACAGAGAACAGGTCAAGGGCAGTTTAAGTCATGACGAACATGTTGAAAGTCATGGGAGTTTTAACAGGACTTTCAGGTTAACTGATGAGAAGGCCGGGGTAACTAGGAAGGAAAGTGTTTTTGGAATACACAGTTGAAGCACAGGTGAAGATTGTTCTGTGGCTTCAAGTGAGAGAGAGAGTATGTGTGTTTAATGATCGTTGCAAGATTTGGATGGCAGAGAAAGACTAAGTTGTTCAAAATCTTCAAGTGGGAGATTGTTAAGATGGTTGGTGTGAAGCTTTTGAATTCAAAGAGAGGTGGCAGTGTTAGTCATATTTGTTCTTCTTTGACCCAACAACCCATTTCTTTTCTATTGTTTAATATATGGTGGGTAGATACACATGCCTATATAAGTTGAAGGTCTGCAACAATTTTAGATGTACCACACCACAATAATGTAGTTGAATATAAATTCCTAGTTACCTGGTGGACGTAGGTCAGATTAGACCGAACCACGTTAAATTCTGGTGTTCTTAATTTGTGAGCTGAGTGTGTGAGTCTAGTGTTCGTATGCTAAGTGTCTCGATCCTAACAATAAATACTAACAAACCCTAAAGACTTGCGATTTTCCTAAAAGCCGGTTTACTCCAAGCACATAACGAAACTCTTTCAATGTTCACCCATACTAACCTCTCCTTCATTTACAAGTCTCGCGACCAATCTTTAAAATCTGAATACCATTGTTTTATCACTTCATTTGACCTAAAAAATTCTTACATGTACGACAATTAAGAAACTCTAATAATACCCACAAGCCCCCAACATACCTGATAGTAATTCCTATGAAACCTTCATTCGTGCACATTACTTAAAAGGTTTAGTACAGTGCCAAACTCCTTAACTTTTCCCAACACAACATCTATCTGATCCTCTTTTTCCACAATATAGTCACCCGAGTTTAGAACTATTACCTCCTTCTTAGGCGTGACATCCGTCTTATCCCATGTTTTAGATCCCAATACGACATTTGCATATGAAACCTGTCTAGAACTAGAATTAGAATTTTCACCTCTTTGAATGGGATTAGGTGATTGGGCACAAAGTTATCCCGTTTCCATACATTAGTTCTGTCATACCTAGCCACCGAAGCAAATAGCTTGTAATTACCAAACCATTAGAACATAAATCACGAATTAAAGCTTGCACAACAGAAACTCGATCGATTAAACGTAACGAACCCGAAACATTTACCCAACTATGATTTCTTCTTAACAATAAACACATCTACCACTTTCCCATACTTCTCGCATTCATTATGTAAATCGATAGGTTTGAGATTATCAGGGAAATTCATTACGTAAATTGTCTAGGATATTTACCTTACCTGATCAAAATTTTGCAACTTATTGGAGCACAATCTGTTGAACACACTTCCACTATTATGCCCGTCCCCTTATTCCTATGAGAAACACATGTCCACCCGATTCCAGAGTCATCGAACATCCCAATAACCCCGTACAGGCCACTCCTTCGCCAGCAAGAACACTATCAATATTCAGGAATGAAGCAATGATCAAAAACACCTATATCGCCGATCAAGAACGCTGTCGCCAATCAAGAATGTTGTGATCATATTTTTATGCCGATTTCATCCGAAATTGAAAGCCACAAAATTTTTATTAATGTGAAAAGAATCTCTATCAGAATTGTAGAATACAAAGTGATAGCCGTACGTGATAAAAAATAATAATAAAAAAAACCTTCATTTTACTATTAGTTTCCATAAATTGACTTTTATTTACACATTTTAAACAAGGTAATCTTAAATATACCCCATTGTTTTTGGGTGATTAATAATATTTATCATATATAATAATTATTCACTCGATCTTTTACATTTTTTGTGTGTGAGACCATCGATTCATACATAATTAACAGTACAGTTAAGTATTTGTTATTGGGTAATGTGTCGCCCTCTAACCTTGAGGTTGAGGGTTCAATCCTCACTAAGAGGAATATGTTGATTTACGATGATTAAAGTAGGAGTAGGAGTAGGATATATTTGCCGTTCAAATTTTTGTTTTTCCATAATTGCGTATAAACCCAACAATATCATAATTAGGTTATTTTATATTATTTTAAGAAATCCTATTTCAACGACAAGTGAATGTATGCGACGAACGACATGTTTTGTGCCTAGAGTACTCATCGCTCAAGGCTAGCTAGTTTTTTTGTAGTCCTCGTAAACTATGTATATTCCTTTTTTAATACAAAACTAAATATATTCATCAACTTTATGCGTAATACCCTTACACTTTTAAAAATCTAGATGTAACAATCTATAAAACCTTTTTGGTATTATTGCATTGTATTAAACTTTATGCCAGACCCCATAATCTAAGTTTTTTGAGTAACATCTTTTGATTTACTTTTATTTGTTTTCTATCCCACCTTTATATGGAGACAAGCATGTGTGATTCTTTTCATCAGTGTTAATTATGCCACCTACATATTGATATGCATTAAGCAAAACAAAATAACTATGCTACGAAAAATAAACTGCAATTATAATAACGAATAGTTTGAAGTATAATATTGTAATAAGAAAACTAAAAGTATCATGCTATAATAAGGAAACAAGAAAGCTTATTACTAATTCTTGCTTTTAGCCTTAAAAACATAGCATATTAAATTGTGTAAATGGGCTGATACTAATTTATCGGAATTGGAACAATACAAAGAGGGTTGGCTTTCTGCAAGGTGATTCCACATTTCTCGTTCATGTTCAGTTCCTCAGGTCCTAATACACCATCAAGCTTCCAATCAAAGTTATTGAGTAATGATCCTAGCATAACAGGAAGCATACAGAATGAGTTCTCATGCCCTTTTATGATCTAACCAATCAGAATGATAGTGTAGAATGATCTAACCTAAAGGGTATTATGGGAATTATAATTATCCTAAATATGTCATCTCCAACAATCACGTTCCTCTCTCTTTAAATCTATAATCCTATCTTTGAAAACTTCATAAACCCTAAATTTCTCACGTAGGTATGCCTGATCAGCCAACACCCGCCATCATCTTCATGTATGTCGCCTAACCACCACCTGATCATCTCCATGCCTCCAAGCAGAGATACCATCACGCATCAGCTTCAGATCATTATCTTCTCACACTCTCTCTATATATCTCGTCTGCAGCCAAAACCGATTACGCTCTCACGATCAATTAGGGTCAAGTGAATCTTGCGCCGTCTAACCCTCCGACGAGTACTGCAGCCAAAACCGATTGTTGATGTACGAGACTTGTACTGCTTCTCCTGCTTGAATCGGTTTCTTAAGTTCTCGTAGTTGTGTGTCGGCGATGTTGTTACAACGTCAAAAAGAAGAATGAAAAATAAAGGAACGTGGTTGAGCAAAAGTACCCAAGATCCGTTTTTTATGGTAATACTTTTCATTGAGAATTTTGAATGCCTCAAAATATCTATGGTTTTTTCCGAATACGTATCTTGAAATGCTCCCAAAGGTATGTGACGACATCAGGTGTTTATGTCACTTGCGGCAATGGTGAGTGGATGGGTTTCTTGTTATTCGAGTATATTTAGTTACTATTTATTATTACACGTAATTCAAATGAGTTTTAAGTTTGACTTGTATATCACGATTAATTAAGATGTATATGTAACAAAATGATGAATTTCCATCTAATTCCTAATTGGTTGACTTAGTTACTTTTCTAAGATGATATGTCTTAGATGTAGTGGGTAAAGTGTACATGAGAGACACGTTAAACCAATTCACATTGTTAATGTGATTATTTATTTTATCATATTAATTAGAAACCACCTTATATTCACATTATTTGTTACCAGAAGGAACACTATGTTACGAATTTATATATTTTTCTTTTGTTTGGTTGAAATATTTATTAAACTTGATTATGATGTTATTATCTAATCTTTTCCAGGTACATTATATTTGGATTCATGGATGATTAGGGGGATTCATTGATGATTAACACGTAATTATTCATATTCATTGATGCTGGTGTATTCATTGATGATTAGGGGGATTCATTGATGATTAACACTTGATTATTCATATTCATTGATGCTGGTGTATTCATTGATGATTAGGGGGATTCATTGATGATTAACACGTGATTATTCATATTCATTGCTGATTTTTTATATTTATGGCTGATGAAGCATTCATTCATGATTCAAGGTGTTTTTTTATATTCATGGCTGATTAAGCATTCATTCATTATTCTAACCACATATTCTTGCTTAATTTCAGAAGATTCCAGCAAAAAAACGTAAGCAAATCAGGTCTAAAGCTGCTGATTAGAGGAAATGATGGTGTATTCATTGATGATTAGGGGGATTCAATTATGATTACGGGAGTATTCATTTATGATTAGGGCGTATTCATTTATTTTCATAATTAGGGTGTATTCAGTTATGATTAGAGGTTTAGTCATTTGTGATTACAAGTTAACAATATTTTTTTATTTCCATAATTTCCTTATATATTTATGATTACGAATGTATTGTATTTTTTATATTTTCTTTATTCATTTGTGATTACAACTTCACAAGATTGTATAGAAATTATCTTCAATTTGTGCTTTATTCATTTATAATTACAACCATATTGATATATGAATACAAAATGCATCTATTCATACATGATTACAAATATTCTGATAAAATAATAGATTTTTAATATCATTCATACTTTGATTTATAAAATAGAAAAAAACGTTTTTTGAAAAAAGAAACATATTAAATGATCATTTTCTTAATTTTTGGTAATTAAAAAATGGAAAAATAATTAAAAAATAATTGCTTTTTTAGGTAACTATTAATCAAATCCCTAGATTTTAGGAAATTATCAATTAATTTATCATATTATAATTTAACTAAAATACACAATTACTAATATGCCCTTATAAAATGATTGGTCCACGTTTGGCCTCTAGTTCTCCACCTTTTATTGGTCTCTATATAACCTCTCCCTCTATATATATATATATATATATATATATATATATATATATATATATATATATATATATATATATATATATATATATATATATATATATATATATATATATATATATATATATATATATATATATATATATATATATATATATATATATATATATATATATATATATATATATATATATATATATATATATATATATATATATATATATATATATATATATATATATATATATATATATATATATATATATATATATATATATATATATATATATATATATATATATATATATATATATATATATATATAATCAGGATCAGATGATGACTCTTCTTAAAGTGAGGACTTGCGAGGACACCTTAAAAAAGTTGAAAAAAAATATAAAAAAATATGAATAATAAAATGGATCATAGTACTATATCGGAGAAAAAAAAAGATTCAAAAAAAACTTTTCGATCATTATTTTTTTTATAATGAAATAATGATCCAAAATAAAAACAGAAAAAAACTTTTCGATCATTATTTTTTTTATAATGAAATAATGATCCAAAATAAAAACAGAAAATTGCATCATTACGTTTTGCAATGATGCAAATTTCTTTTTCAATTTTTTTTTTTTTTGATAATGATATAGTACTATTCTCGATTTTATGATTTGTATTTTTTTTATATTTTTTTCAATTTTTTTAAAGTGTTCTCGCGAGTACTCACAGAAAAAAGAGTCCTCACCGGAACCCGATATATATATATATATATATATATATATATATATATATATATATATATATATATATATATATATATATATATATATATATATATGATCACGTGAAAATTAAATATATTGTGTGAACATAACAACTAACTAAATATAACATTTGATCAAATTTAATCAACAGCAGTGATTAAGATGAAATTTTTTATCTTTTTAATAAATTAAATCTTGATTAATTAATGTTAAGGGTAATTTGGTAAAAGAATATTGAGTTTTATTAGGAAGTTACACGGTTATTGAGTTTTATGAGGTAGTTATCTGTTAAGAAGGAATTATATCCAAAAAATTGATCTCTCTCCTCTGTTTAACTTTCGATCCCTCCTAACCCTCTGTCTCGCCATATGCTATATCTCAACTATCGTCTTCTTCCTCATCTTTCTCGATTATCAGAAAAAGGGTTATAGGGTTTTATTCGGGTTCAAATGTTTCCGTCATCGTCATCATCTTCCTCATCCCTCTATGTTTGTTCGGGTTCAAATGTTTCCGCCAGGTATATCTCGTCTTAGGTTTTTTTGCGTAACGGGTACCCCACTTAAACCCTCTTAATTTTTTTTTACAAAATTCTATTTCTTCCTATTTTATCCTCCTAATTCATCCTCCTAACCTACTAAATTATGACATGTGGAATCCATTATATCTCTCTTCTAATTTCTTCTTTTGATTTTGACACTTGTCTTGATCATGTTATTAGGAAGAAAATTAGGAAGATTTTTTAGGAGGATATAGAACCTCTCTTTTTTTTATTTCATCTGCTTTTTGACAAAAACACACAGAACCGGCAGTCGCACACTGCCGCCGCTGCCGTTACAACAGTCTCCCGCCATGGGAGCTCTCGCCGCAGACTTCGGTTGGACCAGGGAAGAAATTTTCAAGTTGAAAACTGCCGCGCAGGTAAGTTTTTTTTATTCTACATGTATGTGTCTATTTTGGTTTAAAATTTTCGCTCAATTTAGAACTTATCGTGTTAACGCTTTGATTGTATGCGTATCTGAATTTTAGAATCGGTATGGTTTGGTTCTCTATCAATTAATATCGCTAGTGTAGAATGACGTATTGTTATAATTTTCTCCATTAATTGTTCTTTGTTTTCCTTATAACTCATGTGTTTCGTTGTCTCAATTGTGCGTTATCTATAATTTTGTCTAGTTTACAATTAAATTCGTATGTGTGTGTACAATGTGTCTGTGCGCTTTGTTGCCTGAAGTGTTTAAGCAACACATTTAATTTGGTTGCACTGGATTGCTTAGGCTAAAGATTAATCACTTAGATTTCTGTGAAGTTTCTTGGTGTGGAACATTTCTAACGATTTAAATAGGTATCTAGGCACAAATTTTTGACCTACAAAGAGTTTGTACTAACCATGGTATCAAAGATGCAACTTTTGTTAACATTAACCTAGGTATTTCCGTTTATCATTATTACAGGGTGGTGTCTAATTGGAATCACTAGCTACAGGAGCTATACAGCTCTCAAAACAGTTCATCATTCAAGAGCTACATGATCGATGGCATGTCATACTCGATGATCCTGTTGTTGCTGCTGAAGCATCTGCTCGCATGCTTGAATATTAGTTTTTTTCTTTATATCAACTTTTAATAGCATTTGTACTGAAATTGAAGAACAAACTCCGGCTACAAACTTTGTTGTTGGTGGGGTAGTGGAAAATATGAAGCTGATGGTCATATTCTCTTTGATTCCATTTATTGTCTAATATCCACTAAGAACTCTATCTTTTTTTGCAGAATTGAAGATGGCTGATACTAGCATGGTCATGGGTGATTCAGTTTTTGTGTTGTTTTCTATCAACAACATCTAAAGAAGAACTTTTATTGGAGTTTTGCTGTTTTTATAATAGAATATGTACATATTAGAATTGATTGTCTAAAAATAGAATACTTTGAGTTCATTTTAAAATATAACGTGTTCATAAAGAATACATCTTATTCGTATTGTAACATAATATTTTTTTAAAAGTAGTTCACATCAAAATATATGTTGTTCCAATTATTTTATTCATTTTATCTAAACGTATATATTTGTTAGAATATATATTTATACTAAACAGATTAGCAATAGTGATAAAATATGACTATTTTTTTAAATAGTTCACATCAGAATATATATTGTTCCAATTATTTTTGTTCATTTTAGAATAAACGTGTGTATATATATATATATATATATATATATATATATATATATATATATATATATATATATATATATATATATAATAGAAACTGCTCAGTAATAGTGAAAAAAATAAAACAATGAATTTTATAAAAATATTATTATAATAAAATGTAATTTGGATAGTAAAAAATGATTCAAAATTCAGATTAGTAAAAAATGATTCAAAGTTCAGATTAGTAACAAAAGATTTAAATTTATTCGAATTTTAAAATATGAAGCTGATGGTCATATTCTCTTTGATTCCATTTATTGTCTAATATCCACTAAGAACTCTATCTTTTTTTTGCAGAATTGAAGATGGCTGATACTAGCATGGTCATGGGTGATTCAGTTTTTGTGTTGTTTTCTATCAACAACATCTAAAGAAGAACTTTTATTGGAGTTTTGCTGTTTTTATAATAGAATATGTACATATTAGAATTGATTGTCTAAAAATAGAATACTTTGAGTTCATTTTAAAATATAACGTGTTCATAAAGAATACATCTTATTCGTATTGTAACATAATATTTTTTTAAAAGTAGTTCACATCAAAATATATGTTGTTCCAATTATTTTATTCATTTTATCTAAACGTATATATTTGTTAGAATATATATTTATACTAAACAGATTAGCAATAGTGATAAAATATGACTATTTTTTTAAATAGTTCACATCAGAATATATATTGTTCCAATTATTTTTGTTTATTTTAGAATAAACGTGTATATATATATATATATATATATATATATATATATATATATATATATATATATATATATATATATATATATATATATATATATATATATATATATATATATATATATATATATATATATATATATATATATATATAATAGAAACTGCTCAGTAATAGTGAAAAAAATAAAACAATGAATTTTATAAAAATATTATTATAATAAAATGTAATTTGGATAGTAAAAAATGATTCAAAATTCAGATTAGTAAAAAATGATTCAAAGTTCAGATTAGTAACAAAAGATTTAAATTTATTCGAATTTTAAAATCCATAAAATTAGGAAGTTAGATATTACCATAATTATAGAGATTTTATTTTAATTACGAAATTAATTTTTAAGTTAAAAATCCGAAAATACCCTTTTGAACTTTTATTTTATTGATTTATGGTGACCATAAACTTAATCTTGATCAAAGGCCATATTTAATATACAAGTTCACGCAAAAAGATAGTTCTTATATATATATATATATATATATATATATATATATATATATATATATATATATATATATATATATATATATATATATATATATATATATATATATATACTAGTATTCGGACAGTCCGCGCAATGCTGTGGAAGCCCCGTATATTGAAAAAACGCAGCTTGACAAAGACAATTTACGTAAAGGACGAAAAATGTAACTTTAAAATATAATAAGGGACTGGAATCGTAACTTACGAAATACCAATAATATAACTTTATAATAAATAGGGTGAAAACAATTAATTCAAAATTAGTTGAGGGGAAAAACGTAAATATAAAAGTTTGTTATAAGAAGAATCTATTTCCGAATCAAAACTTATTTACATTTTGTATCCTATATTTTACCAATAATACTATTATCTGAATTTAGTAATCATGGTCCTGGAAATAGCAGGTACCAAATGCACAGTAAAAAGCTCTCACATGTTCATTTTGGTATTTTGCACCGAGGTTTGCTGGTTGCGCATGTGGGTCTAGTCTCTGTGCAGTCTCATTGGAGAAGGGTTGGCGTAGCTGTAGTATATTACGACTCATGTAACCGGATTTATCCTTAACTTGCAATATATATATATATATATATATATATATATATATATATATATATATATATATATATATATATATATATATATATATATATATATATATATATATATATATATATATATATATATATATATATATATATATATATATATATATATATACATATGTATATATATATATATTAGAGAACCATAAAAAGGTGGAGAACGAGAGGACAAATCTCAGTCATCTATTATTTTAGATCTAGGCTATAATTAATGGGTATTTTGTAATTATAAATACATTTAAATTATTTTAATTTAAATTAAATATTGCATAATGATAGTAGAGTAATTAAACAATTTTTTAATTTTATCAACTCCTATAATCTCTCATTCTCTCCCCTATTTCTCTCTCTCTACCTTTAAATAGGGTTTACGCCTTCACCTCCTCACCGGCCGTATTTTATTAATATGCTCATCGGTCTGGTGAAGTAGAGAATATGCATCATCACAAATCCTTTTGCCGTCAATGATGTAAACGTAATATTGCCGTCATTATCATCTATCGATATTATGTTTTCTTTTTCTTTTTTAGGGTTGCATAATATTGCTGTCAATGATGTAAACGTTTGTGCCTTTTACATTTGATTGATTATTTTATTCTTATATGTAATTTAATTGTTTGTAGATTCATATTAGAAGTAGGAGTTGAGCGTGAAATGATCTTTCACAGGAGCCGATGTACCATTATTTTATTGATATTACCCATTGCTATGTTTATTCATAATTCTACATTTTCATAATTGTTTTTTTAACTTTTGTTATTGTTTTTTAGAGTTTAATTTTGTTATTGTTCGGTATGTTTATGTTTACATGTTAGGTTTAAAGTGGTAAGTTTTGTTGTGTTAATCTTTTAGTTCCTAATTTCATTAAGAAAAAAATAATAAATTAGATTTCTAAAATGGATCTTTTTAAATTTCATACAAGTGTATATTGGACTATCATAAATGATTATATTTTGGTATTCATCAATGAATAACATATTACATTTTGGTATTCATCAATGAATAACATATTTCAAAGTGGTATTCATAAATGAATATCAAAGTACTGTTTGGTATTCATCAATGAATTAGTTTGATTCTATGATAATAGTTGAAAGTAGTTTATGTTTAGATTAGGATTCTTTTAGGTTTAAAAAGCACAGTAATCATTAACGATTAACACGAACAAAACTACTTGTTTTTGCTTCAGTTTATGTTTTTGTTGAATCAAAAAAGTGTTTTGCTTCAATAATCATCAATGATGAATATTCATTGATGATTATGATTATATGGACAACCTCGTTATAATGAATATTCATCATCAATGATGAATATTCATTGTTGAATAAAAAAAGTGTTTTGATTATATGGACAACCTGGTTATAATTCTTATTGATTAATGAATATGATTATATGGACAACCTGGTTATATTCATTGATGATTATACGTGTTATTTATTAATGATTATGGGTCATTTTATGCATTTATCCTTTGTTTATTGACATGATTTTTATGCATTTTGAATGTAGATTTTTCAGAGTATTGGAGTTGCATTAATGAGAAGTCAAAGCAGTCTATTTCAAGTCCAAAGATTTAGCACAACAACATTGTTCTTTAATCATTTGTGATTAAAGTTGTATTGTTTTTAATTATTTATATCCAATACTATATTGTATTTTTTCACGTTTTTTATTCATGATTATAAATGTAGTTAACTTTTTTGTATATATGCATTCTCATGTATTCATTTATGATTACACATGTATTTCATTTTTTATATCTATATTATACTTTATTCATTCATGATTACAAACGTTTTTTTGAATAAAAAATCACTAATACGTTGAATTATAAAAAAACGTTTTTTTGAATAAAAAATCCTGTTAAATGATAATTTATTCTACAACTAATCAAATCCCTAAATTTTAGATAACTATTAATCAAAACCTTAGATTTTAGGTAACTATTAATCAAATCCTTAGATTTTAGGAAATTATCAATTAATTTATTTTATATTAATTTAACTAAAATATACAATTACTAATGTGTCCTTATGAAATGATTGGTCCAGAATGGGTCTCCAGTTCTCCACCTTTTATTGGTACTCTATATAACCTCTCCCTATATATATATATATATATATATATATATATATATATATATATATATATATATATATATATATATATATATATATATATATATATATATATATATATATATATATATATATATATATATATATATATATATATATATATATATATATATATATATATATATAGAGGTAGTATTAAATGAAATTCTTAAGTATTGTGTTATTGTAAGACTCAATGTAGGCCATTAGATGATTATAATCAAGGGCTGTAAAAAAACCACTTTTTTTAATAAAAACCTTTTTATACGCGGGTTTCCGAATGACAAACCACGATTAAGGGTAAAAAGGTAAAAATCCCAAATCCTTTTCAACTGAATCTTCGATACGAATCCTACAATCCCGCACACAATATCTTCGGTTTCGATTAGAGAATCACCATTCAAATCATTCCTCAAAGAATAGTTTAAAATTACGATCGACCGAGCAACAAAATCAATATTCCATACCTGCATTTGTTCGAGTTTTACTTAAATTATCAGAGAATGAACTTGTAAAATTGTTGTTCACGTAAAAAAATAGTTACGTAAGAGTTTTCAAAGTCTATTCTCAGAGAATGGTTTGTAAAATTGTTGTTGACGTAAAAAAAATAGTTACGTAAGAGTTTTCAAAGCCAATTCTCAAACCATTCTCGGAGAATGAAGTAATTATATACTTTACAGAGGGCTGGGAACTGCTATATGGAAAGCCTCATTATCTGAGAATGCCCCATTCTGTGAGAATGAACGTGAACCATTCTCATGAACGTGAAGGAATGTTACTGCATTCTCATAGACATTCATTCTTATTCTCTGAGAATGTTCTATTCTATGAGAATGTCCCATTCTCTGAGAATGAACATCAACCATTCTCATAAACATGAAGGAATGCTACTGTATTTGGACATTCATCCCCATTCTCCGAAAATGCCTTTCCAAAACCCAGAAGAAAAAAAAGGCGGAGATTGATTTTTTTAAACCTGCAAATTAGACCGATTGCTTCAAAACCGACTTGATCGTGCTTCAATTTGCTTCAATCAAAAGTTCACCACCGCCGAATATGCTTCAATCGATTCACGGTGGAGCCGCTCTGGTTTTCTTCACGGTGGTTTCCGACAAGCTCTATCACATTCGAAGCTTTTCCGGCGGATTTCGGATTCACATAAATCGAAGAGAGCTCTGATCTTTCCGTGGGTTTTCAATTTGAAGTTGCGTAAAACCTTGGAAATTTGCCAAGGAAGAAACCCACAGGGATTTAAGGGTTTCCAAAATGAAATTGAATTGGGGAAGAAGATACGATATGTCCTAAGAGTTGCAACTGTAGCGTCTTTATCCTTATTGTATTCCCGTAATTGCCCCTATCAAATGATTGGTCAAGAATTAGTCCTACAATCACACAATATTTAGAAAATGTATTTGAACCTACATCTATATAGAGTTACATCTATATATATATATATATATATATATATATATATATATATATATATATATATATATATATATATATATATATATATATATATATATATATATATATAGAGAGAGAGAGAGAGTTAGGTTCTTTTGAGAACCCAAAAAATCCTGAGATCTTAAGAACCAAATCTGGACCATTAGATCAAAAAATTAAATGGCTAGGATCGATAATGGCAGTTTTGTAAATAGTAATGATTTTAATGATAAAATTGGCTTTTTAAATAAGTCTTTAGGGATAATATGGGAATAAAAAAATCTGATCTGGGAAATTTCATAAATCACGCAAACTTTACGATGAAAAAGGGGGAGTCTTTCTCTCACTTCGACACCGCCTCCCACACAACCCTACGCTCTCATCTACGTTCTCCGGCTTCGTTACCCACATCGGAACCACAATTATCGCCTTCTGCACCATCGTGCTCACTCGTTATCGCCGTCTACGCCACCGTGTTCACCATCGCCACCATTAAAGCTGTCAACCACAGCAGATTGCAGAGCGGTAGCTGGTGGCCTCCTCCCTAATTTCACTGTAGGTTCGATCTCTCTTTATCTCACGTCATCTTCCTCCCTCTCTCAATTCAATTCGATTATCGGTGATTTACTTTCGGGAATGAAACTAGGCCGGAACACCGATTGATTTAATGAATTCGATTGTCGATTGATTTAATGAATTCGATTGTTGATTCTGTACATTCTTACCCTAAGATTGAAACGTCAGTTTACATTGAGGCTAATTTACAGTAACCATTTTTTTGTTTAATAGGTCTATTTGGGTGATTCTTTAGTCGATACAGGAAAGGATAGCCTCCTTATACCTGAACACACTCACGCAAGCTCCATTTTGCCTTAAATTGGTGTAACTTCGATAGATGTGCATTGACTTATCATAATTACTTCTTTTATACATCAATGTGCTTGGAGCTGCTGATTTGAGAGAGTTAAATCCACGGACTAGGGATTCCCTGTCATGTTGGAACCCTGATTCAATTTGGTTCAATCTTATTGAGAATGTTCTTTGTCGTATATGTAAAAAAGAAAGGGCATGTGCTATTTTGGTGTTTATGACCGGTTGGGATGCTATAAATTCTCTCAAGGATCAACTCCAATATCATCTGTTACTCGGAGATCCAACTAAAGTCTTGCTGCTTGCATGCCATGGTTCTATGGACAGCTCAAACAGAAATTGATATTCAATAAACCTGAAGATGGTATCAGGAAAATAGTTCTGGCCACAAACATGGCTGAGACAAGCATCACCATCAAACCTTAGGTAACTTTCATTGTCTTGATATCTCTAAGAAAGAGCATGCTATACCTGAAGATGGTATTAGGAAAATAGTTCTGACCACGAAAGGTGTAGATTCGAAACTTGTTTTTTTATATTATGCTCTTTTTATGCTCTTTTTCTATTTTGCATATCATTATTGGTTGCATCTGTTATGCGACCTACAATTGAAAAGTCAAGCAAGGTCCATTCAATATGCCTTTACGTTTATGTTTAAGTTTATAAGCATCCCTTGTCCACATATGTGTATATATACACATGCATATAAGTGCACTGTACATATGTGCCCATTTGTATAAATTCATATGTGCATAAATGTATGTGAACATGTAAATATTTGCATAGATGCATATGTGCATAAATTTATATGTACATATGATGTACATATGTGTATCGATGTATGTGTACATGTGCATAAATGTATCTGTGTATTATTATATCATCCAATATGCATGTATGTATTATTTATAATGTTTTTGAATATGTTCATGTGTATATATGCACATGTATATATGTATATATTCGTCGAGGTAGGTTCATTGGGGGCCTCTCAAAAGGTAGAGAACTGGAGGCCAGATCTGGGCCGCCTTCCAAATATTAAGATCTAAGGCTAGTATAGATCTGCCATTTATGTAAATTCTAAAACTAATATACTAAAATTGTAACTTTTAAATAGGCTGGAAGGGAATTATCGTCTTAATTCTTTTGTTATTTTTATCAATTCCCGTATTCGCTCCTAATATCAAGCGATTGGTATACAAATTCGGCAACCCTAGGTTTACAAACAACATGTAACCCTCCATTCGAAGAACAATTCTCCAACGTAATGGACGAATCTGGGAATGAACCCATGAAGACAGTAGCGCCACTACAACAGCCGCAGTCACTGATTAAGCATGCCATGCCCTATCGTCAAAGATTTCCAGTCTGAGAGGGAGGTCCAGGTACCTTTTTCACATATCATTTGTTATTCGTTTGGTTGTTTATACATTTTTTTTCAGATCTGTAACTCAACCTTAACTAATTTTATAGCACAATGAACACCCGGTGATCGAGGATGTTAACGAGGAAGATGACCACGATGACGTAGATGCTGATTCCGACGATGACCAGGAAGAGGGTGCACAAGGTCGCTACATCTCTCGAATTTAGACAAATTACGTATTTTTTCCCTATCCATTTCATGGCGTTGTTTTTTTCTTCTTGCTGCTTTTGTTTTCATTTGTTTTTGCATTTTCTTAATGGGACTCAGTCGGTTCATTAGGGTGTCTAAAAATCCCAAAATAACAGAGTATGGATTAGTTTTGGTTTTAGGCCAAATCTGGACCGACCAAACTTAAATTACCAAGTTTGTGTTCTAATACGTGAGACTAACGATATATTGGATTTATATACTGGATTTATGGAGTTAAAATTTCATGGAATTATATAAGTTGTCAAATGTTTCTTTGATAATATCCATGGATTAAAAAGGTATAATATATACTCTTTGTAGATATATTCATTTATGATTAGACGTAGATATTCCTTTATGATTATATTCATTCATTCATGATTCAAGGTGTTTTAGAGAATTTTAGTATGATTTTAGGTGTTTTAATATGATTCAAGGTGTTTTAGTATGATTGAAGGTGCATTCATTCATGATTCAATGTGTTTTAGTGAACTTTAGTATGATTCAAGGTGTTTTAGTGAATTTTAGTATAATTCAAGGTGCATTAATTCATGATTCAAGGTGTTTTAATAAATTTTAGTATGATTTATTTATCTGTATGAAGCATTCATTCATGATTCAAGTTGTTTTAGTGAAGCATTCATTCATGATTGAACGGTAATATTCATTACTCTAACCAAATTAGCAATATTCATTAATGATTGAACTTGGTTTACTGAATATTGATGATTCTTTTACTATAATCATCACTGATGTTGAATGTTCTTTACTAATCATCAATCACATTCGATTATAACAACATTTTGTTAACTTTTTGTATAAATTTTTACAGATGTTACCTGCTCAAACCACATATTCTTGCTCAATTTTAGAAGATTCCTGCAAAAAATGTAAGCAAATCAGGTCTGAAGCTGCTGATTAGAGGAAATGCTGCTGTATTCATTGATGATCAGGGGCGTATTCATTTATTTCCATGATTAGGGTGTATTCAGTTATGATTAGAGGTTTATTCATTTGTGATTACAATATTTTTTATTTCCATAATTTTCTTATGTATTTATGATTACGAATGTATTGAATTTTTTATATTTGCTTTATTCATTTGTGATTACAAACTTCACAAGATTGTATAGAAATTATCTTCAATTTGTGCTTTATTCATTTACGATTACAACTATATTGATATATGAATACAAAATGCGTCTATTCATACATGATTACAAATATTCTGATAAAATAATAGATTTTCAATATCATTGATACGTTTATTTATAAAAAAGAAAAAAAAAACATTTTTTTGAAAAAAGAAAAACATTAAAAGATAATTTTCTTAATTTTTGGTAATTAAAAAATAGAAAAATAATTAAAAAATAATTGCTTTTTTAGGTAACTAGTAATCAAATCCCTAGATTTTAGTAAACTATCAATTAATTTATTATATTATAATTTAACTAAAATACACAATTACTAACATGCCCTTATAAAATGATTGGTCCACGTTTGGCCTCCAGATCTCCACCTTTTATTGGTCTCTATATAACCTCTCCCTATATTCGTCATATGTTAATACATGTGCACAAAAGTATATGCATTTGTGTGTATGTGCCTATGTGCATGTAAGTATTTGTTGGGGGGTTTTTTAATATGTAGTTTTATAAATGCATATGTGCATATATGTTTATATGCATATAAATGCGTATGTGTACATATGCATATGTGTATATATGTTTATATGCATATAAATGCGTATGTGAACATATGCATATAAATGTGTATAAGTGTGTGCATATTTGCATATATGCATAAACATATGTGCCCATGTGCATATGCGTATATGCATGTAAGTATATTTTTTAAAATATTTTTAATATGTATTTTTATTATTATTCTTGCAGGTTTAAAAAATATATAAAGCAAATTGAAGAGGTGAAAATGATAAAACGAAGAAACAAGATAGTCAAGAAATAAACAATGAAGATATTTGGGATCAAACAATGAAGATATTAGTTTAAAATTAGTATTTTTTTTGTTTTTTGTATTTTTTATATATGTATCGTTCAAAACAGTTGTATATTATTATTTCTAATAAATTGGTACTATGATATCCGAATATGATGAAATACGAATATATTTTTTGTGTTTTTTACGAAATGTTATTAAATGTGCATGTATGCATCCATGGAAAATGTAATGTAAAAAGTTGAATATGCATTTAAACATTCTAATAAAAAAATGCACAACTCAAAAATCTGATTATGCATATATGCATTCTATTAAAAAAACACCTGCGAACATGTATATACGCACATGCAAATAAAAAAAAGTATATGTCTTTTAAATTCCAAAAATCTAATTAAAAAAATAATTTTTTTTCAAATTCCAAAAAAATCTGATTTTAAAAAAACGAAAATTTGATTTTTTTTTTTAAATTTGAAAATTCAAATCTAATAGGCTTGATTTTAGGAATGGTTATTTTGTTGCCAAAAATAAAAAAATCATAATTAAATGAGATTTTTGGTAAATAACTATCATGCCCTTTTATGATCTAACCAATCAGAATAAGTTCTCAAAATCTCATGAATATTTGAGTTCTTAAAAGAACCTAACCCTATATATATATATATATATATATATATATATATATATATATATATATATATATATATATATATATATATATATATATATATATATATATATACATATATATATATATATATATATATACATATATATATATATATATATATATATATATATATATATATATATATATATATATATATATATATATATATATATATATATATATATATACTTTTTTAAAAATAGACATATCAATATTGTCGCAATTGGATTGGTTGAAATTGGCTAGAGGTTGTCATTGGTGGTTATTGTTCGTGATCTGGTGCACGGATCATCACATCACACTCTATCACATTGTATACCGGATTATGTTCACACCCATGATCACATGCCACCAAGGCATCACAGATAGGGGTGTTCATTTGGATGGATCGGTTCAATCCGATCCAATCTAGTGAATCCAAATAGATTTCAGGTTTCAAAACATGGATCCAAATAGTCCAAACTAGAAATCAAATCTGATCCGAACCAACCAAAAGTACAATTCGGTTGGATCGGTTTTTTTAATTCGGTTTTCATGCATCGAGTCATTTTAAACATATTCATATAACTTGAATGTTAGCCAAATCTAATAAACAAAAACAAAAACAAAATATTTAGTTGTGAATTAAAATTTATAAACAACTACTAATAAAAATGAATTACAATTTATATTTTACAGACAAAAAACCATTAAGAAAATGTATATATTAAGGTTTTGCATAGGACGGTGATTTTTAATATACAAAAAACAATTTATTAGAATTCAATAAATAATTAAAGATATAATTAAAGAATAAAAGTATAAATAAATAAATAAATAATTGTCTATTTGGTTTTTTTGGATTATTCGGTTCTTGTTTTATAAACCAAAACCAATCCAAAATAATAATTCGGTTTTGCTTAAAAACCAATCCAAAAAATCCGAATATCCGAACCAAATAGTCCAATCCAAATTGTCGAATTGGACAATTCGGTTTATCCAGATAGTGAATAGCCGTAATCAGAGAGTGCTCCATGATGAACATTCCGGTAGGTCTAAAACCTATTTGCTTCCTGTACTTTTTTTTCATAATCTAGAAACTAAGGGTGTGCATGGGTCGATTTGGGTCGGTTTTGACCCTAAAACCGAACCCAAACCGATGTACTCGGTTTTTAAATATTTGAAACCGAACCCAAACCCAAACTGATCGGTTCGGGGTCTCGATTTTTGGTTTTTCTTCAGGTCCGTCGATTTCAAACCCAAGCTGTTTACCTAACTTACATCAACATCCTTGGACTTTCTTATATAGAGCATGAGGACGTCCAACTTTATATTCCACCACCGATGCATAGAAAACTCGAACCCAAACCCAAACTGATCGGTTCGGGGTCTCGGTTTTTGGTTTTTCTTCGGGTCCGTCGATTTCAAACCCAAGCTGTTTACCTAACTTAAATCAACATCCTTGGACTTTCTTATATAGAGCATGAGGACGTCCAACTTTATATTCCACCACCGATGCATAGAAAACTCGAACCTGAGACCTTTTCTTTTTCTTTGGATGCAGAGCGCCTTAACCAGTGCACCAACACACTACTTATGTTAAATATGCACAGACTTCATTTATATCTAGATGCATAACGTATATTTTTAATTATTACATATAAATCGGTTCGGTTCGGTTTTTTTTTCGGTTTTTGCATTCCACAAACCGAACCAAAACCGAAAATTTCGGTTTTTGAAAAAATAAAAACCAAACCATCGGTTTCGTGTTCGGTTTCGGTTTTTCGGTGTCGGTTTTGTCGGTTTTTGTCGGCTTTTCGGTTTTTGGGTTCGGTTTTGCTCATCCTTACTAGAAACAAATATTGTAAAGTTTCTTCTTTTTATGTTTTTAAATACTATATACCGTTATAAAACAATTTGAAATACTATATGCCAATATATACAATACTATTTTAGGAAAACTGTCCCTCTCTTCTTTTTCATTATTTTTCATCTTTTTATTCTATAATTAAACCTGAGAAGAGAACCTAAAACATGAATAAGAATTCGTATTGTAGAATTGCTATGGATAATGTATTTCTTGGACTTGAAACCCGATAAGTATTATTAATCATATCTTTAGCATAGGTATTACAACCTGATGTCGATTTTTTTAAACCTATAATTTAGATCTTAGATCTTATCAAAATCAAAACTGGTCTAGATCTCATTAAAGTCTTGTTATATTTTGGGTAAAATATTTTCGAACAGCAAATTTTATACGAAGGAATCTATTTATACGCATTCATTATTAAATATATATCCTTAGATAAAATTTGGAATATTTATTTTACAAAACAAACAGCCCTAAGTATTCTATATATTAAAAGCCGTCAATTTTTTCAACGTTACATGACTTTTTTTCCTTCCGGGTTGTCACACGGGTTATCGGATCCGGTACGCGGATCTTCTCTCGATTGTTCATCTTTTCGATTTTATGTCAACCATTTGCTACCATCCCCACCGCTCCATCGATCTT
Source organism: Cichorium intybus (assembly GCA_023525715.1). Lineage (NCBI taxonomy): Eukaryota > Viridiplantae > Streptophyta > Magnoliopsida > Asterales > Asteraceae > Cichorium > Cichorium intybus. Next base: position 41,164,612 of record CM042016.1, on the reverse strand, counting down.
CACCGTTTTCTTTTCCCTCTCTCCCGGTTGCGTGCCTTGCCGCACCTCTGTGGTGAATATCCGTCTTTTTGGATTTTAAGGAAGCGGAGCACCGTTTGGTTTCCCCTTTTCGTTTCTCTGTAACTCGACACCGCCCACCGCCGACCCACCATTGATCCAACCAATCCACCTGATATTCGCATTATCCTTTAAGTTTTTTGTCACAATCGCATAAACCCATCATCCCCACCCAGGTCGGCTTTAGTCGTCCTCGCCAAGTCGCAAGCGGAGGAGATATCGTGGAAAAAGTCGAACATGGTTTCCATTTGTTAACCACCGCCTCCACCCTCTTCTCTCCGGTCTCGGTTTGTGAACGTGTTGGTATCAACTGCAATCGGCTACCACCGCTTTCTCCTCGTGCATTTAGATTGGAGAATTTCTGGAGGAAATGAAGAAGAGGAAATTCCGTAGGGAGTAACCAACAGCCGCCGATTTTTCTTCATCATCTCCTTCACCGCGTCCCTCCATCTTCTCCTCAAAGGTTGAAAGCCTCGAAGCAGCTTTCGATTTTCGTTAATGTAATATCAACAACGAAGGGAGTTTTTAACTATAATACTCTTTTCATCTATGATGGTTTGCTTGCTCGATGCTGATTTTTCCTACAGAATACATCGTTTGATTTGCTATGTTGTTATCGACCGGTACATATGGTTCCAATCTTATCAAGTAGGTTCTTTTTCCCTTGAGCTATCGTCAGAATCAGATTCGTCTTATTTTTGTTGTTAATATTAGCTTTTTTGTTTAAAATCCAGACATAAAAGTGTTTCAAGTGTTGAAGTTGGACTTTTAAGGTCAAATGAATTTGTACGGTCCAGAATTGATATGGTTTTTGTTACAATTACCATCCAAAATCTTCGTAGTTATTTAGGGTTTCTTACAATAAACGGGTATCTTGATTATTAAAATATGTAGGTATCTTGATTATTAAAATATGTAGGTATCAGTAGTTGGTGATTAAACTATATCATAGTGCAAAATTGCATGTCCTTCCAACCGTGCAAATTTTAATCACCGTCAGTTTATCATCTAATGTAACAACAATGGTTAGTTTACTAATCCTATTCTGATATTTGAATGATAATGTTTCGTGGTATTGGAGGTGTTAGAAACCCTTGGTAATTGTTTATTTCTCCAGTATGAATGTTGCAAATGAAAAATCAATTTGGTTTTGAAATTGAATACTTTCTTTTCGGTACATAGTATATCACTCATCTTAGATTTGATTCCATGGGGTGATAATGTTTACCGATTCTATTCATGTCAGTTGAGACTGGAAATTACAGGTTCAGCCAAAATCCAAAATTGGACTAAACCTGTAGGTTGCACTATAGCAAGGGGACTATAATCCAAAATGAAGGCCTTGGAAGTAAGAAACCATTCACGTTGTCATACATTGAGTTTGAATATTAATTAAACCACTTCAATTTTCAAATCGATGTTCATAAACTTTGCTTTCTGCAGGAACGATAATCTAAAATGAAGGCCTTGGAAGTAAGAAACCAGTGAGCGAAGAAGTGGCAATGGAGGAGCCTCTTGAAGTGGTTAGATAAAAACATTTCAAGTATTAAATTAAAAACCCATTTTCCTTCAAATTTCAAAGGGTTTTACTAGCTTTTTTATGGTTTATAACAGATAATATCAACAAAACTGGACAACTTCACACCAAGGGTAGTAGAGAAGAAAGAGGATTATATACAACTGGAGTATGAAAGCCCGACTTTAGGGGTAAGTTTAAGAAATAAAACATGTTTTTTTGTTGAAATGATGGTGTTGAATTAGTTTATTTTGTTGTATCAGTTTGTGGATGATGTTGAGTTTTGGTTCCCTCCTGGAAAGAAACCACTTGTACAGTACCAGTCAGCATCGCGCTTTGGGTTTGGTTCTGATGCCCAATAAAAGAGAGTCAAGGTAATAAGCCTTTTACTACTATAAAAAATATCTGCAAAAAAGTTTTACATGAAAGCTTTAAAAAACAGGAGCAGTTTGATATCAATAATTTGGTCCTTTTGTATAATGTATGAATAATGGCATCTATTTGAGATGTGAGGTATTTGGTTAATAGTGTAACAGTTTTGTAAACCAAATGCTCTAAGTTTGCAATTTGTCATGAGACTAAGTAATAGTTTAACAACGTTTCTAAGGTACTTTTACAGAATTGATCGTTGGAATATTTTATACAAGTGCATAAAGAAGCAATTACGTGATTTTTAAGGTAATTTTGTTTTTGTTTATGTTGGTAGGAATTGCGGCTGGCGTTAGAGAAGAAGGGATGAGCTTCTGAAGACGAATTTTCAGTTTTGACAAGGCTTCAGTTGGATCAATTATTAATTGGACCTGGTCTAAATTGGGGGTTTCAGTTTTTAGGCTTTCTTTTCACCCATATGTAGCATATACTTGAAAATCATATTTAAATTCAATAAAAGGAAAAACAAGTGGGGGGTAAGGGGGTTTGGGGGTTTTAAGGGGGGTCCGGCTCGCACATGGCGGAAAATTACTTGCGTTATCTAATCGAGTTCATATATTCTTTCTTTTGTATCGCGGAAAAAGAACAAATAAACATCTTTACGTATTTGGGTATGTATTATTTATGTTACAGATAAAATTGAAAAATGTCTGCAGTTCAAGATTCATTATAGATAAGATTTCATTTGATTGGTGGATCCGATATTGGTCCTAAAAGGTTTCCAGCAGCCGCGACTGTTTCAACACTGAAAGAAAGCATCATTTCTCAATGGCCTAAAGGTTTGTAGAGTCTTTTGTACTTAAATTTCGGTTTTAAACATGTTTTTTTCATGGCTATTGTCTATTGAGGTCTATATTTGCATCAAATTGGAGGTTTTAGATAAGGGGTAATCACTAAAATGACTAAATTGGGATGTGTCATGTCGAAAATGACCATCGTTTTGAAAATTTATCACAGAATAATCATTTTGCAAAATCAAATTTGCTAAATAGCATTTTGAAAATGACCGTTTTGCATAATCGAATTTCCTTTCGTGAAATTACTTTATAAACTGTTAGAAACACGTTCAGTTGGTATTAATTTCGCAAAATAATAGCTATTTTCGCGAAATAAATTCACAAACTAAATGAAATATCGATGATTGGGCAAAATGGTAATAATTTTGCAAAATTGTTGGCAAAATTAATAGGTTTTTTACTAGATAAGTAAATTTGCAAAATTAAAGGAATTCCGCAACGACCATTTTGTGAAATATGTGGCTAATTTGTGATAGTTTTGAAAAAGATAATTATGTCGTGGTATGACACGTCCCATTTTAGTCATTTTAGTGATTATTCATTTACATAATTGCATTGGTTCCTTTTTATATTTCCCTTTTTGGGTGATTTTAGGTGATTTAGATCATTTGCAGATATTAGTCTTGAATTTTTGTTTTTGTTAATTCTCATCATTAACCTCTTTTAGTGTGTTATGGCTGCAAGAAGCGAAAAACGGAGCTACAAAATCTATTATTCAACAGTAGTTGAAATTTGAAAAGTGAAGTTATTTAATGTGTGATATTGTATTTAAGTTTATCAAGTAATGTTTTTTGGTTTGACAGAAAAGGAGAATGGTGTAAAAACAGTTAAAGATTTAAAGATAATTAATGCGGGAAAAATATTGGAGAACAATAGAACGGTAGGCGAATGCACGAGTCCATTGTGTCATGTTCCTGGTGGAGTTACAACTATGTATGTTGTCGTTAGTCAACCACCTCAAGAAAAAGGTAATATTATAATGATCTTACGTTGCAAATGACTGAAATACCCTTTTCTGAAATTGTTTTAAAATGGTTATGTGAAGAAGAAGTTAGTAAAGGGGTGATATAAATATACTTTTTAAGAGTATTTTTAGTTTAGTTTTAACATATATTAATGAAACAAAGGATTGTTACAAAAATGAAAGAAGGGTAATTTTGTCATTTGTCACTATTTACATTCCTTACAAGCCAAACAGAAATGTACAAAGGAATGTGGTTGAATTCCTTACATTTCCTGCCAACGAAATTATCTCTTTTGCAGTATATGTTGTAAAAATGTAAATGACTGAAATACCCTTGCTAAAATGGTTTTAAATAATTTCATGAACAAGAAAGTAATGAAATGATAGACATCTTACACACATATACATTTGATTTTTCAGAGATGTATTTACAAGTGAAACAATAATTTACTTAAAAGATCAATAAAGGGTGATTCTGTCATTTTTTACTTTTACTTTATTTACATTCCAAATCTTTTGACAGATTAACAAACCAAACCAATATAACAAAGGAATGTAAAGGCACAGATGATGTTTATAAAACCGTAGAAGCAGTTAAACTTTTTGACAGGAAAATTACTAGAGAACCCGGACCCCCACCTGGCATCAGCACTAAAATTAGAGCATGTTTGGATCCTGAAGGTTGGAAAACAGTAAGCTTCCTGTAATAGCAACCTTCTTTCAGAGATTTGTTTATCATAACATCATACTTTGATTTCCTGTTATTACAACATTGTACTTTGAAATATCTACCTACTTATAGCAATGTACAATGCTATAATTTGGTAAAATTATAAACGTAGAATGTCTTAATATGAAAAATATTGTAATAGTAACGTACTTTGATGGATATGTTTATTATAACATCATACTTTCATTTTTGTCTATTACAACATCGTACTTTGAGAAATCTACCAAGTTATAAAAGTATAATGCTAAAATTGGATAAAATTCTGAAAGTAAAATGTCATAATAAAAAAATTATTGTAACTATAATGTTGTGTTGTGAATTTTTTGTAGGTGTTTATTGATAACATTTATTTTCTGAAGGAGGTAGAATGATGTGGTGGGAGTTTGATGAGGAAAATGTTTTCTAGTGCAGTTAGAGGGTTATGTTTAAGTGCGAGAAATAGCGATGTACTTTCATAGATTTCTTTATTATAGCATCCTACTTTAGCTGGGCCACCCACCGAGCTGACGCAACCGTGCATAGCACGGGCGCCCACTAGTTATTATGTTAAAGGATGTGAATGTGAATGAAATTTCTATATAGGTGTCACGCCTACATTTAACGTTATGGTGTGGATTCATCCAAGTCCTTTTTTAATTTAAATTTAAATAAAAACTAACATTTCAATAATAGTATAAAATAAGAAAATATATTACTAGAATAATAAAAATAAGTAATTAGAAAATAAAAATTACATAACTAGATTACATAAAATCTACAAATTATAATTAAAAAAATATAAAACATACAAATTATATTTTGCTTTTATTTTTCGTTTGACATCCATTAACGTCCGCAAAAAGCAATTGCATTTCCGCGAGTCGGTCGCTTTCATGGTCCCTTTCCTTCGAGTATGAAGGCGTCGATTTCCCTTTTCGTTTTGTTTGATCTCGTCCCATCGAACGAGAAGGTCCTTCAATCACAACTAAGTCATCGTAAGCGTCGTTTAGATCGACTCCAACATGTGCATTTGATGTATCCCGATACGACATCGAGTCCGATGTTTTGCTCCGTTTAGATTGGCGCTTTTTCTTACCACCCTTCAACTTTTCATTATTCCTTAAGATTTTCCAAACATGTTATATTTGAAAGGTTTCACTACATCGTCTTGATAGATGTAGTTTGCTCCTTCCAAAATTGTTGTCTCGCTTGCCCCGCTAGACCATTGATTCATCAAATTTGTGATGATGCCATTAAAGTGCATTACCTCCTTGTTTATATTTGACCATTTGGTGTTGCATTGGTAGTGGCTCTTGTAACCATCTCCTTTCTTCATTCCATGCCTAGAATGATTTGTCACATGAAGCGAAAATTTGTCACGGGTTTGATCTTTCTCGAAAATGGCATATTTAGATATGTCGATGCATGCCTGTGACAATTCCTTATCCTTGTCTAGAGACCATAAATAGTTTTTGGCCCTCACTTTTGGTTTCTCTTTCTCTTTCGCTTTCGCTTTCCTATGTAGTGGCTCTTCCTCAGATTTCGATTCAGTTTTAAATAGGGGGACGTTTAGTGTTTGTAGTGACGATGATTGTAATTGAGTTTGGGGTTGGAATTGCGATTGAAACTAGGGTACAACTCAAGTATTATAGGGATGAATAATACAAACAATGAAACCCTAATTTCTACTTCAATTATCTAAGGCATCTTTCTAAAATAATGATCGATGCTATCTATTTATACATTACAAAGGACGTGATAGTGGATTCGAGGATCAATGAGGTTATTCCACGTGTTGCTCTGCTAGGGTAGGCGTGCATAACGGTCTGGTAGATCTTGTTGCAGGATCATACAATCAGGCCTGAGAATCAGCAATGTGCGCACACCATGAGACATAAACCCTACTGGACCACGTGGATGTAATTGAAGGAGCAAAGTCAAAATGCTTCGACTTCGACTGCCAAAAGGTCTTCTACAAAAAACAAACTCGAAGCACATCCCAGATGCCTTGGTCTTCGATACAACCAATAGTCTTTGACTCAACAATCTCCTCCTTTGTGTCGTGAGATGCTTTCATATCTTCAATGTTCAAGCCCTTGGAATCAACTCTGGAAACAAGTCCTGAAAGAGTTCCAACATCATTTGCCTCACCGCAAGCCACCAATTGATCTCATCAAGGTAGTGCTTCTTCTGGTTTTTGTTAGTATTCTTCGTACATCTATCAGAAACACGAACAACGGCCTGAAGGACTTAGGTGTTGTGCAGATGCTTTTCATCAAGTCAAAACACACATCAAACAATCTGACTACTTCTGCTTCTGGTGAGGAAGATAACACCCATGAATAGTTCAGCAAAAATCTCACCGTCCACAAGGCATTGTGCATATGGCGGAAGTTCGACGTTGGCTATGGCTTCGAGCTTGGAGGATAAGGAAGTGGCAAGGTCCAAATCCTTTCAATCTAAATCGTTATAGTAGTACAAGAGAAATGCACTGACAGCTTTCTAGATTGGATAATAGCTATTATCCTTCTGGGTCTTCAACATCTTAAAGAGAACCACCAAGTCGTGTAGGTTCATTAGTGGAAAGTCAGCGGTGGTGAAGGTCCTCTGGAAAGTTGAATATCGAACCACTTTGAACTTATTCGAGTAGAGAGACTTATTGAAGGAAAAGTTCTTTGAAAAGGACTCCAACCTTCATACTTTGAGCAATCTCCACATAGCTTCTTGTGGTTGACACAACTTCACGTGATATCGAACATGTTGGTCTTGATAAGCGTTCGACCTAGTGTCTAAATTAGTCTTCGTCTTCGAGAATAACCTCCGATAGCCAAATGCCGTGGAGGAAACAGACATGTCAAGTTAAGAATTTGATGTATTCTCGATAGAGTAGCTTTTCCTAGGTGAGATTGGGAATGATTCTTTGGTTCCAAATGTGAAAACCTAAAGCTAATCGAATCTTGCTTTTAACTCCAGATTTGAATAGATATGGCCTTGAGGATCACCAAATCCGGACAACTAATCAGCATGGGCTTTCTCCCTAACCTCCTTCTTAGCCTCTTCTTTTGCTAGCCTAGAAAGAATTTCATCGACTTCGATATTTCGTTTCCTCAACTCTTTGGTAGAAGGCTCATCTTCAACAAATTTCTCTTTCCCTTTAGATCCTGAAGGCTTTGAAGTGACAGCCCCATCGGGACCATTAGTTGTTTTGGCATGTTTGAAATTCGTCGGCCATGGTCTCTAACCTATAGTTGGGAACGACCATGTTTCTCTTTCAGTCCATCTTCCCCATTGTTGAGCTGGAAGCCATATATTGCACAACCAGCCCCCACACAACATAAAGATGACCATCAAAACAAAGGCAATGGTACATAGATCCTAGCAATCTGGTAATTTCTTCGTTCAATGAGAGATATTAGAAAGCAAGAAGGAAGCAGATGCTACACCAAAGAGCTTAGTTTGTCAAGCTCTGACCCAACCACGCCATGGGCAAGGAGATGACCCCAATTGTTATCCATGGAGTCATACAGAACACCAAGATCTACCGAGTCTATGACTCTATGTAGATAGTAGTGGTGTAGCAGATATTATGTTCAAGCATTGTTTCAGACAACTACCCAGAGAATGGAAGAAGGAATTAAAGCCCACGATAGGCAAACTAATAGGCTTCACTGGCTATAACATTTTGCCAATAGGCAAGATATACCTAGCATTCACCCTCCAAAACTCTGTAGGACCCAACTAGATGACAATAACGATGGAATTCACCATCGTTCGGGCATCGTAACAATATAATGTTATATTAGGTCACACGAGCATACTGCAATTTGGTGAAATAGCAACCACTGTCCACATACTAGTAAAATTTCAAACATCATACGATATAGCAACAATAGTTTCCTTACCATAACGGACAACCCAGTGTCACCAAGTCATGACCTCATTAGAAATTACAAAGGGAACAAAAGGACCAAGAGACGACAACCCCAAAGTAAAAGAAGTCATAGACAACGAGTACTCGGACCAACCGATACGCATTGACGAGTTCCTACCGGCGTCAACTCGAGAAAATCTCTTAGCCTTACTAAAAAATAGTAGACGTCTTCACTTGGAAGCCAATGTACATGGTAGGGTTCTCAAGAGAAATAATAAAGCATAACTTGAACATATAACCAAATAGTAGTCCTAATCCACAAAAAAAGGATAGATACAGGGAAAGATACTAAACCATTGACATAGAAGTGGCCAAGCTAGTACATAGAAGCTATTTTACAACCTGGATAGCAAACCCGATTATAGTCAAGAAATGTGACTGAACATGGAGGATATGTATCGACTATACAGATCCTGATGTGAAACACGCATATAGCGTTATCACCAGATCCTGATTTGAAAGGAAGATAAGGAGAATATAGGATTTTATATCGACCATGGGACCATTTGCTATAATAAAATGCCATTCGAGCTAAAGAATGCGAGAGTAGGGTGAGCATTTGGATCGAAAAACCGAACCATAACCGGATAAGAGAATTTCGGCTCCGACCCTCGATTCATTGCTTATTCGGTTACTAGTTATTCTAGTTTCGATTCGATTCCATAACCAGGGACGTTGATTTGAACTAAAACACCAAACTGTGGAACCAATTCGAACTAGATATTTGGAGTTTGGTCTTGTTGGGGTTGTAAATACATTGCTTATTCGGTTACTGGTTATTCCGGTTCTAGAACCGATTACATCCCTATGCAGAGCAATATATAAGCGCCTAGTGGATAGCAATGTCAAGGATCAAATTGGGCAGAACATAGATGTTTATGTCGACAATATGATCATAAAACGCAGAGATGAAGCTTCACTGTTCCATGTCATCGAAGAAACTTTCAATACATTGGAAAGAACGAAAATGAAATTCAACCCAACAAAATGCACCTTCGAAGCCAAAAGGCCAGTTCTTAGGATATTGTGTGACCAGACAAAGAATTCAGCCAAACCCTGTCAAAGTTAAATACCTACTAAAAAGAACAGCTACACACAATCTAAAGAATATACAAGGGTTCAATGAGAAACTCATAGCAATGGGTAGGTTTATAGGCAAATCAGTAGAAGAAGGCCTCCCAATATTCCAAACGCTTGTGTCGAAAATAGTAATTTCAATTAGACGCTAGAAGTTGAGCTAGCTCTGCAACACCTCAAGAAAGCACTACACACATTACCAACGTTGGTTACTCCCATGTTTGGCCAAGTCTTGTCGGTCTACCTAACCACGTCTAAAGAAGCTATCAGTGAAGTCCTTGTTGCAAAATAGGGAGGAGAAACAGTTACTTATATATTTTGTAAGCAAATTCTTACAAGGACCGGAATTGAACTATCTAACTCTAGAAAATTTGGTGCTGAAGCTTATATATGTAGCTAGATGACGCATAAATACTTCAAATCCTACTAGGTGGAAGTGTTGATAAACGAACCCATGAAGTAGATATTGTTAAAGCAAGAAAAATCCAAACAACTAGCAACATATGTGATTAAATTAGGAGAACACAACATCGAATACACACCATATACAAGCATAAAGGCATAGGCCTTAATAGATTGCCTAATGGAAATCCCTGAAGATGATAGGTTCATAAGAGACTCTAGCAGAGCAAAGGACAAAAGGAAGGCAACCAAATATGAGGAAGCAACATAATCAGAAGTATGGATACAACACATAGATGGGATGTCGGGTACGAAAGGATCAAGGCTGGGGTTGTTCTGAAAATCCCTAAAGAAGAAGAAGTCACTTATGCCTTAAGAATCAACTTTGATACATAAAATAATGAGGCATAATATAAGGCCCTACTGATAGGAATCTGCCTGGAAACCGAGATGAGGGTGAAATACATGGCTCCCTGAGTGACTAAACTGTTGGTGGTCAAACAAGTTGTGGGAATGTATAAAGTTAATGTGGAATGATGCAACATTATGTAATCATTGTAAAAAACTCATAGTAGGCTTCAAAATCTTTACCGTAAAAAAATCACTCATTCAAATAATAAACATGTGGATGCTTTGAGTAAGCTTGCCTCAACATCTTTTGACCATCTCTCTATGAAGGTATTGGTAGAGGTCTTAGACGAGAAAAGCATAGATGAATGACAAGTAAATGAATTCACCCCCAAGGAACCAAGCTGTATAACACCCTATTTTGACTATCTCCTGCACAGTGTACTGCCCGACAACAGCAAGGATGAAAGAAAGGTAGAAGATACGACACCACCATACACAATTAGAAGCAGAGCGTTATACATAAGGGATACTTGTCTCCATGGATGAAAGCAAAAGAGAAATGTGTGGAAGAGCTACACAATTCTCTATGGAATTACTGCTTAACTCCAAGGACAAGCATACAAGAGATGCCCTTGAGCCTAACATATGGCATAAAAGTGGTACTACTACTAGAGCTCATAGTGTAACCCTACGGACTGAAAGGTTTTCTACAAATCAATGAACTAAAACCTAAGTTCACATGCAACCTATGAGGATTTATGTTTTCTTCTAATTGAACATATAACTAATTCCTAAAAGGCCAACAAAATTTACTAAAGAATAACATTCAGAAAAACTAACCTTTAGAATTTCTTGGAAGCGAAGCAACAAAACTATCTTGCCTCAAATGAAGTCACACCCAGCTGCAGAAGGTAGGCTCAAAAATTCCAGAGAGAGTACAGATATATGGCGCAGACTTTTTGGTCTCTAGGGCTCCCTATTTATAGCCTCCAGCCGATAACCAGATAACCTTTAGAGATAAGCCTTTTTTGAATTCAAATTAAGATAAACCTTTATCTTAATAATTTAAACCATAATTATCTCTTTTATATATATATATATATATATATATATATATATATATATATATATATATATATATATATATATATATATATATATATATATATATAAATCGAAATCTATATATATCTATATATATAGAATTCGATGGTCATCACACTCACTTACACTGCCACTTACTCAACTATTGAATAATTACAATTTCAATCCCTGCATCTTTAATTAATTAAATTAATCACCAAATTAATTCCAATTAATTCCAGATTAATTTCTAATTAATTAATATAGTTTCTAATTAATATATTATCACTTTAATATATTAATAAACCATATATTTAATTTCTATTGATTTATTAATCACATAATAAATCAATCTTTCTCTCCACTGAACTTTCAACCAAACCTACAGCTATGAGGGCAACCCAAATAGACTATGCTAATATTAATTAGGAAAATACTAATTATTAGTCATGGCTTAGACACCTAATCCAACAAGGCTAACATAGTTCAAAAAGATTCAAATAGAGAAAGACTAACGCCTAAACTTGGATCTATTGGAGGAAAGGAAAGAACTGGAAAACATTAAGCAAACTGCCTATAAGGCTGGTACGAAAAATTATTATAACCAGAGGGCCAGAGGGTGTGCTTTCAAGGTAGGCAACCTGATCCTAAGGAACATAACCAGAAAAAAAAAGACCATGAAGATCACCAATGAAAATGGAGAAGACATGTTGGAAGACGTAAAAAAGAAAAGGATTTTAAATGATGACACGACACATGGGGTTGATCCGCATGTGCAAGCGACAAGCATAGTGACCATCCCGCTACCAAAAACCAGTCTAAGGACCAATTGTGGTCTGGATAGAAGAAAGAGAATCTAACATACCAATATGGAATGCCACGTGGGAAAGATGTTGGCACCATTGTCTCCACAAGGAGTCCCCATACCCCTTTACTATAAAAGTACCGACATCCATCTGGTAACACGCATGCCCTCTTATTCGTACACATATTTTCCTTTGATACCCAACTCGTGTGTTCTCTCGGTAATTCCTTCCGGAAAGTGGTTGACGTCGTTTCTTTGATTGCTGAGTGCAGTTCCAAAAGCCAATCCTGCGATGATTCAGAAGGAAACGCTGAAGAACCAGTCGCATATGGTAGAAATGCACCATGATTGGATTTTATCAAATGGTTTTTACGAAAACCCGTTTGTTTATTTGGTGAATAGTACAAAATCAATTTTGGTAAAACTCAGTTCATTTTTATCTCGTTGTAGAGGTAAAAATCAGCAATCTTACGTAACCACTTTCATATAGGTTTAGAATCGGTTTTTAAATATTGTGGCTTATTTTCTGGTTAAAAAATCATTTCTTTTCTATCTCGTTCATCACATTTTTCTAAAGAGAAAAATACTAAACTAATTCCCATATGCGTTTTTTCTCAAAACAGCACAAATTAAACCAATTGCCTCAAAATAACCAAGCATTACGTAGGTGGCTATTGTTATCAGATTTTAACGAAATAATGGCTTTTTGGTTATAATGTAACGTGTTTCTAATTATTTGAAATCTTTTGAAGGCTAAAATGATATTTTTATCTTTTATTTTTTAAAATACGTGTTTCGAAAAACCATTTATCCAACTAAGAACACTTATGTCTCTACCGGATGGGCATCTAGTTAGGGATAAGGGGGTAACTGGTAAGCACGGAGTCTTGCCATTTGAGATATGTACTTACCAAAATAACAGCCAAAAGGCTTATGGTTCAACGCTGTATTAGGTGTTGTTTTTGCTCGAGGGTTGAAATTTCATAAGAGATATAGATGGATAGTCAGAAGTATAAATAGATTTGTCGTTAAAAAAAACTTGGCAAAATAACATCTTTTAGCTGAAGCTCGCAATAAAAATATATGAAGTTATAATTATAATCGTGTAAAACAAACATCTATTATTGGCATTATTTTATTTTATTAATTGTTAAATATATTATATAAGACTCGTTTTTTACACTTTGTGGATAACAAACATAAATTTATAAGATTATTGGCTCTTTGCCATGTGTTTTACATAGTTGACAACCATGACATGTTTTTATGGCCATTCCTTGATCCAAGCAAAACGCCAACAAAAGTTATTTGGTCCCATATGCAGACAACTTTGGCGTAGCAAGAAAAAGTTATTTGGTCTCATATGCTGTAAAGTTTGAAATGAAAGATACTGAAAAGCATAAATTGTTTTAAATAAACAATCTCAAACAGTAACACCTTCTAAAACCAATTAAAATTTTTATCAGCTTTCCAATTTGCTGCCAATGTCTGAAGTACAAGAAGAATAAATAATTCACGTACCAAAAACATGCTCATGATGTGTGTTCGATTGATCTCATCTAGTTTCTCTTGACTGGTTTCTAAAAACACGTTCAATACATCATTCTGGTTAGATCCATTCATCCCTAACCTCTTATCAATCAACGTCTCAAAAACCTTCCCAAAATAATGTGGCATTGTTCCTGGTCCCTTGTCCGATCTGCTTTAAACAATTTAGTGTTGCCTAAGTATTCTCATACCTTCTTCTATAAAGCAGTCATACATTTTCCACACCCTCACACTATTTTTTTAATTTACTTTAAAATGTAAATAATTTTAATTAAAATAAAAATAACAATTTCATTAGAATTAAAATTAACCTACATTACATAAACAGAAATACGAAACAAAAAATACGAAATACGGAAAGAGAGAAAATGTAAAAAAAAACTACATGACGCAGTTTTCATATTTTCTTAATTGCAAAGTTTAATTGCATCGCTCGAATCACCATTTGAGCTTCTTTCGTTTCTTTGTTCAAAACAAAAAACTTTATCTCACGATCCCTTTTCCATTCTATGTTGGAATCCTATGTCCCATAATGGGGTTACTATTCAATCACCTAATCAAGGGAAACAAATTGATTATGTTGAATCAATTTGTCCCCAAAAATCAGTTATCTTTTAGTATATATATGCTGTGTATTCGAGTGATGAAACACAGAAAGTAACAAACATTGTAATAGGTTTTTGAGTTATATTTCCTATTATATTCAAAGAGTGATTTTGATAAAAAAAAAAAAAACTCAAGTTTATAATTGCACACACAAACTATCAAAATCACTCTTTGAATATAATAGGAAATATAACTCAAAAACCTATTACAATGTTTGTTACTTTCTGTGTTTCATCACTCGAATACACAGCATATATATACTAAAAGATAACTGATTTTTGGGGACAAATTGATTCAACATAATCAATTTGTTTCCCTTGATTAGGTGATTGAATAGTAACCCCATTATGGGACATAGGATTCCAACAATCACCCCCGAATCTCTAAGTCCTTCTAGAGACGTCTTTACTCCCGATCAAGCTCCTCATTTCCTTGAACTTGATTCGAGCCAATGGTTTTGTGAGAATGTCCGCCTTTTGTTCTACACCAGGAATGTATTCAACCTCCACTTGTTCCTTTTCAACACAGTTACGAATGAAGTGAAACCTTGTGTGAATGTGTTTACTTCTTCCATGAAACACTGGATTCTTCGTTAGTTCCGCGGCCGCTTGTCAAGCAATATGGCTTCAAGATTTGCTAGGAGAAATCATGAATAAGGTACAAGATAAGGTGGTTCTTAGGATTGATAACAAGTCGGCTATCGAACTAACGAAGAATCCAGTGTTTCATGGAAGAAGTAAACACATTCACACAAGGTTTCACTTCATTCGTAACTGTGTTGAAAAGGAACAAGTGGAGGTTGAATACATTCCTGGTGTAGAACAAAAGGCGGACATTCTCACAAAACCATTGGCTCGAATCAAGTTCAAGGAAATGAGGAGCTTGATCGGGAGTAAAGACGTCTCTAGAAGGACTTAGAGATTCGGGGGTGATGTAACACCCGGCTTTTAATATAAATACACCCCTTTATTTTACACGCTTTAAATGTAAGAACCCGTGAAAAAGTCAAAAAAAGGGTAAAACCGTCTTTTGCCACATTGAACGATTATTATGTGTAATAATATGTATTTGTGAAATTATAATGTAAGAAATAAAAGTTTATGAAAAATTTGAAGTTTTACCGCATGAATAGTAAAAAAATGGCCGAAAAGGGCAAAATGGTCATTTGACATGAAAATGACCAAAAATGTCAAGAAATTGTTAAGTTGGAAGTTAATGAGGCATAAATGATCAAGTTATGACTCTTGGACCACCTTTGTGAAGAAATTTGGAAGTTAGGGACCAAAATGTAATTATTTTATAAAAACTTAATTATAAAATAGAGAGTTAAACTCTCATTCTCCAGAAGCTTGAAGAACATTTCAGAAGTCACGGGAGAGAGTTAGTGAGAGCAAGAGGGAAGAAGAATTACTAGAAGTTCAAGCAAGGAATTGAAGGTTGGAATTGATGATTCCAAGGTAAGAACTCCTTTGCTTTAACCTAGTTTTTGGGTGTGTTCTTCATTTGGTCTTTGGATGGAATTGAAACTGCAATTGCAGTTATAAATTATGTGGGTTAAGTAGCTAATGCTTCCAATAAGCCATTAGTTAAGAACTTAACTTAAAAACATGAAAGTAGAATGCTATTCTTGAGAATTTTCAAGTTTAGCCAAGAACTTTAATTTCTGCAATTGATCTATTAAAGTGTTTTTAATGGCTTAAAATGTGTTATTAGTCAAGGGTTTTAGTCCTAGAACAAACCCCATACGAATAAGAACTGAAATAAGTGCTTAATGGGTGAAAACTGCGTGCTACAGTGCATAAATCGCGACTGATCAGGCCACTGCCCAGGCGCAAGGCGCAGTGCGCCCAGGACCAGGGCGGGGTGCGCCCCTAGCCAGGCGCAGTGCGCCTTCAGACAGGGACCAAATTTGTTAAAAATTTCAAATAATCCAAACGCTAGAAACTATAGCTAGACATGTCCGATTGACCTGAAATTTTAGCCATAACCCTAAAATGGTATAAGAACATGTCGGGAATGGTCAAATCCGTAATCCGACCTTGCGGAAAAGTCACTGTAGCGGCAGTGGCGAAAATCACTATTTACTTCAAAACTTAATTTTTGGAATTTGAGCTAGACTTGTCCAATGAACTTCAAATTTGAAACACAAGTCTAATATGGGATAAGATTTCATGGAAAAGAGTCGGAACTGAAATACGACCCCTCGGGATTACTGTAGCAGTATACGCGTATCTCGGGGAAAACGATAAAACGAGTGTATTAATGGTTATACATTTATTATAACCTAGAGTTGAGACGTATGAAGCTTTAGAACTATAAAGTTAATTATATTATGTATTTATATATATTTATATATATATATATATATATATATATATATATATATATATATATATATATATATATATATATATATATATATATATATATATATATAATACATGTATAGGTGGTGCTTCAAACGTTGTGGAGCACGGAAAAGGAAAAGGAATACGAGAAGCTTAGAGACTTGTAACAACGTCAAGGTGAGTTTTATGAGGATTTTCTATAGTACATAGCAAAATGATATTTTCAGAAAAATGAGATTTCCAAATACTTTTAGATACTAAAGTTTGGAAAATAGTTTTTAAAGTAGCTCTATACAAGAGCTAAGTATTTTAAAGCAGATTCTATAGCAGTGTAGTTTATAAAGCATTTTGAAAGTAGTTCCGTATGTGAACTAAAGTTGTTGGAGTTAGTTTTGATAATATTTTTGATAAAGTGTTACAAAGTTTATGAGTTTTAGTTTATTACAAATTGTGTCCCATTTTGACCAATTTGAGATATAATGAAATAAGAACTAAAGAAAGTAAGAAGTATGAGCCAGTTGTCCGGACTAGGATCACCCACATAATCGGGGGATCAGAAGACACTACTGGGATGGTACCTCCCGTCGCGAAGTAGTCGTCTAGCTTAGCATGCCCTTGTGCTTGAATTTGTTCCAAGTCACAAAGGGGAGACAGAATGAGCATAACCGAGTGGACAGATCTGTTCTGTTCTGCAAGGGGAGCTAGTTGAATGAATTAAATAACTTAATTCATAAGTTTCAGTTGGTCACAGGAAAATGAGAAAGGAAGCAGTTTTAAGAACGAAAGTATTTTTTTTTAAGTTTGAAAGTAAAGAAGAAAATATATTTTGAGATTTATGTTATAAATCAGTTTTGAGCAATGTACTTTTAATATATCCAGTTTTGTACAGAAAAGTTTTGGGTCTAAACCCATATTACTCACGAGGCTTTATGTCTCACGTATACTATTTTTGAAATGCTATGTACTTAGGTGAAAGGAGTGAAGGTTGCAGTTGGGACCGGTTGTACACTGTAAGTTTAAATTATGGTTATCTGTATTGAGTCTGTAATACCCCTCGAGTTTAAGTTTGTAAAATAAAACAAAAAAAAAATTAAGTGGCTATTTTATAGTCACGATTTGCAAAATATGTTTGTAACGTAAACTGTATTTGTATTTTAAATATGGTTTGAGAAAAGGGGTGTTACATTAAAACATATTTTATTCAACAAAATATTATACAGGGGAATATATTACAAGCCAAAAGCACACAAGTAGTATCTGGGAGTACGAAATCTCCTCAAAGCCGGGCTGCTACTATCTGCTCTAACCCCGAAGCACCTCTTTCCCTTTAGTAGGGTCTATATCACCTGCACAGTTAGTATCCACAGGGGTGAGCTATACAAGCTCAATGAATAATCGATAAGCGTTACAAAAAAAAATACACAACATAGAATTTTCAGCTTCCACATCATATCATGGTTCCCAGTAATGTCGAGTCCTAAAGACTCAATGTGCATCCCCTTAGTGAGTGATAGAACTGCCGGCCGATTAAGCCATCACAACACTTGTATGTGGTCCCACCACAATTACTGCTTACACGATCGTCACAACGTATATATGTGGTCCCAACCACCAACAATAGTCAGTGGCCCCACAGGAAAGGTGGTCTCAACCACGAGTACCGAGTATGTGACCCCACGGTAAGGTGGTCCCAATCACATGAACCGGTAATGTGGCCCCACAGGAAAAGTAACACTTAGGTATCGATTACTCACCTGGTTGTTGACTAAAGCTTTTGTCTTTTTCTACTTTGTATCCTCTTCCAACCTTGACTGTTATCACAGTACAAAATCTATCATTTATAAATCTTCCATTCACCCTTTTTAATAGTTCCAAAATAACACTTCATGATTTATCAAGTAAAGAACGGCTAGGTAGAAGATTAGATGGGGTGGCAGGATCCTTTCAGCATTTTAGCCTTTCGGAAAATCCAACAACCAGATCCCATGTAACCGGCCTAGGCACCGTTCTCGTAAGTAAATCAATTAGCATTATTTCGGAACAAAGTCTCCATAGCCTAGGTTATCTCCCGGCTCGAACTTGGTTATTTGATATAAGTCAAAATGACTAGCAATCGTTCCCCTCATATTATATGCAAAATATTATTATAATTGTACTAAAGGTTTGGAACTTACTTTCCGTATGTTGAGACGACGATCGCTACCCGAACCTATTGATTTCCCTCTCTTGTAGCACCTCTTCCTTACTAACACACTCCTCTATAGTATATAAGTGTTTAGTATTTGTTTTGCCCAAAAATGAGGCTTGGAGCTCTTATTTATAGGCCTCTGGACCCTCTTCGCGTCGCGACGGACCCCCGGTCGCGTCGTGACCATTACGTAAGCACTTACCTCATCGCGCACCTCTCTAGAAGCTTTTCCAGGCCTCGCGTCGCGAGCACTATTCACGTCGCGTCGCGAGCACTATTCACGCCGCCAGAGTTACTATTCATTTTTTTTTTTTTTGAAAATGGTCGTTACAAGTTCTCCCCCCCCCCCCCCTTTATAAGATTCCGTCCCCGGAATCAAGCAAACAATTGGGGGTACTTCGCTCTCATTTCCTCTTCAACTTCCCAAGTTACATCCGAGCCCTTGTGATATCGCCACTGTACTTTTACCATATTAATCTTTTTGTTCCGCAGCTGTCTCACCTTACGGTCTAAAATCTTTTCTGGCTGCTCCGGGTACCTCAGCTTTTCATCTATTTCAATTTTAGGTAAAGGCACTCGTTGGGACTCGTCAAACAGAGTCTTTCTCAAATGCGACACATGGAAGACGTTGTGAATGCCTCTTAGCTCCTCAGGTAGCTCTAACCGGTAGGCTACAGCTCCCACCCTTTGTAATACCCGGAACGGGCCAATAAAGCGAGGACTCAGCTTACCTTTCTTTCCAAAACGAATCAGACCCTTCCACGGGGAAACCTTAAGCATCACCATATCGCCAACCTGAAACTCTATAGGTTTCAATCGACGATCAGCATACTGCTTTTGGCGGTTTTGAGCAACCTTCA
Organism: Cichorium intybus; assembly: GCA_023525715.1. Classification (NCBI taxonomy): domain Eukaryota; kingdom Viridiplantae; phylum Streptophyta; class Magnoliopsida; order Asterales; family Asteraceae; genus Cichorium; species Cichorium intybus. The sequence goes on along the minus strand of CM042016.1, from coordinate 41,144,941 downwards.
AATGTTCTCGAATTTCTCGAATTTTCTCCTCGGTTTGAGCTACAATCTCGGGTCCAGCTAACGGCTTTTCCCCTAACTCTGTCCAACATGTCGGAGTACGACATGGTGCTCCATACAATGCCTCGTATGGCGCCATCTGAATGCTGGAATGATAGCTATTATTATATACGAATTCCACCAAAGGCAAGTGATCCTCCCAACTTCCACCAAAATCTATAACACAGGCACGAAGCATATCCTCCAATGTCTGAATAGTCCTTTCACTCTGTCCATCAGTCTGAGGATGGTAAGCAGTACTCATTAAAACTTTTGATCCAAACTGCTTTTGAAAGCTCTGCCAAAACCCAGACATAAATCGACTATCTCGGTCGGATATAATGGAGGATGGTACTCCGTGTCTACAGACTACTTCATCAATATAGATTTTGGCTAATTTGCTAACTTTATAATCTTCACGTATGGGTATGAACTGAGCGGATTTGGTCAGTCGATACATGATCACCCATATTGCATCGTGTCCTCGTGGCGTCCGAGGAAGTTTTGTCACAAAGTCCATAGTGACCTCGTCCCACTTTTTCATTGGAACTGGTAGAGGCTGAATTTCTCCATACGGCTTTTGATGATTGGACTTTACTTGTAAGCACGTTTGGCACCGTTCCACATATCTTCCTATATCCCGCTTCATTCCCGGCCACCAATACATCGGTTTCAGCGTCCGGTACATCTTAGTGCTACCCGGGTGTATAGCATAACGAGAACAATGCGCATCCTCGAGGAGTAACTTCCGTGCCTCACCCTGCTTTGGCACCCATACTCGACCTTTAAAGGTCTTCAATCGCTGAGAATTTTCCTCGAGTTGGTTAATATAGCTAACCATACGTTCACTTTTCACATGCTCTGCCTTCCCTGCTTCCTCTTGGGCTGTTCGAATCAGCTCAGGTAGCCGACTAACTATGCTCATACAAGCAGACACAACCCTAATGGGTCTCTCCTTCCGACTGAGCGCGTCTGCAACTACATTCGCCTTCCCTAGATGGTACAAAATCTCGCAGTCATAGTCTTTGAGTAAGTCCATCCATCTCTGCTGCCTCATGTTCAACTCCTTTTGATCGAACAAATATTTGAGACTCTTATGGTCCGTATAGATCTTGAACTTTACCCCGTATAGGTAGTGCCTCCACAACTTTAATGCTAACACCACAGCAGCTAGTTCCAGATCATGTACCGGGTATTTTTTTCTCAGCTTCTTTTAATTGTTTGGATGCGTATGCAATCACCCTGCCCCTCTGCATTAAGACACATCCCAGACCTACCCTAGAGGCGTCACTGTAAACCACAAAGTCTTCTCCACCTTGTGGTAATACAAGAACTGGGGCTTCACACAAAGCTTGCTTCAGCTTCTGGAAGGCAGCTTGCTGTTCTTCCGTCCATTCAAACTTCTCGCCCTTCTTAGTTAATTTGGTCAAAGGAGCTGCAATAGAGGAGAAGTTCTCTACAAATCTCCTGTAATATCCAGCTAGCCCAAGAAAACTGCGTATCTCTGACGGATTCCGTGGCGGCTCCCACTTCATTACAGCCTCGATCTTTGCAGGATCGACTTTAACACCTTCGCTGCTAATAACATGTCCCAGAAACTGAACTTCACGAAGCCAAAATTCACACTTTGAGAACTTGGCATACAGCTTCTCTTGACGGAGTAACTCCAAAACTTGACGTAGATGCGTCTCGTGCTCTTCCTGACTCCGGGAATAGATCAGTATATCATCAATGAACACGATAACAGAGGTATCAAGAAACGGACGACACACTCTGTTCATCAAGTCCATGAAAGCTGCAGGGGCATTGGTTAACCCAAACGGCATCACCAGGAACTCATAATGTCCGTAACGGGTACGGAAGTCAGTCTTCGGGATATCCGACTCCCGAATCTTCAGCTGATGATATCCCGATCTTAGATCAATCTTAGAGAAATAGGATGCTCCCTGAAGTTGATCGAATAAATCATCAATCCTGGGCAATGGATATTTGTTCTTTATAGTGATCTTGTTTAGTTCTCTATAGTCTATACACATTCGCATAGACCCGTCCTTCTTCTTCACAAACAGGATAGGTGCTCCCCAAGGTGAAGTACTCGGTCGAATGAATCCCCGATCGAGTAATTCATGCAGCTGCTTCCTTAACTCTGCCATTTCTGATGGTGCCAATCGATAAGGAGCACGAGCAATAGGGGCTGCTCCTGGAACCAGATCGATAGTAAACTCTAGCTGCCGATCCGGAGGTAATCCCGGAAGCTCATCGGGAAAAACATCAGCAAACTCCTTTACAACGGCGACCTCTTCAACGGATCGTTTGGTAGGCTCTGCCGAGACCACACATGCCATGTAAAATATTCCTTCTTTGTTGTTATGACGTCGTACCTTGGCAAAAGAAATGACAGGCATCCTGGTACGTGGCCGTTCACCTTGAATTATTATTTGCGACCCGTCTGGTGCCAGAACTGCAATTCTTTTTCTTTTACAATCGACTTGAGCATCATTGGATGCTAACCAGTCCATTCCTACAATTACTTCAAATTCTCTGGTGGTGATCGACTTCAGATCAATAGGGAAAATGGTCCCGTTAATCTCAAGCTGACACCCTGGCATCTGTTCATTGACATATACATATCTACCACCTGCTACTTCTACCTCCAGTTCTTCATTCAACGGGGTTAAGGGTATCGAAATTTGGGGCATGAATGATGTGGATATAAAGGAGTCGGTGGCTCCAGGATCAAAGAATACATATGTAGGGATCGAGTTTAGTTTAAAAATACCTGTGATAACATCAGTCTTTTCCCGGGCCTCCTCAACGGTCATCTGGAATGCTCGGGAGACTACTGGTCCACCTCGTGCCTCCTTCCTTTCTCTTCCCTGATCCTCCCGTGTCCTGTCTCGGGATCCTCCTGTCTTCAGCTGTGGACATTCTGATCGGATATGATCTTTGGCTCCACACTGGAAACATACTCGAGTTGTTTGGTTGCAATCTCGAGCATAGTGTCCCGTCTTCCCACACTTAAAACAATACAATAGTGAGGGACTGGTAGGGCAATCTCCTGTATGCTTCCTCCGGCATTTGTCGCACCATTTGCCTTCATCCTTCCGAGTCTGACCCCACGACCCAGATTCTGATTGTTGGGACTTCTTCTGAGAAGTCCACGGGCGTTCCTCAGCCTTCCTTTTCGCCTCTGCTGCCTTTCTTTCATTCTGTTGACGCTGCAGCTCCGCCTCACGCTCCACCGCTTGATCAACCACTTGCCGAAAGGTAGTCAGCTTGAATGGCTGTACAACCTCTCGAATCCGGGTTTTCAATCCCCATACGTACTTGTCTATCTTTCTTTTCTCAGTATCAACCTCATGTTCACAAAATCTAGCTTTCTCCAAGAAATCCATAGTATATTCTTGCACAGAACGAGTTCCTTGTTCCAAATGTAAGAACTCTTCTGTCAGCTTTTTCACCGCAACCTCAGAACAGTATTCCTCAGTAAATTTGGCTTTAAATTGCTCTCATGTCAACATTTCAGCCAAACTGGAACCCAAACCTCTATTGAAAACTTGCCACCAATATTGGGCATTCCCAGTGAGAAGGTTGGTGGCGAACTCCACCTTATCCGCCTCTTCACACTTGCTGATTCGGAAAACTTTCTCCGTGTGTATCAACCATTCCATCGCCTGTACGGGATTATCAGTTCCCGTAAATTCCTTAGCCTTGCAACTAAGGAAATTCTTATATGTACACTTGGTTTTCCCTTCTGACGTTCCCTCAACACCTTTGCCTTTATCTGCCATGTGTACTCCACTTTCAGCGTGTCCCTCGTCTCTGGGGGCTCCATCATGCACCTGCTTAGCAGTATCCTGCCTATGTGTCTCTACTATAGTGGGTAATAACTCCCGTACCACATCAGTAATGATAGCTCGTAAATCCGGCTGGTTCCTTGCTGCCTCTCCCGCCTCCCGGGGCACTGAGCCCTGTGATCGAGATCTGCCTCCCCTGGAAGCTCCCTGCCTAGCACCTCCTCGGTTCTGACCACTCCTGGTGTTTGCCATCTTCAAAGTTCAACAGAAATATTAGTCTCTTAATCAGATAACATAAATTATCCTTTTCCAATCCCAAATTCCACTATTTCCTAAGGTTCAAGTCTAGGTATCTACCCTATAGACACCTAATTCACTTAAACCTCGGCTCTGATACCAACTTGTAACACCCGGCTTTTAATATAAATACACCCCTTTATTTTACACGCTTTAAAACATATTTTATTCAACAAAATATTATATAGGGGAATATATTACAAGCCAAAAGCACACAAGTAGTATCTGGGAGTACGAAATCTCCTCAAAGCCGGGCTGCTACTATCTGCTCTAACCCCGAAGCACCTCTTTCCCTTTAGTAAGGTCTATATCACCTGCACAGTTAGTATCCACAGGGGTGAGCTATACAAGCTCAATGAATAATCGATAAGCGTTACAAAAAAAAATACACAACATAGAATTTTCAGCTTCCACATCATATCATGGTTCCCAGCAATGTCGAGTCCTAAGGACTCAATGTGCATCCCCTTAGTGAGTGATAGAACTGCCGGCCGATTAAGCCATCACAACACTTGTATGTGGTCCCACCACAATTACTGCTTACACGATCGTCACAACGTATATATGTGGTCCCAACCACCAACAATAGTCAGTGGCCCCACAGGAAAGGTGGTCTCAACCACGAGTACCGAGTATGTGACCCCACGGTAAGGTGGTCCCAATCACATGAACCGGTAATGTGGCCCCACAGGAAAAGTAACACTTAGGTATCGATTACTCACCTGGTTGTTGACTAAAGCTTTTGTCTTTTTCTGCTTTGTATCCTCTTCCAACCTTGACTGTTATCACAGTACAAAATCTATCATTTATAAATCTTCCATTCACCCTTTTTAATAGTTCCAAAATAACACTTCATGATTTATCAAGTAAAGAACGGTTAGGTAGAAGATTAGATGGGGTGGCAGGATCCTTTCAGCATTTTAGCCTTTCGGAAAATCCAACAACCAGATCCCATGTAACCGGCCTAGGCACCGTTCTCGTAAGTAAATCAATTAGCATTATTTCGGAACAAAGTCTCCATAGCCTAGGTTATCTCCCGGCTCGAACTTGGTTATTTGATATAAGTCAAAATGACTAGCAATCGTTCCCCTCATATTATATGCAAAATATTATTATAATTGTACTAAAGGTTTGGAACTTACTTTCCGTATGTTGAGACGACGATCGCTACCCGAACCTATTGATTTCCCTCTCTTGTAGCACCTCTTCCTTACTAACACACTCCTCTATAGTATATAAGTGTTTAGTATTTGTTTTGCCCAAAAATGAGGCTTGGAGCTCTTATTTATAGGCCTCTAGACCCTCTTCGCGTCGCGACGGACCCCCGGTCGCGTCGTGACCATTACGTAAGCACTTACCTCATCGCGCACCTCTCTAGAAGCTTTTCCAGGCCTCGCGTCTCGAGCACTATTCACGTCGCGTCGCGAGCACTATTCACGCCGCCAGAGTTACTATTCACTTTTTTTTTTTTTTGAAAATGGTCGTTACATGTGATTGTTGGAATCCTATGTCCCATAATGGGGTTACTATTCAATCACCTAATCAAGGGAAACAAATTGATTATGTTGAATCAATTTGTCCCCAAAAATCAGTTATCTTTTAGTATATATATGCTGTGTATTCGAGTGATGAAACACAGAAAGTAACAAACATTGTAATAGGTTTTTGAGTTATATTTCCTATTATATTCAAAGAGTGATTTTGATAGTTTGTGTGTGCAATTATAAACTTGATTCTACACACTCTTGTTTTTTGAATTCAACTTGGTCTTCTGTAAGTTTTAACCTTTATGTCGTTAGATAATTCCACAATCATGCCATCCGATAAAAATATATTTATTGATCACGTAGTGGCTTTTCTTACCGGATTTCTCCTGTTAGGACGTTGCGGTTGTGGAGTTCTTCTTCGGAATCATCGGAGTCATTGAGATCGTAAAAGCATCTTGTGTCAGATGACCACATTTGGTCTCCGGAATGCAAACTATTGCTTCTTTTTTAAGCCGGTTTAACATACCCCGGTGCCGGTGCCGACCTCAGTGAATCTCGAATTGGGAAAACAGCAACTCATTGCGATGACCTTTCGGCGGACGTGAAAATGTTTCTCGCCCCTTTGACTTTTGTATGGATAATTTTTTGGATGAATTGGATGTCATTGAAAAAAAAAAGTGTGGTGTAGAATGTGAAAAATGTTTATGGTAATAATATTATGTTGTTTCTAGTATATATAGAGGTAAATTTAATTGGACAATTTTTGTTTTTTTTAAATATATAACGGCTCTATAGTCGTTCAATGCTACATCCCCGCCCAAAGAAAATGTTGTGTGCGAACCAAAAAGTGTGGCCTCGATGTCTCACATTTGCCCAAGAAGTCATTTATCGACAACTACTTCTCACGCCAAAAGGTCTAAGTGAAGCCTACCGGATAATTCAATGAAGACGTAGTTTATACATCGAGTGTTAGGTCGTAGTGAACCTACCAAATAAACTAATATTTGTTGCTGAAAGGAAATTATTCGCACAGAACATATTGTGTGTACCTTGGAATAATAATGTTTGTAAAATGAAACTAATCGTCAGAAATAAACTATTCGACGCCATCGAAAAAACCATTCACACTAACGTCCATTTTTTAACCTAAACCAACGCATATTTTTATTTTTCACCTAAAATATCAACGTATTATCATGTTTAAACTAAAATAGCAACATATCTTTATTTGTCATTCAAAACTACAACATAACTCTTTTTCATCCGAATTAGAACATGCTTTTATTTTTATCCTGAAACAACTTGCGAAGGAAACTAATCGTCGAATGGAACTATTTTAGCGCCATCATGTAGCGTCGAAAGGTAATAATTAGCAGCATATCCCCCCCCCCCCCCCCTCTTAAATAGCCGCCCGCCGCATCGCGCGGATCCACTGCAAGTATATATATATATATATATATATATATATATATATATATATATATATATATATATATATATATATATATATATATATATATATATATATATATATATATATATATATATATATAAGGAGGATCGTGTAGGAACCCAAAATCCGGTAAGAACCGCGAGTACAAATCTGGACCTTTAATCTTGAAAAATGGGTGGATTAGATTCAATGTGCAAATAATGCCAATGTATTAAAATTGAAAGGTTGTTTTTGTAAATTCCAGAAACTAAGAGGGAGGGAAAGGAAAATGTGTAAGGGTATTTATGTCAATTCCTCTCCACTTTACGTTCGTAACTTTCAGCCAAGAGGGAGACCCACGCGCCCCCACTCTCAGCGCCACGTGGCACTCTGTGATTGGTCATTTTATTTTTTTTCCACCCGGTTTGTATTTTGGCCATAACTTTTTTTTGAAAAAAAAAAATCTGAAAAAACCAAAGTTCTTAAAATTTAATTATCTACAAAAAAAGCATAATCATGAAAAATTGAAAAAAAAATTAATTTTTATATTTAAAAAGTCAAAAAAATATAAAAAAAATCTTTCAAAAATTATAATAATTTAATGAATCATTCTAGACATGTTAGTAAGTTTGTAAAAAGAATTTTTTGAAAATAAGTTTTTTTGTGTATATTCTTTTTTATTTTTAAGCAAAAACTCATTAAATTACCAAAAAAAATCTATGATAAAAAATATTAAGAACCAAAATATGTCTTATGATTCAAAACTTATGATCCAAGATTCAAAATTCGTTATGATTCAAGATCCAAAAGTCGTTATGATCCAAAACGAGTTAAAAAACATATAACGACAAAATGATTCAAAACTTATGATCCAATATGCAAAAAAAACTCTGATCCAAAACGTTATGATTAAAAATATCATGATCCAAAATGATTAAATTAAAAATACGAAAAAAAAAACGTTAAAACTAAGATTAAAAAATATTAAAAATTAAAAAATATACATCAGAAATAAAAAAAACAAAAAAAATTAAAAATCGAGTACTATAGCATTCTAAAAAAATATAAAAAATTTAAAAAATTTAAAAATAAAAAAAATAAAACACTAAAAACCGAGTATAATCGAAATTAAAAAAATTGAAAAAAATAATAATTTTTTTTGAAAAAAAAATAAATAATAAAAAAAACGAAAAAGGAAAAAGGAAAAAAATGAAAAAAAAAACCCACTTAAATCACGTTGAAAAAAAACTCACTTAAAAAACCCACTTAAATCCTAGAGTTCGCATTTCGTTCCGTGGACGTGCGTCGCACGTGATTGCGTCACGTCGAAGGAAGATGTTAGACGTTATTGCCATTTGGAGAATGATTTGACGAGAAGAGTTCTCGCGGTTCTTACCGGATCCTAACCCTATATATATATATATATATATATATATATATATATATATATATATATATATATATATATATATATATATATATATATATATATATATATATATATATATATATATATATATATATATATATATATATATATATATAAAGTTCAATTGAGAACTTAAAAAAGCCTAGGAACCTAAGAACCTATTTTATGAATTTTTTTTCTACACAATATTTGTCAAAAGAAAATATACCCAAATTTTTTATACTATGCGATTAAAAGATTTTAAAAACTTTTCAAAAAAATCATTTTATTATTATTATTTTTTTCATATGCATATGAAAAAAATGTTTTTTTCTCGTTACAAAAAATGAAATGATGAAGGGGCGGGTTGGCCTTTGGAGATATTTTTAAATATCTTAGACGTTGTATATACGTCAGTTAAAATTGTTTTGTTTTGAAAAAAAAGTTTATATATGCATATACATATGCATATACATATTATATGCATATGCAAAACATAATTTTTTTTTAAGTCTTAGACGTTGTATATACGTCACATTGAAAAAAAATTGAAAAAAAAGTTTATATATGCATATATGCATATACATGTGAATTTTATATGCATATGTATATAAATATAAAAAAAATTAATTTTTTTGAAAAGTTTTTAAAACCTCTTAGATGCACAAAAATAAAAATTTGGATGCAATTTTTTTTTTGAAAAATATTGTGTGTGTGTGTGTTTTAATATAATATCAGCAACTAGATAAAAAAATAAATGAATAAGTTTATTCATAAAATTAATGATTTATCAACATGGTATAGGAACATAAAAATAGAACAACAAAGCACCATGCATATATCATTGACTTATTACTTGTGCCAACGACACTTCCTTCACTTGCTAACGGAATCGGAGCTGGTTGTGAATTTTCTCTAGAACCATTTCCTTCTGCTATATTAAATAAAAAAATAAATAAATAAACATCACCTTAGTAGACAAAATAGTTAAGGGTATTGAAAAAACCCAAAACTAAATTGTACAAACGTAGAAAGTAAGTCATAAATTTTAATTATTGATTCTAAAACTGGAAAATTTTTGGACATTACAAAAACCTTTAAGTCACTGGATTTTTTATAATACGAGAATAATCCAAAATTCTTGCATTGATATAAGTCAATTACCTTCTCCTTTAGCTAGATACATTAAAGTTAATTAATTACATAGAGGACACAATAGAGCAATCGAAAACAATTTTTTTAACTTGTGATGTAGCACTCAATTAATTATTGGGCCAATTTCGTTAAAAAAACTAAGATAATATATCTACTAGCAACAAGATTTAGGGTGTGTTTGTTTACCACTTAATTGGACTATTAAGAGGTAACATCTTAATGGGTCAGATTAAGTGTGTTTGTTTGGCTCTCAAAATTTACCACTTAATTGAAAATTAGCCTCTTAAAGAAACAGACATGAGAGTATATCTGAACAAAAAATAAAACACGCCTTCTCCGTTTTGCCCTAGTTATCCGCCAAACCAGCCTCCTTCTCCTCCGATCACATTTTTCTCCTCCGTTAACGTCTGATCGGTGATATCAAGCCAGACGCCGCCGCCGCCGTTCTCCTTTCTGCACCTACTCTCACCGGCAGCGACCTCTCTCACGTCGTCTCTCTCCTTCTCGCGGTTGCTGCATTCAGTTTTGTGGTATGTTTTTGCGCTCAAGGTCTCTTTTTTTCGAAATTAGCTTGCCCCTTTTTCAAAATCAGCTTGCTCCTTATTGATTTTGGTATATTATTGCCCTTCGGAGGCATTGTTTCAAACAGACACCAAGGGTGGGGGATTCTTGGGATTTCAGGTTCCATTAAACCCAAAAGGGGTTTTCGAGAAAAAAAGTGTACCTTCCAGACTTGCCCCTTATTGATTTTAGTATAATACCCTTCACTTATTGGAACTTCTGCTTTGATTTGTTGACTCATTGAAGATGTTTATGGTGGAATTGATTTCAAAGATACGATGCTTTTTTTTTTTAATTTGATACTTATGATCTTTTGATTAGAATCAGAGACGATGTTTTTTTTTTTTAATTTGATGCTTTGCTGAAATGTTTTCTTATGTGGTTTTTCTGCTTTGAATCAGAAGGGTAAAATGGTCATTTTTGTTGTTCGCCACAACAATTAAGAGGGTCTAACCAAACAGCATGTTACAAATTCAGCTCTTAACAATACAGACCCTCTTAAACTCTCAGACCTCTTAAAAATTCAGATCTTAAAAATTAAGAGGTTACCAAACAGGCCCTTAGGTACTCAAATATATTTGTCCAAGACTTGCGCATCATTTAAAACTGGGCATTAAATTTATGTTATTATGTAAATTTCCGCTATTTAATATAATACAGTTTAAGTTTATGCAAAGTAGCACATCAAAGTGAACACACGAAGGAAATTGTAATTCACCGTTAATAATAAGTTATTGTTTTGGACAGCAAATGAAAACCGGTGCTCTGCTTTAGATAAGTTAAAAATTAGGTTGTATACGTTATCTTAAAGTGAGTGAATCTATGAAAACTCGGTGCCGATTCTGCTTATTATTTCCAAAAAAAAAAAAAAAAAAAAAAAAAAAAAAAAAGGGAAAAAAGTGGATGTTCATTTTAGTGAAATCAGTCGATTTAGATGGGCCTGAAGAGCCCAAACATGCTAGCCTTGATCCTTCCACTGTTAAAGAGTAAGGGTAACGTTGTCGCAGCTGTGTTTAGCCAGCCTAACACGTTGTCCGCTTCTCTTTACAAACCCATGAGGCAGCACTCATTAATATATAACTGAATATTTTGATTGAAAATTCCACCGGTTATATAGAATTTCTAGTGATGCAAAAAACATGATTTAGGCTACGTGTTGTGGTCTTCTTTCATCCTTCATTTTTTCTAAAAAAAAATTAAAAAACAGATAAAATTAATTAAAATTTAAATGTTTATTAATACTAATATTTTTAAAAGGGTAAATATGGTAACTTTCATCCAACTTTGGGGTTGGAATCAGGTCATGAGCTTTGGATGGAAGAAACTAGAAGCCCATACCAAACTAAAGACCATACCCTTGCCCTCAAATGATTTTTGTGGAATTTTTGGTGATTTTTACAAATCAATCATAACATTCTCTGTGTTTAAGTTTCTTTTTAACCCAACTCTTAACCTATTAATTTTAGTGAGATAGGAGTTCTAAACAAGAATGTCTTATGTACGATAAAATTTTTCTTAGGTGGTTACGAATAAGCTTAACTTATAAGATTACAAAGTTAGGGTTTTTTCCTCATAAAATCATAAGTTCACATTAAGGTTTTGGTTTGCATCTTAATCTATTAAGATCATTCCTTTACATATGCTTATAAGATTCACAAAATATGTCTTTTTATGCCAAAATATATTATTCATTATGTCTTGATATATCAAGGACTTAAAAGGGTAAGTTCATGAATTTTTCTTTTAAAAAGGTAAGTTCATGAATTTTTCTTGATTAAGATGTTTAGACCACTGTTCATTATTTTAGGCTTTTAGCCATAACTTTTGAACTATAATTCCACATGCAATGATCCATATTTTCTGAAAACTATACTCGATTTCCAAGCTTATCGACTCTCTTGATTTTTCCTGATTTCGACTTGTTTTCGATGAAACAGTCTATAACTTCAGTGAAGTTTGTTGTTACGAACTTTAGTGTGTTTCTCTGCCATTCTTAAAATATTTTCTAAACCATTCACTTAGTAAAACATTCATTAAGTTCTTAATGATATAATGTTTGATTAATAGTGTTAAGATACATATTAAGACCTTATTGAAAGATTGGGACAAGGGTTGAACAAGTGAATACAAGGTTGAAGCTTACCACTTTTGCTTGAATTCACCACCAATCAACACACTCGTCCCTTTTTCTCCGACCAACAAACTACGACAATTTTCTCCTTCTTTCTCTAGCATCTCTCTATCTCACTCACTCTCACACACACACTCTCTCTCCAACAACTCTCTCTCTCTCTAACTCTTGGCTCCCTAGTCACGCTTTCCCTCGCTCTCAACTCTCTAGTCTCGCTCTCCCTCACTCTTTTGAAAGCAAGGAAGTTGATCTAGTGTAATTTAAATGAGTTTAATAATGGAGCTTAGTGTAGATTAATAGTAGGTTTAAAGGTGCGATTTATAAAGAAAATGAATAGACTAATTTCTTCCTCTCCTAGCCGACGATTACATGAACAAAAAGAGGAATTGTCAAACTAACTCCTCCAAGTTTCCATGGTGACTAGAACAACCCATAAACCAAAGGACATAACATTTAAAGTTTCTAAAATGATCCCTTTAGACCATAAATTTAATTATACAACCTTTGTTATAATTATTTTAAATATAATTATTAGTTTAATTAATTTACCATTATTATTATTATCATTATTTTTTACCCTTATTATTATTATTATCTTTAATTAGTCAAAACTAATTATTTAATCCTTTTTCCTAAAATGTGGTGTAAATACAATAAAATAAATGATTACAAAAAAGGGGTGTTACAGATAGGTGGCTATGCTTTTACTCGAATCGGTCTTAATGGGATAAAATTAAGTACATTGCACAGGTCTCTTATTTTTTAAGATGTTCTAGACTTTTTAAAAATTATTGCTTTAGAAGCGCTTGAGAGGTTGGTTTAGGATCACAAAGCTGTTATATTGAAACATGATGAGTTGGATTTTGCACCTACCTTTTTCATGTTGTTTAACTCTTGGCTTGACATGGATGGATTTAGTTTGGTGGTGCGGAATAGTTGAGAAGTCAAAAGCATGGGGATGGTGGAATCGAGTTTTGTAATTTTTAAAAATAAACTTAAATTACTCATGAGCAATATTATAAAACGACAAAAGGAGGTCAAAAGAAAAAAAAATACATAAAGGAAATACTTCGATATGTTGAAAGCCATTGATTCACTTATTGATACTAGAAACGCCACAAACCAAGATGGTACAAATAAATGTATGTTATTGAATAAATTATGAGAACTTGAAAAAGTTTCAATGTTTGATTTAGCCTAAAAAGAAAAGATTAAATAAGGTGTAGAGAGATTTCTTATTGATCTAAATGCTACACAATCTATACAAGTATTTAATGCCACTCTCTTAATATTTAGGGTCACACTCTTGACATTCTCAATGTTACATTCACGAGTCGTATATATACTAGGCAAAGAGATCTAAAATGAAATGATGGAAAATATTGTAGCACCATGCTTTTTGCAATAGGCTAACTGAAAGGCCAACTGAAAGGACAACTAATGGGCCATGTAGGACAGAACACCTTTCTGTCCCTGCATGCTGCCCATGTCAGACCTGAGAACTTGAGCTAGAACACAATTTTGTTGAAGTAGCTACTCCTACACACCGTCATGCGTCTCTTCACGTACCCTAACCGATGACAGGTATTCTAAACCAGATCGGAGCGAGGCTTACCTCAGACCTGCTGTTCTAGCATTCCTTTGATTCAACCGAGCTGCTAATCCACCAAATAAGTGCTACTACCAATCTGGGTTGAATGCATCCTGCTCGTGATACTTCTTTAAATATGTCGATCCGCTTCGGATCGCTGAACCGAAGGGAGGAACTTTCTTGACCTAGGGGAAATTGTAAGAACCTGTGAAAAAAAAATTTGTAATAAAATGTTAAATAATTATGTGTAATAGTAAAACTATGAAAGAAAAGGGCAAATTGGTCTTTTGCCATATTTTTAACTTTAATGTAAAATATTTTTGTAATTATGGGTATTAATGTAAGAAATTAAATTATGGTGTAATAAAATTAAAGTATGGTGCCTAATTGGGAGAAAATGAACTAGAGGGTTAAAACTGAAAATTGGGAACTATAAATAGTGGGAAAAATCTCCCACTTTCCAGAAGCTTGCAGAAGTATCGGGAGAGAGCGAGAGTGAGCGAGAGGCTGGGCAGAGTTTGAAGGTTCACGAGATTAGAAGTCAAATTCTGAAGTTTGAAGAAGAATTCTTCAATAGAAAGGTTAAGAACCAAGCTTTCTAACCTAATTTCTTGTGTGTTCATCCCGGGGACAAACTGAAATCTGAATTCATAGCCATGGTTCAGGTTGTTCCTATGATTTCCTCCATCTAAACAAGTTTAAACAACTAAGTAAACACACAAATTTCAAGGGTGTTGAGGAATTGTCAAATTGGGGGTTTTGAGCTTAAGAACCCTACCCACGGGCTCATGAGATTTAAAACTGATTCCAGTGTTTTCATTAAGTCTTATGAATCACTTAGGATGTATTGAGACATCCCCAAGTGATTAATTTCGAAAATTGATGTTTTTGGGTGTAAAATGCTAAAAACGGGATTCTATGGAATTGAAGTAGGAATTAGTTGTTTCTATGGGTTAAAACCTGATGTAAACTGAAGGTTTTAGTCATAGAATGATATAAATTGGTTAGGATAAGTATTAAGGACTTAATGGACCAAAACAGGGGACTGCATCACAAAAATCGGGCAAAAACCCGTATCTGCAGCACAGACACGAGTCGTGCTCTTTTTGCCTAGCAAGAGCACGGGTCGTGCTCCACTATTCAAGCCAGAAATAGCATCCTACATTAAGCACGAGTCGTGCTTCCTTATGAAGGAATTATGCACGAGTCGTGCATATCCTCTGAGGTCAAAAACATCCGAAATTTCGTGGAAAATGGTGCTAGGCATGCCCGTTTGGCCTATAATTCATACCATAAGCCTAAAATGGTGTGAAAACACGAGAAAAATTATTAAACCTGGAATACGACCTCCCGAGAGTACTGTAGCAAAATACACCTATTTTGGGAAAATCTATAAATTAAAGAAAGCTATTATAATGAGAGTTGTAGTCTAATATAACCTGTAATTGCATAGTATAGCACCCTGGTGCTGTAAAGTTGATTATTATATATATATATATATATATATATATATATATATATATATATATGAATTGAATATAAATGTATAATTTGTATATAATAGGTGGTGGTTCAAACAAGATTGTTCAAGATAAAAAGAAAGGAGTCCAAGAAGATTACTAACTCCTAGGTGACCGAGGTGAGTGTTATGTGGATTTTTCGAGTACATAGCAAAATGAATTTTATACAAAATGATTTGTGAGTCAAAATGATTTTATGGAAATTGAAATGGTTTTGTGAAATTGGAAATGATTCCTATGGAATAGTGAGTATAATATATACAAAAGATAAATGAGGAATATAAGAAAGTAATAAAGTGATTGAGCCCTGATGATGAGTTGCTTAGTATCCGGATAAAGACCACGGCCTGCTGCGGTAGGGGTGGCAAAAAGACACTACTGGGATGGTACCTCCCGTCGCGAAGTAGTTGTCTTACCTTGATAGATGAATCCGTTTCATGCTATTGGGGAAGTAGTTATACGGGTGCGTCTCGTATAAAACCTACGGGTGCGCTCGTAGGAATTTACCAACACATAATAAGGAATACCTATGGGTGCGCTCATAGGAAAAGAAATATTGGAAATTTAAAGAATAATGTATTATTGGAAAACTGTTTTGGGTCTAAACCCATAATACTCACGAGACGTTATGTCTCACGTATTTTTTTTTTAAAATGCTATGTACTCAGGTAAGCAGGAAGGGCATTAAAAAAAGTCGAGGGCGGGACCGTAGTCACTGTTGTACAAAATGTAAATTAGACAGGTTTGAACTATGGTTTGTGATGCAAATTTGTAATACCCCGTTGTATAATTAAACATTTTTTATAATAAAATAATTGTGAAATAAGTTTGTAAAAAAATGTTATAAAAGTTGGGATGTTACAGAAATGATCCAACTGAAGCGCAGACCTCAACAACACTGGCAGGACTTGCCTCTGTTTCTGGTTGCTCTAGAGTGTTGATCCTCTACGGTTGTCTGGAAAATCTCTCACTTCGAGACTACTCAGAACTTGATTCTTTTGTCGTCTGAGCTGTAACACAAGACTTCTCTCTATAGCTCGTGTCTTTGCCTACTTCTGTAGAAGTCCAGTTGAAGTCATACACAACTTCAACTTCTCTACTGAGACCACCTTGGCGAACATATTTTTAGAGTTCTTTACTCTAAGGATTTTCTTCAAGTTAAGAGTACCATCGGTAATTAACTCCCGAATGAAATGGTACCTCATGTTGATGTGTTTCTCCTGCTATGAAACACTGTATTCTTTGCAAGGTGTATGACACTCTAGACACAATCTTCCTGTTTCAAGCCTAACCCTTACATGAAGTTCTTCAACCAAATAAGCTATTTGCTAGCTTCTTCCAAAGCTATATATTCGGCCTCAGTTGTTGAAAGAACAACTCCCTTCTATAGTTTTGACATCCAACTGATTATGGTTCCTCTAATTATGAAAACATAACTTGCGGTGCTCTTGCGTGAATCTGCATAACCTCCCATGTCAGCATCAACAAAACCTTCCAGGACAACTTTCTGCCTTTTAAAAGTCGAGGCTGTATCCAAGGTACCCTTCAAGTAGCGAAGCAATAACTTCACTCCTTCCCAATGCCCCTTCCTCAGATTTGACATGAGCCAGCAACTACTCCCACTGCAAGCGCAATGTCTGGTATGGTGCACACAATTGCGTACATCAAGCTACCTACTGCGACGTATATGGGTTGATGTAGCTACCTTGTCTTCTTCCATCCTTGGGGATTGCTTCTTTGAGAGTCGCATATGACTCTCAATCGGTATATTCTTGGGCTTTGCATCGGTCATACTGAATTTCTCCAAATCTTTACAAATGTACTTCTCCTATGAAAGTTTTAGGACTCCTAAAGTTCTATCTCGTACGATGCTCATTCCCAAAATCTGCTTAGCTACGCTTAGGTCTTTCATCTCGAACTCACTAACCAACAACATTTTTAGCCTATTGATCTTCTAAATGTCGGATGCCACCACCAACATCTCATCAACATAAAGCATGAGGATGGTGTATGATGGCTGGAACTTCTTCTAGTAACAACAATGATCACTCTCACTTTGTTGTAACCGTTCCTCCTTATAAAGCTATCAAACTTCAAGTACCACTATCCTGGAGCTTACACACCATGTTTTCCTTTCTAGAAACTTGAAAACCTTTCTGGCTATGCCATGTAGACATCTTTATCAAGGTCTCCGTGCATTAACACAGTCTTTACATCAAGTTGTTCAAGATATAAATCCTCAGAAGCCACGACACTAAGAACTGTTCTGATTATGGTCATCTTTAATTAGTCAAAACTAATTATTTAATCATTTTCCTAAAATAGGGTTTAAAAAATAAACAATTAAATAAATCATTACAAAAAATAGGGCGTTACAGATAGGTGGCTATGCTGTGGCTATGCTTTTACTCGAATTAGTCTTAATGGGATAAAATTAAGTAAATTGCACATGTCTCTTGTTTTTGAAGATGTTCTAGACTTTTTAAAAAATATTACTTTAGAAGCGGTTGAGAGGTTGGTTTAAGATCATAGAGTTGTTATATTAAAACATCATGAGTTGGATTTTGAACCTACCTTTTTCATGTTTTTTAATTCGTGGCTTGACATTGATGGATTCAATTTGGTGGTGCAAAATAGTTGAGAAGTCAAACCTGGGGGATAATGTAATCGAGTTTTGTAAATTTTAAAAATAAACTTAAATTACTCATGAGCAATATTATAAAACGACAAAAGGAGGTCAAAAGAAAAAAATATATAAAAAGGAAATACTTGGATATGTTGAAAGCCATTGATTCACTTATTGAAACTAGAAACGCTATAAACCAACATGGTGCAAATAAATGTATGCTGTTGAATAAATTAAGAGAACTTGAAAAAAAAAATTAATGTTTGATTTAGCCTAAAAAGAAAAGATTAAATAAGATGTAGAAAGATTTCTTATTGATCTGAATGCTACACAATCTATATATATATATATATATATATATATATATATATATATATATATATATGTATTTCCTACACCCTCTCAATATTTTGGGTCACACTCTTGACGTTCTCAATGTTACAATCCAAAGAGAAAAAATGGTGAAAGATAGAAGTAAGAGGAGAGAGAAAATCTGAGGTTGCAAAAGGGTTGGGAGTGTTCTACTCCCCCACCCTTAGCACCACCTTTGTCTCTCCATTCTCTTCCTCTTTCTCTCTCTAAAATGGAACGAGACAACACATATCCCAAACAATGAGATGAGTGAATCCATGCCCACAACACGTTTTTAAGAAATCACGACAGGTTTTAGAGATTGAGTAGCCAACCTAGGAGGAAACGATTCAAGAGATTTCCACTGATTGCTTCCCTTCTGTTGCCTTTCATTCCTTCAGAAGGCTTGCAGACCCGCTCTCGTTCTCTATTTCCATAAATCCACATCTCAATGTAATTCCACCACCCGCCCTTCTTTCATCTAGTCAATCCCCTTTCTCTGCTTCTTCTATTCAACTTTCTCTTTGTAGAAGACGACTCCCATTAGTACCTTACATTCCCCATTGGAGCTACAATTAGGCTAGGGTTCGAGTCAATCGAAATATAAAACAATGAAATGGAGTCTCAATAAACCCTCCTCTAAAACCCCACCACCACAAATGGAGTCTTTGGTTTTTAGAGGTGGATGCGGACAACGGTTGATGCAATTGATCTTGTTAGATGGGACTTGGGAGTACTTAAAACTCTATCAATTATATCTATAAAACTGTTTTGTATTTGGATGAAAATTCTATAATTTGGTGGCTTTTTCAATGTACTATGCTGTAATGGAAAATAGCTTAAGCAAAGTGCTATAATAAGCAAAATTAATGTAAGTACATTGATATATTTATATTACCTCTTTCGTTTTGATCGAGTTATTTAACAAGTGAAGGAGATTGCTTACTGTGCTATTCATATCTCGTAAAAAATCTTTCCATCTTGGAATGTAACAGTCTCATTCTTCAACAGATTCTCACACTATGTATGCAAATTTATAAATGATTATTTAGGTTCAACAATAAGTTGTTATTTATGTATTCAACCAATTTTGCATAATGTTATATAGTTGTTTCTAAGGTAGGAAATCATGAAAGTAGTTGTAATGCTTCTACGGAATACATGCATTGCACTAAAAAACAAGAATACACCTTGAAAAATCATACCAATTGTAACATCCTACTACGATATTTTTAGATACCGAAAGTACCCCTCACGGGTCGTGTTGAGCACGGGCCCAATTATATATATATATATATATATATATATATATATATATATATATATATATATATATATATATATATATATATATATATATATATATATATATATATATATATACATATATACATATAGAGAGAGAGTTATGATTAAATACATTTGTAAGTATTGTGTGAATGTATGACCAATTTTGGACCATTAGATTGAAAAAATCAAGGGCTTAGATGATAGTGGCAGTTGTGTAATTAAAATGAAAGAATTAAATAAAAATAATTAAAATCATCTGATTTAAGGTATAATGGGCATTTTAATATACCTACAAATAAGGAAACCATATTTTGTTCAAATCAATTTTGAAGATCTAAACAAAAATGACGGACCGTGCTCTTAATTTCGGTTCCTTTATTTTCTCTATTTACGATTTTTACATTGACGATGCACAGATGGTTGTTACGTAGTTTTGGTTTGTGTTTTTAGTATCACACTCTCTAAGAATTTAAATGGTTGGGTTTGTGTTTTTAGTATCACATTCTTTAAGAATGTATATGATGGCTGTTACGTAGTTTCACATAGGCAACCTTATTCTCCGAGAATGGTTCAAGATACATAATCATGTACATTCTCTGAGAATCAAATAAGCATTCAAGATATATAATCATGTACATTCTCTAAGAATGCGAATCAATTAGGACACTGAAAACATATTATTGGAGAATCTAGACACAATTTAGGATTTCTACATTTATGCTTACCGACTTACACAAAGATGACTCTCATTCTCAAAGAATGGGGTACACAAAGAGATGCAGACAGTCTTAAAAAAAGATCTTACGTGAAGTATGACTCATTCTCAAAAAATGGGTATACAAAGAATGCCTCCCATTCTCAAAGAATGGGCATTTTAGGCTTTATATCTTCATCTGTTCTCATAGAATGCCTCCCACCAGGAGACACATTCTCGGAGAATGAACTTGAACCATTCTCATAGACATTCTCATAGAATGCCTTTCTGAAATCCAGAAAAAAAGGCGGAGATCAAATTTTATGACGAACAGTTGACGATGGCAAATAAAAATGTGCAGACTTGACGAAGGGTTGTAGTTGAGCGGAGATCCATCGCTACTAACCCCCTTCGTCGGTGTTCTAGCTTCATCCATCGCCATTGTTTACCGGAACCAGGCCCATGGCCGCCGTCGATCCCTCCCCACTTCTCCCCGTTCTTCCTCGTCGTTGTTCTTGTGAGAGCCTGCACCGATGGCCGTGGCGATGACAGAAGTAATAGCACCAATCGCCACCTTCACTACCCCCGTATCTCCTCGATCTGTATAGAAATTCACCGCTAGTTCCAAGATTAGCGAATTCATCATGTTAACAACGTGCAACTTGGACTGTGGATCAGAGCAAGGTGTTCTAAACACCATCTTCAGGTTCGATTTGGGGTTAGGGTTTTGAGAGAGAGAGAGAGAGAGAGAATGAGAGAGAGAATGATGGTGGTGGGTGTATTACCTGATCGTATAATAAGGAAATTGGTATAGAGAGAAAATAAATATAATTAATTATTATATTAATTTACTAAATTGCCCCTCACAAATGATTGGACAAGAATCAGTCCTACATTCACACAATAAGTTTTTTATTACTTGGGTTTTTGACGAATCACCAAAATAAATCACTAGATGAATCAAAAATAACATGATTCATTGAAAATGTTTTCTAAAAAAACATATTGATGAATCATTTTTTAGTAAATCAAGTTTTTTATTCACGTTACAAACAACTTTAGTGAATAACAACAAAATCATCGTAAAAATGAATCTTCATATATCAAACACAAAAACTCAAGTGTTCGTTACTGAAAATTGATCAACATTTATAAACATTTATAAAAACTAAGAAATTACAGTCACGTTCATACATGTTCATTTGGTCAAAAATTAACATTGAAGAACGTTGATGAAATATATGAACATACAAACATGTTCAACGATGAACATATGTCCATTGATGAACATATATTCATTGATGAACATTGTCTTCAAAATCCCAGGAAATTGCTCAATTTCATCAACTTTATTTCAGTCTGGATCTTTGATTCTTGATCATGGCATATCTCCTGGATCTCATGTACACGTATTATTCTTGGTCGACAAACCTGTTAATAACAACAAACAGATTTAAGTTAACAAAAACCACAATTACAGTTGAGATTAGCATGTAGGTTATGAAATAGAATCAAATTGAGATCAACTGATTCGAACAAATTGAGATCAACTGAATTGAACAAATGTGAAACATAATCAAATTCAAGGAGTAAACAGATCTGTACCTTGGCCATTATTGTGAATTAGATGATGATTTGACCGTAACAAGTGTATCTGTTCCCTCAATCTCTATTTCTTTCTCTATTTCGTTCTCCATCTCTCTCTCTCTCTCTCTCTCTTTTTCTCTCTTAGAAGAACTCCAGTAAATGAGATCATGTTAGGATTAATCAGAAAATCGGAGATAGGGAGGGAGATGTGATAAGAGAGACAAATTATTCATAAATGTTCGCTAATGAACATTGAAGAAAAATTGTTCAAACCTGTCAATATAAATTGAAATCGATACTTGAGAGTTGTTCTAAGAAGGATTCTGACCAAAAGATGCCATCTTCGGCCACTTGTTGGACAGCGATCGCCACCAAAAGAACTCCGGTAATGAGATCTCCACTGTTGCCAGCGAATTTGATAAGATCGATTGTAGCAGGTGGTCGTGACAGCCATTGGCGATGGTGGTGAGCTCGTGATTCCGTGAAGAGAATGAGAGATGGACCAATTTCTATGTGAGGATTGTTTGTGTGTTGATTTTGAATTGGAACCGGGTTTTTTCAATTGGAACGAAGAGAGATTTGGATTAGAATGGTAGATATAGAAACCGTATTATGCCCTTATGAGTATGTGATTCCATGTGTAATGACTAGAATTGTATTGATGCACCCTTTTAATCTAAGCCACTCATATAATGATCGTAGGATTAAAAGAGTGGTTCTATGGTTCTATGGATAAAAAGGGGTTCTATGTTGATCCTATATATATATATATATATATATATATTACGTACCCGTGTAATAGGATTCATCCCTACTTGCAAAAAAAAATAATAATAAAAAAAAATAATATATATATATATATATAGGGTTGGGTTCAATAAGGGACTAAAATTATCCATGGTACCAAGGGACTAATCTCGATCGTCGGAATCAAAATCATCAACGGGCAAAAAAATAGGCTGTAAATTTCTTACGTCGACGCACATGTAGAGGATTATAATAAAAAACTCACTTCATTTTTTGGTTTTTATTTTATTTTTCGACATTATTCTTTTTCAAAAAAAAAACCGAATATACCAAAATTCATAATTTTTTGTCCTCTACAAATAGACATCCATATTGATATATAAAAAACAAATTATTTTTTATAAGTACAGCTCGTCTAGATTCGCATGTGAATCTGAACGGTAAATTTTTGAATATGAGTAATTATTTTACTTTTA
This sequence comes from Cichorium intybus, assembly GCA_023525715.1. Taxonomy (NCBI): domain Eukaryota; kingdom Viridiplantae; phylum Streptophyta; class Magnoliopsida; order Asterales; family Asteraceae; genus Cichorium; species Cichorium intybus. The sequence continues at coordinate 41,121,755 of CM042016.1, read as the reverse complement.
AAACTTTTACTAATTCAATATTATAACCATTTATAAATAATGTACTTGATTCACAAGTGGATTTACTAATATTTACACGAAAATTTACTTATATTCACATATCAATATCATATACTATTGAGAATTTAATAATAAGTTTTTTACTACTTCAACATTTTAACCATTTATAATGAATTTACTCTGATTCACAATTGAATTTACTTACATTCACACAACAATTTACTCAAATGCACATATCAATATCATATGATATTTTAAATATATTTTGTAAATGAATATGATTAATCTACTTAGGAAATTTTTAACACTTCAACATTTTAATCATTTATAATGAATTTACTATGATTCATAAGTTAATTTCATTCACATTCACACAAAAAATTATTCAGATTCACTTGACAATATCATATTTCATTGTGAATGCCAACAGAGAATAACATAATAACATGTCAGATTCACATGTGAATCTGAACTGTAAAAATTTGAATATGAGTAATTATTTTATTTTTAAAACTTTTACTATTTCAATATTCTAACCATTAATAAGTAATATACTTGATTCACAAATGGATTTACTCATATTTACACGAAAACTTATTCATATTCACATATCAAAATCATATAGTATTGAGAAGTTACTTAACAGTTTTTTACTATTTCAACATTTTAACCATTTATAATGATTTTACTCTCATTCACAATATAAATTATTTACATTCACACAACAGTTTACTCATATTCACATATCAATATCATATGGTATTTTAAATATACTCCGAAATATGAATATGATTAATTTAGTTAGAAAATTTTTAACAATTCAACATTTTAATAATTTATAATAAATATACTATGATTCATAAGTTAATTCCATTCACATTCACACAAAAATTTATTCAAATTCATATGACAATATCATATGCAATTGTGTGTGTTAACATTGAACAGAATAACAGTTCAGATTCACATGTGAATCTCAACTAGCGGAAATTTTGAAAAAAAAAATATTTTTTGTATATCAATATTGATCTATATTTGTAGAGGATAAAAAGTTATAAATTTCTATATATTCAAATTTTTTTCGATAAAAAATAAGCCCTAAAAATTAAAAAAACGAAGTGGGTTTTTTTATAATCCGGTAGATGGACGTTCACCGTAAAGTGTATAATCGTGTGGATGAGATTAGTCCCTTGGTACAATGGTTTATATTAGTCTATTGTTGAACTTTTGCCTATATATATATATATATATATATATATATATATATATATATATATATATATATATATATATATATATATATATATATATATATATATATATATATATATATATATATATATATATATATATATATATATATATATGGAAATTATATAGACACTCCAGTCTATTTTGCATAAACACTCTAGTCTAGGGTTTGACTGCCATTTATTGGTAATTAGTTAGCTTTTTCATTTTCCTAACACTTTTTGCATCTTTTTATACAAGACTCAAATACACAAATTACGATAAAGAATAATTAATTTACAATCCTTTACAATTTTAAACAATCATTAAAAATATCATTCCACACGCTTGCTTTATTTTATAAAAAATTCATTGCCGTTCAAAAAATAAAAATGTAAATAATCGAAACTGTAAAACTTATACATAGAGACGAAGTAAAAATTAAAGAGAGAGACGACGATAAAACACTTTTTCCATCTTTTTTTTAATTTCAGTGCTGTTCGCCGGAGCCGGAGAAGACTGTTGTTCGTCGGAGGGTTGCCATGGCCGGAAACCGTCGCCTTCCCACTTGCAGCAGCCGGCGGCTAAGCTCCTTCTATTTTCCCCCTGATCGTGGTTACTAGCAGTCGGCAGGAAGCATTAGATGGTGGTTAAGCCTTCCTCTCCGTCGTAGATTACGTCTTCCTCATCGTGCACGCTCGCCATCATCGCCGCACACCACCATTTTGCAATCGCCGGTGGCTTGTGACGTTTCTATTTCTTCTCTGATTTACAAATCCAACCTTTTTCTTTCTTGTAAGTCGTAACTGCAATTAATTTTGGTAACCCTAGAATTCCATTTAAAATAAAACATGGGCTGAGGTCCATTCTCGTGAAAAAGGAATACGGCTGAGAAAGTTTGTTTATTTTTATCTATAAATATTGTATAATCCATTTTATTTGTTTAATTTTATTTAATTATGTAATAATGGTAATATAATAATTAATAATAAAGTTAAATTAATAATTAAAGGGAACTAATCATTAAATCATAATGTTAACCTAGAATTAGAGTAGGGTTTAATAGGATGGAGTGTCCTTATCAACACCTACATTAAAAAGGAAAAATAATTTCTAAAAATGGAAACTCTTAAAATTAAGAGATTCAACCCGTTAAACTAAAGTTACAAGTTCTATATGCATAAATTAGCTAAACTCGTAAGTCGTAACAAACCAGGTCCTTATCCTATATCTTGACTCTCTTTCCCGATATCTCGGTACCCTTTTCGATTTCTCCTGCGACTAATTACCAGAACAACGTATTATTCAAACTTTAAAACCCTATCGCCACCAACAGACCACCACCGGATTTCTATATCTCCCTAAAATCTGTCACTTTCTCTTAAACCCTAAATCTATTGGCCGCCATCAAACCATCACAGCTCAGCCTGTAAACCCCCTCATTGCCATGGTATTCATCATCTGCCTCTATCACCACCTTCCACCGCATGACCAAGAGGATGACCATTGCTACACATACGCATCATCTGACCGAGTTTATATGGATTTCCATCCATGGCGTCATACTTTTCATCATGAGATTTACATCCATCGAAGTTCTCTGAAACGCTGTTTTCCTACTGTCAATCTGCTCGATTCGACCATCAACTCATCTCTCCTATTCTTCATTTCTTGCAACCAATCCTTTTAACCTTTTTCTCTCATCTTCAATTTGGTTTATCGTGGATCTTTTTGTGTATATACTTTTGTGTTGTCTGTACAATTTTGTTGTTTGTTTATCTTAAAATTGGTTATGGATGTAGGAAATCTGTCTGCCGAATCACCTTCTCTTTCCCAACATATGGCTCACCTGCATCGAAATCGGCTGAAAAGCCATCACAACACGACTTCTCCCTGTCTATGTATGAAAAGCCACAACCGGTAATGTTTTATCTCCGTCTAAAAGCAACCGACAAACTATGCAGACATGATTTGGGTATTTATTTGCTCATAGGTTCGATTTATTGGTTGGATTTTTTGTATTTGAGCGTGTATTTATGTATATGTGTGTATCTGTCTGATTTGCTAATAGGTACGATCTACTTTATTAGGTCTCACCGTCTCTTACAATAACTAGCACTACCACCACTACTATTCACGAACCATAAGGTGGCGTTTGGTTCGCAGAAAGTTTTTGAAGGAATTGGAATCTGTCAAGGAATTGGAATCTATCAGGAATTGGAATCCAATTCCATATTCTGTTTGGTTGGCTGGAAATGGATTTGGAATCTAATTCTATTTTCTGTTTGGTTGTCAAGAAATGGAATTGGAATCCATGTAAATGACAAATTTGCCCTTATTGTGTTTTGCATAATATTTACTTTTTATATAACTTGTTGCTAGTGGTGAATGGTAGCGGTAGGTGGTGGTGGTGATGGTGGTGGCGGTGGCATGTGGTGTGGTGCTGGTGGCGGTGGGTGACGGTGGTTGGTGGTGGCGATGGGTGACGGTGGTTGGTGGTGGCGGTAGGTGGTGGTGGTGATGGTGGCGGTGGCATGTGGTGGCGGTGGGTGACGGTGGTTGGTGGTGGCAGTAGGTGGTGGTGATGGTGGTGGTCGTGGTGGTGGTGGATGGTGGTGGGTAGTGGTGGTGGTGATGGTGGTGGTGGTGGGTAGCAATGGTGGTGGCGGCGGTGGTGGTGGTGATGGTGGCGGTGGCATGTGGTGGCGATGGGTGACGGTGGTTGGTGGTGGCGGTATGTGGTGGTGATGGTGGCGGTGGCATGTAGTGGCGGTGGGTGGCGGTGGTTGGTGGTAGCGGTAGGTGGTGGTGGTGGTGGATGGCGGTGGGTAGTGGTGGTGGTGGTGGTGTGGCGATGGTGGTGGCGGCGGTGGGTGGTGGTGGTGGGTGGCAATGGTGGTGGCGGCGGTGGGTGGTGGTGGTGGCGTCGATGGGTGGTGGGTGGTGGTGGTGGGTACGTGGGGGTGGTGGTGGTGGTGGGTGGTGGTAGAGGGTTTCAATTTGTGAGGTAATGGAAGGGGTATAATGGTAATCTTGCACATTCCCTCCTCCAAGGGAATTAATTCCTTCCATCCACTGAAGGAATTCATTCCCTCCATTTCAAAGGAATTGGAATCCAATTCCTTCATAAAAAACTTGAACCAAACGCAGGAATTCGAAGGAATTGGATTCTAATTCCCTCGAATTCCCTCGAATTCCAACGAACCAAACAGGCCCTAAAGGGATTTCGAAAACGAGCATGAATATTAATTAAATCTGGTACATTTTGTCCTTATTCTTTATTTAATTTTTCATTACTACTTAGAATTCCAAAGTCCTCTGATTTCCTGCATTCCTTACTAGGATTTATCTGTATGCTTTTGCTATGTGTGTATGTTTGTTTGTATTACAGGCCATATAATGGGTTGCAGACACTCCAAAGACTACGAAAACGGTCGAGCCCCTCATTTAAACCTAAACCATAACTTCCTAAGACTGAGTGTGTGACCGTGTATATAAATTGAAAGAGCCCCCAGTGGTCTTCTGGGATTTTACTGTCTTCTTATTTAACCACATTTACATGGACTTTTCGATTTGGAAATAATGGTCAGAAATTTTTGCTGATAAATGTGTTTGTGAAGGAGGAAATATGGTACGAAAGCTTTTTTGATCGATCTATTTTCAAAGGAATGGTCAGAAATCATTTTTACTTGCTATCTCTCTATTGATTTTACCACCTCCTGCTTCTCTCACTTACGACTAACACTTTTTTGGTTTCTTTCTCGATGCTAGATCTTCTTATTTTCAGGGTTCTTTCAAGAAAAAGGGAAATCAAGGATTGCTATGAAGAAAGTTAATAGGAACCATGGTCTCATTCGTATACTTTCTCAATACAACCGATGCATTTTTAAGGTTTATTTCCATGTGTAATTGTGGCTTTCCGGTTGCTTTTACGTAGTGATATTACAGATGTTATTTTTGTTCATAAGTTAAGTTTTCTTTTCAAGAAATTACGATTAAAGTTCAATTAGAAGTCATATTTCTACTACATTTATATGGTTGTTTTGCTTTTGATTTCATTTGGACTTTTTTTGAGTTTTCACAAGTTTGACATTTGTGTTTTGTAAAATGGTCTTTGATTGATTACAACTGGTAAGCATTTCACATCTATTCTTGTATCGCTTTTGATTTCACATTGATTTTTTTTGTTTCAGAAGGCATGAGTTAGAAACACTGTTCTGAATCAGGGTTTTATTTCACCTAGATTTCTGGGATAACTAATGCACCGATTAAGAATTTATTAGAAAAATACTATTAATTCTTTTTTATTGGTTAACAAAATTACTGTTTGGTGGTGAGTCAGATGCGCTGATCATATAAGTTGTGTTTGTTTTGCCAGTGAAACATGTATCACCTATATGGAATTGGCACCTAGAGCAAAGGTTTGTTATATTTTTGCAATTGGCGTATAAACTGCTTTGCTTTTTGGAGATTTCAACAACTAGGAACAAAAATGCTGATGTCATGACCAGGGGTAAAAAGAGTATCGGTTTAAACACTACATACATCTATCTGGTTTCTGAGATAAGAAAAATGATAAGTTGTTTGTCTTTTTGTTTCATGATTGTTAAGAGACAATTAATTGGACCCTCAAAGTGGGAGATGAAAAAGATGAAGAAATGAAGAAGACATGGGCAAAATGGTAATTACAATGGAGAAAATGATGTTAGATTTCACACTCTTGAACGTTGATCTAAAATTGTGTATGTTTTCATGTTACTATTTAATGAGCTCTTAATGGCGATTTTCCTATCAGTTAACCATAAATAAGATAGTTACAATTTGTGACCTTTCCTAAGGCTCGAGGATCATATCCGTAGGTGGTGTGGGAATGAAACATGTGCAACTTTGTGGCCTGTGTTGGATATCCCTGATTTGTTATCGAGTATTCTATTGTTTTTGATTTATAGTTGGTGGAATAGCTAATTCAGAAGCCTTATATAATGTTCATAAGAGAGGGCTAATAATTTATAAAAGTCATCTTAAAGTGTATGATTGCAAGAGTTTTGTTTTTGTCAGACTCAGTTATGGTATTCCTGGGTGTATAATATTTATTCTATTTATGTTGAATATCATAGGAAGTAGGATATTGTAGTGAACCATTGCATTTCCTGTATGAATGTTTTGCTGTTAAACTTTTTTTAAGTTTTTTTTATTAATGTTTAATTTTATGATAAAAAAGATCTTTTAATTTGTATGCATTCAATGACTTTATAACAACAGAAGTAAAATATTCTAAATTTAATATTCAACTAGAGAAATGTCCCCCCCCCCCCCCCCCTCCCTCCTCCCCGACGAAATGTCCCCCCGCCGCATTGCGCGGGTATACTGCTAGTATATATAAAGCATACATAAGTTACAAGTTTTTATTGCATTAAGATCTTAAAGTCTTAAAATGGTACAACTTAAATATGCATGATCTACAAATTGAACGGGAGGCGGGCTGAGTACGCGGATCACATACGTGTCTCTCTTTGTTGGATGATCGAATGGTCACCATCTTTCTCTATCCCCTTCTTAGAAAATTAATGGCTGATCTCAACGACAAGCTGTAAAATGATGTATAAACCCTTCCGCCTCATCTTTCTCGAAATGATATCGGGTTTTTGAAATTTGAATTTGAAAATTTGAAATCCGCGATCTGAATACCATGGCAATGAAAGTGAAAAGATATTATAAGGAATAATTTGAATATTGTAATAATAAATGTAAAAATATCATGTAATTATAAGGAAAAAAGAAAATTTATTATTATTTCTTGCTTTTTAGTCAAAGAAAAAAAGCATAGTAAATTGTGTAAATGTGCCGATGCTACTTTATCGAAATTGGAACAATACAAAGAGGGTTGGCTTTCTGCAACGTGATTCCAAATTTCTCGTTCATGTCTAATTCCTCATGTCCTAATCCACCATCAAGGTTCCAATCAAAGTTATTGATTAGTGATCCCAACATAACAGGAAGCATACGGATCGCAAGTGACAAACCAGGACATATTCTCCTTCCAGCACCAAACGGGATTAGCTCAAAGTCACGACCCCAAATATCAACACTTGAGTTCAAGAACCTTTCTGGCTTAAACTTCAAAGACTCGTCCCACAATGTTGAGTCTCGTCCTATAGTCCATGCATTGACAATCACCTGCGTGCCCTTGGGAACAATGTAGCCATTGAGTTTGACTTCAGTTTCAATTTTTCGGGGGATCAAGAAAGGGGCTGGCGTATGAATCCTGAGGGTTTCTTTCACTATGCAACATAAGTAAGGTAGGCTCGAGATGTCAGTCTCTTCTACTATTTTCTGTTTACCAATAATTTCTTCGAGCTCCTTTTTAGCTTTGGTCATGATATGAGGGTTTCGTAGTAATTCTGTCATTGCCCATTCTAAGGAGTTTGAAGTTGTATCGGTGCCGGCGACAAACAAATCCTACAACATATAAAATAATATGTTGATATTAAATAAGAAATATAAAATTACAAGAATATTGTTGTTTAAATTTATTTATATAATAACTAAATAACGTTTCGGCACATATGTGATGTTTATGCCAACCAAAGGTTACAATAAACGTGTACCAAACTAAAGTTTACAATAAATGTGTACCAAATTTCATTAATGATGACTAATAGTGTTAGGTTCAAGATGTAAAATCAAACTAAATTGAAAAGTAGTGAGTACGATAAGGATGTATGAAATCGAAAGTGGGTTTCCAAAATATGGGGATGATAACGTCGGTACCACCACACCATGGCCGACCGGTTCGCAATGGTAGGGGTGGAGCGGTCTCTCTATCATTCTCATCCCACTTTATAAGTTGTACCATATGTTTAAGTGCTTGTACATCAAGAGTGGGTTGGAAATATGAGTATTGTGTTGTGAGTTGAGAAAATTGAAGTGAAAGAAAAGAAAAAAATCAGTATAATATCTTAAGTTGGGAGGGTTTGAGAATATATAGACTCCTCCATCCCGAGAAATTTTATATCCTCCTAAATTTTCCTTCTAACTATCCTCCTAACAATTTGAAATTATGACAAATGTCATATTCAATAAAATTAATAATATTTTAATCCACTTGTCACTATTTCACATGGTTATGAGGATATTTAGGAGGAAAATTTAGGAGGATATAAGATTTCTCTTTGTGAAATCGTAAAAATATATGGTTTCTCTAGAAACTATAAGGAATATATTTATTATCGTCATGGACATTATTTTTAATAGACAAACATGAAGAACTATAAACAAAAAAACCTGCCACGCCAACATTTTTGAAATGTTATAATAAATGAATAAATTAAAATTTCTTAAAATAACTTACTTGTATATAATGAAAATTTTAAAAAGCCTAATAATCTTCCATCCAAAAATATTGAATACCAACGAAGGAAAAATTCACGTGGCGCAGCTTTCGGTATTAATATCTTTACTTGTGGGGTTTACTTTGGTGAATATTTTTGACAAAATTAACTGTAACCCGAACAGTAATTATAATATTCGTTAAAATTAACTGGTTAGCTTTTAAAAATGTAAAACGATATAAAAATAAAAAATTTAAAATTTCTCAGAAACTACTTGAAGTAGCTTATGTATTAAATAGTTTTTTTTCTTTAAAATAAAGCTAAAATATCCTACTGCGGAACAAAGCTTATTTTCTTTCCGAATTTTTCTTAAAGCTAAAAGTTAAAAGCTTTCAAAAGTTGTATGCCGAACAGGTCCAGAAAAACCAAAATAAATAAAAATAAATAAATATGCATTAAGTATTAACGGTATAAAAGATGTAACCTAATGTTAGCTCTCGTGTGTGTGTGTGTGTGTCTATATATATATATATATATATATATATATATATATATATATATATATATATATATATATATATATATATATATATATATATATATATATATATATATATATATATATATATGGGTGTATGTGTGTGTACGTGTGTGTGTTCGTGTGAAAGGTATACTAATTAGAAACCAGAAGTAGATAAAAGGCCTTAAGTGAAAATGTGAACACTTTGAATTTAAAAGTCTTTATCTAAAAAGTGATAAGATAAGAATGATGAATATTATAAATACCATCATGATTGACAGTTTTAAGAGATTTCAAGCCAGAATTTTTGCTCATCCCCTCAATCTTTCTATACCTATCGATCTCCTCTAACCTAGGAAGATACAGTTGTTTATTCTTCAAGTAACGTGGTCTTCTTTTTCAATGGTCAAGTGAGTCATTATCTTGGATGCAATTTCACTAGATAGGTTCCTACTGCTAGGCCTTAGTCATCCGACATACATCAGATCTGCAATTGAGGTATTCTTTGATCTCATACTTTAGTCTCACCGTTGCTAGTTCTCATGATCTTGTAATCCATGGTGGAATACAAAACTTTATTTTATTTTTGTTGCATGTGATTCTGTTGTCATCGTATTCCAGCAAATTCTATGTAAGTGTATGTCAAATGATGATCTGAAACATGCTAGTTATAAGGGCTACTATCATGTATCATATTAAAGTTATGAGGAACAAATATATTTAATATTGGATTTGTTACTATAAGATTTGGAATCTAATATTGGTTGAGGCTCATGATTGGATATAATAAGATTAAGTGTATGGTTGTGCCAGAACAATCGAGGGTGATTTTAGATTTTCTTATCCAAGTCCATAGATCATAAATACATTTATTAAGCAAACAAGTGATTAAAATCCATGTCTCATGTTCAATGATGTCAATATAAAGGGATAACAGAAATGATAATATATTCACCCATTAAAAGTTAATGTTGGGGTTGTGGAGACAAAACTCATACATAGTTAAGGAAAGTGATGTGTTGCTAGACACTTATTGATATCTGTACAAATGTTTGTTTTATATCTTGCAAAAGTGAGGGTCTGTTGGAAATATTATATGCAATAAAAAAACAAATTATTGTACAAATAATTATGTGTGAGACTATGATGTTACATACTGAAAGTCACAAATGATCTACAATAAATAACAAATATTTATAAAATAACTTTTATTAATTATCAACTAAAAAAATAATAAAGTAGATAATTTATTCTATTATTTATTAGTTAAAATAATTTAAATAGAGTAGTTATTTAACATAAAAAAAAGTTTTATTTATTGCTAGTTGGGTTAGCTGGTTACATTATTGGATGTACCTTAAAAGGCTTTGGAAGCCTTATCTACAAATGACTGTATTTAAAATTGGGATCAAGGCCATTAAGTAAATAAGTAACAATTATCAAATCGTATTCCAACATCCCCAAACTAGATTAGTGGCTCCGTCTTGACCTCTCTCCATTGAGTTTGGCATCAAGAAGAAGAAAGATGAAAAGAAGGTTAAGCACTTTGATTTGATTCAAAGTTAGCAACTCTATATTGACGTGTATGGATACATCATAATTGCAATCTATTTTGATTATGATCTTATGTACTTCAAGAGTATGCCTCTCTCCATTGAGATTGGCATCAAGAAGAAGAAAGAAAACAAAGAAGGTTAAGCACTTCGATTTGATTCAAAGTTAGCAACTATATAGATTGACGAATATGGATACATCATAATTGCAATCTACTTTGATTATGATCTCATGTACTTTAAGGGTATGAGATGTAAACATAGTATGGTTCAATGTTAGTTGATAATTTGTATCTCAATATATCCATCTTTCTATGTGAAATTTTAAAATATTGTTTGCATTACAAATAATATTATCTTTAATTGTTTTAGAGTTCGTCCAATTAAAACAATGGCTAATTTAATGTATTGATTGATCGAAATGTTTTTTTTAGGAAAAAGGCTTTAGGTATTCACGCTTTTAAGGTTCTTATTTGATCTTTGACCATATATATATATATATATATATATATATATATATATATATATATATATATATATATATATATATATATATATATATATATATATATATATATATATATATATATATATATATATAAATTAATCATATCCATAGCCAGTACTACAATTTAACCTCAAAATCAAATAAGTCTAGATGTTATTAGAGATTGTATTTAGGATAAATGATTTCCTTACTCCAAAGAGCAACTTTATCCACAATCTAAAAGAAGAAACCATTTATGTTTATAGGGTAGCTTGTTCTTTATACTTGGTTTTTTTTTTAATTTTATTTCTGAACTGTGTACAATGAAAATTTGATTTATTATGGCTATGCGTATTTTTTTAGTGTAAAAAACATCATACAAATGCTTAGTCGAAATTAACAATATATCAACATCTAAATGTAAGAAACTGTGACATCATTAAATTTAATTTAGTATAATATAATAAAATCAAATTATGCTTAATATAATGTATTAGTAAACGTTATGTGATTTACTTGTAATTTAGCGGCTCATTAGTAAATTGCATAAAAGTCACTAACTTTTCCAATTTTCTCGATTTTGACACTGTATTTTTAGTTTTTGCAATTAAGTCATTATGTTTTCAGAAAATTGCAATTAAGTCATTATGTTTTCCAAAAAGTTGCGAAAATGACCATATGACAGGATGGCAACAGGTTACCAGGTCATATGGTCAAATTTGCAATTTTTCAGAAAACATAACGACTTAATTGCAAAAATAAAACATAGTGTCAAAATCGAAAAATCTGGAAAAGTTAGCTAATTTTATCCAATTTACCCTATGCAATTTATATAACTTAATCACTTTACATGCCCTATACGTGTCCAAAAAAATAAATTTGTTGTTACATTGTTTTTCCATTTAAAGTAATCAAATTTATTGTCCTAAAAATGGAATTTCAAAAAGATTTAGGATAAATGCATACGAATAACAACTAACTTACATGCCCTCAGTGTGAATATCTTATTGGGTAATTGGTTATGTAAACAATGTCTTTATATGATGGGTTATAAAAATCTATATTGATGTTCGTTCATTTACAAAGATAGTTTAAGCTAAGTAGATAAAAAGTTCAATATACTTTTACCATTTTTTCAATCGAGTCCATCAACTTTCTTATTGAAAAAAAAAATTTGGCAATACAACCTGCCAAGGTAGTAGCATTTGTATACTCGAAGACATAAAATGTATAATTTTAATCACTAGATTTTTTGAAATACTTAATCACTAAAAATTGTGAAAATAGACAAAATAAAGAACGGCGCCGTCTTATTCGAAATTAAAGTACTTGTTTTAAATAAAACAAAAAATGTATACTCATTTTCAATAAAAAAAACTTAATTTCAATGAAACAAAAATATTAAGAGTTTAAACTAGAATTTTTTTTAAGTAAAAGAAGGTTTCATATGCATTTATCCAAATCTTTTTGAAATTCCACTTTTAGGACAATAAATTTGATTATTTTAAATGGAAAAACAAGGTAACAACAAATTTATTTTTTTGGACACGTATGAGACATGTAAATTGATTAAGTTATATAAATTGCATTAAATTCGCTAATTTTTCCAGATTTTTCGATTTTGACACTATGTTTTATTTTTGCTATTAAGTCATTATGTTTTCTGAAAAATTGCAAATTTGACCATATGACCTGGTAACCTGTTGTCATCCTGTCATATGGTCGTTTTCGCAACTTTTTGAAAAACATAATGACTTAATTGAATTTTCTGAAAACATAATGACTTAATTGCAAAAACTAAAAATACAGTGTCAAAATCGAAAAAATTGAAAAAGTTAGTGACTTTTATGCAATTTACCCTTTTGTTTTTTCTAATAATTTTTATTTTGTTAAAATTTTTTTAATGAACATTCATGATAATTTTATGATTATAACAAATACATAAACTTTTATGAATTATTCTTACATAAGTTTTAATATGATAACAGTAATATAAATAGATAATTGAACATTTTGATTACAGCAAATCTATTCTACTTCTCATTCTATTCCTAATCTAATCAATTTCTAAACTATTTAAATATATTTTAACATATCAATTTCTAAACTCTTTAAATATATTTTAACTAATATATTTATAATACAGAAAAAGAAAGAAACACTTAAGTAGGGATGGGTAGAGATTTATCGTTGGTTTTTACAAAACCAATTTTAGTAAGATCCATTTGTCTTTTGTAAATCTTTCCTACTTCTAGTCCTATTCTACTCTAATCATCTTATAGACCACCTCTTTCCGTTATAGAGGTAAAATTAGCAATCGTTAGAAATCAATTTTTAAAATTTACGGTTTAAAATCCGGTTAAAAAATCCTATCTTTGCATCTTTCATCACATTTTTCTATATTTGATTTTGCTGTCAAAATCAATGAAAATTTTATTGTTGTTCAGTTTAATGTAATACGATTTTTGGTTATTCAGGATTGTTTAAGAGATTAAAAGACATTTTTATACTTTTACTTTTGTAAAAATTGTTTGTCAGTTACTCGAGATAGTTTAAGAAGTCGAAACTTGCTTACCTTGTCTCAAAATCATCATACAAACAACCATTATACATGAATGATGAATAAAAAACTCAATAGATTAAAAAAGTTTATACAATTAAAAAATAAAAACGCTTTTATTCGGTTTCAAAATTAGAAAATCCTTAACCGTCAAATTGGATATATCTAATCCGGTTTTGTAATATGATTTTCTGAAACCGGTGCATCTTTACGGTGGACATTTAGCTAAATCCAAGGAGGTGTAATATTTCACTGTTTCTTTGTCACATTACTCTATCTCTTAATTTCTCACCTCAATTCCCTTTTCGACTAGAAAAAACGATCACATCTCACTTCTTCTTACTTTTATTAGGTTATAGGATTTTGTACTTAACAAGCGAAAAATTAAACAAGAAAAGAAAAAAGTACCCATTATACGATGACATTAGGGAGGGGGCAATATTCAGTATACACTACCGCTCAACTCACTGCGGTGTGTGGTGAAACTATATCATAGCCTAATGGGTATAGAGTCTTGCCATTTGATGTCTCTACATACCAAAATGACATCGGTTAGTAGAAAAAGGCTATTAGCCTATTATAATATATGAACTTAAAATAACTATATAAAACAAATAGTGTTATTGATATTTTATTATTTGTTAAAATATATTATATAGCATATTTTTTAATACAAAATATAGTTTAATGAATGAATAAGTTAATTAAGACTCTTTTATAAAACTTCATGAATAATAATAAAAAAAATTTACAAGACTATTGACACTCGTGAGACGTTTTCTACTTAGTTGACAACCAAGACGTGTTTTTATACCTATTTCTAGATCTAAGCAAAATGCCAAACAAAAGTTATTTGATTCCATATGATTATGGTTTGAGGACACCGGTTAAATACCAATTCAACTTTTTACCACTTTTGCAATTTGCAACCAAGTTTGAAATACAACAAAAATAAAAAAATTTACGTACCAAAAAAATGCTCTTGATGTGTGTTCGATTGAACTCGTCTGGATTCTCTTGACTGATTTTCAAGCACACGTCCAATACATCATCGTGCCTGGAACCGTTCATCCCTAACCTCTCTTCAATCAACGTCTCAAACATCTCAAACGCCCTCCCAAAATAATGCGTCATTCTCTTCCTGGTCCCTTGTGGATCGATCTTCTTTAACACCGGGAAAAAGTCCACCAGATTTGGCTTTCCACCCTCGACCATGATGTTTCCAACCAACTCTTTAAACTCTTTACCGGAATCCTCGTAGGGGTCTGTTAAATCCTTGGAGAAAATGGTGTTGGATAGGAGATTCAGGGTGGTTCTGAAAGCAGCTCGACCGATGTCCACAGAATCTCCCGACTGGCTGGCTTTGTGGCAATATGCCACGAGTTCTTGCACCTTTTGGCTTCGTAAGTGCTGGTTAGTATCAAGGGAGTGGCTGGTGAATATGTTGGTGTTAAGGATCCTGCGGAGAGTCCGCCACTGGGTGGCCACAGGTAGCCAGACGACGGAGTAACTGGAATGGTTGTGGGCTGTGAGGGTGTCGGGGATATGGCGGGAGGAGAAAGCAAGGTCTTGCTTTTGGAGGACTTCTTTGGCGGCCGCGGCGGAGGATATGACTAGTGCGGTGGTGCTACCAAGTTTAAGGAACATGACCGGGCCATAGATCTTGGCTAGCTTGTCTAGGGATTGGTGTGGCTGGTCGCCGAGTAAGTGGAGGTTTCCGATGATTGGCAGCGGGGTTGGGCCTGGAGGTAGGTTCTTTGGATTGCCTATCCCAAAAACAGTGAGAGTGACTCGAATTAATGCGTAGGATAAGAAAAGACCGAGAGCAAAAATCACAAACTCCATTGATGTTGGCACTTAGGTTTCTCTGGTTATGCTTGAGGGTGTAGAATGTAAAGCAAAAATTAAAGCCCTTTCTTTTGTATGTCACTCAAACGTAAAAAAAAAAAAAAAAAAAAAAAAAAAAAAAAAAAAAAAAAAAACTCTAGAATTAAACACGTTTCGTATGCTAGCTAGGAAAAGAACAAAGGACTAAAAATAGATTTCCTACTTCTTTTATTCAACTTCTTTTATTCATAGGTACGTGGCTATATATATAGCCTTATAAGATTTGAAAAGATAAAACCAATTAATGCTAATCCTAAAAATCAAATGTTTCAAATCTAACCTATCAATTCTAATTAATAACCTATTAATATAATATAAAAGGATAAATACTAATATGTGCTTATCAAAAAATCAAATCAATTTATCCAAGGGGCACAAAGTGGGGATTTATATATATTATAAAAAAACATTTTTTCTTTCACTATAATGATTTCAAACCTTCAAACTTTTCAACTTTTAACATATTATATCTAAATTTATTAACTAAAATATGTTATTACATTTATATATTATCATATTAATGGTAGATTTTTAAAATTATCAATAAAATATAATTAATTTGTTAATTTAAATATAATGTTAAATATCACATATCAGATAAACTTTTTAAAAATAGTTAAAAATTTCAAATGTTTTAAATATGAAACCTAAATCGACAAATTGAATTGACTAAAAGGTTTTGAAAAACTAAATTTTATAATAATTGAAAATTTTCTATTAATTGGTTCTAAAAACATAAAATTGTAAATTATATTACGTTACATTACCAACAATGATTGATATTATAAATAATCATCTTATATTCGAAATGATATTTAGTTTTATTCAAACACAAATTGTGGGTAAAGGCTATTAAATTATATGATTCTAATACGTTCAAAATAATTATTATTTTACATATCAACTTAACATGAGAATTATTGTTCCATAATTACTACAAATAACGTATTTATTGTCAACATGAATTTTCAAAATTTTAAGTATATAACTTTATTTTGAGCAACGCCTGAGTATTCGCCTATTATCTTATAAAAGAAGCAAAAATATTTGCACCATATTGAACGTATGTATTGATATATGATAATTCTTTATTGATACATCAACCTTTTGATTTTTTATATAAAATTTTTATTTCTTAGTTGATGATAATGACTTAGATATTTTTTAACAAAACATATATGTTTTAATTTTACCTACAGAATTTTGTTCTTGCGCAACGCGCGAGAATTCGTCTAGTGTCATATATATAGATACATATACAAACGTGTATTTATGTAATAAAAGGAAAAGCAAGAACGTATGATGGCCTTGGATAAGACCTTTTTCCAAAGGTGAATCCTTAAAGAGAAGAGGATGACTCATTGGATCATTCATCTTCAGAAGGACACGTTTGAGAGCCATTTAGTCCTACCACCGTTCCAATGTCTAATATTCACAATGCACTACTATCGCTACATATACCGTCATTCCTGACCTTTCACATTCTTCTCTCTGTTAATTTTAAAAGTTATTTGAGAACTCAGAACCTAAAATTAGTAAATGTAACATTCTGTGCTTCTTTCTCTCTAAATACCATGATTTACGCGAGCAACTTCGACCTCAAATTAGGCTGAGAGGTGTCTTGCCTTTCAAATTTAGTAGGCTAGCTTGTTACATCGGATCCATATAGAGACACAACCATGTTTTCAGTGGGGATGGTGCCGCCAAGCTTTTAATTGAGATAGAGAAGAAACATATGCAATCGGGATGAGAGAGATGGAGAAATAGATAGAGAGAAGAGAGAAAACAATAAGGTTATGTGGAGTGGTGCCTCCTAAAATGGTAGACATTGATGCCACATAGGATAAATGTTTTTGTTGTTCAGTTATGTTTTGGTAAACAGTGGTGTTGAGCATATATATATATATATATATATATATATATATATATATATATATATATATATATATATATATATATATATATATATATATATATATATATATATATATATATGAATAAGTTCAATTGAGAACCACCAAAAGGTTAAAAACCGTGAGAACCGATATTCAGATATTAAGATTCATGTTTTTTTCACACTTGTTTATTATGTGAAAATACATCAAACTTAGTATATTTTCTTATTTTTAACACGTTTTACAATATTCACAATATAATAAAATTTCTAGTTATTAAACTGTGAATACTATAATGTAAAAAAAAATTTCTTTAAAACACATCAATATTGATATCTAATAGCAAAAGAAGGATAATTGTATATATAAATAAATATATATATATATATATATATATATATATATATATATATATATATATATATATATATATATATATATATATATATATATATATATAT